>OX352703.1:2445000-3645000 GCA_947095575.1 Electrophaes corylata
AGCATCATCTAGCCCCAAGCTAAGCAGAGCTTGTGTTATGGGTACTAGATGATTGATATACTTAATACAATATATTACATACATAGATATTTTTTATTATACATAGAAAATACCCAGAACACCTGGAATAAATATTTGCAGATCATACAAACATTTATCCCAAGGCGGGAATCGAACCCGCAACCCCTGCGTCGCAGGCGGACATTCGCCCGCCGCGCCACAACGGTCGTCAACATGGCATGGATGGGCAGCAACAGCTCCCGAGCACTTATTAAACAATAACTTGGTCACCGAACCGCCAGCCAAGCACAGTGACAACCTTTCCCCCTAAGTATGGACGAGTTCTATGTCTAGCAGTGGACTTTTAAAGGCTGTTGATATAATGTCTCTAGTTATCACTTAAAGTTTTCTTCCTTTTATTTAAGGCACCTGATTTAGGTGATATAACGTACTATAATTATTGAAAACAGGCATTGGTATTTTTGTTGGAAGATGTTAATTATCTTTCACTGTTCATTTCTATAGAAGTTGCAATTTCTAGAACTAACTAAAACTGACTTAAATTCTAGGTCTATGATGGAGATGGCCTCCCTGATAAGGTGTGCTCTGAATGCATACAGAAACTCAGCAGCGCCTACATATTCAAACAGCAATGTGAAAGGTCAGACCAGGAACTGCGGCGCAACTATGTCCCGCCCCCTGGTAAGCCAACATTTAAATAAATATTAAATAAGTTGCGTGTCTGTGAGAGATACGTGATATATCAAATTTAATTACAGGATTCAGTATCAGTCCACCACCACCAATAAACCGGCAAAGTAGCGATTCTGCATTCTCAACCCAAACAGACAGCTCAAATCTAAAGTCTTCCTTCTCCGAAAACAAAGTGACGCCTGTCAGTAGAAACAGAAAGAGGAGCGTAGAAAGTGACAATGCTTCCGTCGGCAGTCGATCTCAAGATAACAGCCGACCCAGCAACTCTAAGAGGGTGGAAGAACTTAGAAAATCACAGAGGCCAAAGCGGCCGCGCTACTCCGCCGACTCCGACTACGAGGACAATGGAGCCTCCAGCTTCATAAATGAAACAGATTCAGATGAGCCGCTCCTCAAAAATGAGCATGCCTGCCCTCACTGCCCGAAGACATTTAAATGGTTGAAAAGCATGAAGATACACATGGCACATGTACATACGGGGAAGAAGGCGAACTCGCGACAAGAACAAGCTGTCAATATTCCAATTAAAAGCATGGATCCACCCACTGACGATGATCAGATGGACTGCGTGAAATGCGGGAAAAAGTTCAAATTAAAGATCATGCTAAAACGACATCAAGAATCTTGCCAAGTATCACCAGTTAAAACGCAGCCAAAATCGCCTATGAAAGAGCTTGTGATTACTCTAGAGCCGATAGACGCCGTGCCACGCTCAAAAAAACCGACGTGCGAGTACTGTACGGCCCAGTTCAAAACTGTGGAAAACTTAGAGAAGCATCTTAGAGTTGTCCACGCGGCTATACGTAAGAAATCTGAAAATGAACCTAGAGGACCTTTGATATGCATCTATTGCAGTAAAGATTTTGAAGATTACTACATCTACAGCTCGCATTTCAATGGATGTCCGATGAAAGAGACTTTATCTTCTTTCCAATGTCCCATGTGTCCCAAGGTCTGTAATCGTGTGAACGCTTACGTGAACCATGTGAAGAATTCTCACTACTTGGCGTCTGGTACAAAAGTAGAGGTACCTTCGCCTAGTACGAGCCAGGCGGGCCAGGCGTTTGAGTGTCGCATGTGTAGCAAGAAGCTGGCCACACAGGCGCTGCTGATCACGCACTTGGCCGCACACATGTCTATTGACGATGACAATATCAATCTTGATGATGATGATGATTTCGATTCGAGGTAATTTAAGCTATAAAACTTTTTGTTCTTGTAGTAAGTCTATTATGTACTTACTAGTAGTAAACTGTAGTGTAGCTTAGTATTCTTTTAACTGCCTGAGTGTGATGAAGTACTCTTATTTTAACTTTGCTTGTAGGTATGAATTAGGGATGTAACGACATTCGATCGTGGTCGGTATGAAATCCGTACTTTTTGTTTGTCTTCCAACATAAACTTGAATTTATGTTATAATTTACGTTGTGATCAATTCTTTGATGACACATGCATGTTAAAAACTTAAGAAAAAAACTTAGATTCTCTTTTATTATTATCAAAGTCTAAGTTTATTATTAAAATGATATTATTACAACTTGTTTTGTTTGATTTTGCAAACCTGTAGGAATTCATTGAAAATACTAAATATTTTTTTTAAATAAAAATTTGAAAAACAATTGGTCAGTTCTATTCTAAAATAAAATAAACCATTTGGTATTGCTGAAAACGAAATCAGGTGTCGTTACGTCTCTAGTTCAAATTTTTGTAACAATATGGGGGTCCCCCCAATCCCTCAGCCGTCCTCCCTCAGAAGACCATGGCATAGCAAAGATCATTGGTAGGTTATTTCAGATGTTGTTTGTTATTTCAGAGATGACACAGTAGCTGATGATTCTTTATCAGTCCAATCTGCTCAAAGCTCTCAAGCGTCTCAGTCAGGCCCCGTCAGGTGCCGCTTCTGTGATAAAGAGTTCAAGTACAAAAAATCCCTCATGACGCATGAACTGAAACATACCGAAGAGAAAGTATCTATAAAAAACGAACCCCCAGACAAGCTCCCAGACCCAGACCTGCTCACGGAGAGTAACGCGCAGTTTGCTAAAGAGTTCGACTCGGAATCTAGTCAAGACGAGGGAGAGGACGACAATACGTGCGATATTTGCGAGAAGCAGTTCTCATACAAACGGCTGCTTATCCAACACAAACGCACGAAACATACGATGGTAGCTGGCATGAAACGTGCAAAAATAAGCCTTAAAGACTGCTCGGTAAGGTGCCTGATTTGCGAGGAGGAGATGAAAGTAAGCGCAATTAATGAGCACAATCAGAAGCATATTTCTGTGAATATTCGGCCGAGGAACATTTATACTTGTGCTGAGTGCGCGCAGAAGTTCAAAAGTTGCAGCAACCTAGCCAATCACATCAAACTGGTGCACAGGTAGACATATTTTATTACTCATACATGAGTCAGACGTTTGACCTGGTACAATTACACTCTGAAAAGACTTAAAAATCGTCATGTTTCGAAACATTTGTGTCCCCGCTGCCTTAACCGTAACCATACTACTACTACTGCCATGATGCCATATCATCTGGATCAGGAATAATTATTTGCAAATCGTGCCCGATTAGTCCAACAATGACAAATAAACCTACTTTGCAGGCTGTGGATATCGTAAAACCAAATTTCTTATCGGTTCTAGATTGAAACAACAAGAAGTGCCCAAGCAATTTGCAGGCGTGGATATGGCGGATTTTTGTGAGGTCGTTGTGACGAAGGCAGAACCCCTGGACGAATCCCAGAGTCACAACGGCTATGGAGAGGTTCCGCCAAAAGCAGATGCCACAGTCAACCTTAGCGGGTTCACCTGTCCCATCTGTGGGAAGAAGATGCCCACGCTCATATCTCTCAAGCGACATGTTAACTGGCACTCGTTTGTGGGAAACAATTTGGAGTCAAAGCACGAATGTTTCGTGTGTAAAGAGGTAAAGGAACTAACATGACGTGTTACTTTGAACTTTGAAACTTTTGTGAACTTATTGAACCATCTGGTTTATTTGTTTCAGACCTTCAAATTCAAAGGTCATTTCAAGGTGCACATGCGGCAACACTATAAAGACCCTAACCTGGACCCGGCCTTGCTGACGTGCTCCATCTGCCAGCGCAAGAGCAAGCATCTCCGCGCCGCACAGGCTCACACTAACTGGCACAAGCAAACCCGCTTCCAGACCAAGGACTACCAGTGCTCCATATGTAAGCGAGTCTTCCAATACCGACGAGTATACCTCTCGCACATGGCGATCCACTACAAGAAGGGTGAGAGCGGTCAGAACACTATAGTCGGCAATATGGCCGATAATAATCTAGACAAAGCTATTTTTGACGGCACCTTCTGCTGCGATCTTTGCGGCAAGGTCTGCGATTCAGAAAACTCGCTCAAATGCCACACCAGCTGGCACAAATCAAAGACGCTGTTATACGGAGCGCGGCATGAGTGCCAAATGTGCCATCTCCAGTTCACGAACAAGCGACATCTAGAACTCCACACGCGCTCACATTACGAGGACCCGAACGGCGAGTTCAAGTGCAACATTTGCGGAAAAGGGTTCATCGACGAGGAGTACCACCGCCGACACGTGAAGGGACACAACTTCGATCACCAGTCTCACAAGAAAAGATTAGAAACTCTAAGAAAGGGTAAAGTGAAATGTCCAATATGTAACCGGTATTACCCGGATTTGGTGAAGTTAATCCGGCATCTGCGACGCACGCATCCGGAGAGTAAGATGATAAAAGAGGACCCTGATGCACCTCCACCGAAGTATTACTCCTGCAAGCTTTGCGCAAAGTCCTTCTATGACGAGAAGCGATTCAAAAGTCACGAGGAGTCTCATCTCCGCAAGCCGAGCTTCCTCAAATGCAAGTTCTGCGGACACAAAACCATCTCCATGAAAGGCCACCACATTCATATCAAGACTAAGCACATGACAAAGAAGTATGTGGATAATCCCTTGAAGTGTACACAGTGTGATGAGGTGTTCGTATGGGGGTACGCGCTTCACCATCACTTGCGCGATGTGCACGGGATCAATGAAGACTGGATCGCCGAGAGGACGGAAGCAACGCTCGAAGGACCGCTCAAAGACTTGCAATGCTCCGTCTGCTTGAAAGTCCTCGCGAGTAAGGGCAACTTTGAACGACACATAGACTACCACAATACCCTGCGCTGCAACTACTGCTTCGAGTACTTTAGCACACTACGCTTTCTCGAAGGCCACCTCGCCTTTAGCTGCCACAAGAAGACGCTAATCGGAGACGCAGACCCGTACACGAAGCGCGTCAAATGCCAAGTGTGCTACAAGGCGTTCAGCTTACAAGTCAAGTTGGACTGTCATCTAAGAACTCAGCACAGTATCAAAGTGAACAGGGAACAGTCTGCGGGAAAACAAGAGCTGGTTTGCGACTATTGTTTCAAAGTGTTCGAGAATGAGCACGCTCTGAGCGGCCATAAGGTCTACCATCGAACCATCGGTTACTTCGGCTGCATCTACTGTCCGAGGAAATTCAACACTCAAACTGCATACAGAAAGCACAAGAACAATCACTTGTATGTCCATAACGTAGAGAACCCGACGAAATGCGAGCATTGCGACGAAACCTTCGTGCAGTTCAAGGAGATGATATACCACATGCGAGACGTGCACGGCGATGACAAAGAATGGATCGTCATGCCGAAAGACTCTATTGAGGAAACGTGCACAATCTGTCACAAGACATTTTTCAACCTGCACAGGCACTTGGATTATCATGAGGAAAACAAGTGCAAGAAATGTAACGAATACTTCTTCTCGGTACTGGATTACGATAACCATCTCTGCGCTATTGAAAGTGACGCTGAAGAAGTCGCGGGTGTGGTGAACCACGGAATGCCATACGAGGAATGCACATTCTGCTTCAAGCCAATCACTAAGAAAGATTCGAAGAAGAAACACGACATTCTACATCGTACTTCGGGAGCGATTTCATGTCGCTTCTGCCATCTGAAGTTTAAAACCCTTGATGCTTTCAATATACATTCGTTCTCTCATCGCAGCAGGAAGTACAACAAGAAGCCAATCAAATGCCGGGTCTGCAAGGAGCGTTTCGTTAAGTACGGTCCGTTTATAAAACACATGAGATCCGTGCACAAAACCGCGAAGAAAACCCACTACCGCGCGCTCGTTAAACCAGAACGCTGCGTGATCTGCGGTGAAGAGTTCCCCAACTTGCACAACCATTACCGCGCGCATTTGACTAATCAGTGCCAGTTCTGCCTAAAATACTTCACCTCTTCAAAACTTTACGCTAAGCACCAGTGCAACATAATAGACGAGGATCACACCAAAGTCTTTACTTCAGATGAAAACTTGATGGCGCTGATCAACTCTTACACTCCTCGAGACTTAAAGGACGATGAGAAGTTCTATGGTTACACTGACGACGATGAAGACGTGGAGACTGCTCTACCGTTAGCAATTACTCAGGCTCAAGATAAGAAGGTTATGAATGGTCCGAAGAGTCGAAAACCAGTGCAAGACAGTCAAGAAGCTGAGATTGAGAGGAACCTTCACATGATGGTTCAGTCGCCGATAATATCCGATGTGCTATCACTATACCAATCGGTAGAGGAGACCGGAGACAGCAAAATGGAGGCAATGGGAGACGTCGTCAGTCTGTCTGATGATGATTCCATGGATATGAACGATATTGAAACGCCTATCGTTGTGATTGATGATTAGTTTACTGCGAGACTTTTACGTAGGAAATTTTTTTTCATAATGGCACCATCACTGTCCGTGGCAATAGGTTCTGTATTAGACTACTTCAATCTGATCACCGACCTGATGCATGTTGATCTAAACAGGTGTGGGTACAGAATATATCTACAAAAGGGACAAAATGGCCAAAACAGCTTGTGCTGATTATAGATTTGTGTATGACAGGTTTAAATTAAGATGATTATGAATCTTGAGTAATTTTTCGAGTTGATAAATGAACAGAACCAGATACTACTATGTTTGGTTCGTATTTTTTTGTAGTTAGGTTAGCCATTACTGTTTTGTGTAGTTCTTTTGAATGCAATGACATTTTATAAGACTTTGGAGCTGTTAATTCTATTTCACTACCATTCTTCTTAAGTTGACTGAAAGTTCATGAGATTTATGTATCTTATATATTATATATACTATCGGGGAATCGGATTGTGAATCTTATTGACTACATACTCTTAATAGAAGTGACAGAATAAATTGACTGTTCAGTTGACCAAAGAGAAACTAATGACGCTATTTCATTTTGATGATGACACGCCTCTTAACTAAACAGATAATTGATGGCACTATGGCACTAGACACACACCTGTAAATATATAAACAATTCGATTCTTTCCCTGTACACACTTTCAGGGTGGTGATTGTGAATCTATTGTTGCAATCAGAATCATGTTTCAAGTGTCAAATATTTTCTATAGCATATTATTATATTTTATATAGCATCTCTGTAATATTTGGTACTTGCAACAGATTTCTGGGGGATGATTGCGTAACTGTTCTTGCAATCAGAATATCTTGCAGCAGGTTTCTGATTGCAACAACAGTTACGCAATTACTTGATATACCTATTTATTTAGATAGAAAGTACTCATCACTAAAAAGCTCTGTATTCCATCATTGGAGTATGTAAGTAGATGAGCCAGTCTAAAAAATAAAGACCTTAACTTAGACGCAGAGCAAATTACTTAAAAAGATCATTTTTTAAGTAATTTGTGGTGCAGTAGAAAATAAAAACAATTCACTTTGACTGACTGAAGTAGCTGCGTTCATTTTTTGAATGATTTATCTTTACTTAGGTATGTTCTTCTTTAATTTTTATACATTCTATTCAAGATTGCGTAACTTGATTCAAATTTGTATATACTGTAAATAACACTGGGTTACACTGATTCTAGTTTCGTCTTAAACTTAAAGTATACATGCCTATTAGTAATAGCAGTTCGTTAAGAAAATATGTAGTAGTAAAAAATAGCTAAATAATACTTGTGGTGCATTTACTTAGTACCCCATTATGCAACTCTGTATTTATTTGATCCATGATGCAATTTTTGTCCTGTATTGCGTTGTTTTAGTCGCAACGACTTTATGGTATTGAAATTGACTATATGGTTTAGTATAGTTTATGATCTAGCACTGGGCCGTATGATTCTTATTATATAAGTACGTTTTTAGCTGATTTATTGCTATTTAGGCATTTGATTGCAATATTAATATGCAATAACTGCCCTTGGACTGGCATAACTGACTCTTGGTAAGCAGACTGGTTTCCGCAACCAGACCACTGGTTTTTGCATGACGTTTGGTTGCTAGTTTTGCCACCCGAAATCCTGTAGATGTACAACGCGACAAAAGTCTTGTCGACGCTTGTCTACTCGATATCTAGTGCAAATTAGACGTATCTTTTTATATCTACCTGTGATAAGATGTCATTGCCAACAATACATTTTCGTTCTGCCAAATGAAGACTTATCGCTAATGTTTAATCGGTGGGTCTTTGTCTACAAATTCTCTAGCCTGTGCACCAATTGAAATATCTCGTGTCAAACGCGACATACCAAGATGATGCTATAAAACTGTACCCTATCAGTGATAAACAGTGCCCAAAGCACAGAAATAGTGCTCTTATGGTTTCGAAGATAATTAGGATCATAGCTAGAACAATTTGGGGATAACTTATCTAAGATGCATGTGTTTATCTTCTTCATGTAATTATCTTCTTCATGTAATTATCTTCTAAGCTTACTGTTGAGATACTATTATAGAAGTCAGTAGGTAAAGTATTTTTTGTGAACTATAATGCATGTTACTATCATGTACTATGTGTGAATTAAATTAGTATGATTTGGTTAGTAGATGGCTAATGGTAATTTAATGCGTAGATTTTTTGATTGTGAAATGATATAATATATTTCCAATACATAGTGGCTGACGTTAATACGACACTGTATAAAGTAGTAAGAATAATCATGTTTAAAACCTCTAGCTAAAACAGCAATAAAAGTTGACTAACGGTTTTCTTTTCAACCGGCTTCTAAAAAAGGAGGTGGTTCTCAATTAGCTGTATTTTTTTTAGTAAGGATAGTTTTAGTTTGGTGCCGTATAATGACATCATAATCAGGCCAGTAGTTTTAAAGTTTTTTAAACTTAATTATTTGTGGCAACTGTGCTTTGAGAGTTAGTATGAGCCGAGGCTTCAAATGTTCGCCAAAAGGTCAACGAAGAGGTTACAGTTCCATTGTCATTCGATATTTTAAATGAACTTTGCTGCTAACTGTACCTATGCTGTTTTATCTTTATGGTTTCGATAAATAGTGTGTATAGTGAAGAGATAATATCTGTAAGTTTATATTCTTCAATTACTTTGACGTAATTAGCGAGGGTCCACTGGTTCGATTCTCTTATATGGCACAAAATGTTTTTCCTAGATTTAATACGATCTATCTCGTTAAATTATCAGCTTTTATTAGCAGAATCCAATCTGCTACAGTTGTCTCCTGTAAATAAAAAGAATCAATGATAGTCTCTTTTAGTGATTGAGCCATAAATTTAGTATGTTATGAGTAAGCAATTAATTCGCATGTTTGTAACTATTTTTCATGGAATAAGCTATTTACTATAGTGGTACTTATTTAATTTTATCAAAGAAATAGCATTGGTATGGTAGGTGTGTTGTTTTTCTTGGTAAATCGCTGTCTTTAGTAATAATGGGTAACGCGCCGTGATATTGTTTTTGTGTCAACTAATATTTTGAAATTAAGTGTGTTTTGTTAGTGTCTGAAAATATTTTTTTAATACTAAGCGTGAATGAATAATTATTTAAGACTACCTACTTATGTAAAATATCGCGAATTGTTATTAGTAAAATAAAAGATAAATTTAATTTAATTAATTTTTATTTAGTCAACATACACCTTTCTTTCATTTAATGATAATTTATGTTTTAACAACGTTTAATTATAACTAAACTAAGATGTCCTGAAACCCTTTAATCTTGAGAAGTGCCTTAAACTTTAAAGGCAATTTTTACTAGAATAGGTTTCTAAGATTATGCAAAATAGGGATAATTACTAAGCAATAAGTATTGAGTTAACAAATGTATTCTGTATTCTAACGGAGTTTGGGCTATCGCGGAACAGGTGTGAGTGATAGTATCACACTAGTGATCGGTTCACCACGCGTTCTTACTGCCACTGGTGCTCAAGCATAGATGTATCGATAAAACAGGGTTTCATCGAAATTCTTTGAGATTGGTAGCATGGAACTTAATTAAAAGCTAGGCTGTTCACAGGGAAACCAGTTGATAAAATATGTTGAGGCTAGTTCTGTGCAGGTGTAGATAAAATACGATAAAATCAGTTTGTCGACCTAAGTTGTAGGAACAGAGAGTCGAGCACGAATAAATTTGACATTTGAATGTCATTGCGCAGCATCAATAATTCGACTTCGAAGTAGCTTGAGGGATTGTGTATCATTGGTTGCAATCAAAATCCAGTTGAAATTTTAAATATGACAAATTTTCTGTAGCATAACTGTTACATTTGAGATTTGGAACAAGATTCTGATTGCAACAACAGATACACGATCACTCCTTGGTTGCCGCGCAGAGTTACATCTGATGTCTGCGATACGTTCACACCAAATTCAATTTGCTCGTGCTTGGCCCTTAAGACTGTCAGTTACAAAGCTGATATGGCTATCAGCTTTGCGGTGACCCGCAGAAAGAATGTGGCGTCTTTGGCGTACAGCAATACGCCAACCAACGATGCTGTGCTTATATAAGCTCATAACACTAATTTATATTCTTAAAGTAACACAAATTATCACAAAATAAAAGAGAGGCAGAACATTACAGTTATTGGTCAATAATAATTTATACAGCTTGATGGCGTACCCTTACATTAAATACACGATATTAACAATAATACTAAATTACAAAAATACCTTACTGTTTTAAATACAGTTTACGCAAATTTTCTATTTGTTAAATAATACTCTATTGTTAGGTTCATAAATATAGGATTATAATAACCAAATACTTAACTCACATCAATACACCCATTTTTGTTTATAAGTAGATATTTTCACGTATTTTTTTAAACAGTGAAACGTCCTTGACATTGATAACAAAAGTCGGAAAAACGGTCGATACCTTCACTAAAATAAGCGGTACGTAAGAATACCATTGTGTGAAACATTTAAGTATTGTAGCCGGCAAAAAAAATTGAACTCTGTGAAACTAGTTACACAACGTCGCAGTAACTGTATCTAACTTCACGTTGTAAACTTTACTGCCGACAATTATACCTACTATAAATTATTATGTATGATTAACTAGATAAGAAAAATAAATAGCAATAAAACGAACACCCTCAGTTCTATTGATTATATCCTATCTATACATATTATACATTGGTGTCATACAGTACTAAAATACAAAGCTAGATATGCCTTTTTTTAGTAGGTGTACACTTTACACCTACCAAGACAAGTGTCTATACGTGCCTATCAAATTGTAACTCTATGTCAAAGGCACAAAGTATTATACTACAGTGAAAGGATTCATTTCAATATGAGCAAGAATGTAAGGCCTGGGGCCTTACAATGAGCCACACAAATTTGAGCCTTACTAGAAGGAAACTACCTACAAAAATATTTATTTTTGTGTCATTGCCAAGTTCCAGCTTGATATATCTTACCTAACAGTATTAAAATGAGTCTCAATGACGAACTTGCCTACTACTGCTCCAATCTGGCACTGTCAGCGTCAAAAGTTTCTGGTTCGTAAGATTCAAACATTTCTTATGATAAAAACTTATTTTTTATCCGAACCAAATTTTTTTATTTTATCTTTTATTATTATTTTCTTTACTTCTATCGCTGACTGTATCAAAGGTCTTTGATGACGTCGCAGAGAGTAGCCAGAGGCACGTCCAAACATTTGGCACTAGCCCACATTTTACAGTAGTTAGTATTTCATACATGACAGGTTGCGAGCCCATAGCCGCTATCAAGAGATAATTTAAAGTAATGACATAAACAAAAAGAAATGATATCTAACAGAGTTTAAAATCAACTCAAAGTTAGAACTTAAAAGTCACGTTAAAGAGAATTTTCTTGATCAGTCACTAGCATATGTTTTAAACAATTAAGGTATTACTTAGCTACGGTTAAAGTTTATAATGTACCGAAGTTTTTTTGCTTTGTTTTAAATTAGCAACTTAAAATACAATACCATGTTAGGTGAAATATATAAATTTAAGTAGAAAATAAAATCATTTTATGGACATAAGTAGGTACGAAACTATACTAAATTAACTTAAAGTAATTATTGCTATACATCAATTTTAAATAAAAAAATATCGACTATTTTAGCCAATTGTATTCTATAACAACCATTTTTTATAGTGTGTGGAAGAGCATAAACTTTTATCTGACTAGTAAAATGCTCAGATGTTTCTTTTTTCATTTTATATGACAACATGACACAGATTCAACTACTGTTTCCATCAGAGATCTGGCAGCCTTAAAATCTACGCCCCAATACTTAGTCAAGGTAAAATGTTCTTTATACCTGATATCATAAGAACTATTTTGAAACATCAAACTTGCATCATCATCAAGAAAATTAGTGTTCAGTTTTAGGGTACGTTTCTACTGACGTGAAACGGGTAGATAAATGAAGTTTAGATCAAAAAACTCAGGAGAAATGCCAGCTAGCAAAATTACACCACCACGCGGGCACAGATGCGAGTTTAAATAAACATTTTGTCTTAGACACCGCCCCTCTCAGTGGTAATGCACCCTTAGACTTCAATATCTCCACTCCTATTGGCACTTTTATCACTTTTTACTTGATGCCTTTAAGTCAAATACTTTATATTATAAGCACATTACGACTTGACGCCGCACGGCGTTTTTAATACATTATAGCTGGATAAACTGACCAATCAAAGGACTTTATTACTTGGATATAAATTTAATACCTGTTGAAAGAAAATCAATGCCTAAATTTGCCATCTCTTACCAATGGGTTATGACAGTATCTGCCAAGTTTAAGCAATGTTTATGCGACGTTTAATATAGTGGTATATTTAATGTCTAGTATATTCGGTGCACTAAGTGCTGTAGTCAACTTATAAGAGAGTGCCATATCTTTTTGAGCCTTAAACTAGTTAGTAATTAACTTAAACTAAACTTAGTTAAACAAATCATTGTGAAGGAAAGTGTAAAATTAAGTAAGCAGTTTAATATTCATTCGGTTATTAACTTTTATCTTAGTTCTCAGTAGATACTTTTTTTGTAGCAGTCATTTTAAAGGTTTCGATAACACTAAATCTCCACTTTATTCTCCCGCTAATTAATAGAATAAATAATATGAAATAAGCTTTTTGACGTAATTCCCAAGCTCGGTAGACATCCACTCAATCTCTTCGGTATTTACCTAGTACACAAGATACATTGACAATGTCGAAAGAGTCAATCATCACATTTGGAATTAAAACATCTCTAAAAAATTATCAGTTATATTTTTTTGTGCCTGACCAACGTACACACCTGTTGGCCAGTGCCATATTGCTGTTATCTAAGCTCCGAGGAGATTAAGTTGCGCCTGCGCAATCTATCATACTTATAAATATAAATATTTTGATTGGTTAACACCTAGCCGGTGTACGTACACGACACCTAGCCAGGTTAGTCACAGTCGTCGTCAATTTGTTACTTATCTCGAAATCGGACGTCAAGAGCGGATCCACCGTTGTGGGCATGATGGGCATGCCCACAACCCTAATAGACCCGTGACGATGATATTATGGTACGTTCAGGTTCAGACGCTTCCGAGCAAACTATGCAAAATCTTGATTAGGACGTCATATATTATTTTGTAAGCATATCCTTTGTAAAAATGTGCTATATCGATCATAAGCGAGTACATACTCCGACTCGTACTTGGGTTTAAGGTGGCTGTGACCACAACCTTTCTTGAAGGCTGGATCCTCGCCTGTCGGACGTATACCTCCACTGTAAAACCTATCAATATCCGCGCCTGTCGGACGTAGGTATACCTCCACTGTAAAACCTATCAATAAGACACTGACCCTTTTCAACGTGGAGCTTCACCTAACCCATCCACATAGCAGCCAGGTCAGTCGCCGTCGTTCATATTAGTTATTGTCACTAAGTTCTAAGTAAAAGAGTGTTTATTACGTTATAGTTAGAGAACACTTCACGTAGCTGATCCACGTGGCTAGATCAGTCCCAATCGTCGTCTATATCGCTGTTGTCACTAAGCTCCGAGTCGGAGGAGTGTATAGCACGACTCCGTTCCTCGAGGGCACGCTTGAGGGCACCGGCCAAGCCACACGCAGCCCGGCCGCTGCTGCCGGAACTACTGCCAGAACGCGACACCTCCTGGAAGAGCACGTATCGAGATTAGTCAGTTAGATTAAGTAATTACAGGTAGTAAAGTACACACGAGGCTTAACACCAGTATGCCTCAGGTATGATGGACGCAGAGTAGTGCATCGTAAGGGCTCGTTTATAATGAGCGTGACCTGCGAGGCAATACTCTGTTATATTCGTATATTCAAGAAGTTTTACTTCACACGTGTGGTCTTAAGCACACTCGTTTTTTTTATCTAGATACAAAGGCTATACGCACCGTTTTCTTCAAGTTGATTCCTTTCCTGATATCGCTCAGTAAATTACTTCTGCTGTCTTCAACCACAGGAGGCACATCGTTGTTTATTTCCACTTTCTGTAATACAAATGCGCGTCATAACTAAAGGGTTCATTTCGCATAAAAAAGTGTAGATTGGAAAATAAAATAAATACCATATTATTTATACCAATCGATTTTGAAACACTTTTGTACATTTTGCTGGATAAGCTTATATCGCGGGAAGCCGGTTTATAAACAACAGATTACCTAGGTAAATATAATAATAAATAGATAAAATAATACAATAGACCAGCGAAACGCACGCGACTCGTCCGCGTGAAGCTATTTTCATACAAACTTCAACCCCCGCTGTACACGTTTAGTGTTGATGTGGTTGAATTTCGGGAATTCCTTTCTTAGTACACCTCTACGCACCAAGACGAATATACTCTGAAAATTTCAAGTCTCTACGTCCAGTGGTTTAGGCTAAGCGTTGTCTATATCCCAGTCAGTCAGGACAAAGATTTTTATAATTGGTATAGATACCATATTTAATTTATAGGTACCAATCGATTTTGCAATACTTAGTACATTTCGGACAAGCTTATATCGTGGGAAGCCGGTTTACAAATAACAGATTACTATGTAAATCAAATATAAAAAACAAAATCGTGTAAGTTACACCACTTATGACTCAAGAACGGCTGGATTAATTTTTATGATTTTGGATTTATCTTCGTCCGGAATAGGATAACCTACGACCCGGGACGAGCCACTAGTAAGTAATAAAAATAATGCGGAACTGAAGTTCGCGGAGTCAGCTAGTTATAAATAGATAAAATAATATAATAGATAAAACACTGACAACATACAAGTTCATTGCAAAATGGGTAACTACATTGTGTGTTGTTTTTTTGTCATATAAATCCTACACACTGTATTCATTTCATACCTACAAACTTAGTAAAAGGATATAAATGACGACCGCTGTGGCGCGGCGGGCGAATGTCCGGCTACGACGCAGGGGTTGCGGGTTCGATTCCCGCCTTGGAATAAATGTTTGTACGATCTGCAAATATTTATTCCAGGTGTTCTGGGTATTTTTTATGTAATATATTGTATTACGTATATCAATCATCTAGTACCCATAACACAAGCTCTGCTTAGCTTGGGGCTAGATGATGCTGTGTGGATTGTCTAGCATTATTTATTTAAATGCGTTTTTATTATTATTAATCGAATCGAACCTTGAGCGTCCTTGCGCTGCGGATGCTCTCCATCAGCATGGCCCTGGCGTCGGGCGGCGCGTCCTGCGTGGCGGAGGGGGCTAGCGGCGCGTGGGGCGGCGGCGGCGCGACGGGCGGCGGCGGCGGCGGCGGCGGGGGAGGGGGCGCCACGCCCGGCGGCGGGGGAGGGGGCACCGACGGCGGCGCCGACGACGGAGCTGCAAGTACATTACATCCTATACAGAGTGGTTTTTTGAGAAGGGCGGTGATGGAAAAATCCGAAACCACGCGAGTTAAAGAAAGGGGAGTATTATAAGAAAACAACAACTGCATGTTTAATCTTTTACTTTTGATGGAACTTGGAAGTTTGTATAAGAGGTAAGTTTTCTTCCGTGTAAAAATAATAAAATAGTGAATTATTGTTCTTTGCTTTAGTTTTTAGTAATACTGTTGTTTGTAAAGAATGATCCTTATCAGCAACAAAATCTTTTGGTTAATTAATACAGGGTGTCTTTGTTTTTTGAGTAATCGGATTTCGGTTTGCCAACTCGAACTTTTTGTATGGAGATACGCTAGTACCCCAATGGGCCACGAGGGCGCTTATTACATCTTCATACAAAAAGTTCAAGCTCGCAAACCGAAATCCGGAATCCGAAAAAAACTTAGAATCCATCTGCAGCTTGTCTGCCTAGTGCGTGGGGACACGTCTCAAATGTCATATAGATTCGTGCTAGAGTAGCACTCTACTACCACTAACTACCCTGTAACCACTATTATACTCACGTTGCAGAGGGCGTGGCGGCGGCGCTTGCCGCGCGACGGGGGGCGGCGGGGGCACCACGCGCGCGGGGGGCGGCGGCGGGGCGCGGGACGCTATAACATAGATACATCATTATATCACACGAATACAGGTACGTCACGTGACCTGCGCTTAAATTATTCTATTTCTAGTCGAAAGAGAAAGCAGATGTGACACTTTTACTACGTTACTTAATACAATAACATTACCTAAATAGATATTTTTTTATTATACAATAGAAAATACCCAGAACACCCGGAATAAAAATTTACAGATTGTACAAGCATTTATCCCAAGGCCACATCGATCGTCGCAGTGGCGGAATAGTATTATAAACGTTTATTCGACTGTTCTATACTTTTATCAATGTAAACCTTGTTTAAGTGACATGCAAACTCACGTGGCGCCGGTGGATGAGCCGCCGGGCTCCGCTCCGGGACGGGCGGCGCCGCGGTGATGGGCGGCGGCGGTCGACACACTCCTGATAACACACCAATAATGCCGTTACTAACAAAAATTAAGTTATTGCCATCTCTAATACTGTCATCATCATCTTTTTGCCTTTATCGCACTTTACGTGAGGTCGGCAAATGTTCTTTTCTTCCACTCCCCTCTGTCAGCCGTCATATCTATACTCACTACTTTCTTAGGTTATCTTTCACACAGTTCATCCATCTTTTCGTTGGTCTACCTCTATCCACATCCACATCCATATTCATTACTCTCCTGTCCTGCCGGGCTAAGATGCGCAACGTGAGATATGTCGCACTTGACACGAAATAATTTTTCTATTGATGGAGAAATTACAGATAAAAGATCTACAGATAAGCAAAACATTAGCATTAAGTCTTCATTTGACAGAACGAGATAGATTTTTGGCACAGCCATATTAGCACAAGAAGATATAAAAATATATCTCTATTTTGCACGACATAGCGACTAGACAAAGATTTTAATAATCATTGATTTTGCTTGCATACTGAGTTGTGTTGCCTGGCTTAGAAAATGACCTCTTCTCATCTCTATGGATGTCGTAATAGCAACTTAGAACACACTAGACGGGTAGCGCCATCTCCCGAGTACATAGCACCAACACTGAAAAGACCAATCCGCGGCCCAAGAGCGGTGACTACGGTAACCCCTTCCAAATACAAGGTAAGTCTATGCCCTATAGTGGACTTATTTAGGTATACACTGAGACAAACCTTTGCTAGGCTTGGCCTCCAAGTCCTCCTTGACCGCGTTAAGGCCTCCGTGCGTTTCAATGAAGCCGTAGATGAAATCTCTCGTGTCTTCGTCCTGTAACTGCGTCTCCGATACTCCGGCCTTGCTTAGGAACGAGCGGAGATCTTCATCGGGTAGCTTTTCTACGTCGAAACCTACAATACAAACATAACTTTAAAACAGTCTAAATAAAAACTGGCCAAGTTCGAGTCCATACACCACCATGTACCACTATAGTAAAAACGGCAAAAAAATCACGTTTGTTGTATGAGAGCCCCCTTAAATATTTATTTTATTCTGAATTTTAGTATTTGTTGTTGTAATCTCATGAACTGAGATAATTCAGGCTCAGTCAGATAGTGTACACTGTGTTCAAACTTCTCGTATTTTAATCTTCAAAATAAAATACTACAAAGTGATTTTCAAGCAACATTTTTGCCTAAAATACTTAACTGTCATCTAATCAATAAGTGTATACAAGTTCCAAGTCAAAACAGTGCGAATATTAAGTAAATTAACCAAAAATACTCTGAATGCAATTGTTCCAGCGTGTTAGTGCGGGTAGTGCATAGTGTCGTACCGCCTTAGTGGCGCAGGGCGTTTTCACGGTTATGCGCATCGCATAACCGCTAATTTCGCGTGCACTGCAAGCGGAGTACCTACGCTGCGTCATTGTAACGCCTCTGTCATAGAATTTGAAATACAGAGCGGTCACTTCAACTCCGGATAAACACTGCCTCAGTGAGTCAATCTTTTGGCAAATACCATCACGACTTCAATTAACATGAAGTGTGCGGGATGCATGAAGTCTATCAGAGAGGCAAACGCCGTTAGATGCACCTCCGCTGCGTGCGATAAATCTTTTTGTACGCTATGCATTAGTGTGTCTTCTCTTACTTCTGAACGTAGGAAGTCCTGGAAGTGCCCTGACTGCTGTGCAGTTCAAAAGAAGGGGGGTGACAACAGTTTGACTCCAGTTAGGGTTGGCTGTGATGTTGATACTATACGGGTAAAGTCAGACTCATCTGGATCGGAGCTGAAACAACTTACTGATCAACTACGTCACCTAACATTCGAATTTTCTTCTGTGAAAACTAAGCTAGAGGACCTAACTGAGTCTATCTCCTTCACCAATGACAAAATGAACGATGTGTTAGCTCAGATGGCGGCCACTGAAAAACGGCTTTGTTACCTAGAACAGCGTGATACTGAGGTGGAAATCCTTAAAGCAACGGTGTGTCAGCTTCAGACTGAATTGAAGACCCAAGCACAGGCTAATCTTAAGTATGAAGTTGAGATAGTGGGTGTCCCTGAGGCCGCATCGGAAAATCTTTATCACACCGTGCTTATAGCTGCTAAGAAAGTAGGAGTAGATTTGGAGGACAGAGATCTCGACTGGGTTACACGCGTGGGTCCGCGACGTCCACCGGTGACCACTGCTCTCCCTGAGGATGGAGCAAAGATGCCCCGTCCGATAGTGGTTCGGCTTCTCCGCCGAAACAAGCGAGATCAATTTTTAAAATCTGCTAAATCGCGGAAAAACATCAACAGCGCTGATCTAGGAGTGACAGGCGTAACAAGAAAAGTATATTTTAATGAAAGGTTGACTAAAGAAAACAGGGTGTTATTTCGGGAGACAAGATCCAGGTCCAAGCTGCATGGATACGCTTTCTGCTGGTGCAGCCAAGGCGTCATTTACATCAGACAACGGGATGGAAAAGCAGCTATACCCGTCCCATCGCAAAATGACCTGGAACGTCTCTTGCCGCCCTTATCCTCAAATACCTCATAGAATCCTCTTGGTTACTAAGCAACTTTGCTTAACTTTAAGTAGCACACTTTGTTTGTTTTGCTTGTTATTTCATTCTTGTTATGTTGCATTTTTGCAAAATGTTAAACTCGATATAGGAACTATTGCCCTTAATAGTAATTTTTTGGCATTGTACCGACCACCAATACTCACATTTCTTGTAAATACTGTTTGCTTGATTTTACTTAGCTTCATAAACCTCACCATCTCATATATATTAATCGAATCGATTATAATTTTGCCCGTATTAAATTGTTATATGCATGCACTAACTTTATTATTATTATTTATTTCCCCTAACACTAAAACTTACATTTCAATAAACGATTGTTTTGCACATAAACATACTCCTATAACTATTAATCCTAAGCATATGTGTGTGATTTCTTCGACGAACCTGTGTGCACTGTTTGGAAATTATAGTAAACTTAGCAGAGTGCCAGTATGTCTTAATTGGTACTATTGGGTCTATGGCTATCTATTTTTTGCAGCAGTGACGTTCAATAACGATTTAGAATCAGAATTGGATTCGATCAAGGTTAACTGTTTAACTATTAGCGACCCAGAAAATTGTAAGGGTCTTTTTACATCCAGTCACAACTTTAAATTACTTTGAGTCTAGAATATCAATGCTTTATGGCAGAACATGGGCTTCTGCCAGTAATAACTCAACCCACTAGAGACGCCTCGTGCCTTGATCACATTTATATCAAACATATGAGCAGCTGTATGCAGAATACTATTGGCATTGTTTGTCAGACCACAATAACGGACCACTTTCCAACTATACTTGGTACTAATATTTCCAAAACAAAGCCTATTCGTCCTAGCCGTTTTATAATAAAAAGAGATTACGTTGCAATCCAAAATGATTTAGTTAACATCGACTGGTCAAATGTAACTAACAATAACGATGTAAATAAGGCAAATGACTTGTTTATGGATTTATTACAAAATACTATAGAGAAACATTCAAAACTGGTAAAGATGAGTAGATCTAAATTTAATTTGAAGCCGTGGATCACCCCAGGGCTGATGAAGTGTATGCGAACTCGGGACCGTCTACATTTACATGCTAGAAGTGACCCGGGCAACGTAGTTGCTAAAGTAACTTACTCGCGCTATCAAAACTTCTTTGTTGATCTTTTGCGAAAGCTAAAATCGGACTATGAAAACAATGAGCTAAAAAACAATAAAGACAATCCTAAGAAACTATGGCGAACCATCAGGAACGTATGTAATTTGTCACAATGCAAAAAAGAACCAACCGAACTTCTATCACTACTGGGAACTCAAAATGCTCAACAATCTATTAACCTCACTAACCATCACTTCTCATCGATTGGCCAAAAACTTGCGGACAAAATTCTTTCCAAAGTTAATAAAAATGAAACGGACCTTGCCAAAGAAGTAAGAGTTAAAAATCCTAATGCTGATTCAATGTTCCTAGGCCCAACTGATAATGAAGAAGTGAATAAAATGTTAGTAAATTTGAAAAATGATAAATCCCCAGGCATAGATGGTCTTGGAAACTCCCTTATAAAACATATTAAAGACTGTATCATAGTTCCACTTACGCATATATTTAACCTGAGTCTTTGTAATGGTATATTTCCTAATAAATGGAAAATTGCGTCTGTGTGCCCGATTTTTAAGAGTGGACTTAGAAGTTGTGTTGACAACTACAGACCAATCTCTCTTTTAGGTACCTTTTCGAAGCTTTTGGAAAGGCTTGCAAATAAACGTCTGGTTGACTTTTTAGAGTCTCATAATCTGATATCGTCTGAGCAATTTGGTTTCCGCAAGGGTAAAAACACAGAAGATGCAGTTACTGTACTGACAACTGCGGTGTCCTCGCATCTGGATGTTGGGAAACGTTGTGTTGGCGTATTTTTGGACCTGTCTAAGGCCTTTGACACTGTTTCCGTTCCAATACTTCTCCAAAAACTAGAGGGGCTTGGGATTCGGGGTATTGCCCTGGACTGGTTTAAGAGCTATTTGATGGACCGGAAACAGTGTGTGAGGATTGGTCAGAATATTAGTGACTTGCTATCAATAAATTTCGGCGTACCTCAGGGCAGCATTCTGGGACCTACACTATTTCTGTTATACATAAACGACATACACGATGTATCTCTTGACAGTGCGGATATTGTGTGTTATGCGGATGATACCGCCTTGATATTTTACGGGCCAACGTGGCCAGCTGTATTTCTTTCTGCAGAGCGTGGTATGGCGCTAATCTCACAATGGCTTGAGCGTAACTTGCTCACATTAAACACAAGGAAAACATTTTATTTGTGTTTTCATAAGACTTTGGCCTCAGCCCCAGACCGAGATGCTCTCATAAAAATCCACGATAGTACCTGTTCTAGTACCAATAGTTGTAATTGTGAGCCACTTACTCAAGCAATATCTGTAAAGTACCTTGGCGTTCACATTGACGAGAATCTGTCGTTCGTTGCTCAGATTGTTTCTCTTTCGGCTCGTATTAGGAAAGTTATCCACGTAATGCGAAACTTGAGGTATGTTGCAAGCACTGACACACTTAAATCAGTCTATTATGCGCTGTGTCAGTCTTTGATTGGCTACTGCATAACGTGTTGGGGCAGTGCTGCTAAAACCTTTATTATACAGGCTGAAAGGGCACAACGTTCGGTTTTAAAGGTAATGCTTCGTAAGCCATACAGATACCCTACGACAACTCTATATAAAGACGCTGGTGTACTTAGTGTGCGACAGCTTTTTATACTCAAAACATCACTTTTGGTCCATAAGTCTGTGATCTCTTCTCCTGACTATAATATGATGCTGAAGCGTAGAGTCTTCAAATTAACTACCCCTTTCGTTAATACCAGTTTTGCTCAGCGTATTGGTAGTTTCATGAGAGTGCATATTTACAATACGGTTGTTACTTCTTGTGACATTAAAAACAAAAGAGTTACAGAGGCTAAGTACATTCTAACCAAATGGTTGGGAAATTTAGCATATAATGAAACGGAAAACATATTAAATTTTGCATGTTAGTGTTTTAACCTAATAATTTGTAGTTTTATTTTAATTTTTTATTTATTTTTTGATTTATCTATGTAAGTAAGTACCTATGCATGAATAATTAAGTATTATTTCTATATTTATTTCCTCTATTTATTTTATTATTATTTATATATAAATATATATATATAATTATACTGTGTATTAATTATCTATATTCCTTTTGTTTTCACGCAACTTCTTACAATATTTGATTTAGAGCATTCACATTACAGTAATCGTGTAATAAGTTCCCTCGATACAGGCCTAGCCTAGTGAGAGAACTGATAGGTATTTTCTTTATTTAGTTATTTTGTCTGAGAGAATGTATTTCTGTCCTGCGTATTTATTTTTTAAGTTGGTTTCTTTTGTTATATTTGTTTTTATTTTGATGTGTGGATTTTTATACTTTTTTTCTGTAATAAACATATTTTACTTTACTTTACTTTACTTAATTAGAGATTTTAAATTTTCACAGACGAAGTATTTCTGATGCTGTTATAACAACAAATACTAAAACATAGAATAAAAAAAACGAGTGTGCTTTAGACTACACGACTGAAGTAAAACTTCTTTAATATACGAAACGTAACTGGCTATGAGATAAAGAGAGAACGAACAGTGCTTTCATACACGGTGCATGGTAGTGTTAAACGTTTAACGCAACCTTGTTGGTAGTCGCATTAGAAGTATTACTTCAAAATAAATATTTAAGGGGGCTCTCATACAACAAACGTGATTTTTTTGCCGTTTTTATTATAGATAATGGTACAGTTGCTTTCAAGTGGTAAACTAGATGGTGTTACGGGGTTATAGTAGACAGTGTTACCTTTTTGCGCGTCCCAGCCGACATGCGACACATGTTTGAAGTCCAGTGGCATCCCTATATCTGCTTTTGTTAACTTCCGCGGTTTCACCTTCTTGTTGGAATTCTTCGAAAGTGTGTTATAGTTGCTGTTGTTCGCTATAAAATTAATTATAAATACATTTCACAATCTGAGGTAATTTTTGTCAATGTTGTATAATTTATAAATTATTTAAATATGTGTTAGCATAATTTACAAATATTTATTCTGGCCGGGTGATAACGTAAATTATAGCAGTAGCGAAACGATTAAAAGAAAAAAAATATGTGGATTTGGTTTCAAAGTCGACACAACTTGATAAGGTAGCATTAAATAGATTAACTAGTCCCTACTCCAAAACTAGGAACGAACTATATATTCATCATCATCATCATCATCATCAGCCTGTAGAAGTCCACTGCTGGACATAGGCCTTCCCCACACGTTTCCAGGAAACTACTACACTATATATTAATATAATAATAATAACTCTGGACAATCCACACAGCATCATCTAGCCTCAAGCTAAGCAGAGCTTGTGTTACTAGATGGTACTAGATGACTGATACAATACTGATACAATACATACAATACATACATACATTTATTTTTTATACATTGTAAATACCCAGAAACCTCCTGCGTCGCAAGCGGTCATTCGCCCGCCGCGCCACATCGGTCGTCAAATTGGTATTCTTATATGGTTTACCTGAATGTGTGGCTTTGGGTGGTAGAATAGGCGCGGGCGCAGGCTCAGGTTCGGGAATGGGTATCGGCGTCGGAGGCAAGGATCCATTTTGTCGCCCCATGGGGTTCGATTGGGCTGCAAGGAGGGAACGTTTTCGCTTTTCTGTAAGTAAAAAGATAATATATAACATAAGTTGAAACACAAATCGAAAACCAGAACCTTATTCACTATAAAGCGGCTGCATTAAATATTATTCACTGCCACTGTCATGTCAATAAAAAGAGATGGTAATATATACATAATGATAATTTTAGTTAACCCTCACTAATATAGTTCTGCGGCTAAGCAGCTTGCTGTGTTCCGGTTTGATGGATGTGGGTGCCGGTGTAATTTATTAAGAAGGTTGCGGGTTCGATTCCCGCCTTGGGATAAATGTTTGTACGATCTGCAAATATTTATTCCGGGTGTTCTGGGTGTTTTCTATGTATAATAAAAAATATCTATGTACGTAATATATTGTATTAAATATATCAGTCATCTAGTACCCATAACACAAGCTCTGCTTAGCTTGGGGCTAGATGATGCTGTGTGGATTGTCCAGCATTATTATTATTATTATTATAATTATAGGCATACGAGGTTTAACACGGTAGATTTCCTTTCAGGTCTCTTAGTACTAAGTACCCATTCGAGATTATTTGAAGGTGTCTCAGAGTAGTCAGAGGTACGTCCAAATATTATATTTGGTACATACCCACATTTTGCAGTAGTTGGTACTCCATATGTGACAGGTTGCAAGTCCATCGGCCGCTGCTAGAATACTAATTGCTCTTTACCGTTTGAGAACACTGGCATTATCAACATAATTTTTTCTATACAAAAATCCATTGATGCACGATCGGATTCGAACCCACCTTAGGGATCAGAAGGCACGGTCATACCCACTAGACCGTTTACACTGGCCACTTAGGTAAGAGTTTATATGTCACCACTAGCCGTAAGTAACCTTATTATGTACTACCTTCATCTCATTATAAGTGAACTATGTTCTTTATGAGAATAAATTCTTTAAACTGAAACTGATGTCAGGTAACGACCTGTGGTAACTTACGCTCGTGCTAACGTGCAACGCTCAGAATCATTCCTGGAAACGTCTACCAGCACGTCTACGACCAGCAGTAGACTTCTTCAGGGCTGAGATGACACATTAGGTCACACGAGGTCAACTACAGGGGTCACGATATGTTATGACGTGCTCATTACATACAAATACAGCTTTTACTCATGTCTCGTGACCAATGATAAAAAAACAAGTGGTGAAAGATGTACTTTTTCATACACAATCTATACAAATAAATAAAATTGAAGTGTCTGTTTGTAATATTAAAATAACCGCTTTTTACTACATGCATATGAATGTATATGCGATACAATAATTTTTAATTTTTGTCTGTCTGTCTGTCTGTCCATTTGTTCCGGGTAATCTCTGGAACGGCTGGACCGATTTCGACGGGACTTTCACTGGCAGATAGCTGATGTAACAAGGAGTAACTTAGGCTACTTTTTATCCCGAAAAAATAACGGGAACAGGAAAAAACTGCCACGCGGGCGATACTGCAAACGACCGCTATTTTATGCTGTATTAACGCCATCTGTTGGCAACATCGAGTACTACTTAGTTGGATTTGTAAGTAAAAATGTTTACCGCCCAGCGAAGTGGGCACGGGTCAGCTAGTAAATAATAAATTCAATCGCTTATAAAAAATTGCATTTTGCTCTGCATACTTTCTCCGATGACACCATTGCATTGTTGACTAAAATAGTTAATGCTAGACTTGTTTAGATTGCGTGCCCATTATACTCGATTACTGTTAGTAAATACTGTCGCGAACACAGCATTTATATCAGAAGACAAACCTTTGAATCTAAGCTAGAGTTCATCAAAACAATAACAGGCCATGCCGTAGCTTGTTTAGTACAGCTACGGGAACAAATTGTGTTTTTTAACAACACTTCTTGAACTTTTACAGCCAGCGAGACTCTTTATTTCATTTACAATATGTGCTACAATATTTTAAAAAGGCTGAGCTTTCTAAGTATTTGTACACATTGTTGACTCCTTGAAACTGGTATATTCGCCTTCTAAGTGATTTTTAATATAATTCCAATGAATATGTTACCTTTCAGACAGTAATATTATTTAGGTCCTGGACTCTAGGATTTTGTGACGCATATCTGTGGAAAACACGACTAGGCTGTATAGGTTCAGCGTAGAAGCAGCTTGTCAAAAACTCAGACAGACAAAGTAGCAGGGCTCTTAGTAAAGGGCTCGTCCGGGGAATTACTTCCTCCATGCTTTTTTCTACCGCCAAGCATATATTCCAGGGTTTCGGTGGAATTAGAGGCACATGATGCAAGACTGTGCACCGCAAGGCACATTTCTAACGTTTAGAAACGTTAACAACAGGTACATGAGGCTTAACACCTGCCTGCCTCAGGGTGATGGACGCATGGCGGGCATAAAATTATGACAAAGACTTACCTTCTCGTTTGATTTTCCTAAGGTCGATCTTCTCAATAAGTATCGTTCGTAGCAACTTTGCTTCATCTTCGCTGGCGAAGTTGAATGCTGTCATGTATTCCTGAAAGTAACAAATATTTTGTTATAGTAGAAGCCATTGTCGGCCGCTGGCGTATCCGTACAGAGGAAGTAAATAACGGTTGCTATCCTATTTCAGCCATGAGTCGGTCATTATCATCAGCCTAAAGAAATCCACTGCGATAATGCCGGTGACCTTTGTTCTTCTACGGATTTGATTATATATGTATATCTGATTATATCACGAAGTGAAATCCCCAGAATATGTGAGCTTAAATTCGTGTTTATTTATTAAAAAAAGGCATACATAAATATCCAGAGTTTCACGACTGGATTCAAACTTATGCCCTTCGGACGGATCGGAAGGTGTTGTTGCGATTGTCCTGTTTACTTTATAATCATATCCATTTAGTGAAGCCGGTAAAATTATGTTGATTTTGCATATAAACATCAATCATTCAGTCTTGACCATCGCTACAGAACACGAACCAGTATGAGGGTAATAAATGTGCTCTCTTTTTTAGGAATTCATTCAGGATGTTCAACCTAGTTAATAGTTTAGTAATCATGTTTCTCCCTTAGTCTACTTAATGTAGGGTCAGTGGCACCTTAATAGTTCAATTGAAAGTTTAAAAGCAGTGTTCCGCCACCGGTAAACATAGGAGGATGTTCTCACGACGTGAAACCCGTCAATGCAGTGACTACGGTTCGCCGAATGGTTTGACCTTCAGCCTAAATAGTTAGGTAGGAATAATCGTATCATCCTCTGACGCAGTTAGCGACTAAATCCGATCGTACTCTTAACTTGTCTTGATAATATCTCTTACTAGTGGCTTGTCCCGGCTTCGCACGGGTTTTAGTAAGAATCCCTATATCCCTTCCTGATATAGACAGACATTTGTTTATTTACTACTTATAAGCACACACAAACCGGAAAATAGTAACAAACATAATAGGGTAATTTACTAACGTTTTCCGTCAACGCTGAGATGAGGGTTTTACAATAAACAGGACTTTACATAACATTTATAGCTAAACAATAACATTTGTAAATCACACACGTCAATGGGGTCAATTACGCGTGTTGTAACCTTCTACGGCCACAAAAAGTGGGACGTAAAGTGGGATAGGGGCAGGAAAATGTATGAATGAATGATGTATCCTTCTAAGGCCGGCGCCGGGGCTGCACTGATGGGAAGAGTTGGATACCGCGCATCTTGGGACGGGACTACGAGACCTTGCAGTGGGTGCGATAAACAGGTCTTAGTGAGATGCCGCTAATCATCCATAGATAGTAATCCTTATCACTACTTTTATTGGTACTTATATCTATGTAAATAAAAATTAATCGTCGAAATGTATGTACGCGTATTTTTGTAGTGTATTATTTTTTTTTTACTTTGACTTGACTTCCACTAATAGTAGGTAGGTATGTGGTTAATATATAATTAAATTATCCATTAGTCATACTGGAGAGATGTTGTTTGGTTATGTCATAATAATCAATACAACATTTAAGTAACTCGATTCTTATCTATCTATCCATACCAATAATAAAAACCTGACTGACTGACTGACATATTGCTACGCCTAAACCACTGGTCCTAGAGACGAGTTATTTTCAGGGTATATTCGTCTTAGTGCGTAGAGGTATACCTACCTACTGGGAATAGGAAAGGAATTATACACAACCCCTAAACGGATGTAGCGAGGGTTGAAGTTTGTATAATAATGACAGCATGCAGACGAAGTCGTCCGTGTGTCGTTAATATACTGTTAGACTTTACGTTACGCTGGTATTCTTAAGACTTAAGTCATAAGCTGTTGAAGGTACCTGGGTGGCAATGAAATAAGGGGTCACCTATATAAATATTAGATAGTCGTACAAACAGTTCGTCTAATTTTAACCTTAGATACCTACCTATAGAAATTCTAATTTTCACAGCCAGGCTGATTCGCACATGCAATCCAGTTTTCCTGACTCATGTTTAAGAATAGCTTCTGGGTGTAGACTTCTTGGCGCGAAAAACCGTCACACACAAAGTAACAAACAAAGTCAAAACATAAGAATTACGTCAGTCATTCTTTGTATCTTTGTATCAAGTTGGGTCAGATTTCGGGTCACAGCAAGTAAAGAGACTTTTTTAGTCGCATGTTTACAAATTTTTATGGATGACTGCTCAGATTCATTCCAGTTCAGTAAACACAAAAGCAATTATAAAAAATATAACGAGAATAATATCATTAATGACTAGTAAGTTAATGAGTCATGTAAACAGTGATATGGCTAAACATTTGACCTTTGCATATATCTTTTTAGCTACCTACACAAATGAAGAATCTGACCTTGGATAAAACACATGGCTCAAAACTACAGAAACCTATCAACTCATGATTAAACTCCTACGATATATTTACATATTAAGTAAGTATGTAAAAAACCACTTTCCCTTCCCTCTTACACATGCCTATGCTACCAGTTTCCCAAGTGACTCATACTGTTTTAGATTGATGTTACGTAAAATTTTAGTAGGTATAGTTTTAATTATAATTATTTGTTCTATAATTTTATAGCAAGTTATATCTCGTACTAAGTTTTCCAGGATACAGGGTCCCAGTGTAGAGAGCATTGCATTTTTTTAATTTGTTAAAATTGCATAATGAAAAACAAAATTTTATTTGTTGTTGTATTTTGTATAAATGAGCATTTTTGTGATATTATTGATTTATATTTATTGACATTTATTTACCTTTACTTTAAACTTAACATTTCCTTCTAAGAATAAAGTTTTTATCAATACCACACCTTAATCTGTGATTCAAGGTTTCTCAAGTGTATCTGGTTTTATCATAAAATGTGTTATTTATTTATTGTTTTAGAAACACTATGATATCATCCATTGCACCATACTTTTGTGATAAAATCAATCAATCATACCATCTTTTTGTAAAGATTTTATTTTAATGTGTATAAAATTATGACTCACCTCAGCCTCAAAAGTGTGTAAAAATGGTCTTGGACTTTTGTATTCAATTTGTGTGTACACCTCATGTTCCCAGATAAGTGTTTTGCGGTAGAGACAGAATATGCGGAAGAAATATGACCGCTTAGCATTGTCCTTTATGAGGCATAGAACTCCAGTGTCTCTTTTCTTCCATTCAGAATGAGCTGGGCCCTCTGTTGTGAAGAGTTGGACCACAGCTGTTGATAAGCTCTGAAAATAAAACATTTGTTTGAGTCACTCACACACATTTTACCTTAAAGTTAATACCAGTAGGTGTCTTATTGATTACATACTTCTAAATTTGTATGGTTTGTAAAATTATTTACAAGCCAATTCCATAACTCATTTATGAAATTTAATTAGTTTGATTGTACTCCTTCTCTATGACATTCTAAGGTATTATTAAATAATTATATATTAACAACATAGAAGCCCAGCAGTTTAGTGGTACATAACAATAATCTATATATGTATTATAGGTGCCTATATCCTCAGGTTATTGCACTTTCATCCATGTTATAATATTATAGATTTTATCTACAGTGTCTAAGTGCTTATGGCAAGGTAACTTTCATTATATCTTACAGCACAGTTTGAGTTATGGCACTTTCGCCCCATACAAGCTGTAAGGAGAGAAATTGTGTGGGCTGATAAAACTACTTTCCTTATTAGAAGACTAGACTCATATTTACTTGTGATAAATAATATAAATGAAATACATATTGGTGGATATTTTGTAGAAAGCCATCTATCCCCAATTCAGCAAAGCATGTAAGTGGGTTTCAAAAAAAGTAGTATTTTTTTACTTCATAACACTCAATAGGAAGATATTTCCAATAAGGGAGATTAATATTTGGGTTAGAAGCAAGGAGAGGGGTAAATAATACTACAGCAGGGTTGTTGATACATAATACCCTTACCCCCACTACCTAACTATGACATTTGACTCTGATAAAAGATCTACCCAGAACTCCCTAGATAGGCCATGAGTGTAATTTCGCTTTTTCCCATGTAACCTTCGGGTTTTGTTCTTTTTATATATATTGTAGAGATAGGGGCCACAAGACTATGTAGAGTATTTAAAAATGGTTAGGATAGCATAATAGCTAACATTAGAACAAATAAATGTTGGTAGTAGTGCAAAGTAAACAATTGCATTGCTGGTTTATCATTCTCACTTTTAACATATACATATTGAATTACTGAAAAACGACCCTTTTACCTTATCTCACTGCTATCGACTGATAATCCGCAAACACAGCAAGCGATACGTAATCTAGACCCTGAATCACGCGGAATACCAATGAGCATAGAAAGGTACCTGGCATTTTGGTCCAATCAAGCTGAAAACTTGATCGTTCTCATCCTTCGACAGCAGTACGCTGGGTCTATGCTCCCCTCTTGGCATTTTAGCGAATAAATAGATCACAGAAACATAAAATCACTCAGAACTCGTAGAGTACGATGTGTCAGCCACCACGACTTTCCAACATGTTTTCTTAGGGTCTATTAAGATAAAACACTTGCGGCGGACACGGTACGCAAATAAAAGCATTTCTTACGACGCAGAATAGTTAATTTCGTTATAATTAAAGCAAGAAAGACGAAATGCAATAAAATATTTGCAATTTACTTTCACTAGACCAAATCCACATCCGTCCAATCGTTTCACAGACTACTTAATGCAACAAAGTTTTCTGTGACATATATCATCGGAGTTCTTCTTCTTTTTTTATATGGCTTCTGTGGATCTAACTTTCACAATTTTGCGTTTCGTTCGCGATTAGGTATAAAATTAAATCTGCAGGACGACATGCAAGCAGGCAGGACACGTAGGAAAAACGGACTGTCAGATCCATAGAATAAAGTACTAAAGTATGTCTGTACATTCTTTCATTTATTTTGTGCTGTATGTACAGTCAATGGTCGTCGCTGTACATTTTTAAATGCATCTGTGCTTATCATGAGTACAGAGTTCGAATGATTTGAGTGAGTAGGTACCTAGTTTATTATTTAGGTAGCTAGATAATGTAAATACAGTCAACCAATTTCTCTTTCGTCTTTTTGTGGACATTTTACACAACACCATACTAAGATAGCTTGTACTTACCTACTAACCTAAATGACCGATGTATACTTAAAATACAATATAATTATATAGTAGATGTTTATATATCCACTAACTGTCTGTCTGTCCGTATGTCACCAGGGTGTAGTACCTATCTCATGAACCGTGTTATTGTATAAAGTTGAAATTTTCACAGATGATGTGTTTCCGTTGCCGCTATAACAAAAAATATCTAAGGGGGCTCTCATTCAACAAACGTGATTTTTTTGCCGTTTTTATTATAGAAGGATGCATAAGTATAGGTATACGTTTTTATAGTAGTACGGAACACTTTGTACGGGAGTCTGACTCGCACTTGGCCGGTTTTTATTTATCTGCTGGGTGTTATATGTTTTTTCCCGTTCCCGTTATTTTTTCGGGATAAAAAGTAGCCTATATGTTAATCCAAGTTATAATCTATATTTATTCCAAATTTCATCCAAATCGGTCAACTAGTCAGTGCGTGAAAGAGTAACAAACATCCATCCATACTACTATCATCACTTATCAATACTATTACCTACTAGGATAACACCCAGCCAGAGATAAAATATTTACATAGGGTCATCATATAAATGTTTGTTCTCGGTGGGTGGGGATGGAAGTATGGAACCCACCACTTAATTACTGCCACAGAAGCACCCTGTGACCCTAACGCTGCGGCCACACTACCGGGAAATGCCAAATAAATAATATTTCATAATTATTTTCACAAGTTTATTGAAAAATTTGACGATAACTACCTATGCATGTTCTTACTACATTGAAAATATGTATTTACACAGCCAAAATAACACGTTTTAGCTAGCATTCAATTAAATGATTACAAATGAATATTACGTATGATTCATTTAATTATAGATATGGTACGGTCTTTTGTGATCTGCCTCCATTGCGTATCTTCCGTTGATAACAGAGGACGGATTCTGAGTTTTTTACGTTTTGCGGATACCGGATTTCGGTTTGCGAGCTCGAATTTTTCGTGCCAACAGCCTAAGTAGGTACAGTCAGCTACAAAAGTAGATTAACATCTAGATTTTTCTTTAGCAAAGGACCCATTATTTTACTACTTCAGGTTGCAGATAGTAATGGCTTAAGATTGGAGCAAAAGTTAAAAGTGAGCTCTACTGCGATCTTAGCTAGATTTCGGAGTAAACTATCGTTCATTGTAACATCGTACCTAGTAACATTTGGCGGGCGCCGGACCGATATAAAATCCACTCGGAAACCGAGCAATGAACAAAAAGTGTGTGGGACTCAGGTGATCAGTAGGGGAGGTAGGGGAGCATTGGGCACTTTTGTACATAAATGTTAATAAAACTGTATTTTTTTATCATAATCAAAATTTTATTCCAAATACATGGAGCACACATATTTGGCTGTAATTATTGCTAAGAAAAGTTTTGGTATTATAATTAGTCTCAAAGTTACAAAAGATCTTCGAACATATGTCCAAAGTGCCCAAACCTCCCGGTGGTCGGGAGGTTTGGGCACCCCTTTAGGGAGGTTTGGGCACTGTATTTAATAAGCACGATATTGCTTTACTATACCACTATGCTTAATTATTATATAACAGTACTATAAAAAAAACAAATACAAACATTTTTTCTTATCATAGACTTTAGAAAAATTAAACAATGTGACTTAGAATCAATACTGCACGATGTTGGACTTAATTAAACTTATCTTATATTTGGTATGACCCAGAGAGGCTTGTCAAATTTATATTTTAAGCTGCCGCGTTTCATCCAAGTCGTTGGTGTAGGCAATTTTGTCTTTATATCCTCCAAGGGAACGCTGGCTATGTCCTCGATGTCAGGAAATATAAACGTATTTCTCATCTTACTCATTCTCATGAATTTGACAGTTGCCATGGAGCGATTAACCTCTTCGATTATTCCAACATAATGATAGGTAGTTTTTTTGGTGTCAAATTTAACCAACACAAAGTTATTGATCTGAAAATTTCTATCTAGAACGATCACGTCGTCTTCATCAAAATCTTCTTCCGATTCAACGAGGGCTTCGTCAGAAACGGAAACATTTTCTATTTCATCATCGCTGCTAATCTTCCTGTTTTTCTCTGGTTTGGAAGTAAATTCATCAGCAAGCTTCGGAATTGTTTTCTGTCGTGTATTTTTAGAGCATTTTCGATTTTTGTTGAGCTCTTTGATCTTATTTTTTCTTTGTCTTTCTTCTTCTTCCATTTCTATAAGTCTTTTCTCAGGTGTGTCCGTCAATATTCTAGTTTTTCCCTTCTTCCGTTTCATGCCATGCAATTTCCTGGGGCCAGCCTTCGGATATGGTCGTACTAAATCAGGTGTTACATTGACAGTGCCCCTAGTCTGGCTTGTAGAGGGAGATTCCAGTTGAGATGGCCCAGTGACTTCCACATTTGAACTTGTACGATCCTCTAGACTCAGATTTTCTTCTGTTGAAGGCTGTTCCATGACAGGTTGGTCTGAAATCGATTGTTCTGTAGGAACATTATCCTCTTCCGGCAAGCAGCGATCAGTTACAGAAGAACAAGCGAAGTCTTCATCGGAAAAAATGTTTGAATTGAATGGCCATATGCCAGGTTTTTCAAATCCCCTTTGAATATTCTGCAACTTGAATGCAAGTGGGATGGCTTTTGCTGCTAATTTTGGGATTTCATAAATTGTTACCGTTTTGCCAGGATTGTTTACCATCCAATCTGTTACAGCAGTGTTATAATACGTTTTGAGTGGTCCATAGACAGTCAGGTCTAGGGGTTGCAGTTTATGGCTGCAGTGCGGTGGGAAAGTCATTAAAACAATGCCTGATTCTTTACAAAAATCGAGAACTGGTACTGAAATATGGCTCTCGTGATTGTCCAGCAGCAAAAGAACTGGCGAGGAAAGCGTTGGTTTTGCGTATTTTGCGAAATGGTGCATATATTTAAAAAAATTTGGTGCTGTCATCCACCCTGAGGGATGTGCTGCTCCATCTGAACCAACAGGGGCATCATTTAGCATATATGTTTTGAAATTGACCCGTGGGAATATGAAAAAGGGTGGTATTGAGTTACCCAATGCATTAATACCGCAGCAAACCGTTACAAGCGTCCCTCTTTCAGCTGACGTTACTTGCCCAACTTGCTTAGTGCCTCTGAGAGCAATCACTTTCTGGGTTCGTTGGACTGTTGATAATCCAGTTTCGTCTATATTGTAAATAGACTCAGGGCCGAAACGATACCGTTCATATACAGTTTTAAGGTTTTCAAAAAAATCTCCGACATTTTTCTTATTGAAACTTGTGGCCCGTGAGAGACTGGTAGCTTCTGGTGTCCTTATCGAAAGCTGAGGTTGTCTTTTAAAAAATCCCCTTATCCAATCTTTGGACGCAAGTTTCTTCTCTGTCCAGTTATCTGGTATTTTTTTTTCAATGGCAGTGGCGTATTCATAAACCAATTCGCGTGCCTTCAGTTTTGACAGTCCATGGTTTAGTTTAAACGATGTTACAAGATATTCTGAAATTTTTTCTTCTTCATCTTTCGTGAATATTTGAGATGATATAAATTTAGAAGAAATATCTTTCACGACGCCACCCTGCTTTATGTATCTTTGAAGGTTAGACCTGGGTATATCATATTTAATCGCAGTAGTTTTAATTTTTCCTCCTTCAGAAATCTCTTTTAATGCGCGCAAAATAACATCCTTAGGGATTTCACGTCGCTTATTTTTCTTTTTAAATAAAAACGGCATTGTCCTGAAAAGAAATGATTAACCATTCAATCCAATAGGCATAACAAAGAAGCACAAAAGTACACTGATAACAGAGGGAGCATTGGGCATGCCCAAACCTCCCTCCTACCTGCGTGCCCAATGCTCCCCTTAGCCTCACATTTCAAATAGATTTGAATAAGTTTATTTTTATCAAATGTTGAATCCAAATTAACAGGTAAATATAATCTTTCATAAACACAAAAGAAGATGTTAACACAGATACTTACACTTCTTTGCAGATTTCTTTGTTATGTTTCTTCAAATCACAAACAAAATATTTACTTCTGTACGCAACAAACCGTTAAGCGCATGTAACTTGACAACCAATTGAAATGACAGCTGACACTTTTGATAGGCGGTGTTGCCAGTTATTAAACTACAGTGCTGTGGTAGAAAACAAAAAATATCTAGAATAGATTTTGAGAAATGAGGGGGTGCCCAAACCTCCCGACTGCCCAATGCTCCCCTACCTCCCCTACTGGTTAAGAAATATTTTTACTTTATAGGTACCTACTTACCGGTAATGTTAATCTACTTTGGTTTGGCTGTTTACATTAGGTAGGTATTATGATTTACAATATATCGCATATGTTATACCCGTGTGTGCTTCTAGTCAATGTTCTCCGTAAGGACGTTATTGCATGCATGAACAATTTAGTCTCCGCCACATTTAGTGAGGTACAGTCGGCTGCGCTAAGATATACACTTCATAACTTTCAACATTGTCTCATGGTATTTATTTGTCACACAATAAGCTTTAACACACTAAAAACATGAAAGCAGCCGCTTAGATTACTTTTTTTGAAAAGTTAACCTATATTTTAAAGCAGTTATGTTCATTATGAATAAGTAAGTATTCTATCCACGCTCTGGCTTCCATAGTACAAGCTTTGCTTAGTTTGGGGCTAGACGGTGTTGTGTGAAATGACCACAAGTATAATTAAAATATATATATTTCGTCGTATGTTCGTGACGTCATTTTGTAAGTTAGAAATTGTATACATCATAATGCAGTCAGCTGTACCCACATATCTCTAGGACCAAGGCGTAGGTACACGCGTAGGTACACTCATAGTAAAATTAACTTGGCAGTGTAAGTAAATTGTGGTCGAATACAAAGGTATTACATACTTACAGCTAATAAATGAGACAACACCAAAATACGGAATAGGCCTAAGACAGGATACAATCGATGTTTCAAATACAAGATTAAACATACAATAAGGCATACTTAGACATCTTTTTTTACTACAAATTGCATAGAGATTCACCTCTTACAAAAAACATACAGTTGTAATCACTGAAGTAAGTATTTTTTACGTAACGTAACGACCGTAAATTTTACCTTATTAAAATGGAAAGAAAGTATTTAATTCAATGATTGGAGATCAACCTCCACTATTGAAACACAGGTACTTTATTTCCATTAGAGAAGGTAAAATATACATTGATAAATCTTAATTTGGCTCAACTTTTCAATATGTGCGTAAAGCTAAGCTGTTGAATTTGTTTTTGTAAGTAGCCAGGCACTGGATTGGGTTAGGTGATAGACTAGTCACAAAACCAACACAGAGCGCCCTGACTTTACGTGGTATAGGCTCTCCACCTCTCTACCAGAAGGTAAAAAAATTCCGAATAATAAAAAATGGGCCATGGACCATTTTTTTTAAAGTTGTGATTATGTTTTCCTATGCAAGATGGAGGGGTACCCTTACCTCCCCTACCCCACACCATCAACCCTTAAACTTATTACACACATTGCAAAGTTATTTATACCATGTTTAGTGAGTTCTGCATTCATAGATATTTGACCATGCGTCGGGTAGCGCTAACGCCAAAGCGTTAACGTCTGCCGATCGACAAACTTCCGTAATTGCAATGACGATATGTCTACTTGACTGATTCATAATTAATAAGTATTTTTTTATCTCCCACAATGTTTCTGGGGATGGATTCCAACATAACAAATATTTAAGTAGATTGAAAACATATCAACCGACCGATAAATCTAACCATTATGCAAAATTGACATTACTTATAAAGTAGGAAATAGATATTACAAAATATCAAATTACCTACAACATGAAATACGATAAAAGTACATTTATAAATTAAAATAACTTTCAACAGTCTTAAGATATTCCGTTGAAGCGAATAATTGACACAACTATATTCTTTTTCACATAAGTTGCGAGTTTTTGACAAGTTTTAGTATTCTTTTTTAATTTTACAAATGCCAAGAAAGTTAGGATACTAAGATTTTTGTGGCTTAATCACGCCGTAACCACTAGACCAAATTTTATATAACTGGGAAAAAATATTGTTCGTAGCCAGAATCAACATACAGGCTACTTTTTTAAAGTTATACAATCTAAATTGTGTGTTTCAATCTGCTATTTCTTTAAAGCAGTTGACCGCGAAAAATTGTGAAAATAGTGAAAAACGTGCAATGTTACAAATAACAATACACGATTTTCACTATATTTATGATATCTGCATTCAAAAAAGTTGAATTGGTTTGATTTAATTGTTTATTTTCTCAAAAGAACTTACAAATTAACTTCTTACAGAGAAAATGCAATATATCTTAGTAATAGCTTACTGTCATTAAGCCATCATAATAAACTCAGCACGCACTTATTTACTTTTTATGTTTATTTTCTGTGCGCGTTTACGTCTTGCTTATTTGTAAAAATTAGGTACTACTTTTATGAAGATATTCGCTATTATTCGTTTTATACCATCCTGCCTTCACTAAGCGCTTACCAATTTCGCTAGCTTGCGCATTGGCCATTTGTCTATTGAATTTATGTATGCTTAGTTTAAATTATAATTGATACATTTTTAATTTTTAGTAATTTAGTAAACTAAAATAACAGTTGATTAAATAAATAAATAAATAAATAAATAAATAAATAACAGCTGACAGAAAATTTAAGTTATTTGTGAAAAATATAGGTACATAAGATTTATGATGTTTAGCTTGAGTATACATAAAAAGCCTACATACGTTATATCATCAATCAACCAACCAAATTACAAAGCACCAGTATTTAAATATGTGTTAGGTACATTATTACTTATTCTCATAATAAATTATATCACACTTAAAAATGAAATAATGTACTTTTGTAAAATAAATTATTCTATAACTAAGATAAGCGTATATTTACGTATTTTTAAGTAAAATAGCTACCAAGTGCGAAATTGATCTAAAACTGCATACAAAAATTCTATATTCCTCTGTCTCACTCATTACCGTGGTATTGATAGAGACAGTAAGTTATTTAATCTGTGCACAGTTTTTTGATAGTCTTTTGTTCCAAGGCTCAAACAATCCCACGATTTTATTAAACTGCCAAAAATATGTACGCAACTTACACTCTTATACATGACAATATAAAAGTGAAATTGGTGTGTTAGATCTACCATTCCTAAAACTATTACTTCCTACACTTCAATATTGTCCTGTCGTGAATTATCACATGAATATCAAAACACTTGTAAAAAACTTAGCTGCCCTACCCTATTTAAAAACTTTTATGCGGATTCACTTGATATAAATCAGATTAATTCCTTTACAAACTTTCTTAGTACAAACCAGTAAAAATCCACACCTGTCGGTGTTTAAATTCGACAAACCCGAGTACAAAAATCTAATCTACCCTTTGCTGCTATACATACGAGCTATATTTGTACACCTCACTACGCAAAGGTGGGGCTATTCAGTGCTTAGTAATACTATTACCGATTGAATTGAGATTACTTTAGCTTTGGGCAAGTCCAGTGCGGGTCCATGGACCGCGAGTGAGAGAGACAGCTCAGCTGCAGCTGTCCTTTTTCGACGGTGGTTCCTCTGCCGTTTTGACTTCGAGATCAGTTTTGGACGGACCCGGCTGTGGGTTGTCTGGATCTAAAATAGAAAAAGTTTTTGTTATTACTACGTTTACTGAATTCTAATCCAAGTATGCTTGCTCTGGCGCGTGAAAGAGGAGAGCATTACATCTAGCTCGCACAAAACTACCCAAGAATGGCGCTCTAGGAAATATCGGGTTCTAATAGGTAAGACCACTTCCGAATAGGTACTCTAGGAACGTGCCGCTCATAGCCAAGCAACAAGTCAGTTTCTAGCTCTTCTGCTTTACGCTGGTTAATAAATAGAAATTTCAGCAAAATAATCGTTTAACTCTATATGTATTTAACTGTCAGTCATGTGGTATTCTATGAGTCCATAGTCCACCATACCCATCAGTAGGTATCTATGTCATCTACATAGGTTGTAAAGGGGCCGCTGGTTGGGAAACTATTTACTTTATAACCGCAACGCCTCGTAGTTTTGCAAAGGGGCCCCATGGGAATAAACTAGGTACATAGTTTCCTATAAACATCTGTTATTGCGTTTTGTTTAAAATAACTCGCATCTCTACATTCCCATTCCGCCATTCGCACATCATTTTTCGACCAAAGCGCTAGAATGATTACATGTGGGTAAAAAATACAGGTAACGTAAATATACATGGGCTTTGTAATTCGACATCAAACATAATACTGTGTTTACTTTCTGTATTCTAGTATTTTTCTTTCGTGTTTATCTTTGTACTCCTTGCCATACTTTATTGCTAGTCTATTGCGATATCATATCTACCTACATGTCTTGTACACAATTAACCGCATCACGACAGAATAGGCATCGAATCTGTCAAAACGGATCGATTCAGTTTAAGTCTTAAATTGAATCGCAAATAAGACTTGATGATACGAGCCCTGAGAGTATCAAATGGAAAACATAGTGCAGAAACCATTATATATGCAATGCGGCAATGGGTTATTGCAATGCGTCTACTATGCATTTTCCCAGCTATACCTACTCGTTCTACTAAAAAATAAACGATATCTATAATTATTAATTTAACCACTGCTATAAATGAAAACTTATTACAGAACTAGCTGACCCGCTCGCGACTTTCAAATAATAATTCGTTCGCGTTTTACATGCAAACTTCATATCGTTTTTACGCCCGTTTTAGGGATGACAGCTCAATTAAACCCATACTAAGTTTTAAGTTTTTTAAAGTTGATATCGTCTTTTTGCCTTTTTTAATACTATTAGCAAGATTTCAGAAAAATATGTTTTATGTAGGTACAATACTATAGTGTAAAACATGCGCAAATCTAACCTTTTCTTAGCTGTAACCACGATGGACCTTAAACCCTAATTTTTCATCGATTAGTCGAAAAAGCCTAAGTATTTAATTGGAATATCATGTTGATTTGGGTCAGTATAAATGCCCTATCGCGATGATCCGATACGCAGAATGCCCGATAATTAAACACTATCTGTAAACAAATGACGGTTGCCAAGCGAAACTGACGAAACCTTGAAACAAATGACGGTTTGTTGGTAGGTTTGTACTACTACTGAAACACAGTTTTTTACTAGTTTGGGAGTCTCTGGATTCAAAACTTTATCTTGTAAAACTTTATGTCAATAAAAACACATTATTATTACTAGGTGTTCTCTTGTGGCCTAGCCCCTAGTTTTCTAGTCATTATTCATACAGCAATAAGTGAGTTCAGCAAGTAGGTACGTAATAAATTAGAATAAAAGTCACGATTCGCAATGTGACCGTAAAACTATAATGGTACCTACTCAAAGTTTTGGTCAAACACATTAGCGAGGCGTTACAATTTGGGTCTTTTTCACACATCAGATACCAACTATGTTAAGACTAAATCTGTCACTTATTTGTAGAAATGTTGAAACTTAAGACGAAATAAACATTTTTTGTATCTTTTTTATTAATTTTTGGTCTTAGCGCTATCCAAATCCTTTAGCCATATCGCGATCAGTGTGTTACAGAAGACGAGGGGTTAAAACGCGACTGGGAGATACTCTGTACTAATTTCAATATATTTAAGCTTATCAATTTAAAAATGACCCACCGAAGCTTAGATTACCTTCGCGGTAGGACGGCTAGTTGAGAGAGCAGAGGCATGATAAAGGGGGGGGGGGGTATAAAGTGTTTGTAACGTTTTTTAACTAGCATAAATTGAAGTTAATAGTTTTTATACGAGTCTAATTCCTGCTGCAAACCAACCAATTTATGATCTATCAACCTTACATTTCAACTACGGCGTAGTAACATCTGCGGTTGTAGCCTTGAGAAAGAAGCTATGATGCTACTGAATCTATTAACCCACACTGGATGCAACAAGGTTTCAGCTCAGTTGGCAGTTTGTATGTTTCTCTCACCAACATTTGGGAAAAGGTTCAGTCTTTAAAATATATGAAGAGGTTTTCAAACGCGCTTATTCTAGTAAAATCATAAAAGACTCGCGCACGTCGGGTTCCGTACTATTCTATTATAGAAACCCCCTTAAATATTTATTTTATTCTATTTTTAGTATTTATTGTTATAGCGGCAACAGAAATACATGATCTTTGAAAATGTCAACTCTCGGTTCATGAGATACAACCTGGTGATAGACGGACAGACAGACAGACAGCGAAGTCTTAGTAATAGGGTCCCGTTTAACCCTTTGGGTACAGAACCCTAAAAACTGCAATTTTCACACATTTTGGTACACGCAGCGCAGACACGGAAGCGCTCAGATGAGAATACCATTACTTACATACACAAAAGTCGTCTGATCAATAATCATCAAGCGATTGTAATCAAACACAAGACTATGACGTCACGAGGTAGATACCCCCGAATTATCGACGCATTTACGAACTCGCGCGCGTCATCGTACTATTGAAATAATCATTGCAATGAGATAAGATAATAAAATATTGCAATAATTTATCGACCAGTATTTCGCCTCGAAATGAGATCTCGCGATGGTCCTACCTAACTACCTAAGCAAATCTGACAAACTATAATGTATTTAAAACTGACAAATGGGAACTCTATTACATCAGATTTCCAAAATTGTAGTTATTTGGCGAATCTCAAAAACAATGTGATCTAAAATAAAAGGTCTTGTAATATAAACAACGCTCTTTTACATGACACCTTACCCTTTTACATTAGTAGCTCTTAGTGAAGGGCTCGTCTGAGGAAGTACTACGACCATGCCTATTTCTGCCGACAAGCAGCTTACTATGTTCCACCAGCAAATTGTATTAAAAAAAACACGCAGTCGAAAACAACCAACCACGCGGACGAAGTCGCTGGCAGCAACTAGTTTTGTTATATATCCTTTTTCCTGATTAACTGACATATACCACTGGTCATAAAAAATTGACAAGTTTGTAAAATTACAAGTTTTAAAAGTCATATCTCGCTTCGCTCGCTCGTTCAAATACACGTGACTCGACTAAGGTCAATTGCACTGATAACAATTTGTTTCCACGTTGTAAACGCTGTAATCCCTAAACGAATGACGTACTTATGAACCTTATCTTAGTAACTAATCGTTTAATCACAGAATCAATTGAATACCTACAATGGAAACAATTTAAGACTGAACTCACAGAACAGTTGGTAGGGCTTTGCGTTGTGGGTTCGATGCCCACCGAGAACAAATATTTGTCTGATGAACATAGATATTTGTTCTGTGTCTGGGAAGTATATTGTATCCTAAGAATGTATAATGTATTATAAAGAAAAAGTATTATAACAGTTATCTGGTCCCCAAGTCCCTATTGTACAAGCTTTGTTTAATCTGATGTTAGATGGCACTATGTAAAATGCCTGCTAGTATTTATATTTAGACCCGGCACCGCGCTAATGACCTAATATATAATGGGTATAGATATAGATTTATAAAAAAAAAACGTTTTGGAAGTATGGATAAACAAATACTTTCATGAATAAAACTACATTTCTAATTTACCCTCTTTACTCCTTTTTGAACCCCGACATCTTAACAACCCATTGGTCGATTTAACTAATAAAATTATCCTTTTTTGTTCGGGCAATGTCAGAAACCATAAAATTTATTTATTATTAAAAATTCCCTTTTCAGTTAAAAGGTTTGAAACTGATATGTTTTGTTTCTATAACAGTCTAAATGAAATATGATATTGTTGTTTACAATAAAAGTTCTAAACAATGGACAGAGAGTTGAGTTTGTTCTCTTTTGATTCGTCTTTTACTTAGTTTCTGAAATAGTCGTTAGAATAACCAGTCGGTAATTTGCAAACAACAGTTACTAAGGTCATCCATACCAATTATAAGAATCTTTGTCCTGACTGACAGACTGTCGTATAGACAACGCACAGCCTTAACCACTGGTCGTAGAGACTTGAAATATGAATTGAGTAGATGGTAGAGCTAGAATTAAACTAAGAAAGGAATTTTCGAAATTCAACCCGCGGAGGTTGAAGTTTGTATAATAATAAATTCACGCGGACGAAGCCGCAAGTGTTTCGCTAGTAACAAATATATAGCATCACGACTTTAGTCCCTAAGCACGGGAGATATTCCCTCTGATCTCTTAGTACCAAGAAGAAGAGAAGACCTATTAATACCTATTATTATGGTAATTTTTTATTCTGTAATACCTAATTTAGTTTAAAAATTCTAACTTCAGAACGGCAACATGGAATTACAACAAGAGTAAAATGCCAAAGAAAATCTTTCTCAAGGAAAAGAAGTTGACATTTAGTATAGCGCGTCTTGTCACGTGATACTCATGACGTATCGAGGCAAGATTACAAGGAGCTATTACTGTTTTTGTGCTACATCATGTGAAGTGATGTGAACGGAAGCCACAGTATGGTTAACGTAAAACCGCAGAGGTCGTCTGCACCAAAATATACCTATCAAGCTGATCAGATAAATAAACCAGCCGTCAGCTCAAAGATCAAACTGTTACGGAACTGATATCACTTTTTATGATAAAAAAAATTCCCTAAGCAAATTTTCGTCACGCAGTTAGCGTACAACTTGTCCGCCACACTATTTTTTTTATACGACTTGTTGATGGAACAAGCAGATGATCTGATTTTAAGAGGTAACAATCACCTACAACAAAGGATTGCCCCGCAGGTTACGTTACACTGCGTCCATCAACCGGAGGTACACAGTTGATAGGCCTAATGTGCCTGTAATTTCACCGGGCGGGCACCCACTTCCTTCAATCAGACCGGAATAGCGTCAGAAATGTAGAATCGACAGTTTATGAACCGGTTTTAGTAAAGTAACATGCTATCTCAGATTTTATGGTGTGTGTGCCGTTTCAAGCTGGCAGCATATTATCATAAAACGTCTGTGCCTCATACATTTTGTACTAGACCGCGCAGTTGTTATGAAAATGTTTGGACCGAGGCTGCTGGCTTATGTGACGTCATACAGTAAAATTATGGATTAGAATCTCGGAAGGTGCGCTTCAGTATTTATTTATCTCTAACTTACGAGTCTACTTGACGACCGATGTGGCGCGGCGGGCGAATGTCCGCCTGCGACGCAGAGGTTGCGGGTTCGATTCCCGCCTTGGGGTAAATGTTTGTACGATCTGCAAATATTTATTCCGGGTGTTCTGGGTGTTTCTATGTATAATAAAAATTATCTATATATGTAATGTATTGTATTATGTATATCAGTCATCTAGTACCCATAACACAAGCTCTGCTTAGCTTGGGGCTAGATGATGCTGTGTGTATTGTCCAGCATTATTATTATTATTATTATTATTATTATTATTACTCACTCATACATACATACATTTTGTTCAGTAAGTACAGTATTTTCTGACGCCAGCCTTAGGTATTCAAACTAAAAAATAACCTATTCGTTCAAATTTGAAAAGTTTATATTATATCTCAGAATAAACAAACCAGTGCCGCCCCCGTCCGCCATATGATGTACGTCATTCTCCTGCTGTATTACTAATATAATATTATAACAAACTATTAAAACCGAGCGTCAGTAGAAATACAGCAACTGAAGTTCCCACGCTTTGGATGATTTTAAACCTTGTATAACTCCGAAAGTCAGTCAGTTATCTCCGCACCTTTTTCCAAATACTCGTTTTTGTCGTAAGTGTTTTAAAACTTTAATTAACTTTTGTTGTTGACTATGCATATTTACAGAGGGGACCGACCAGGGTTTATTATATTTATGAAACCCTTGACCTCCTCTGAATACGCTACTATAATTGACGATAGAGGGAGGCCGCCGGCCGTGACCTTTTTCTGCTAGTATAAGAGTAACGTCACTCGACCACATACAATGCAAAATAAGTTTTATTACACTTACTTTAGGAGTCAAGATGGAAGTTTCATTAAATTTTGAGGTTATCTTCCTTTTCAATGTTTCGGTGCAGTAAGTAAGGCAAAAGTTCTCAAAATTAAACTTCAAAAAGGTGCAGTGCGAGAGGTAGGTATATCCTGTTTTAAATGAATTTTAATAGAATCTAAAATTTAAGTACTTAATGCGCAAAAGAACGAATGGGAGATACCATAGTCTGGGCCCATATCCACAACTTCCACAGCCTAACTTCACTTACTACTGGCAACCGGGTAGGTCTTACTAATATAATAATGCCCTAACCACTGCACTGATTTGGATGTAAGATGGTGTGTATATAATTGTTATAGTACAAACAGTCTGCCCTATTCGGGCGTACGATAAAAAATCGTATGTTTAGAACATGTGACATAAAATTGATAAACTTTGCCACTAATAAACTCGACGTAACTTTAAAATAATTCGGTACAACGTGATTTCTCTCTTTCGATCTAACTCGAAACTTCCTGACAATGCTAAAGACAGTAAATGGTGTAACAATTTCAACGTCACGCTGAGTTAATCAGTACCAGGGTAAATAAGTAAGCAGTAATTTCGTAACTTGGATAAACAAACTAGGTACTTTTAATCCTTAAAATTTTACAGGAACCGAGAAAGAAAATCTGAGAGCTCTGAAGAAAAGAGAGCTTAATATTAGATCACAGCAAAGTACATTCAGCGAAATTGCCTCTACCACACGGGGCCACGAGCTGCTGTGCTGCTAGGAGTAAATAAACCTCCCTTGTTTGTACAATCCATTACAACAAAAATATATAATATCAGAACTTGCCTGAAGTGACCAGCTGCTGCAGCCGCGATGGTAAGTCCGCCGTGGTCACCTCCGCGCCTTGAGGATGCAGTATATCTGGCATTGCATTCCTGCGGCCCGTGCGTCCAGTCTCGAGGAACTCCTTAGGTACTTCCTCGCTATTCCTGTCTTGCATTATTGCCATCATCCTTAGCACTGAAACCGGTTAAAGTTCTCGTTTACAAGTATCAAAAGCTTACATGTTATATTTGGTTGGCTGAGTATAGGAAATAGCAGTGCATTTTAGTGCATAGTTATGTTGCCTACATTGATGGGCCTAGAAGCTACTATTGCTGATATTAGTGTCAATCAACTTATTGTTTTATTTTTCTATACTAACTTAATTTTGACAGCACTAAATTTTGAGCTGTTAATCTCCCTGTTTTTGGAGAGATACGGGAATATTTTTAGACCTGTCAAACTAGATAAGTTTAGGAACATTAAACAACAGAATAGACACCAATATCAGTTTTGTACTACTATCTAATTGGTTTAAATGGTTTGTTTACTACGCGATGTTTTAGGTAGGTATTCAACTTATCTTTATTTGTAGGTAGTATTTTTGTATTACAAAAATATTAGACAGAGATAAAATCTAGTTTAGGTACCTACCTATTTCAAATTGTACAGCTAAATATAGCAATACTTTGTATCGCATTTTAGTTCATTGATCATAATTACTTTTCCAGTCAAGGATCTAAAATTTCCATAGAAAATCAGCGAGGCCGTACACGAACTGGCAAATTGGAAAATTGAATCTGATGAATAGGCAGCAAATACCGATATAATGCTGATTGGTTATATAGTAGGGTTACCTGCCGTAAATTACTCAAATAGGTCAAACCCACATTCGGTAGAAGAACCATTCACGTCCAGTCAAAAAGCTTTCATTGAAACATATCACTTTAAAACGCTAGGTTGATTTAGTTACCAATTCCACGCAACCAAACCTCGAAGAACAGAGCCCCACGTCGGAGATTTATTTTGTGTGTTCTGTTGAGGGTTGCTTACCACTTTCTGGTTGGTTTGGCTTAGTGGTAAGCAACCCGTTTCAAGAATGATTAAAAAAATCTAAATCAAAATGAAATCCCGACAGTTTTCATAACGCCCGAAAGCGCTGATAGTATCTCTATTCAAGAAACCACTCATAAGGCAACTGATGATACATTACGTTTAGTTAACTTTCTGTCCCATGCTATGAGGAGTCAAAATTATTCAATGTGTGAGACAACTGAAATACGTCATATTTTCGAATGAGTTTTCTGGTGTAAATTCATGTAAGCAGACAATGTAATTTAATATTCGCGACACAATGTTTGAAACTTCTGCGGAAATTATCGTTTTTCTACAGGCTTGTACCATGTTGAAGTTCCAAATAAAGATACTTGATTTGAATACTGTCATAACATAACTACCTAGGTACATATATTTGAAAGCTGTCTTTGTAGAGGCTTGCCTTTTCAGATTGAGAGGGTTTGAGCCGGCCTATTTTCAGGACGGTGCCGCGGTGCTCGTGCGCCCTACATAAGACCCCCTCTAGAATAAAGGGTAAGAGCTGCAAGATGACAAGAGGGTACAACGACGTTTAAATATTGAGTTTGTGCTTGGTACATGGTTTTATAACATTTACCTATTGCTCCCCATATTTAAGTCATTGGCACCACTTTCAAACTTTCTTTTTTAAACTCACCTAGATTTAAGACGTTTCCAGATGATTCCTGCGGATATTACCTAATAAATGCTTTTTGACTTTGACTTCGTAGACTTGAAATTTAAACAGGGTATATTCGTCTTGTTATTTAGAGGAAACGAAAGGAATTACCGAAATTCAACTCCTTGTTGAGTTGAAGTTGACTGCTCGCGTTTCGCTAGCCTAAAATAAAATTATTCATAAACGTTTTTACGTTTGATAAATAAATATCAGTCGGAAGTCAGCTTTGTGCGTAACCAACCAGTAACCAACTATGTGTCTTAACTATGCATAATTTTGTATCTTCCGTAAGAAAAAGTCTTATCTTGACATAAAAAAAGCCGTATTGTAACATTCGATTACGTACGAAAAAGGGTATGACGCAAAGGATTACCTATACCTACCTAATCTTTATTAAACACCCGTCTAATTTATAACCGATAAATTGTCAATACGAGATAAGATTAACCACCACACTCATAAAAGTGGATTTTCGAAAATTTGCCCTGTTACTTCTCTACAATCTCTATCACTACAAATTCATACCTATATTGCTACGAACTTGACACACTTACCGCTTTTGTTCTAATTTACTCATTTTATTTTTTCTTTTTTACTTACATACTTATCGGATTAGGGTCTTGACCTGGCCTTTCTTTAATACGTCTGCTATCTGATTGAGATAGGTAGGTACTCCGAGGTCTTCCCCTCCCAACAGTCTCATCACACTTGTCAGGTAGACCTGTTTCGTCAAACTTCTTTCATCCATCCTTTCTACATGCTGTAACATACCTTTCTCACCCTATCACTTATTCACACCACACATAGGAATGTAACGCTCTTATTTCCAATGCGTTCTTTCAACTCTGATATTTTTTCTACTATACTCAACTTTCACCTCCAAACATTAGTGTCGGCACTAACACTCCCTGTGTCAGCCAGTTCTGCCTTTTTACTCAATTTCCGGCTATTTCCGGCAATAAAGGTGTGTAAAGAGTGCCCCATTCACTCGCTTCCAAGTAGTCACCCTCGTTTTATCATCTTCACGCTTTCCATTCCATATCTCGCAAACATATAAATAATTTATAACCAAGGAACACTATTCTGTTTATAACTTAGGTTTATGTTTACCACTATACCTTTCAATAAGTTGATTTGGTAGTTTTTTATCAAAAAAATATTATTTATCGAGAAGAAGTAACTTCTATTTTGGGACCCACTTCACCTTGCAACGTTTATACATATTATGGTTTAGTTACGTGACGTATGGACAAAATTTTCTCACTAATTCGTCTAAAATACGTGTCATAACTTAATGATACAGACGTTCTATTAATATAGTTCTAAGTTATAATATTTTTATCAAATAAACAGTTACATTCCCACAACGGGTCTTTGTGGCTTTGACTGAATAAAGTCTTTTGGAATCTTTCGCAAATCGACCGAGTGAGATGTAGATTCGTAGTTGTTTGTTCCGTTATTTTCTGGCTGTTCAAGGTAGATTAAACAACCCGTTATGTTACCTCGCAAATATATTATGTACTGGGAATTAATTGGAGCATGGACTCAACTTTAGTTGCTGCCTGTGCTAACCTACCAGACCGAACAAGGCATTACATACATTGTGTCATTGCATTTGTTTGTATCCTAGAATGTTTACCGACATTTAGAGAGCAGCGTCGCTCAATTCTTGGCACGCCACGTACGTTTTTACTCTTATGTCTGTTTCATCAGCCTGAAGAATTTCACTTCTGGACAAACGCATTCCTAATATATTTTCAGAAAAGCTTTTTTAATATCATCGGTCATTCGGGTGGGAACCGTCCTACGCTTTACCTTTCAGTTCGTGATCGCCATTCGAGAACTGAATTTCTATAGCGGCTGTAGACTCTATATATAAGACCTGTATTAATTTTGGAAACTTTGATCTTGGTATTTTTATGGGTTTATCACATAGTGAAACTCCCAGCATAGCTTTCTCCATAGCACGGTGCACGACATTCAGTTCTTCTTTTAAGGGTTCCGTACCCAAAGGGTAAAACGGGACTGACTGCCTGTACGTTTGACACCATGCTGTATTTCTGTTGGCGCTATAACAACAAATACTAAAGAACAGAATAAAATAAATATTTAAGGGCTCTCATACAACAAACGTGATTTTTTTGCCGTTTTTATTATAGATAATGGTACGGAAGCCTTCGTGCGCGAGTCTGACTCGCACTTGGCCGGTTTTATTTTATTACGTTTGCGTGCCATATAGGTAATTTATTTTGGATCTCTCTAAAGTTTGCGCGGGTAACTAGGTACTAATTAACAACCCCCTACGGATGCCGTCCATGCGTAATTAGAAAATACAGGTAGAGTTATTAAGTACATGACTCATCGAATTTTATAGCAAACTAGCGGCCGCTCGCATCTTCGCCCGCGTGGCAGTTTTTACCCGTTCCCGTTATTTTTTCGGGATAAAAAGTAGCCTATATGTTAATCCAGGTTATTAATCTATATTTATTCCAAATTTCATCCAAATCTGTTTACTGGTTAGAGCGTGAAAGAGTAACAAACATCCATCCATCCATCCATACTTACAAACTTTCACGTTTATAATATTAGTAGGATTTAGGTAGGTATTCTAATGTTGATGAGTTCATTTTGATTCAACCCGTTATGCCTTTACTACCCGTTAATTAATTAATTGTCTTCATGAGCCTAATGGACCTTTGTTCAACAGAATGTCACTATATTGTATTTATACTCGCTTAGGCATAGACAAACACACTCTTCTAATACAATAAAAACCATGTTGTACGAATTGGAAAAATATATAAATAATATAATGAGAGCCAACGTCACTGAAACAGTAGAGTAGAGATCATTGTTGATGTTTGCATAAAAAAACTTCACGCGGACAAGTCGAGCGCGTTTTGTTGGTTTATAGATCATCATCATCTTCCTGCCCTTATCCCACACTAAGTGGGGTCGGCACAACAGGTTTGTTCCTTCCACTCTCTTCTATCAGTCGTCATCTCAGTGTTCACTCCTTTCTTACTCATATTATCTTTCACGCAATCCATCCATCTTTTCTTTGGTCTTCCTCTACTTTTATAACCTTTCACATCCATATCTAACACTCTTCTCGTTATATGGCTTTCTTCTCTCCGCATGACATGCCCATACCATGTTAAAATAGTTTGTTGGTTTATAGATAGAGCACCAATTCTTCATCAAATTAGAAATGTTGTTGCCGCGACGTGAGAAATAGCCGACGTGCATTAGACACTTGTAAAAATTCAGCCATGACACCAGAACTGGCCAGAAATAAACGACTTACCTAATTACATAATGCTTATAACTTTAGGTAGGTATAAGTAGGTACCTACATTTCATCATGTAAGTAGAGCATTAGTAATTTTGTTTTACAAACCACTTTCATAATAGAAGACACATCTAAATGCATGTTTAGCAACCCATCTATTTAACTGGCTGTATGCAGAATAAGTATGAGTACCTATTTACATTATTAAGAGAGACATTGTCATGCTAATAGGCAACTACAAAAGAATGGGTGTGAGTCTGTTCTCAGATGATTGCTTTAAACAGTGTGCCATAACTACCTGTAGTACAGGTTGATAGACATATTCATTAGCTGATATTTCATAGGAAGTTTATTTTTGATAAGTATATTTTAATAGTAGTAGGTAACGTTTTTTTGACTGGCTCATCCAGGGACGTACTAACGCCATGTCTATTTTTGCCTCCAAGCAGCAATGTTGTGTTTCAGTTTGATAAATGTGGGTGCAGGTCTCGTTTCCAGTTGATGAATGCAGGGCTATGTATTGTAGGGCCTATTTCTATTGACCTGTGAGGCAATGATTAGTTATACTTAGGTGATATTTACCACTTAACATCAGGTGGACTATACGCTAATATAAAAACTATCAACAACTGGTATAATATAATATCAAAGCAAATGGAACTCAAGTTTTTGTTTATGCTAGGGTAAAGTTCCATACCTCACCTCTAGCAGTAAGATCACAATTTATACTATCAATTTAAAACTCAAAATTTCTGTTAATTTTTAATCTACTCAGTCATAACAAACCCAACACAGATTTGTTCAAATACACTAAAGAAAATATTTCTTTGCAATGTTTTCATGGTCAAACTGAGTCACACTTAATTGTTATTTAAGTACATAACTAATTTATTTTGAGAAGTAGAATTATTTCAACTGCGAGTGGTGCACTTGACAAATATTGTAAAGGTAAAATAGTTTGGTTACCATAAATGAGTACAATTTTTAAACCTCCAATTTGATATAGAAATTAAGAAATCATGCATGTCTAATATAAAATGTATGTAAAAGTAGTATAAAACCACGCTCAGTCACTTAAAACCAATCAAAGCAATTTATCTCAATATTGAAAGAGCTAAGGTATAAAAATACCTAGTTAGTTATGTACTAACAAAAAAGTATATGAAAAACTATACCCATTTTGTCAAAAATGAATATTAACCAATGTAATAATTAAGCTTAATCAATTTTGAGATAAGATAACAAGAATACAGTAATTGTACCATTTCATCCCAAAGATATCCTGTTGTTTGTGATTGGCTTCAGAGGAATGCAACCATCAGTATTATCTCATGCACCTCACACTCCTGTATCAATGCAAGTCATTTGTTAGTAATCAACTCCAAAACGTGTTAGAAAGTGTTCAAGCAACATTTCACTCACTTAAGCGCAAGGTTATTTTAGAATGTATACACTAAATGAAAACAATTCATTTACTAAGTCCTTGTTTCACATTTCGTACAGATGCTAGCCATAATGGTGTAATCCATTATCATAAAAGTCTGATAAGAGTTATCATTTTCATCTCAATGAGGTCAGTAAATGAGAGTCTACTCTGAATGAGACAAAATTTTCACTACTCTAATTGGGTAAGCATGATTTGATAGATGAATTGGCCCAATCTCAAGAATGCAGACTAGTGAAATATTCTCCAAGCAATAGATATTCAGCCTGTTATGCTAACATGCGTCTCATTGCGTACCTGAGCGATTTTTTACGCGCTGATCTCTCCTATGCTTAGCTACGCGACCGGTAAGCAGCCCGGACATTTTTGGGAAATTTCTATTTACTTAGAGCCAGCGATTATACAATCGTCCTACTGAAACGTATACTCTGAAACCGTACTCACGATCACCATCGTTTAATTTGTTCGATCGAGACAGGATGCGGAACAAAAAGAATCCGCGAAAATTTACAGGTGTGTAGTATACACTTTTCCAATGAACAAGAAGCCTCTAATTTTCTTCACTAATTAGAGGGTGCACTAGAATAAAATCGTAACGGTACAGCACACACATCAACCCAACACAAAACCTACAACAATTATTTCGTTCGATTCGAAATTACCTAGACAGACACTATGCACTACCTACACTAGACAGTTTACAAGGAATAGATGGACTGACGTGAACTGACAGCTGGGCTATGACTGACGTGACATTGACATGACAGTCCACAGAGAACAGTGAATTGACCGAGGAGTGTACAAAAAAAAAACACTAAGTTTTACTCGTGGTTACTAGTCAGAATGATCCTTCTACTCACATTTACTAGTTACGTTTACTTGAATCGACTTAAACCCAAAAAGTACTTAGTACAAAAGTACAGCTGTTTGGTAAAATTGAAGAGACGAACGAAAAAATAAGGAAGATGAACGGAAGGAAAAGAACGGTCGACGAGCGGGCGTATGGAACTGTCAGCTATGTCAACTGTCATGATGTTTGTCACTGTCACGTCATGTCATTATGTTATCACTTATCAATAGCAACATTTACGTTGGCAGAAATGTGGAAACTAGTTTATCACCACAGACAGAATTCATTAAAAGAAGAAGAAATTCGACCAGCTGATTGATTGATTGATACCTTATCTGGACGTGATATTTATGTAATTTTGCGCTATTAACAGTGAAACATCTCTTCCGAGGTAATAAATAGTTTTAGGCTCTTAAGTAAACAGTACAATATTTTTCTGAAGAACTTCACTATATGGGTTTTTTGTTTAGATGCTGCGTAGAGTAGTGATAGGGTCCTTCGGAGTTGCGGTACTTGTGCCGACCGTGAGTGCGGCATCGCCAATTCCAGCCGAGCCTAAGGGGCCGACTATGCCGCCGCCGATGAAGCCCTCCGAATTACCAATCTACGAAGCTCCTCACGCTGAGTATGGAGAGTAAGTAAATAACACAAAAAGTAAATGGCGTTACTGTCTTACTGACTTTTTAGTAGTAGTAGAGTTCTTAGCGAAGTGCTTGTCTGGGGAAGGACTATCACCAGTTTGAAGGATGTGGGTGTCTCTGAAATTACGGGCACTTGAGGCTTAAGACCTGTATGTCTCAGGTTGATAGACACTAAGCAGTGCAATTCTTTGTTATAGACAATGGTTACCACTTAATATTAGGTACCTAAGTCACCGGCTTGGTCCATAAGCAAGCCAAAAAATACTTTAAACTGAGCTAATAGCATCTGTTAGTACTACTAATGAACCGTAAGATAATCCCTCATCTTAATTGGTTAGCAGTTTATGCTGAGAATAAGTTATTTCTATATTCTAAGAGTTTTATGTTATTATTATCTAATAGACTATGAACCATTACCTACAATGAAGAATTTAGTATGTACTTATTTATACTTAAAGTTGTGTTAAAATTACCTGTTATGTTAGTTTTTGTTACGCTATAAAATTTAGTCACGCGGTGTGTAATATACATTACATATTTGTGCTTTTTATTTAGTAATGAGAATTATATTTCATGCTTTACTTTGGACATTGTCAAAACGGACATTGAGAAATCACCTAGTAATGTTGTTTGTATGGAAAAACTAGTATCACCTCAATACCTTATTTTCCTAGAAACTGACATAAAGCTTTATACCAGAGTTAACCTTGTGAAATTCAGACACAATACAAAAACTGTTTTCTAGCAAAAGATTAATAAGTAACTTGCAAAAATTTTCAGGTATGTCAACGACCAGACAAAAGGCAAAAAGAAAAACCTTATCAAATCAGCATTGCAGGTGCCAGTCAGTGCTGTGAGGGAACAGGCTCAAGTGGTGTGGGAACACACTGACTCCATGAAGCACACCATACAGGACAACTTCCAGGATCTCCAAGACAAAAGTGACTGTAAGTAGAACAATAAAGAAGAAAACATTTCAAGTCATTATTCAACTTGAATGAACAAGGGGATGGCCCACCTGAAGTTAAGCAGTTTCTTTTTTGCCTATAACTATAAAATTATCTTGCATGTCTGGTACTATATTTAATCTACAGTGGATGTGCCAGTGGCATATCCACTGAAGGTTAAATTAGTACCAGAACATCATCAATTTTTTATTTTATCTCGACTGGATGAGAAGATTGTATGGTTAGGGTAGCACCATTTTTAGTAACAGTTAATAAAATAGTAATTTTTCTAACATGTTTACAGATTTTTTTAGATTATTTAAATGCTAAAAGAAAAATTTAAGTTAACATGCCAATTCTGCGGCGCCAATTACTTCAGTTGTGTTTCCTATGTCGCTATTTTTCTACTTCTGTAAACTGATTTTATTTTATACAACTTACTGATGGAACAAGCAAGTTACGTTTGTTCCTTGTAATGAAAAGAAAACACAAATTGTTGTAAATGCACTACTCTGCACAACCTGAAGTATACAGTAATTAAGCCTGATGCTCTTTGGAAAACTAACAGAAGATTCCTTGCTTTATTTGCAGGGATTGTCAAGTACCTAAGAGAAGAAGAGAACAAGGAAGTGAGGTATGGAGCAGTGGCCATGGGTGGCCTTACAGGGTTCATTTTCGGCTTGAGGGGCGGTTTCATCAGAGTGAGTAGAGATTACAAATGCTTACGAAACCAGATACACGGTTTTTTTTGTATATACTTACTTAGAATACATATAACAGCCAGAGTCAGAAGAAACATGTATGATTATCACACAAATGTTTGTTCTCAGTGGGGATCGAACCTACCACCTACAGCGCAGAGGGTGGGGCTATTAGGAACTGAGATGTGACTGCTGTCTTCCATTTGTGGCTTCGTTCATGTTGCAAGTTGCTGTTGCACTCGTGGCGATGTATGCGATCTGCTTATACAGAACAGGAGTCTATGTAAACTCATGCTATTTCAGATCATGAATGATATTTATTCCAATCTGATGATATCATTGTAGATTATAGATAATTTGGATAAAAACCTACCTAACCACTGTCAATCAAGTTGAGTTTATTTAATGTTTTATCTATATTTACCGATGACAACTAGTGGCCTAGTGGGAGCGATCCCGCCTTCTGATCTTAAGGTCGTAGAGTCTGGTTATGCACCAACGGATTTTTGTATCGAAAAATGTATGTGCGCAATGCCAGTAATGCTATTTCTTTCTAACTCTAAAGTACTGTCTTATAATTCCAGAGGCTGTTTTACGCCAGTCTGGGCACTACTGGAATGGGCCTCGTCTGCTTCCCTGAAGACACGAAGGAAATACTGAAGAGCAACTCAGGCTTCGCCAAGCAGTACATCAATATTGCCTACAATTTCCTGTATGGAGGTAAATTTATTTTGGAATTTAGCTTTTTAATACAAATATAAAACAGTTTATTGTCAAAGGATACACAAAGGGGTAATAGATTACCTAGGTACACATTTGGCAATTGGAGTAGGCTCAGCACTAGCAATAAATATTTTGTATGCAGATCTGGTTTTCAGCCTACCCCAATGTTCAATGCAATAATAATAAATATTTTTAAATATACTCCGAATTCATTAAAACTTTGCCAAAATGTAATATTTGGACGTACAGTCAGCTGCACTAGAATGTTTACAATTAGTAACTTACAAAATGGTTTTACAGCATTGCAATTAATATTTACAGGGCAAAAACTCGAAAAATAAGTGAACTCATGAGTCAATTTCACAATTTTTGAGTTATTACTGTTTAAGAGTTTACTATAAGGTTTTGATACCGTATATATGAGTTGTACCTCTGACTACCCTCGTTTGAAATCTTCAAATAATCTTGGTTAGACCTAAAAGATCTGATGAAGATGTCTACTGTGCCTGGGTTTTTTTTTATGAAAACCACATTAATATATTCCTACGTTAAAATATATAATAATATATATTCCTAAGTTTTATAGCGTTTTTTTCTTGTCTTAGTATTCTTAGGCTAAAAAAGTGAGGTCTCAAAATAGTTCTAGTGTTTTGTCTCTTTCGATCTAATTTGAAATTTCCTGCTGTAAAAGCACGGTGTAACTATTTTAACGTTAGGTACGCCGAGTTACCTCCACCAGGTTATTAGTACCAGCAGGGATGATATTTAAGCAAAACATTGCTATAGCGTTATTATGAATAAGGGGTGGTACTTATCTTACATACCATTGCTCATAGATAGTATACTGATATTTGTTATTGACACTTGAGTTCAGTTTAGTCATTTGCTATGGATGAAGAATCAAGTATTTATTTTATTTCCAATTATTTCCTAACAGTAAAGCCTGGAGACCCGCAGTTAGAGGTGAAATTCCCTGAGCTGTCATTCCCTAAGGATCTATCAGAGCTGTCTAACATGACCATGTCAATGGCTTGCACTATCTACCGAGCAATCATGCCGCCGCCGTCGAAAGAGTCGACCGATTCTAAACCTACAGACAAGAAGGAATAGGTAGATTTGGAATGCTGGTGGTGTGCTGACTGGGCTTCGTTCGTTTTACTGCATGCTTGCTTTGTATTGTTTTTTGCAGCTTTTGGTGTTTATCCCTTTGGTTTAGCGGTTATGCATTTAGAAAAACTCCACTTTTGAGCAAGTTAATTTCAATATTATAAAATAGACGACTTAATGTATAGTCCTATTCCGCTACTTCAATCCTTAGATATCGACACGTAATTCGCTTAGAGAAGCGAATTACGTGTCAAAATCAAAATCAAAATCAAAGTCAAAATCTTCCTGAGGATGCTTCGTAGAGACGAAGCATCCTCAGGAAGATTTTGACTTGCTGTGTTACGATGATCAACACATCTTGGACACGGTGAAGTGGTGATTCGTATCAGTTGTGCTTCGTAAGGCGTGTTGTCTCGCCGAGCGTTCACCAGAAAGTTAGATGTGTTGATTGTCTATTTTATAATATTACAATAGACTTCCGCAAAGTCACGCCTGAATCAATTAACATCAAGTTTAGTTCTTTGACGACCGATGTGGCTCGGCGGGCGAACGTCCGCCTGCGACGCAGGAGGTTGCGGTTTCGATTTCCGCCTTGAGATAAATGTTTGTACGATCTGCAAATATTTATTCCAGGTGTTCTGAATGTTTTCTATGTTCACCTACAAAGTAGAAGGCAGGGAATAAAAAAAATGTTAAGCTTCTGCATCTCAGCATACATCACTTTCTTTCGCTCTGACCAAATCATTCTATTTATACCAACTAATGCACTGTTTTTGTCTTGCTAGTGTGACTATAACAACTTAGACTAAGCTTGACTTGATAACGCTTTTTATGTACTTATCTACTTGATTGTTATGTAGCAAATTTAATTATAATTTTTGATTTCAGATTATGTACTGAAAGAAGAAGTAGACGACCAATGAATGAATTAAAGCATGGTAGGTGTCACTTGATATACTACAGTGTCGACTGACTTGGAGCGGCCTAGGAAGTCCAGCACTAGTATCATCAGCATCATCTTCCTGCCTTCATCCCACCCTAAGTGGGATCGGTACAACAAATAAATAAATATTTGTGGACATTTTTACATATCATCTAGCCCCAAACTAAACATAGCTTGTACTATGGGAACCAGATGACTGATAGAATACTTATGTACTTTGTTTTGTAAATACCTATATACTTAGAATACAATATAACACCCAGACACAGAATGTGTTCTCGGTGGGGATCGAACCCACCACCTACAGCGCAGAAAGCAGGGCTACTACGAACTGAGTTGTGACAGCTGTCTAAATATATGGACTATTTGTGAAGAAGGGCTCATCCCATCGGGCTCATTGTTTTTAAGTGATTGTTTTTTTTTGTTACAGAACTTCAACTGGAACGAAAGACGTGATCAAGCTCGCGTTAGTGATTATGTAGTAATTTATTGTTAGCTAGTCTGATACAGTGCTGTTTTACCGTTGACGTAAATAATAAATAAATTAAATAAATGAATTATATTTTGAACTATTTCTCTTTAAAATTACTTAGCAAATACTAGGAACCACTATAGGTTTTGCTTCCTCTTATGTAATATAATAATAATAATAAAGCCTTTATTCCCAAAATTATTACATATTATTATTATATCATTTAAATGTCACTTTTTACATTAGATTATTCATTGCATAGGTACTATATTATGTTAAATTTAATAATTAAAATAAAATTGGATGTAGGCTTCTTCAATGCACTCAGGTACTAACGCTAAAATCGACCCTAGTAGTAATAATGAAACACCATATAGTGATATAAACTTTATTTCCTAAAACAATAAGTAGGTAAGTTCAACTTAGGCAAATATCATTTCCTCTCTTCTCTTTTTAGTCACTACTGTACCAGGTTTGTGCTGAGCCTCTGGATGATTCATGAGCTCCGGTGGGCAAGTAGACACAGAACTCGCCAGCAATACTTGCTTTAGGTCATAAAACAATGCGGAATCTTCCTTCGTAACGAAAGAAACAGCTTTACCGGTTTTGCCTGCACGACCGGTACGACCAATACGATGGGTGTAGTCCTCGATTGTCTTCGCCATGTCGTAGTTGATGACCATACTGACGTCCTTGATGTCGATACCACGGCCGGCGACGTCGGTGGCTACGAGTATATCCTTAGAGCCGTTCTTGAGACTCGCCAGGGCGAAGTCACGCTGCTCTTGCCCCTTTCCTCCGTGAAGCGTGCAAGCATTGAATCCCAATTTCTCCAAACCTTTAGCGAGCACATCTGCACCTTTCTTTTGATTGACAAAGATGATGATAGGTGGTTCCACGCCGCATTGGAGAAGTTGTGTGAGTTTCCTACGCTTCTCATTCTCCCCTACCATATTGACAACTTGCTCTGTTCTATCCACAGGCTTGCCGATAGATCCGATGTAGACTATGGCTGGTCGTCTGAGATAACTACGAGCTAAGCGCTCCACCGCCGGCGGCATAGTAGCTGTAAACATCACAGTTTGTCTGTACTTCTTCTTTGAGTTGTAATTGGCTAAAAGAACGGACGCGTCTTCCGCGGCATCTGTGTCTGGCTTGATGTTAGAAACGGGCATGAATTCTAGAATCTTCTGCACATCTGGCTCGAAACCCATGTCTATCATACGATCGGCTTCGTCGAGGACTACGTACGTGCAACGGTTTAGGACTAGATATCGGTTTTCGAGCACGTCGATGAGACGACCAGGTGTGGCGATAACGATTTCACAACCTAATCTGAGTTTGAACCCTTGTTCTTCTCTTGACAGACCTCCCACTACCACAACTGATGTGATACCCAAAGGAATACCAAATTTACTAGTCTCCTCCTCGATTTGTTGGGCCAACTCACGCGTGGGCGCCAGTATAATGGCGTACGGGCCTTGATCGGCGTCCTCCAGTCGCTCACTTTTAGGAAGTGACTGGATCCAAGTAAGCAAAGGAATGAGAAAAGCTAAGGTTTTACCCGAACCAGTCTCGGCTACACCAATAATATCTCTGTTCTGCAAGCCAATTGGAATAGCCTGTCTTTGAATGGGTGTTGGACTCTTATAGCCGACTTGGTTGATAATTTCCATGATATCAGCATGGAAGGCACCTTCTTTCCAGTTTCGGATGGGATTAGGGATTTTTCCACCTTTGATTGTAATGTTGTAGTCTTCTCTGAAGATTCGCCAGTCACGCTCTGTCATTTCATCATGGTCTTTTTCTGACCAATGCCTATCATCCCACTTTTGTTTGTCTTCCTTCTTTTTTACTTTTTTCAAGCGCATTTTTTCTTGTTCCTTTTCTAGTTCAGTCCTTCTTTTCTCCAAAAGATTGCCATAGAATTTGCTATGATCCTTCTTCTGTGATTTTATATCAATTCCAGCAATGTGACCACGGCCAAAGAACTGAACTTGGTGTCTTTCTTTATAAAGAGTGTTATAATCATTGGAAGTGTCTTCTGATGCATCCCAATCAAATACAAATTTCCTATCATTCAATCTTCGAACTCTGCGCTTCCTCTTGACAATGCCTAGATAACGAGCTTTGATAGCTTCTTCCTCTCGCTCCTTGTCCTTAGTTTTAGAAACATCATCATTCCGATCCTTTTTATCATCTCCACCACCCCCTCCTCCTCCTCCCCCACCTCCACGACGATCACCTTGTTGATTTTTTCTTTCTTCAAATCTACGTTCTCTCTCACGTTCCCTCTCTTCTCTCCTTACCCTTTCCTTCTCTCGTTCTTTCTCTCTTTCTTCTCTATATCTTTTTTCTTCTTCCCTTCTAGAGGACCCGGTAAGATCAATTGTATCGATGGGCTTTTCAACATTTGCTTTCATTGCTTCAACTTGTTCTCGGCGTCGCTCTAGTGCCAATGCTGCTCTCTGTTCCTTAGTTAGGAAAACAGGTTTGCTCCTAGCCTCCTCTTCAGCCTTTTTTTTAGCAAGCAATTCTTCAAGGGAAAGAGGTTCGCGTTTTAACGGCTTCATTTCTTCATCCTTTTTATTTTCTTCTGTCTCATCTTCCTGTTTCTTGGTCACATCATCTTTTTTATTCCTACTTTTATCCTTGTCGTCGGTCCGTCTATCTTTATCATCGTGACGCCTGTCTTTCTCTTCGTGGCGTTTATCTTTCTCGTCAGTTCGTCTTTCTTTGTCTTTACCTTCACGTTTCTTCGAGTCTTTTTTGGTCGGGCTTTTGGAGCGATCATCTTTTTTCGGGCTCTTGTCTCTTCTTGGGCTGCGAGTTTTCTCAGACTCTTTGCGAGGACTTTTCGATCTATCTCGTTCTTTTTTAGCAGGACTACGAGATCTTTCCCGATCCTTTCTAGGGCTCCGTGATCGGTCCCTTCGCTTAGCTTTATCCCGATTAGTTTCCCGCTCATCATGACGGTCTCTGTCACGTCTATCTCGAGATCGCGATCGTCTGCGCTCAGGACTTTTATCCCTGGCCATTATCTCTCAAAATAAGAATGGTTGAAATAACTAAGCAAAATAGAACATACAAACACGCATTGTTTTTCGTTCGACTCGACCATAGAGTAACTTTGACTCGACCAGATTAGGCAAACTCGAGAGCACTTAAACAGTTGTATGAAGTTTAGTCCAAAATATACTACCGGCTGTGATACAGATATTCTTCAACGTCCGGAAACTGAAGTAAAATCCAGAATTTGTGGGAAGGTCCTTGAAAAACCAGCAGCGTGATGGTCGACACAATACGTGGCTGTGATTTTCCGGGCTGTGTTTTCACGGCCGTACAGTACAATAACAATAACCGGACTCGAATAAAAATTGTTTTGTTGTTTGTATTTGGTTTTCTTTCAATGATTTTGGCTTACGTTTTAATTATTTGTGGAATGATGGGAGTTCTTCTAAAAATATTTACAGCATTTGCTGCTAGTGTTATAATAAGTACTTCTGCATTGTTTATTCACCTTGTTTTAAAAAGAATGAGAATCTTTGAAAAAACTATAGTTCGGAAAGCTGCGGAAGCTTTCAATTATTTGGATATCAATATTGTGACTACGGCAGAAGACTGTGACCATATAGTTCATGAATTACGCAGGTAACCATTATTAAATCAGTGCTTCTGTTATAATAATTAAAGTTTAGGCAAAAAGCAAGTGAATAGACCTCAGAGACTATATTATGATTAGACGAGCGGCATATTTCGATAAAATGTACATATCGATAGAATAATTTCTCTAATAATAGATTTATCATCTGTAATTTGTGGTCCAATCCATTATGTGGCTCATTTATGCTGTAGGTTTTGTTAGAAATTGCATCATATAATTTGCAAACTTTAAATTAGAGGCTTTCACATCCTCAGCCTAAATAAGTCCACTGCTGGATATAAGCCTCACCCATATTTCAGTTGGAGGTTGTCATAGTCACCTAGCTTGGCAGGTGGATTCGTGACTGCAGTGTTGATGTTAAGCTCATGCAGAAGTTTCTGCTGCACATCTGGTGCATTCTATTAGTTACCTGTTTTTATTTAATTTATTGCCTGTCAAGGTGTGTCATGTCAAAGATCAAATCACATTGTCGTAGCACCACCTAAATGTTTTAAATAAACTACACTATTACAAAATTATTTGACTAGAATTCCTATTTGCCTACAAATTCACTTATTTGTATTTTTCTGGTAATTTCTGATCTTTTCCTCATATCTATTAGTCAATTTATATTCATCTATTTAGTATACCTGGCTCAGGATAAACATCTTCATTGTTAAATAAAAAAATTTTAATAATTGCAGTAGGAGTATGAAGCACAAAACCCTAGGGTTTGACTGTGAGTGGGTCACGGGCAGTTCCGGACGTCAACCTGTAGCCTTGCTACAGTTATCATCATATGACGGCTACTGTGGACTATTCAGATTGGGCTGTTTTTCAAATGGTGTTATACCAAATTCACTCAAGGTAAGATTTTCTTAGATTGTCTTAGATTTTGGATCAACCGTTTGGTGCCTTTGCTTTAAAGTCCACTATTGTATTGTAAATAAAAAATGTATCTGCACTCTAAACTACTGCTCCCGTTTATCACATACCTCCTATCAAAACCCTTTTACGCATTACAACCTCCTTTCGTCACTAGAAAATGGTCGAAAATTATTTGATAGCGTAGCGTCACTCTTAACTTAATCCTCTAATGAATACATTCAGGACTTACTACAATGCGCAGACATTTACAAAGTGGGCGTGGCGCCTAACGGGGATGCAAAGTACATTCACTCCGATTATCAGATATCAGTCCGAGCTGCAATCGACATCCGGTACATTGTCGAAATGTGTGGCTACCAATCAGGAGGGCTAGCAGCTATGACGGAGAAACTACTGAATGTCACCTTGGATAAACAATGGAAGGTAATTGATAGGTTTTAGTCGTAGTAGAGAATCGTAGTAGATCTCGACTAGAACAGAGCCTTTTACGACATCCATGGGAGATAATGGAGGGGCATTATCTCCCATGAATGTCGTTAAAGGTGATTACGGAAACGCACCAGCCGGTCTAAGATATGCAACGTGAGATATGGCGCGATTGGTAGACAAAAGACCCACAAATAAAGTCTTTTAGACATAGTTGAGATCGGTTTTTAACACAGGTAGACATTTGCATGAAAAAAGAGAGGGACAAAATTTGGTCGCGTTACACATTTTAGCCCAGCAGGAGATGGGCAGGAGCAAATTCTTTATGTGCTTATCACTGATAGATAGTAGTCAGCCATCCTCTTGCCAAGCGTGATGGCTATTTCATATATGACAGAGACCTGTCTAGAAGTGGGCACAGGAAACGAATACATTTCTAAGTGAGAACTAAGTGTCTTTTCTGCCGTTAGACTGTGAAGCTCGTGTTTTATTTCGTATGAAAGTATGAACTGGCTGATCTAGTTTGAGGGGCATGATCCTCATCAGATCTTCATCAAGTTTTTATGAGGCCAATTTAAAATTACTATCTTTAAAATAAAAAAAATAATACCAAGTTTCGCCCAGATCGGTTATAAATACGACCTTTATTAGAGTACCTACTAACTGAAAAAGGAAAGCAAATTTTACCAGACTTGAAATAGAGACACTTCGCTCGCTCGATCAAAAATAGCATTCGACTTAGGCGTTTCTGAAAATAAGACATAGGTAGGTACTTTTGTTTGCTAACTTAACACAAGCTTGTTTGTTGTCAATCAGACACAGAAAAAATCAATGAAGAAATCAATGTTCATCACAAATATCTGCCTTCGTCTACACCGCAGAATGGAGAAGACATTTAAATTTCAACAACACTAAGACAACAAATCTACAGCTTCGTTCTGAGCTGGATGACGCTGTATAAAATAGGTACCCAAAACTTTTTTGTATGTTTACCAGACTCGCTGTAGCAATTGGGAAGCAGTTGAGCTCACACCCACACAACTGCACTACGCCGCGTCTGATGCACACGCAGCTATTCAAATATTCGTGACCGCGTTGGAAAACTACAAAAGCAGAGGACTATTGAATCTCTGGAGCTCACAAGACTCCGAGGACGTATGGGAACGAATAGACGAGATCTGTTGGCAATACAACGATAGGAACTTCACGCATAAACACAATACCAGAGTAAAAGCTGAGGGTAGGTAAGTGTTGTTGTAACATTCACAAAAAAATTGCACAGTGAACATCAAAAAGTAAATTTTTTTTACAACTTGTTGATGGAGCAAGTAGATGGCCCACCTTATGTTAAGTGGTTACCATCACCTATAACAAAGCATTGCCTCGTAGGTCACGCTCGTTAAGAGCGTCACCGACGATGCACTACTCAGCGTCCATCAACCTGAGGCATACAGGTGTTAAGCCTCATGTGCCTGTAATTACACCGGCACCCACACCCTTCAAACCTAGTCTTTCAAGTGTTTTTTAAATGAGAACTATTAGGCCATGCACAGGAAAAGCACTATTGTAAGAATCTTTGCCCTGATTAACTAACATATTAGTCAACGCACAGCCTAAACAGCTGTAAGTGTATAAGTGGAAGAACGCCCGCCACCGATAAAGATGTACCGACTACATTGTTAGGATTGCGGGAAGGAAAGATGGAAAGGGCCCCAAACTATCTTTCTGGAAACATAAACGGAAGGACTATGCTCAGAGGCCTTATTTAGACTGTTGGTGATGATTATGACCTTTAGAACTCTCTAAGTAGACTCAGAAGACTTCTGGAGATTGGAGATAATTCAGAGTCAAAAACCATTTGTTCAGTAATATCCTGAGATCATTTGAAATCTTAAAGCTAAGTGAATCTAGGTGCCAGTTCCTTGTAACCAAAACTAGAAGAACAGGCAAGAAACATACGGCTTAGTTCTTACAGTTTATTTGTATGATCCGCTTACAAATTAATAATAATATCAAAAATGAAGCTTCAGTGTGGTACCAATCTTACTTAATTAAGCGAAGGCAAGATAGAAATCATGTATCAGTCGAGCGCCTATTTAATTTTTTTAATTTCAACAGCAAATTCAGTAAAAGAGCTCGAACGCCACAAGAAACAAGTCGTTGGAACGCTTCTAGAAAAAACCCTCTTTACCACAACTGTTTACTACAAGCGCCGGACGGAGAGTTACTGTGTACTTGTGATACCAAAAAGGCTCTTTGGTAAGCACCTTCATAACTTTAACCAATCTATTACCAAATACAGAAAATTATAGCTAAGACAGATATTTATAATTGGTATGTACAACATACGTATGAAACAGTTGAGCTATCTACAGACTGTTGCAAACGATCTAAAGGTAGCTCAACTGATCCAGATTAAATCTTAATTAACCAATCTTTATAGAAAACGTCTAGGTCATCTCGCCAATGTTTCGGCCTGCCTCGGCGGCGACTTCCATCTACGAGGATCCAATTGGTGCTGATCTTGTCCTTTCGATGAACCTTTCAGGTTGATTGCGGATAGTGTGACTCGCCCAGTCCCATTTTAACTTGGCAGTTTTAGTGCCTACGTCAGCAATACTGGTTTTGAGCGCAGTCAGGTATAACGGGCCTTATACTTCACACTCAACTACTGCTGGACCTTTGTTTAATGTATACAAGCTGTTAGACTTTGTTTGCTCCCAGCAACTTCCTAAACCATTTACTCGTAGTTAGGGTGCGGGCCTTATATGTAGAATGAATCGGCAGGCAGTGTCATATTGTAAGGAAATATATAGGTTTTTTAAATTTATGTAAAAACCAATTTGTTAGTATGAAGTACCCTACTATGTATTACCTATGTGCAACACAGTGGAAAACAAATAGCTAGCTAAAACATAACATAATAGCTACATTTCATGTAGGTAAATTTTTTTAACATGTTTGTTACCAGAAATTATATTATCTATACCAAGTATAGGAAGCTTTGTCCTGACTGACTGACTGACGTATAGACGACGCACAGCCCAAAACACTGATCGTTGACTTGAAATTTTCAGGGTATGCTCGTCGTGGTGTGTAGAAGTGTACTAAGAAAGGAATTTTCGAAATGCTACCTCTGATCGGTTACAGTTATTGATAAGATTATTTTTTTACAGGTATCTTGAAAAAGATTTAGCAGTATTGATTGATAAAGACCCTTTGACCGTCAGACTTCGTTTCGAGCCAGTCTCTCGACCCACGGGCGATGTCGACCATTTCTATCGGTTGAAGAAAATGAATCATTGCGTAGTGTGTGGGGCCACTAAGTCAGTTATAAGAAAGCATATCGTGCCCAGAGAGTATAGGAAATACCTTCCTGGTAAGTCACGGTACTATCCGGTAGTTTACGGTAGTTCTGCGAACAGTACCTTCTCGCGACCATAAACTATTTGTAATAGGATCCCTTTTTATTATTATATTATTATTATTATTTTTACCCTTTGGGTACGGAACCCCAAAAATCAACACGATACGCCACGATTAATAAATATAAATATTGACAAACATTCACACAACGCCCTCTAGCCCCAAACTAAGCAAAGCTTGTGTTATGAAAATCAAATAGCTGATACAATACTCATATACTATCTGTAAATACTTAGAATACATATAACACCCAGACAGGTGTGATCGTACTATATTCAGTGAGGTATATATTTTTGTTTATATTTCAGAGATAATGAAAGACCACGCGTCTCACGATTTACTTCTACTATGCACGAATTGTCACCAACGCTGTGATAGATATGACCAAGTGAAGCGAACACATCTCGCGGTGACCTGTGACGCGCCACTTGCTCACGAAAACCAAAGGTTTCAATGCGAAGATGCTGCTTTTAAGTACGTAAATCTGTTTATGATATAATTTATTATTATTATCACTAGCGGCCGCTCGCAGCTTCGTCCGCGTGGCAGTTTTTTCTCGTTACTGTTATTTTTTCGGGATAAAAAGTAGCCTATATGTTAATCCAAGTTATAATCTATGTTTACTCCAAATTTCATCCAAATCGGTCTACTGGTTAGAGCGTGAAAGAGTAACAAACATCCATCCATCCATCCATACTTAAAAACTTTCGCGGGATTGTATTATTATTTTGTACGCCCCGTCTTTACCTGTACAATATGTTTCTGTCCGTCCAAAGATTGTCTGAAAGAGATTGCTTTTAGCAATAAGACCGCCCATTGTACCTATAGTTTTTGAGTTGTAATTTTATTTACTTTCCACTAATGGTGTACAATAAAGATATAATCTATCTATCTATCTATACTATACCGATGTGGCGTGGCGGGCGAATGTCCACCTGCGACGCAGGAAGTTAAGGGTTCGATTTCTGCCTTGGGATAAATGTTTCTACGATCTGCAAATACTTATTCCGGGTGTTCTGGGTATTTTCTATGTATAATAAAAAACATCTATGTATGTATTAAGTATATGAGTCATCTAGTACCCATAAGACAAGCTCTGCTTAGCTTGGGGCTAGATGATGCTGTGTGTGGATTGTCCAGCATTATTATAATAATAATTAATATATTGTGTTATTGTTGTGTTGTGTTGACGACCGATGTGGCACGGCGGGCGAATGTCCGCCTGCGACGCAGAGGTTGCGGGTTCGATTCCCGCCTTGAGATAAATGTTTGTACGATCTGCAAATATTTATTCCGGGTGTTCTGGGTGTTTTCTATGTATAATAAAAATATCTATCTATGTAATGTATTGTATTATATATATCAGTCATCTAGACCCATAACACAAGCTCTGCTTAGCTTGGGGCTAGATGATGTTGTGTGGATTGTCCAGCATTATTATTATTATTATTATTATATTGTATTCTAGGTATGTATTTACAAACAAAAGAATATATACTTAAGTATTCTATCAGTCATCTGGTTCTCATAGTACAAGCTATGCTCAGTTTGTGATTAGATGATGTTCAATGACCACAAATATTTTTATTTATTTTTATAGAAAAATCCGTTTGGCAGCTCGTGCTCTACAATTCCACGGACATACACACAAGCTACCGACGGAGCGACGTAAAGTGCTCGAGGCTATAGTGTTGACGCAGTTTCCGGACCACGACGAACTCACAGATACCATGTTACAAGAAGCCGCTTCTATGCAACACAGGTACTTATCTTTTATAAGACGACCGATGTGGCGCGGCGGGCGAATGTCCGCCTGCGACGCAGGAGGTTGCAGGTTCGATTCCCGCCTTGGGATAAATGATTGTACGACCTGCAATATATTTCGGGTGTTCTGGGTTTTTTCTATACATAATAAAAAATATATAAGTATCTTATAAAAATCATAGCTTGCTAGATAAGCCTTCGTCTCATTGGCTGATGTTTCAGTGACAAACTGTCACTCAGGCCAATAAGATGATAGTTTATCTGACAGGCAACGACAAGTAGTACTAACAACGGACACTCGTAGGATATAATAATAATAATAATAATGCTGGACAATCCTCACAGCATCATCTAGCCCCAAGCTAAGCAGAGCTTGTGTTATGGGTACTAGATGACTGATATACTTAATACAATACATTATATACATAGATATTTTTTATTATACATAGAAAATACCCAGAACACCCGGAATAAATATTTGCAGATCGTACAAACATTTATCCCGAGGCGGGAATCGAACCCGCAACCTCTGCGTCGCAGGCGGACATTCGCCCGCCGCGCCACATCGGTCGTCAATATACCAGGCATTAGTGGTTTGCTATTTGACTTTACAGTGAAATATTGTACCGTATGTTATGATGTTTTGTCTCCAGGGTGACTGACGAGGAGTTTACAGCGGAATCCCACGGATTCAGAGTGGTGTCGAAGTATCTAGAGTCGCCCGGAGGCTTGATCAAGTTTGAAGAGGAATGGCGAACGCATTTTCTCGCTTCTATGAATCCTAAGTTCTTGCCTGAACTCTGGTCCGTTCAACATAATAGAGAACGGTAAATTTCCTCTGACTACCCCCGTTAGACATCCTCAAATAATCTCGAGTAGGTATAGGTACTAGAGATCTGAGGGGATGTCTACCGTGCCTGGAGATAGTCGTCAAGAAAGTAAACACTTTAGCAAAACTCAATAATTGAAGAAAAGAACTTTATAATTTGATGAGGTTATAATTATACTAACGTTTTATAACGTTAGCGTTAAATATGTTTTCAGTAGCAGTCTTTAGAAAATGCGCGTCCGGGGAAGTACTACCATCGTACCTACTTCTGCCACCAAGCAGTGATGCTCGCATTGGTGTGTTCCGTTTGAAGGGTGTGGGTGCCAGGGAAATAACAGGCACATGAGCCTTAGAACCAGTATGCTTTAGTTCGGTGGACGCAGGGTAGTGCATCGTAGGGCACTTACCTAACGTGGGTGACCTACGATATATTAAATAAAGGAGTAAAAAAAATATGCTGCATAGGTTTATCCACTATGCGCAATTTTTTTAAGTGAATTATATTTTTTCAGGTTGAAAATGAAATGGAACCAGAAACGTTTAAATGCGAGTGATCTGAAGTCTATGGGTGTTGAATGGTAGCTGAATGCTGATAGCATAAAAACATCAAACCATCCTTTGTGCGTTCGAACTAGGTCACCTTACTTTCTCGTAACGGTGAAGGAAATCATCGTTATGAAACCGACCTGTTATTTGAATACCTGTAGGTACGCGGGCTACCGTCTAAGTACGCGGGGCATTACACCGCCTCAGGTTCGAATGTGACTTTTGTTCTAAAAAATACTAAGAGTAGAAGACGTGGGTAGTCAAAGACGACAGTAACAAAAATAAAGACAAAATCTAACGAATTTGTTGTTTTTCTTTTTCGAAATGTTATTCCCAAATTGTTGCTAGGTATGTTCTAGCACGCAATAATTTACCACACTTGATGGTTGAGCTTTCCAGCAGGCCGTATTTGTAGTGCCCCTTTGGATTTTGAATGCCAAAACCAATGCTTCGTTTACAATCACATGAATGAAACTTCAGTCAAGCTTTCGTAGGATGTCCTTGGAAAACACGACTATGGAATTGGATGTCAAAATCTATGCTTCACCCCATTGTGCCTGTTATTTAATTGTTTCTATCAGGGAAATGGTCACTAATTCCTAGGTCGTGTATTTCATGATTGACATTCCCAACATGTGTTGGAAAATGTAACGTAAAACCATGGATTTCGTGTATGTACATTTTGGATGAGTATTCCTGCCTACGCATTCCATAGCTGTGAACTTCCGGGCTGTGTATTCCATGGTTATATTGTGCTGTACGTACATTAACCGGACTTCGATTCACAGGTCATAGATGCTTTGTTTTGTGATTGATTGAATAGGTACAAAAATATTTCTAACGATCTTGCGCTTATGATTTCAACCAAAGTGTATGCTGTGATTTCAACGTATCTATCTCATTTAAAGTAATTGTAAAGTAAACAATGACGCATGGGAAAAAGCAAATAACTATAGCTAAAGTTTTTAAAACACGAGGTATGTATACCTACCGATACCGCCTGAGCGCGATGGTCTTCTCAAGAGAAAACCTATGTAAGTAATAGTTAATTTAATAATAAAAACAATGCTACTTCTTCTTTCTTTTGTTTAGCAACTAGGCTTTCAGAAACAAAAGCATATGATGGTTTACTGGAGGAATTACAACAGTTACAGCAAGAGCTACAGGAAAAACAAGATGAACTGTTTCAAATGCAGAGGAGCTATTTCAAACAAAGATACGCACGCATGACAGACAGACAGGCTTCACTAGCAAACAAGAAGTCGGAGCCGTATATAAGACCTGAGGTAATCTTATGATATAAGTATTGGCCCGGCCTAGAGTGGCCACAAAAAACCGTCATCAGAGATATTTTACCGCCACCAAAAAACCAGCAGTGAAATAAACAAAATCGAAAGAAGTACCTATTATGTATTAAGCTTAACGGTTATTTAAAACCTAGATAAATTGAGAGAAGCGAGTCTGTTTTCCTGTGGCAAGTCGGTTTCCGGTTTGAATTCTCCTGTCTACGTACATCCGTGTGACGTCACCTTTCCCCTCCACTGTTCGCCAGGCGGGGAGCGCAGCGACATTTGCTCATTGGCGTTTTGTTTCTCGTTGCAATCGGTCGTGCTCACCTAAAGGTGAGTAGGTATTTTATATTTTATCTTGTTTTTCTTGAAATATTTAAAAGTTAAACGGTGTTACCGTTCGTTGTTTTTATTTCTGTAATACTAAATAAAATGTTATGATTTCAGCAATGAATTCTAGCAAAGAAAATACTGGAGAATCCTCGGATTCTTCGACTTCTTCCGCATCATCGAATTCTCCTGAGAAGGTGCTACAAAACCAGCGAAGTAGAAAAAGAAAGGCGTGCTCTTCAAAAAGAAAAACAAAACGACGTCGGACTGATGACGCCATAGCTCGACTGGCAGAACAAGTGAGTAATATAAATAGTTTTATAAGTAGCGTTGCATTCCAACCTACCGCGCATTCGAGCACATATGTGCCTGAATATCATCCCGACGACGGTCAATCAGAGGTTAGTGCTAATGTGAGCGGTGAACTTTATTCAGAAAATGAGGAAGGCCCATCTGACGCGCCTATTGGTGTGGAATTTTCTTTAAATACAGTGCTCAAAGAACCAGCTGTGCCCAAGTCATTACCAGCTCATGTGGAGTTTTTGAAATCGATTCAACATTTTGAATCCGAGGATTGGGACAGTGTCCGCTATGCAGAAGTACAAAAGCAGTATTGTTCATCCCCGGGCTTCAATTTTTTGGAAACAAATGACGAGTTAAAGCCTTTCGATAAAACAAACTCGCTCGCGTTAATTGAGCGTGGCTTTGCAGCAATCACGCAAGCTGTCATAAAACACAATGAGTCCGCTCAGGCTGGATTTAAATCTTTAATTGATTGGGCTAGTACTACTCGCGATTTGTCACCAAAAGCTCTGCAAGAAAAGATTAGTGATATTTTTGTAAAAGGTAGTTTTCAAAAAACAAGCAGCGACACCCTGCAATTAGCTTGCGGTCATAGGGCCGAGATTATACAACAAAGGCGCGATTCAGTGTTACGATCTGTCAGGGACAATTTTGTTAAAGCAAGTTTACGTAAAATTCCCCCTAGCTGTGATAGCCTATTTCAAAAAGATGTGTTGTCCACCGCCATAGAAAAAGCTGGCGGTACTGCTAAAGTGTTCTGGCCACCTCGGGCACCAACACAAAATAAAACCGCTGCGCAAGCACGGCAACATCAGCAAGTTCAGGCCATGCCTAGCTATGCTAATAACAGTATTCATTATGCAAATAAAATTCCTGCTCAGGGAATGTACAACTACCCGCATTTCGCAAATGCTTCGTATAAACCACCACCGCAAGGTTATAACTTTCCGTTGCAAGGGCGTGACTATCCTCGTCCCCCTCCAAGGCAGTATTCACAAAATAACAGGCCCTCTCATCCGAGGCCAAAGCAAAATTTTCAAGGGTTTGACACGGCATATTACCCCAGCGCAGGCAGGAGTCACGGTAGGTACTCGGGACAATCCGTACCGCGTATGCAATCCAAACGTAAATTATGACTTGATGACTTTTCGGGCGGGCCAGCTAGCGGAGTTTGTCACCCAATGGAAAAATATGCAAGCTCCAATACCTATACTTCAAATTATCCAAAACTTTCGGATACCTTTTGTAGCAAAACCTTCGTTACAAGTGCCAAAATTAAGAAATCACCCCTTTCGAACCCCTGTTTCAGAAGGGATGGACAAAATCATAAATCAAATGTTAGAAATGAACGTTTTGGAGCCTGCAAATCTAAGTCCCAGCTTTGTTTCCCCGATGTTTTTGATTCCAAAAGGCGACGGCTCTGCCCGCCCTATTTTCAACTTGAAAAACTTAAACAGGTATGTTCATCTAAGCAAATTTCGTCTAATAAACGTAAACAGGATATCCGAATTCCTACAACCAGCGGACTGGCTTGTCAAAATCGATCTATCGAATGCCTATTATCACCTGCCAGTGTCCAGAACCCACAGGTGCTTCCTCAGAATAATCTATCGTCAAAACCTATTGCAAATGACCTGTCTTCCGTTCGGGTTAGCATGCGCACCCAAAATCTTCTCATGCCTGTCAAACTGGGTGGCACAGATTCTCAGAGATCGGGGAATAAGGGTAGTTGTATATTTGGACGATTTTTTGCTAGCCAATCAAGATCCACGTATCCTTTACCGGCAAGCTCTCGAAGTAACCCACATTTTGGAAAGCCTCGGGTGGCAGATAAATTATTTGAAGTCGACTTTAGTCCCTCAGACAAATCTTCAGTATCTAGGCATAATTTGGGACACACACAAAAACAGAAAATATCTCCCTCCACAAAAAACCCTAAAATTAGGTCAGAAATTACTTCATTTACTGCAGAAGAAAAAGGCAAATCTAAAAGAAGTTCAAAGCATAGTCGGGTCAGTCAACTTTGCCAGTTTTCCAGTGCCCAGGGGACGCTTAAACCATCGGGCACTTCTAATGCATTGCCAAGTATTATTACGAAAGATCCCTCACCATCGGTATCCAATCCCTCAACGGGCACTGGCCGAGCTACAGTGGTGGGTCACAAATCTCAAAACGTTTTCGCCTATCCATTACCCTCTTATGTCAAACTACTTAGTGACAGACGCATCAGGCACAGCGTGGGGCGCACAATTGAACAATCTAAGGCTGTCGGGACAATGGACTCCTTACGAGATGACTCTGCACTCAAATCAAAAAGAAATGCTCGCAGTTCTGTACGTTTTAAAATACCATTGTCAGCACCTGAAGAACTCCACACTGTTAATACAGAGCGACAACAAGTCTGTGGTTTCGTATCTGAAAAACGAAGGCGGCACCAGATCGATACCTCTATTGGACCTAACTTACCAGATAGTTGCTATCCTAGATCAATTCAGGATCCATATAGAAGTACACTACCTACCGGGTCGCTTCAATGCCGAAGCAGATCATCTATCCCGTTTGACACGTCTACCGGAATGGCACCTCTTACCCAGAGTAACCGAGAAAATATTCTCCAAGTGGGGAGTACCCGTCATAGATTTATTCGCGTCAGCAGAAGCGCATGTAGTGCCGAGGTACGGGACGTTGGATGTGACAGATCAAAAGGCTTGTCTTCACAATGCGTTCAGCCAGTCGTGGGATTACCCTCTAGCATGGGTGTTCCCGCCACCCTTCCTAATACCTCGAGTGTTACAGCACCTGAACTCATCCAAAGGAATGTACCTGGTAGTAGCACCACGATGGAACAAAGTTTTTTGGAGGCCCGACCTCAAGAGCCGTGCCCTCGATCCCCCATTTACGATAAACCACCTGAGTCAGGTTTTGATAGACACCTCAACCGGCTATCCTCCTCCACTGACGCAGGACATGGTTCTGGAGGTATGGAAATGTGGGGGTGGTCAGCGAGTTTAGCAGGATGGTCACAGGACCAGAAACTACTTTTACAAAAAGGTTGGCGTGAGTCCTCTCTAAAAACATACCAAGTAGCCTGGAAGAAATGGTGTGTGTGGGCTAATGAAAATGCTATAAACCCTGCGAAACCCAACGGTTCTCATTTAGGTAGATTTTTATTGGATTTACACTTGAAACATCGTTTAGCATACGGTACAATTTTGGTTTATAAATCTGCTATATCTACGCTCTGCGACCCCAATGTAAATAATCGGCTAAGCTCGCACATTTTAGTTAAACAAGCTCTTAAGTCTATTAGTATTCAGAATGTTAAGTCTGTTAAAGCTCCAATATGGGATACTGATTTGCTCACTAACTGGCTAAAAGAAAATACGGTAGACAGTAATAGTTTTTACGAATGCTCAGCTCGCGCAGCTATTCTATTGTTATTATGTTCGGGTCGTAGGGTACACGATTTGACACTACTGGCGGTAGATGAGGAAAACTGTGTGTTTACAGACAATTCAGTAACTCTGTGGCCAAAATTTGGTTCAAAGACTGATTCTATTACTAACAGGCAATCAGGCTGGCGCCTCTTACATAACAAAGATTACCAGACTCTTGATCCAATATTTTGGTTGAACAGAGTTATTACTTTGTCGCAAAGTAGACGCTCATTATGTAAACAAAGCAATTTATTCTTGACCGTATGTGGCACACCAAAAGCGGCGTCTAGGACTATTATAGCGGGCTGGGTAAAAAAGATTTTATTTCAAGCAGGAATCGGAGCCAGCCCGGGCAGTATTCGGTCTGCAGTAGCATCTAAGAACTGGGTGCAAAATTGTTCTATTGACGATATTTTGGCCCATGGAAATTGGCGGTCAGAGAACACCTTTGCAAAATATTACTGTCGTGAAATTTGTCCTCCCGCGCAGGTTATACCCAGCCATTCCATAACGAGCCTTTTTGCACCGGTGGTCGAATGAAGGTTTTTTAATCATTACTATGTTGATTCTAGATTGTCATTTTTATTTTTTATGCTATCAAAAATAATTGTTTGTTAGAGATATTTGATTGTACCTATGTGCGTTCTGTAGTATATATAGATCGATATTGTTTGTATATTTGTTAGTCAGGTTACTTACCTATCTATTTTGAATGGGATTCGTGTGCCTTTTTAGTATTTACCTAAGTAGGTATTCAATATTTACCTACAGTTATCTGTCGATATACCTACCTATAGTACCTATGTAGGTTTATAAGTTAAGCATTCTAATATATTTAGATAAATAAAACATTCTGTTAACCTGTTTGTTTATTTTACATGACTAGGTACTACCTACTCTTATGTTCCTTGCCTACCTATCTATATTTTTAAGTAGCTATTCTCTTGATTTCTACCTTTCTATAGTAGGTAGCTTTACTAATCACATTGGCGTTATTCTGTCCACCAGGCGATAACAGACAGGTCTCAATTTATCTAGGTTTTAAATAACCGTTAAGCTTAATATCGGCGTTTTACCTACCATTAAAACGCCTATTAAGCGAATACGTTATTTAAAACCTAGCACTTTATTTCTGCCTGGTAGGTATTTCAAAAAATTTTTTATTGACTATCATCCAGTACCTACCTACCTACCTACATAACCTTAATAATATATGTATAGGATACTGGTAAATATCTGTTTGGGGTTATTTTGAAAGCCTTAAAATTTTCCAAATAAGCTGGGTGTATCCTATCCATATAGGTAAGGTAGGTAGGCACAATAATTGTAATTTTTGAGACCCAATGAGCAAATGTCGCTGCGCTCCCCGCCTGGCGAACAGTGGAGGGGAAAGGTGACGTCACACGGATGTACGTAGACAGGAGAATTCAAACCGGAAACCGACTTGCCACAGGAAAACAGACTCGCTTCTCTCAATTTATCTAGGTTTTAAATAACGTATTCGCTTAATAGGCGTTTTAATGGTAGGTAAAACGCCGATATTATGTAAAGAAGCACCTCCAACTATAATAGTAGTGTAGCGTGTATATACCTATACACTAGTAGCTACATTCATAATTGTTTAAAACTTTGATTAAGTCAGCCCTTGTAAAGCGACGAGTGATAGATCATTCGTAACCACAGTACGAGCAGTGTATCTCGGTACCCCACAGCACTCGCTCGCTCCCTAAATTCAACAACTAACTGTAATTATTTTTCATGTTTCGTCTTAAAGTTAATTAAATATTTTTATTTAGTGATCCAACATTAACACTAAGTAGGTTACATTTGAAATGAGTCACAGAATCGGCACAGTACCTACTAGTGGTAGGGGCCACAATACCATGGGCAAGGTAATCTATTCAGTTTTTGGAGTACTCCAAAGAAAATTTTAATAATAAATATATTATTTTTCCAGAAAATTGTCTTGTCAAACTCAGTTGAAACCTTGAAAAAGAACATGGAACTGATGTCAGTTCTCACAGGCATGGAAGTCCAATCGTACCAGTCAGATGACCACTGCACTATTGTTTACCACATGCAACATGACTATGAGCATCAGGTCAAACACGGCCTCAAGATTGACATAAAGACTGGTGAGAACACTTACCTAACTTAGAAATAATTTGTACACTGTGATGTAGTCATCACATTAACCTATTGTTGATAAGATTTATGTCATATTAAACAAAAATCTGACTGAAATGGTGTAATACAGATAACATGAGAGAAAAGTTAAGTAGGCTCACATAATTTATTTATTTATTTAATGTAGGACATCCAACAAAGGAAACACAAAAAATAAAAATGAAAATGTTACAAAAGGTCTTAAAACTATGCGTCCTTCAATTATAGGATGCCACAGCATGCACTAAAGTATAGACTGAGAGAATTTGATAAATGAAAATATTAGCATACATTCATAATAATATTATTCATAATTAATAATAGCAAATCTTGTACAATGGGAACCTGATAGCTGATAGAATACTTAGAAACTTTTTGTAAATACAAAACACCCAGACAGAGAATGATAAAGGAAATCTATGTTCATCACATAAAAGTTTGCTTTTGGTGGGTATTGAACTCCTAACTTACAGCTCGAAAAGCAGAGATACTGCCGACTGAGCCATGAGGCTAGTCTTACTTATTTAGGCTGATAGCGGGACATTCTATAAAATTCTAAAAATAAAATATCCAGCGGCTTCTGGTTACAACTTTGTGTCTGCATCATCACTGCCTCTTAGATACAACATGAGTGCAGTGTTTGATCGCTATGACGATTAAATGATGCCAGAACGTCTGCTGGTTTTCAGAAATGCCCAGGCGGCCAATCCTCATGCTAAGCATGTGACAACCCCCAAACTCAAAGGAACCTATGTCCAGCAGTAGACTAATGTAGACTACTGACTAATGACGTGACATTTTATAAAATTCACATTACCACATAAAATATAGAATAAAATATCCTATCTATTTCAGGTCAGAATATAGTGTCTGGATCATCACTACCTCTTGGATTCAACTTGAGTGCAGTGATAGATTGCTACGAAAATCTAATGCTGCCGGAATGTCTGGTGGCTGTGAGAGTCGCCCTGTTGGCTTATTACAAGAGACTGGAACAGATTGATAATCTCAAGGTAAAGATTAACATGTGTATGTTTTAGTAGTAGTGCATTGTGCGAAGGGTTCGTCCGGGGGCTTCGCCGGACTTACTACCACACCATGCCTCTTTCTGCCACCAAGCAGCTTACTATGTTCCGGTTTGAATTGTGTGGGTGCTGGTGAAAGTACAAACACTTGAGGTTTAACACCTGTATACCTCAGGTTGATGGACGCAGAGCAATGTATCATAGGGCACGTTCTTAACGAACGTGACGACTGATGTGGCGCGGCGGGCGAATGTCCGCCTGCGACGCAGAGGTTGCGGGTTCGATTCCCGCCTTGGGATAAATGTTTGTACGATCTGCAAATATTTATTCCGGATGTTCTGGGTATTTTCTATGTATAATAAAAAATATCTATGTATGTAATATAATATTGTATTAAGTATTTCAGTCATCTAGTACCCATAACACAAGCTCTGCTTAGCTTGGGGCTAGATTATGCTGTGTGGATTGTCCAGCATTATTATTATTATTATCTATTTTGCAGAACCTGTTGAAACTCGAAGCTCAAATATTCAAGACACTGGACGGGTCGCACATCGAGATCAAGTTCACGGTCCGGAACGAGCTGGATTCTGAAGACGAGCCGATTTGCGTTACTCTCATGCTGGATTACAGAGTCTCCGAAATCCGGCCCAAACAGTGGTCTTTTGTTGAGACTGGTAAGACATTAAGCCTTACATGTGCTATAGACATTGCTTTAGACATGCCAGTGATTGCTAACAAATATTTAAAGTACTATCAACCTAGGGCCCGTTCCTTTCTACCCTGTAGACTTTAATAATTTTTCGGGATAATAAGTTAGTTGCTTATCCCTCGCTACAAATGATACATCATTTTAATATGACAAATATCATCTAAAATAGCATTTTAACAAGGTTTGATCTCCTTTAGGTTGGGTCATTAATAGATTTGGATTAAGATTGATCTTAGTTTGAGTGAGTTTATTTGTACTTATTTCAGAAATGCCAGATGGCTTGTCGGAGGCCCTGGAGCACCAGTGTTTAGTATTCAAGCGTAAGCCGCTTGACAAAGCTTTCCGAGAGGCGTTCATGGATGGTGTTAGTCCTTACGTACTAATGAAACAGGTATGTTTCGTCTATTTATAGATAACCTTGTTTAAAAAGTTCTAAGTGGTGGTGGTAGTTTGCTTACCGACTACCAATATAGTTTTTATGCCACCGAGTGATGTTCACATTTCTGACGATATGTGGCTAACTGCCCTATAAAAAACGTTGAAAAGTAAAATATAGAAGTATTACATTTCTTGTTATCAGAACTTATCAGTTGTTTTTATTCTTAGATCGGTGTCTCGACGTTCCAAAAGCGCCGCACGATCAAGCGATCTCGCCCGGCCAACCCTTACAACGCTAATGATGACACCTTTCACCCTGAAGACTGCTCCTCTGGTGATGATGCTGAAGAATAGCACAGACAATAAAAATTATATATATTTAAAAACGTAACGTTCCCGACAGTGTCGATTCTATAATCATAATTCTCTAACCCTATGTGTAGAGGGGATGGTCGCTCAAAAACATATACACATGCGTTAAAAATCAAAGTCAATAGTATAATACTTAAAAAAATTTAAAAACACGGATACAGAAAGGGCCCAGAAAATATAAGCAAGTAGAGAAGAGTCGCACAGTAAAACGGAAATAGTTTATGTAGATCGGACGTGCGGAGATAAGTGGTTAGACCACATCATACGTAGCGTCGAGTCAGGTACTTTGTAGTTGTAGAGTGCAAAACTTCGCGGGGTCTACTTGCACTCGGAGTAGAATTTGCTGATACATTAACCGCTAAGCGGAGCGCTGGGTTAACTCGTGCCCACGTGCCTACCGTGAACCACGTGATAGGTCGGGCTGTCGTCTAATAACCAGCGCCGCGCGCTAATTGATCGTAGCTGGCGCTGGCGCATTTAAAAGCGGGGAGGGCGAAGCTCCTCGCGCGTAAATTTAAATTAAGGCGGCTAGCCCGAGGGTGGATTTTCTACTTCACACCCGTAAACTACTTAATCATACATCCCGCCTTACATGTAATTCTTAGTGTTCACGAATCTCAATTTAGCCCACCTAACTAGATATTATGTAAGTAGTTTATTCTTATTTGTTTTATAAAGAACTATGTATATGTATGGACTTTAGTACATAGCTACTATAAGTATAGGTGTGTTGGTGTATGAATAAAGCAGTCTTGAACCGTATTCTTGTTGTTTACTTCATCATATAGTGCCGCTTTGCCTCAGCAGGGCTTACTTATCCCATCGTGCAGAATAGACCGAAACGTAGAATCATTGGTTATGATTTTGTATGTAACCCGTCATCTATGGATTTCATTGATCGAAGTTCTTTCACTATAAATTCACGCATTTATGCTACAGTATTGTCTCTCTACTACATGTATGTGTGTAGTACTATGTACTACTATGTCACTATGTAAGCATGTAGGTACCTATGTGAATAAAAGCAGTGTTATATTAATAGAATTTAATTTCTCATAAAAATAAAAAATGATTTATACAACTTCTAATTGTTTACATTTCAAACATTGAAAGATTCAAGCAAAATGTCATAAATTATTTTTAATATCTGGCATTCCAAATATTTAATCCATGACCCACAAGACAATGCAAGTTTATTTGGAGCAGTAATTTAAATGATTCAAACCATTGACTGTAAAACACATTAAATAATGGAAAAGGTGTGCGCAGTGAAATAATAGTAATGGATTGATTCACTACAAACCTTACCTAAAATAAAATACATACATTACTATAATAATGAATAGCGCTCAGTCTATACTTACATTTATTATGAAATACATACACACCTATCAACACTTGCATCATTTTACACACCTAAATTTCTTAATATTGCATAAAAGTAGCTTAATATTACTATCTCATATAAAGCAAGCTATTGTTTATTTTGGCAGTATGTGTTACTATTTTCTTATTCTTATACTATCATTTCATTTACGAAAACAAAGAATATGATGTAACCGGAAATATTACCTCATACCTATATAACAAGTTGAAAATTTTAAGTAAAATTAAAGGATAGGTAGTTTGGACCCAGCCAACGCCAGATAGTATCTTTATTGCAGGGTAAATAGATAACCCGAACCCATACAACTGCGCGGATTGCAACACCATAAAAGCATCATGTTTGACTAAGGTTTATGTTCTTATCTTTTGACCTGTATTCTTGACAAGGCTTGGTTCGTGTCTATGTTGGGTATTTTTTATACAGATTGCCTATCCACTAATTTTTATATAAATTAAAGTTCAAAATATATGAATAATTTATAGAAATACATACCTCCGACTTGTGTAATTCGTAACAAGACCTACTTATATATTAGTATGTTAATGTTATTTTTTTTTACGAGCTGACTTAAAAATGCAATGCAGCATAATAGCAATATTTTAATAATTCTTGAGCATAAAATATGTCGGATTTAAGTGAGCTTTGCTCACAGAGTCTTACAGCAAGAATGCTCAAGTATAACTAGAATATAGCCAATTCCTGGTTGAACTAAATTTATTTTTCTGATGACCACATTCATTGTTTGATTCAGGGCAGACAATATGAATTAAATCATATTGAAAATAAAATAATAACGTTAAATAGCGACTGGTTTGGTCTACTGGTTGCCAAAATTGCACGATAATGGCGCCAATAAGCCGTGAATCAACCATCAAAATAAATCTACATTCAATACCTTGCTACTAACGAAGAGGCCGTTCTGGTAAAGCCAGCTAGTTAATCGAATAACGTGTATATGTTAGACCGCGGCCGTAGGTAAGTCTATTACCAACAAGACAGACGCATCAAATAAACAAAACAGTTATACAGAAAAACGCTATGAACCAATCCGTAAGTTTATTGAATGTTCTAAGCTTCGTCGCGCGGAGTTCATAGACGATTCAAAGAGATTTCTTTGATTGATTTAATAATAAAAAGAATAAAATTTGCCGCGTGAATGATCACAGTTTGTTTATAGGACTTTATTGTAGCCTTACCAGTGCAGCCGCGGCTTTATTCAGTGTTATTTGAGATGACACTAAATTTTACACTGTCATCTCATAATCTAAACTCATGTGCACCTCAGTGAATTTTTACAAATGATAGTGTAGACTAGCACGTGTCCTACCTTAATTTAAATATTGCTTAAATGAGTCCTGTCACTGTTTGTCATCACTCATGTATAAGGGATGGCAACAGTTTAAACACATTGTTTATTTTTTGACAGTTTTTCTAAGGCCGTTAATGAATTACATACTATAGAAGACGCGACATGAAACTTATCTGTGGGTCTTTTGTTTCTAAACTGTAAAATGTGCACCATAAATCACGACACTTTATCTTTGCACATCTTAGTCCGGATGGCCTCTATATGTTGCTGTAGGTTGTGTTTGTATAAGACAGACTGTTTATCTTACTAATGTTTTCCTGGTTTCGTTTGTCACGCACAATAAGTTCATCTGGTTGTATATCCTGGTTGTTTTTACGTGCGTCCTGCAGCATTTTGAGCTTCAATAGCTCTGTTTTCTCGTGGTCGAACCTAGCGTTGTTTTCGGAGGCGGAGGCGAGTTTTCCAGCGATATTGAGTTTAGCAATCATGAGCGCCATCTGTCGGCGCGATTGTTTCAACTGCTTTTGCTCGTCGATAATGTGCTCGTGCAAGCGACGTCGACGACGCTGTCAGCTCTCCGCCGCCAACACTCATGCGCCTCGGTTGGGGGGCGGCTTTACCTGAATATCATTTATATTGGTGTCAATTATTACTCGTAGTAGTAGAGCAAATAACTATTGGTAGGTGGTGGTACTGCCCCAGACGAAATTAAACTCATGTGACTAAAATTACAGGCACATGAGGCTTAACACCAGTATGCCTCAGTTTGGTGAACCCTGCGTTCACCAACCTAAGGGTGCATCGTAGGGTGCGTAACTAACGTGTGTGACCTACAAGGTAATGCTTTGTTATAGGTCATGGTTTCCACTTAACATCAGGTGGGTCATATGCTTGTTCTACCAGCAGTAGCATAAAAAAAAGACGAGCCCTTCACTAAGTCAAACAAAAGTCAGAAGTTCACTAAGTAAAGGGTTTGTCCGGGGAAGTACTAGATAGCGCTATGTAAGATGTACACCATACCTTGTAGATGCGGACGAGCCAGTGCTCGGTGGTGTAGGCCTCCTCTAGGACGCCGAGATTGAAATCCTTGTGTCCGATCTCTGCGCCGCGGACGCGGTCGTAGCCGGGCGGACGGCCTGTAGACAAGGCGTTTTTTTAAATTGTCAAACAACCTTGAATACTATGCATTAAAATCAAATATAAATCCTTTTTATTTCGAACCGCTAAGGAATGGAACTTATTGACCTAGCGAGCGAAGCGTCTCAGTAGCGAGATTGGGAAACAATGCTTTTGTCCGTCTGTCTGTTCTCGTGCACAGATCGCATTTTTCAACCGATTTTGATTGGCTGTAGCGTTGTTATATGGACGGATTTCAGTTTTGGGAAAGGAAAAAGTGTCTGTTATTGCCTGATTATAAGAGCTCGCGAAGTTTACTGTTCTCGCAGAACAACTAGTAAATAAATATTTGCAGACTTTCACACACTCACTATCATTCACGATTGCAGTATAGAGATTCAGATTATAATAGCCAGGAGAAACATGTTGTTAAGGAATCGTCACGGCTCGGTAGCCAGTAACTCTGCCTTCTGCGCTATGTAGGTGTGGGTTACAACGATCATAAATGTGTGTTCTGTGTATGGGTATTTTCTTAGTAAAAAAAAAATATTCTAACAGCTATCTAATATTCTATCAGGTCCCGGTAGCGTTGCGTGAATGTATACGAATGCTATTCATATGTAATTGTTATAGATAATATCACCTCCTTCTGTGTAGACAAGTCCAAACTTGTAGTAGCTCATCTTGTACATGAGGCAGTTGAGCAAGGTGTTAGATCCGTCCGCATCGACGCGGAACTCTCCGGACGGCGTGTAGTAATCCGCCTCCTTGATGTGCGCGCCGCGGGACGTACTACCGCCGATGCGGACCATCCACAGGAACTTGTTTATATCTGAAAGAACCTCATTTGAGATACCATGCGACCTACTTACATACTTTATTGACAGCCAATAGCAATGGTTTCTATTTTTAAAATCAACTAGTACTTAGTTTTTTAGGGTTCCATACCCAAAGGGTAAAAGGGAGGGACCCCTTTTACCTTTATTTCTGAAACTCCGCTGTCTGTCCGTCTATCGCCAGGCTGTATTTCATGAACCGTGATATTTAAAGAGTTGAAATTTTCACAAATTAAAAATAAATCTAATATATAAATAAATATTCTAATTTAAGGGGACTCTTGCGGAAGGAATTCCTAGAATTCCACCCCTAAATGGATACAGCGGGGGTTTGTATGAAAGTAACATAACACGGATGAAATAGCTAGTTAAAATCGAGTCTATATACGCACCATCTGACGAATACCCGACCAGTCCGCCGAATATAACGAGTACATAATCCACATCCAGCTCCCTCATGATTTCATATGCCTTATCTTCAGTGGAGGCCATTGCTTGTCCGACACGCGATATATGCGTGTTATTCCAAGTATTGTTGTCCACTATGACGGTTCGATTCGCCATTGCCGTTATCTGGTAGCCGTAGTCCCACCATGACATCACTTTTGCATCCTGGGTGTAAAGGAATTTGTAAGGAATTTATTAACTTTTTATTAACACGGTTTTATTAGCTTCACCTGTATGTATGTATGTATGTATGTATGTATGTATGTAACCGACCCCTTTGAGCTCCATTTCGTCCTACTTTGAACGATCAGATTTAATTCAAACTTTGCACACCTGTCGAAAGTAGATGACAATGCAATAATCCGATCGAAGCATCCGATTATCCTAATTAGATTCGCCAGGATTAATAAATTTCTTTCCGCATCCTTTGCATGCGAGTAAGAGAGATAGAGCTAGTGCGCGAACTACGCATGCGTACAGTTCCACACTTACTCTTTCGGACACTCAGCTCAGCACAACCATGAAAACTAAATAATTTTTTAACTATTATTTTCCCTCTTAGTCACATTAAGCTGTCGGCCCTAGATTAAGCGAACAACTTGTTTTAGAGTGGTAATGAATTTATAGAGCACGGGTGGTCTAGTGGGAATGACCCCGACTTCGGATTCTAATTTTTGGGTTCAACAAATCCGATTGTGTACCAATGATTTTTTTTATAAAAAAATTAATGTGCGCTATGCCAATACTCTAATACAGTAAAAGAGAACATAGTGAGGAAATCAGCTAATATTCTAGCAGCGGCCTGTACACCCACTTCTACAAAATGGAAGTGTGTACTATATCTAATATTTGAACGTGGCTCTGACTACCAACTTAAGCATCGAAAAAAAAATCAACAAAACTTAAGTAGATACTTGATACTAAGAGATCTGAGGGGATATCTACCATGCCTGGGGATTAAAGCCGTGAAGCTATTTCTTTCTTGTTCATTAATTCAAAGAATAACAGGTACCTCGTGTGTATTCATCTTCAGCCAGGTATATGCCTCGCGGAAGTCGTCGAAGATGATTCGTGCGCCGTCATGCGCCCGCGCCGACAGCACTATGGAGGGAGAGGAGTATGCCTCGGACGTCACCCAGGTGCAATGGAACACGTACGATACTAGCAGGCAACCCAGGATCGTCACAAACAGTGCTCCCACCTGAAAGTTAGTAATTTATTTCATAGTATTATCTGTCTACATCTACCCATGTAGGTCTATCTACCTATCTAGATGCCAAATTTGAATTTTCCAGGTCACCTGGTATTGGGTTATAGTTTTGATTAGAGGTCAGTCAGTGATAAAAAGACGATTTTTAGACGTTTATATCCAAGTAACCGTGAGGTGTGTTTATGAAATTTGGAGCACATATTATGTAAGCAAGTCTCAAACATATGATCCAAATTTGACATGTCTTATGTGAAATAGTTTTTGAGTTTTGGGTCAAAAGTGGCTCCAAATGGTTCGTGTAATAATACGCACGGTTCTACTCGCCAGTTTTGTTAGCTTGAAATTGGCACGATATTTTATAAAAAACGTTACTTGCAACATTTACCTCTGAGCGGAACACCAAATTATTATCATGCTTCTTCTTCTTGTCACTGTGTTTTTCGACTTTCGGTTCTATATCCTTGACGTGAAGGCTCAAAAGGCTCGAAGCAGCTACGCCAGATACGATGCACATCACCGGAGCGAGGACCAGCATAAGACGGACCATCACGCCCTGCAGAGTTCAATTATAAAAGAGTCAGGTTATGATGGATGTGGAACGAGTTGGGAGATGTATGCGGGTAGTCAGCGATCAAAGTGTATGGTCATTGGCGGAGTCAAAGGAATGACGTCACTCTACGATGACTCTACGCGCTCAAGCTTCGTTGTTTCATCATTTAAGTTTTAATAAAATAGGAAAATATTTATTTTCGTCAGAAAAACCTTAACAAAAAATATATGGTGAAATACGGTCACCACTAAAACACTTTGTTGAGAGCGCAAATGAGACGACAATCTATATCTATACCAATTATAAGAATCTTTGTCCTGACTGAAATATAGACAACCCACAGCCTAAACCACTGGTCGTACAGACCTGAAATTTTCAGAGTATATTCGTCTTGGAGCGTAGAGGTGTACTAATAAGAAATTCCAGAAATTCAACTTCTAAACGTGTACAGCGGGGGTTGAACTTTGTATGAAAATAGCTTCACGCGGACAAATTCGCGCGCGTTTCGCTAGTCTCCAATAAATAGGGTTCAAATTATATCAAATCGACTTTGCCCAAGTGGATATTGATCGTGTCAACGCTAGTGTTGTTTCCCTTAAAGTAAAAACGTCACATACTTACAGCAAAGTAGATACTGAGCACTCCATAGAGTATGATGAAGATATTAGCATCAGTCAGCTTGGTGAAGCAGAAGTACAGTCCTGCAGGGAACAGGAACACCAGGACTTGCAGGTCGAAGTAGAATGATGACCATGACGTGGGCTGATGCTCCGAGACAGAGGCTATAATGAGATATTTTAGTTATAGATACATAAACAATGGAAATTTTTTCATATCTTTCTAGAAGAAATAAAGAAAGAAAATACATTTATTTGACACACACGTTTAGCACACAGAACGGACAAAAAACAGGTATAAGTATAGCTACCTATAGATACAATGGTTATAATTTCTGTTGTTACCTTACAAATTGACATATTCTGTAGTAACATAACATACTTACCAATAATTGGAATGTGGTTCTTAGCATATGACGGGTCGAGCAGAGAGTAGAATCTTCCAGTCCATGGTGAAATTTTACCTGTAAAATATTCGAAGCATCTAGTTATTTCACAAATAACGTGTGGCTTTCTGTTGGTAAAAGAATTTTCAAAATCGGTTAAGTAGATCCAGAGAATACCCCCTACAACCTCACAAAGTTTACCTCATTATAATAAACTAATGCTAATAATGCTGGACGATCCACATAGCATCATCTAGCCCCAAGCTAAGCAGAGCTTGTTATGGGTACTAGATGTCGGATATACTTAATACAATACATTAGACACATAGATATTTTTTTATTATACATAGAAAATACCCAGAACACCCGGACTAAATATTTGCAGATCGTACAAACATTTATCCCAAGGCGGGAATCGAACCCGCAACCTCCTGCGTCGCTGGCGGACATTCGCCCGCCGCGCCACTTCGGTCGGTATGAAAACAACTCAACGTGAATGTAATCCCACCAAAAACATAAATGTAAAAGGAGAGCCAAGTTCAATACAAAAATTATGCTTGGCTTGTGGGCTTCGCCGCAAAAAGAATGGAGATCTAAATGAGTGCCAAGTTTTATGCAAATTCCAAATATGTATTTATAGGAACAAAATAACATTATAATAATAATAATTGGGGCCAACACATAGAGAGGATGGAAGCTGGAAAGTTCGGGAAAATTCTGAGGTCGAGGAGTTAATAGGTGAACCCAACATCATCGGCGAAACTAACGCCCACCGACTTCGCTGGCTTGGCCATCTAGAGAGGATGGGAGAGGAACGTAACGTGCAGAAAGCATACCTCGGAATCCCTACCGGCCGACGTCCCGTGGGGCGCCCGCGGTATCGTTAGAAGGATATGGTGGAGGCCGACTTGCGTGAGCTTTAAGCCGGAAACTGGCAAGAACTAGCGCATGACAGGAAAAGATGGCGAGCGCTCTTATCGGAGGCCAAGATTCACCTTGGGTCGTTGAGCCAACGGAGTAAGTATTTTAAAAAAATGTGAGGTCTTAAAGTAGGTTAAATTTGACTTGGGATATATTAAAAGTGTTTACCAGTGACAGTAAGTGCGACGACAGCGGTCCCCAAGGTAGCGAGGAGTGTGGTCAGGAGCGCCTTGAACATCAATTCGAAGTTGGCAGGCGAGAGGTGCTCGCGCAGGTATTGCGTGAACGCGTATAACTGGCACAGACCGAACGTGCCCAGCGCCTGTTCACACCAAATCATTTGTAGAAATAAATATGTGTGGACAATAAATAATATTTTTTTTTTATAAATATTTGTGGACATTTTACACAACATCATCTAGCTAGCCCCTAACTAAGCATAGCTTGTACTATGGGAACTAGATGACTGATAGAATACTTATATGCTTTTTTTTTGTTAATACATACTTAGAATACAATATAACACCCAGACACAGAACAAACATCTATATTCATCACACAAATGTTTGTTCTCGGTGGGAATCGAACCCACCACCTACAGCACAGAAAGCAGGATTACTACGAACTGAGCTGTGACGGCTGTCTATAAAACTATTCTTCGTTACAAAAATAGAAACTAGAAATTTATTCAGAACAGTCACCACTCGGCGTTTGTTACAGAAGAGCAGCGCTGGTTTTCAGTTACCCCATATTTCAATACATAAGTATTAAAATTTTCAGGGTATATTTTGTCTTAGTACGTTAACATTCTTTTTTTTTAAACTTGCTGATAGAACAAGCTGATGGCCCACCTGATGTTAGGTGGTTACCATCGTCTATAACAAAGTATTGCCTTGTAGGTTTCGCTCATTAGGAACGTGCCCTCGATGCACTACTCAGCGTCCATCAACCTGAGGCATACAGGTGTTAAGCCTCATGTGCTTGTAATTTTATAGAAACATTTCTGACATACAACACCTTAAAGGTAGCAGCAGAGGTTAAAGTTTGTATGAAAATAGCTTCGTAAATAGTTCTTAGGCTTGTATGATAAAATATACCTAAGTTTTAATCTTTTGTAAACCTGTTTTGAGTCCAAAATTATACCGCAAGCAGAACTATTGTCTTTATTTTGGAGGCCGCTGAAACTATTAAGTTTTAATCTATTCTGTATAAACTTGTTTTGCGTTAAATAAGATACATTTTAATTTGCGAAATTACGATAACTCGTCGGAAACATAATTAGTCTGTACTCACCAGCATGTGTTCCGAGCTCTGCACCGGCTGGAAGCCAACGAAGGAGATCTGCATAGAGAGGATGGTACCGACGCAGTACAGAGTGCTGTACGCGACGTACACGCGCGCTGAGAACCGACCCAGCATCATCAAAGCCAGCACGTGCAGAGGAATCAGGTTGATTAGGAACACGTAGCCTCCCCATGACGACACCTGATTGATAATAGTTTGTTACTTAGATCTACAAATATATAAAATCGAGCGTCGACACTTGATTAAGTATCTTGATCAGAGCCACAAAGCCGGGTTTTTAGTGTCACAGTTAGTGTCTTGTACAGTCGTGTATACAATTCGTAATTTTCATAACAATTAACTCTTACACCTTGGGTAGCAGCAGAGGTTGAAGTTTGTATGAAAATAGCTTCGTAAATAGTTCTCAGGCTTGTATGTTAAAATATACCTAAGTTTTCACCTTTTGTAAACCTGTTTTGAGTAAAAGATGGATAGATTGTGTGAGACATGATTTGGGTAAGAAAGGAGTGACTACAGAGATGACGGATGATAGAGACAAATGCCTGCCACCTAATAAAACTACTGCAAAATGTAGGTATGTGCCAAATGTCATATTTGCCGCCAAAATTTGTAAAGTATTGTAATACTATTGTAAAAATTTCAAAGATAGGCATTCCCGAAATTCAACATCTAAAAGGCAATTTTTCTTTCAAGGAATATAATAACAATGATAAACGTGGCCATTCCGTGATATTCTAAGCCACTGATGTATACTGTGTGAGTAAACAATTAGTACGGTAATATTTAAAACACTGCTCAAGTGCTCAATTTTACTTTTGTTAAAGACAGACGCAGACGCAGAGGTTGCGGGTTCGATTCCCGCCTTGGGATAAATGTTTGTACGATCTGCAAATATTTATTCCGGGTGTTCTGGGTATTTTCTATGTATAATAAAAAATATCTATATATGTAATGTATTGTATTAAGTATATCAGTCATCTAGTACCCATAACACAAGCTCTGCTTAGCTTGGGGCTAGATGATGCTGTGTGGATCGTCCGGCATTATTTATTTATTTATTTATTTATTTAGATGTTTTCTAATAAGGACTTGACATATCATACAATGTTTACATTACAAGTTACTTCATTATATTAGTACCTTAGTTTTCTTTTAATCATTTTATTTTATATCATGTAGACTTCTGTTTTGTAATCAAGTTGAATGGTTTATTGAAAAATATGGTAGTTAGTAATTTCGAACACCTACTAAAATAAATTAAAGGATATAAAAACGATACATTTTATTAATTTTAGACGTCATGTCTCAAAGGAACATTTACTGCTTAAGACATAAACAATCGATATCTAAATAAAAATTGTATAACGTTTATTTTCCAAAACGTCCGGGTTCGATTCCCGAGCTGGGTACAATTTTTTTTAAATGTATGAATGCAGTTTTTCTTTTTACTAAAATCGATGACATGGTTCGTAAGAATAGATCTTCGTATGTCTTATAGTTTCAGACTTTCCCATACTGACCGATCTAAATGTTACACCCTGTATGTTAACCCGAAAAATTAAAAGAATTTTCGTGGTAGTTGAATTTGCAAAGTAGGTCGAAGAAAAAACGGGAAATATGATTGAGCTCTATAATTTATAAAAATGTGTAAATTAGCCCAAATATAACGACAACTGCTCGGTAAGACGGAAAAAATAAATCACGGGAATTTTTGTATAAAAGTTTATAATGCAAATAAGTTTGTACGAAAGAGCAAAAACCAATAAGCCACAGCGACTTATTGGTGTGAAGCTTTCGCCTTAATGATCTATGATCGACATTGAAAATAACAATGTGAATACTGAAATCTTTAAACAATAATTGATCAATTATTAGAATAACAAAATTTTCTTTTCTCATCCCAGCAATTATTTTAGAGTATTTGTCCACCGTCGCCGCCTCTTATGGAGCTCTTAGTGAAGGGCCCGTCCGGGGAAGTACCACTACCATGCCTATTTCTGCCGCCAAGCAGCTGCCTGTGTTGCGGTTTGAAAGGTGTGTGTACCTGTATCCCTCAGGTTGATGGATGTAGAGCTTTGCATTGTAGGACACGTTCCTAACGAACGTGATCTGCGAGGCAATGCTTAGTTAGGATCTGGTGAGCCATTTGCTTCTGTCATCAGTATGAAAAAACAGAGAGTACGTCTAACACACTGATTATTATACATACTATGTACACAATAGCCTACAGTTATGTTTTTGAATGTGGATGAAATTGGTTTGCAAATAAGCTCGGTGATGACGAGAGGCGTGGCGGCGGCGGCGGCGACGGCGGTGGATAAACCATTAAGTAATAATAAGTAATACCAAGGGAATAATTATTAATAAGGCTGTCAGATTTTCTTACCATGTAGAAGTAAGCCAGAGCAGTCATAGTCGCCCAGAGAATGGTGCCTGTGTTGACTGCTTTGATCCAGAAGTAGTATGTGAGTAGCATGCAGAATATAGCAATGCCTTCATTGTCGTAACTGCCTGCCACTGAACGACTGATGTAGCCGGGGACTATAGCGATCATACACGCTGCTACTAAACCCGCGCCTTCATCCTAAGATGAAAACCAATAAAAATTACATAGAGTAGGTCACCAACTGGGCTAAGATGTGCAAAGTGAGATATATCGCGCTTGTCACGAGATATAATTATTTTCTTTAGGTTCACATGGTAAAATTTGCTACAGCTCATAAACTTGTCGTTGTTTTTTTTAACATTGGTAGATTATCCTTTGGCTTCAATCTCACCTGGTGATAAGTGACGATGAAGCAGGACGGTCTAAAGTCTAAAAGACTATTAACTCTTGCCTCTTGCAAATGAGATTCAGATTAAAGAGTTTCGGAAAAAACAGAAGCTGGTAATTTTGTCTAGCAGTGATGCTCACATTAATATGCTCATTTTTGAAGAGTAACTAGATGTCATCAGCGAGGTAACACTATTGCTCAACATCAGGTGGACCATCTACTTATACAGTCACATTCCATCATAGAAAAAAGTACATGCAACCATGACAATCGGTAAATACTCAACAAAATACTGGTACACCTCAAAATGTTAAATTAAACGGTAGGTCTACAGTAAACAGCCTTTTTTGTCTACTGCTTTAATAATCAAGAAACCTTCAAGCATAGAATTTAAAAAATCAAGACAAACCTTCAATTCCTTAGTCAACAAATATGTGACAATGGTAGTGAGGGATGAGAAGAACGGAGCTAGGAATACACAGACATTCCGAATGTCTATGGTTATGTTCAGGAACTGCATGATATTGTACAATGTAGCTGACGTCACCATCAGGCCAGGGTAGATTGTACCTGGTGTGGACAGGTCATAAATTGTATTGTATTCTTTTTTGTAAATGTATAGGATACTATGCATCTACAAAAAGAATTGTACAGGTATTTTATCAGTTATCAGGTTCCCCTAATGCAATGTGTAAAATGCCTACAAATATTTATTCATTTTTATAGTTATACATATATGAATAGATGGGCGATTAATAAGTAGGGTAAGGTAATATGTTTGTAAAACATGTTTTGAAAATAAATAGTTTTATCATCCTTCATGATAAAAAAATATTTATGGGTTATAATAAAAGTTGAAAACTATTTGGACTGAAAGAAAATGTTCACTTTTTTCTAGCGAGAATACTATATAAAAAAAACTAGTGTGCTTTAGACCACACGACTGAAGTAAAACTTCTTTAATATACAAAACGTAACTGGCTATGAGAGAAAGACAGTGCTTAAGTCAAGTATTATTTATAAATGAATGATGAAGACCTGAATTAAATTAGGTACCTCCAATAATTCGCCCCAAGGGATACCATGCTCTGTCATCAAACCAGTTGTGGAAGTTATAGAATCCTTCTTCAGTCAGGTATCTGGTGGTTCTGTAGTTGAAGTATGGATCAAACTCATGGATCACACTCTCAAAACGCAGCACAGAAAACAGACGTGTTCCGAATGCTGAAAAATAGTTTTATTTTATATTAGCTTTGGTAGTAGTAGTAAAGGTCTTACGTCGGCTTAGCCATGTCATAACATCATCACGAAGGACCACGTAAGTCCAAAACAATGCCAACTTATTATTTTAGAATTTATTATTCACGAATGTTTTCGTATCAAGTACCTACTTCGCCAACGGGGATAACAATCAATAAATACTCACATAATATTGCTGCCATCGATAAAACAGCTAGTTTTAGAAATGTTAGCTGCTTATCAGAAGAGAGCTGGGGTAGCCTCCCCTTACTCTGTACTTCCGTCGTCATGTTAGATTTATGTTTCTAAACCCTGTTAGTGTACACATATAAAATTAAAGTTTATTCTTGAAACTAAAATAATTATTTCGCCGCCGGCAACCTATTTCTCTGTTACAGATTTTTCGGCGACGCAAGTAGTTGACATTTTTCTTTTTGAGAGGCAGCGTGGCATTTTTGTTGCCATGCCACGCCACATATAAACTAAAATGCTAATGTCAAAATGTGTTTTTGATTTTGAGTTGTCACTGTCAATGTCACTTTTACTTGTGTCAAATTCTATTTATCGCACACTTCGCACAGAAGGATATTATCCGTAAAAAGAAGAAGAAGAAGATATTATCCGTCGTCGTTCGTCGTACCACAGAGTACGTTTTTAGTACTGTGTATGGTACTGTGCCGTGACTAATCGTTGAGATTCTGCATTCTGCCGGAGATGACTTCTACGGAATAGCATTGTTAATTTTGTGTGATGTCCGACGGAGATCCTTCCTTAGAAGAAGATATTCCCAAACCTCTGCTAGCTACGGCAGTAGAGGAGAACGTTTTCACGCCGAAAATAACAACACCGATTTACACGGGAGGTGTGAAGCTACATCATAAAAGAACTAGTACCGGGGAGACGGAATCCTTTCTGTCTGATGATCAACGGAACGACCTCGCCTTCCAACAGCTTTTTACCAATGGAAATGAAGGAGAGGACTTTCATCAGGTATGTACCAAAATACTTTTGATTCAATTTGCTTTCACATTGTAAATATCTTCAGCCTGTGCTGCCTGTTGAAAAGCAAGAGGTGCTCTGGGATTTGATTCCTGTGGGAAGACCTAGAAGTTTCCATGGCTAGCAACTATTTGTATCTGGCTTGGGTTGTGACAGGTATTAAAGTAGGCAATTACTGGTTTTTGATATCCATGTCATGAAAATCTAGAGTAGGGTCAGAACTGTACCTATGTGGCACTTCGTGGCTCACATACTTCAGGTGTAAAAGTTAAATTTTACAATGACACACTAAGGGAAGGAATTAAATACCCTGCATACACTTGGACAGTTGGTCGAAACTGCTTATTATAAAACTTGTTTGTACTTGCTATCAACAGATGCTCAGTAGCATTATCCCTATAAACTATTAGTCGTTTACTAAAAGCAATTTTTAATATCATTAGTGTTTATTTTGAAAAGTAAGTAAATAAAATATACAAAAATCATCTACCTACCTACTAACATTAAATATAATACTTACACATAAGTAGGTAGGTATTTATATTGAAAACTTGACAGGAAAATCATGATAAATCCAATTAATTTGTTACCTATGTAACAAACAGGTACATAGTTAAATATGGCTCAAATTCTAAATTTTCCTTGAGTTAAATGAACTTAAAATAATGTCAAACTGCTTGTCTGACTGTGTTAGAAATTTACACCTTAACCTTGTGGCCAGAAGCCTAGGAGCCTGGATGCAATGCCAATATTTAGCAATAGTTTAGTGGTGCTTTTTGATATACTTTTAAAACTCATAATGACCTGGATTATGAGATAATGACTAAAACATGTGATCCACCATCCAGTAATCAGGACTGAGTGACATGTTTTGGTAAATTACTCTGTAGTAAATGCTAACTCGTAGTAAAACAGCAAAGTATGTAGGCTTCCTCTATTAATATTTTAACCTGTGTTGATAGATAGTCACTACTTACCTACATAAAGAAATACATACATACATAGGCTGAAAAAAAACACATACTTAGGTACAGTCGCCTGCAATTATATGTGTGCAAAGCATAACATTTGTACTGAGATAGGTAGTGTAGGCACAGGCAACCACTTAATTAAAATGAAATCATTGGTAGTACCTAAGTTATTGGTTTCATTTAAATAAAATTATCATCATACGATTTGTATATTCGTATTTGTATTGTATATTTGTATATAACGTATATTCTATTCTATTCTATTTGTGTCAGTGGCAACTGACTGAATATGAGTCCCTAAGTAGTTAGTATTCCATATGTGACGGGTTGCAAGCCTATCGCTGCTGCTAAAATACTAATTGGTTTCCTCATCATGTTATTCTTCACCGTTTGAGATCCAGTGCTCTCAAGAGTGCCAGTGCATGTCACACATAATTTTTATATAAGTAGATAATATTATTATATGTAGGTATGTATAGTACAGTAAGTAAAGAATAATGTAGGTTCCATTAGCTAATGGAGTTTGTGAAAGAATGCTTGTCCATAATGGTCCCCCACTGTGATCAAGTTGGCTTTCTATTACTAACAAGTAGGTAGGTATCCTTTAAGATATTTCAGTTAAAAAGCCCGCCGCCACCGCTCGGTCGTTGACCGGCAACGCACCGATCAGATGATCGCGATTCCATTTGTTGTTTTGTCGTTTTTACGCCTTTTTAAATAAGATAATTAGGTAGGTAGATACTTATGTTTATTTCACGATGTTTTCGGCATCATACCATACCACGCTAACCTTCTCATTTTTAGGGTTCCTCACCCAAAGGGTAAAACGGGGCCCTATTACTAAGACTCTACTGTCTGTCTGTCTGTCACCAGGCTGTATCTCATGAACAGTGATAGTTAAAGTAGAAATTTTCACAGATGATGTAGGTATTTCTGTTGACGCTGTAGCAACAAATAGTAAAAAACAGAATAAAATAAATATTTAAGGTGGCTCTCATACAACAAACGTGATTTCTTTGTCGTTTTTATTATAGATAATGGTACGGAACCCTTCGTGCGCGAGTCCGACTCGCACTTTATTAGTTTTTTGTATTATCCTTTTTACGAAATAAAGTGTGGTGCCAATAGAATTACTTTATTACATTAAGAGTATGTAACTAGGTGTAATGTTTCTCTTTTCATTATTCAAAGTCCCTGAAGCTTATGCTGCTAATAAAGATAAGTGGCTTTAAACTGTAAGGTTAGTTATACACTGTGAAACGAATATTGCGGCAGTAGTGATTGTAGAATAAATATATAAACTTAAAAAAAAATAAGGCAGTGAAGCCTCTCATTACAGGCAGGTTATAGGTAGGTACCTACTTATTAAATAAAAACCAACGAGCTGAAATTGAACCCACTTGACATGAAGATTGACATCCATTTTGTCTGCATACACATAGTAATAATCGTTATTAAGATAGATAATTTTCTTTTTCTTAAAAAAAGCAGTGTAATGGATACAAATAGTGTTAAAATATCTTTCTACTCGAAACGACAATGTAGAAATTACAGTTATGTTCTCGAGGTGTTTGTCGTCTAATAGTTTCGATGCATTCTTGTTGTACGTGTAGGTAGGTACCTACTTAAATAAACTATCTGTAGTTTGTACTGGTTTCCTAGACACGATTTAATACGTTAAAGGAGGTTTCTTAGCAGTCCGTAACACAGGCTCGACCTAGCACGGCTGCTTAAGAACCTCATTACATGTTTCTCGCTATATAATAAATAATTATTGTTTATTTGTATTTTTACCCTACTGAGTTTTTTTAACTGTATCGTTTTTTTTAATGAAGTTCCTAAAGTTCCTATCGTTCAGATATAGATTGAACATTGCACCAGGATGAACTCTGTTCCCTACACTAGGACTGATGAGCCTGTACAGTAGGGTCACAGTGGTTCGTCGTGGACTCCTTTCAGCAGTAAATATATTATAGTTATACATTGTACATGTTATGTGTGTATATCGCCTGAACGACAATGTTTGCACGCTACGTGCAAATTCTTTTATCAAAAACTCATTAGTTGTTTTGTAAACTTTTACTCGAACGAACGTCTGTCTCTCAGTGAAATTATATAACTGTCGCAAATCAAACATTAGTTAAAACCCGGTGTCCTTTTTTCTGTCACAGTTTGCAATTAGGTACCTATATTGGTAACACAAAGACAATATTATTAAGTTTTTTTTTAATTTGATAAGGTCATAATCGTAGTTAAAGATGAATTTGAGCTCAATCTTAAAACTTAAGTGCCTAGATAGATAACGAATTCTGGTGAATCAACAGTGTTAAAGAAACCGCACGGACCAAGGTCGTTTGGTACGTAATGGTTATTACTTCGATGCAAGTATCTCAGTTCAGAATGCTTACTTCACTAGGCCAGATTAGGCGTGTTTTGTGCCGGAATGATCGCAAGATGTGTGGTAGAAGTGTTGTGCTACATCACCTATGATGCTACTTTGTTGAGATTGAACAAGTATGGCCGCAGGAAATTTTACGTACGGTGAACGGTGTTATTATCACAATGCTTTATAGATTACTGATCATTTGAAATTGAACTGTATGCATGTGTCATTCGATGCTATATTTGTTTAGGTTTTAGAGGTAAACAGTGATGAACTGATGTCATAAAAATTTGGCAATGATATCTGTTGTGAACTTAGCAGGCAATACCAAGTTCGTAGATATAACTGTCAGTGAACTTACTAATACAGACAGACACGTTAATGAGCAATACTTATCATCTTCCGCCTAGCTAGAATGACTAAGAATGCACACACTTATTGCCCGACCAAGTGCCACATGGTAGGTAAACTTGATAGGTTTTTCCTGGAATATAAAGGCAAGATGGTTAATAACATGCAAGGCTCTTACAAATACTATACAAACAAACTTTATGACAAAGCAAGTAAGGTCGATTGCACATGTATACATTGTTCTTCGCGAATTCACTGCGAGTAACTCAGGTAGAATCTATTATTTATTCTGTTGTAGAGTAGAGACTGGATTATTCGTTTGCCAAATACGATGAGTTAGGTACCTACCTACTGAGCTTGTTTCATCCGATTCAGTGAGTGGGGGAAGCAGGAAATGCCACTCGCACCGTCAAACCGTCTAAACATTCAGATACGCTAAGGTTAAAAAAGAGGACATTGACACGACTTGAGTTACGTAGCTACATAAAACCACAGCGTTAAAGTTACATAGACTGTGATAAAACAATCGAGAGGACGGATGAAGTAGCATCGCTACTCAAGGGCGCGGGAATGGTGAAATCGGCGAAATGGTCGGTCTGCGCGCATTTTTAGTGGAATGAAATATTAACGTTCTGACGTAGTTGATAAGGAAAATGAGAAAATTACATCGAATAAAACTACTTTTTTTTTCTAGATAAGTTGGTATGAACCAAGTTGGTATGTGCCTAAAAACAAACCATGCGATTTTGAACACGTTTGTGATTTTTATACCAAGCCAAGTTTAGTCAATCGTATTTCGAAACTCATTACTTAATAATTGGTATATTTTTATCGAATTATTTAACCATGAAGTCTGTAAAAAACATTATAATTTAGAAGCGGAAACTCGGTCACCAGAATTGCCCTCTAGCTTATACGAACTGAACTTTTAATGATGAAAGTTACTTAGAATCTGGTCTTGTATTGTTTGGTGTAGACTGAGCGGGAGACGCAGGAGAAAATGGGCGACCTCCACGCGATGTCAGTCCTCAGCAACTACCAGGACAACCTGTCGCAGGATATGAACACCGATCGGTGAGTTGTTCACTGCATGGCTCGTTTTTACTGCACCTATGCTCACACTGTTATCTTATGTTGGGTTAAGGATGCATCATCATTAGATACCTTAGGCTGTCCAACGTTCAACTCATTAGTTGGTACCCGATACTGTACGAAGCACTTAGCAAATATGTTTATTGCCAAGCGCGTTTTACGTCAAATTATACATACAGAAACAACGTAGCCTTAGCGCGGTAAGCTACTATATTATTAAATTATATACCTATTCAATTTTTTTGGTAAGTTTCATTTACTTCTGTTTTTAGTTCCATTAAAAACAACAACACATATTCTCGGACAATTCTATTGTACATTATTTATACTTTGTCTGGACACGTATTTCATCTTTGTGTCTCATAATCTTTTATTGAGAGTGTCTATTCGTGTCTGTGAGAAGTTTACGCAATCAATTCAGAATGTAAGTGTAAATTCAAAGCTACAAAACACTGCCTTAAAATTTGCGTTTTCAGTATTGCTAATGACGCGTTTAGCTAGACATTTTACCACCAAAATACATCCAACCCAGTCTTCTTTTGGTCTAAATTTATATTCTATAATTATTTGCATGACATAACATACTTTGGTGAAGGCTCTTGGGATATAAGCGTCAAAGTGTGCCACAGGGTGGTGTTATTTGGCCTAATCTATTTTTGTTCATATCTATGTTTGAATTATATCGCTTTTAATTAACTATGTTAATGATGTACTTCCACCTAAGTTAGATTAGATTACATACCTACCTACACTAAACTGTAATGATTTTTAACTAAATATGTTCAGAGTTTGGATTGGTTTGGACTGGATAACTATAACATTGAAAACATTATTATAAATGTAATACTTGTGATAAATATAATATCGGCTTGTGTCAACAGTGAAACAAGCCTTTATTTGCTATGAAAAATAAATGATCAATGCATAAAGAAGCATGTTTTGACTGAAATTAATTATTAGCTCTGACTTTTTGGATCAAGTTTTAATTAACTAACGATACTCTTACGTGTAGACCTTTATACCTAACACAAGTAGTAAAAATTTTACTGTCACTTTAAAGAAAAGTAATAGTGGTCCACGTTGCATGGTCAACAGTAATTTGAGTAAACGACACGCAACGCAAAATGTCGATTCTTTTGCTATTTCCAACGTGCAATGCACGTTCAACCTTGTATTCTTCCTGTAATGACGAAAACTATTTATTTATAATAAAATAATACAAAAAGTTGAATTATTTATGAAAAGTTTCCTCTATAATTCAAAGCATATTCCAAGTATACTTCAAAATGACATCATTGGTTCAGGATCTTGTTTTGTTGTTTCGTGTTCCAATTGAACAATTGATTTAGAATTAATCACGCTAATAGATTTCAGACTACGTTCATATGCATGCAACACAGCAATCTAAGGACAAATAGTGCTTTATGTGTCGGAAATTCATCATGTGCTAATATTACTGATGTTGGTCCCGGATAATCTCGTTAAAATCTTTTATGCTATTAGCTTATTTATTGAAACTGATTGGTTGTGGCACTTGAGCTAACTGATGAATTCAAGCTGCCAGCAGTTAAACCTGTTGGAATAAGCCTTGGAAAGACATTTTGCAGGTAGCTCTTACCCCGAAGGGTTACGTCAGTACCTCGGCAGCGGAGTAATACCCGAATTTATACAGCAACATCCACTGGATTTTTCCGATGGAATTAGTTTATTCGGCAAAATGATGTAAGTTTCACGGCATAGAAAATGTTAATATCGTTTTTACTTGAAGAGTGATAGTATGTGGGTGCTTCAATGTAAAATTCTTTTGAATTTTCTATGTCTGTGATGTCCTATTTTGTGATTGTTGTGTTGTATTTAAGTCTTGCGTTTAAAACATTCAAAACTATATTTATGCTATTTTTTATTTTGAACGTAGTGCTTTGTAATTGTACACTAGTTTTATTGTTAAATTATATCATGAAATGATCTAAGTTTCCGCTAAAAATCTTCAATGTGTGGCCCAAAAAAAAATTTCAGGGACAACGGTAGCGAAGCATCTACTCGACCCGCCGAAGAGTGCGGATGTGGAATACCAGACGGGGCCGAACTCCCGAAGGGCAATGGCAAACCAACAGCCAATCATTGCTCGTGAGTAATAGACAATCAAAAACATTATCACACCGATATTATTGGCTCGCATAACAGCACATCATTCTCTTTATTTATTCGTTATCATCTCCATATATTTCTTGAAGGTATTCCTACTCTTTCTACGAGTACTATCGAAACAACACTGGTGTGGGTACCTATCAGAATACCCGTAGTAAAACGAAATATCAACGAAATGACAGGATCGCGAAATATGTTGGTACCTACCAAGTAAAATAAAATGCCCTATTAGCAAAACGTCCGGATTCCTCTTACAGTTGACAATGAAGAAGGAATAACCTCTTTACTTATCTTTTATACTATACTTTGGACTTTGTCGGCAACACAAATGTTAAGAGTTCAAATATTGGGTTATGATGAAATATGATCAACTTCAACTCTTATTTATAAATCTAATCGAAAATTATAAGCCACGTTGTTTGTGAGTGTCGTAGCCGAAAAATGAAAAGTAAGAACGTTTACCGTCCAACAAAGTGGGCACGGGTCAGCTAGTAAGATACAAAGGCATGGCATGCATTAACATATTTTAATAATCTAACTTGATCCAATTAAACATTAATGTACTATCGGTCAGTACACCACTTGCAGATTTCTGGCTATCGCACTATTATAGGCACTTAACTCGAGTAGATAGTAACAAATAGTAGCACCGTAATCTAAAGGCCCTCCTCAAGTATATTGTAATCTTGTATTTATATCCGGCCATAAAAATCCGGTTTGATAATGATAATAGAAATACAACTTTTAAATAATTACATAACTGAGTGGGATAGTGGTTTCACACGCACGTTTTTTGCGAATAGTTTCATATCTACGTAGTCGGTTATTTAGAGTATAGTACATCTGTGGTATTATCTACCTAATCTACCACCCGTACGTGTGTACTGTAATTTATTATACTTCTATCAGAGGTCACCAAGCCTCCAAGGCCACTGCCTAATCAAATGCAAAAAGTTTCAAGTCTTTGAGTTTTGACCTCGAAAATAATTATTTTAGAGGTAAGCATTCGAAACAAATGGGGTTCTAAATCTATTGAATTGGTAGTGTGTGGTAGAATAGTAAATGGTAGAATTAGTAGTATATGTTCATTTAATACTCTGATTGAGGTATCTTTGTTATACTTATCGGAGCATACGGTTTTTTTCCGAAATGTAACTAATCATTTGACTATAAATTGTTCCACGAATACTAAATATGGAATACTTACTCAAAATTTTGCAGGATCTTTTGAAATGTAGAAGCTACAAAAGTTCACCTACTGACATATCATTCTTACATTACGCTTTATTTTTTATTTTCCAGAATTATTATGGGCGGGGTTATGAACAATCCGTCCCTACTCTTCAACGACGGAGTCCGGACTATAGACTACGTCCTCGTTTGGGAGAGTTTGAAGGAAGACGCGAATAAGCCAGAGGCATTCAAGTATCGCAGGATATTTGAGGAGAATCTAGAAAAAGAGGGCTTACAGTTAGAGCGAGAGGCGCCAAATAATCTGTATGGACTGCACTTTGTTAAGGTATGTTTTACATAAGAAAAAATTACATATGCTCAATCGGAAAGTAGCCTTGTAAGAGCAGAACCTCAAAGCCACAAAGTGCATATTATCACATTATTAGTAAGAAAGCAAGCATACGAAAACATTTTTGGTTTTTATTGTAAGTAGGACATTTGATTAGCATACGATCTCACGTAGTCCGTTTGGATATTTTTGTGGGCAAGCATTCACAAACATATCGAACACTCCATCTCTTTCTATCTCGATACGTCTGAATACCGGGGTCACCCACGGCATATCGTTGCAAGGGTATACCCGTCCAGTTTACGAATCAACTACTAAGGCGAAAGAACCATATCAATATGGCTAGAAATTGAAGTAACGGTCAATATTATTTGTTGCAGATCCACGCACCTTACATGGTATTGAAAGATTACAGCGAGATCCTGAAACTTAGGATGCCTATGAAGGTAAACAAGTACTTCAGTACTAACTTTACTTACAATAGAACCCTGCGGAACGTTGAATGGCTTCAATAAATGGTTAAAAATCCTAGGGGCTTTGAGCTTACAACTAGAAATTATTACTTAGATCTACATCTGTATTGTAGGTAGTTCAACACACGCATACAAAAAGGCTTCCTTAGTGCTATTTACAAATTAATGAAGAGAAAAGGTTTACATTTAAAAGAGGTTTACATTATATATTTTCTAAAAACTATAAGAAAGAAGAACCTGTAGGTACTAGTTTTAGAAGACCAATAGGGGTCGAGGTTCACGTCGATTTTAAATGAAGTCTTAATAAAGTTTTTTTTTTTAAATTATTTTCATTTGTTTTTAGTGGTTTGTTGTAACTAACAAAATGCACACATTTTAAAGACAACAATACATGTTCTGGGAAATAGACGCTAAGGGGTTTTTTTCTTTGAATCTTAATTTTATTTGTTTTTAGTAGTCTGCTCTGACGCCCTCTCGAAGTTTAGGTTCAGACTTCCTTTGAATATGCGATGACAGCTAAAAATCGTCAGTCTAATTTGTCGTTTCTTTCATCGCCTAATCAAAATCGGTTTTGTCTTTACTATACAGAAATACTAGTAACATGCACTTTCATAATGACCTATGCAAAATAGGAGTATCATACGGGTTCATAATCCGTTTCTGATTGGCCAGAGGCACAGCCATCTTGTTTTTGCTAAGTTGTGATTGGTTGAGCGTTATACTGGTGGGTTCAAAGTTTCCAAGTGCGTAAGAAAGATGGCGCGCTATTAGTCTTTCCTTAACAAAGTACAGGCGCAGTGATAGCGGCTTAAATAATGTGTGAGCGCGTTTTAAGCACGCATTCGTACCACTCACTATAACATTATGTGTCGTTCGTAGGACTGCAGTAAGATACCAAAGTCTGGTCGGACGAATGCCATACTGAATGCTGCAATGTATATGTCTAAGGTATGCGAAGATGGTGCTGCATGGCCCGCTTTGCTAACATGTGTATAATGGTTGCAAATTTCACACTAAGTCATAATGTTTTTCGAATATTGGTTTCAACCCTATTTGACACGAGCTAATAGAGAAAAAGGATTTTGGTATGATAACAGTCGATGCTCGTAAGGAAAAAACATTGTAACATAGTGAACTTTGCATTAAATAAAATTACCACCATTGCCAACTTACTAGCAATAATAGTGATAAATAATGGGTTGGTAGTTCTGACAATGAGATAGTAGATGTAGCATGAATGTGGTTGTATTGTGCTATTTCTGATCGTGTTATTGTACTGTACAGTACATTTGACACAACATCGAGTACAGTCTGTACTCGATGTTGTGTCAAATGTATGTTAGTATTTATATTTATTTAATTCTTGAATTGTATAATCACGCGTGATTTCCGTGAGTTTTTATGCAAACTTTTACTTCTCTTTACCACTTTGGGGGTTGAATTTTATAAGTTTCTTTCTTAGACATACATACGCTGAAAATGTCAAGTCTCGACGACCAGCGGCTTAGGTTGTGCGTTGTATAGATATATGTTAGTCAGATTGGACACAGATCTTAAATTGGTTTAGGTTAAATTAATTATTTACTTTATCATAATCAGCCTATAGCTCTCTGCTGGATGGATATTTACATACTAAGATGAAAACTAACTTACTGTGGTGTTTGGGCTTCGCGTCACATACCTACTAAAAATGTCATAGATACTTAGGTACCTACTAATGTTTGATTAATACTCTAACAAAAAATTACTAATAGATGTGGTGTTTGTGTCTTTTTCATCTGATTCCTAACTTTTGTGTAGTGGTTTATATCTTATATTAGTTTTTTTTATGAAATAGATAGCATGTCAATAGTGAATAATATATTCTATATTTTTTTTATAAATTTTCAGGACCTATATTTATTTGTAAAAGATGAATGTAAATATGTAGGTACCTAACTAAATAATACTTTTATTGTAATATATTTTCAGTTGTAAATATAATGTTTTTAAAATAACGACAGTGTATCTACTACTCAATGTAATTTGAAAGATCTTGTACCACGAAAAGCATTCAAGTTTGCGCTCTAAACCTCTCAAACAATGCTGTTCTCATGAGGCGTAAGCCACTTTCACGTGAAGCTTCGATAAAACCCGCTAGACAATTCATCATCTATATAAAACTGTGATAAAACACACAGCGCTTGAGCGAATCAACTCTATCCTAACGGCTTCTATAGGATGCTTGCGTAAAATACCCAGTTTTGAACCCGACTTGTCGGTACTGATAATACCGGCTTCTACGATAAGTGAAAATAAAGAAACAGTTTTGAAGAATGATTGCCTATCAACCACAGTTCTTTCAAGGTAATCACTACCTTTCTCTTTATGTGTGTGTCTCGCATAAATCTAATCCCCCGCACCATTCGGCACTGGTCGGCACCGATCTGTCTGTACCAGAAACCAGTATTTTTATGCAAGCACCTATAGAGGGAGCAGTTTCCCGATTATACCGATTTGGTCGTATCCATACTATTATCAACATGGATTTTACGCAGTTTTCAGCGTTGAAAGATGTCGGGGAAAAGACAAACAGTATGTTTGATAAAGTGGATGCGTGCTGGGAACGAGTGATGGCTAAACTAAAAGTTGACCCAGTGCAATTCCCCGAGAGAAAACACCGACTGACTGCTATTTATTCTAAAGACAAGGAGTATTTGTGAGTGTTATCTTGTTCAATTATCCTTCGACGAACGAAATCGCTTTATTTTTGATTTTTATTTTGGATTTTTTATAAACCTACCGAGTAAAATTACTTCACTTGTGCCCACTTGTTCTATATAGAGCAAACTAACAATAGCTTTTTAAAATGATTTTTACCTATAATAATTAGAATAATGTTCCTATTTAAAACTTTTTTTATGTAATAGACACTATTTGACGTCTTTATATCTTTTATACTTCCGGTCATTTGACTTCCCGTCATGTTCAGACCTATGTCCACTCCCCACCACTGCAGAGTCGCGCGTTCCAAGAGGCGCCATTTGTAATTTTCCAATAGTGTCTCAAAAGAATGATTGTGAGGTTTATTTCTAGGTAAACTCTGCTATTAAATCGTTATAATCATACCTCGTTTACTCACTGCAAGGTATTTTAGACCGTATTAAATATTTATTTACATGTACTATGTTACAGATTCGATACAGACGCAGAATGTTTCTGGACGCCGTCCATTCGCTCTAGGATAGTGCAATTTATATTGGACAGGAAGAAGTTCTCAGAGGCCGAACACGATGATTTTGCGTTCGGCATCACAAGGCAGATCTCCAACGGCATTTATAGTGCGGCCTATCCTCTCCATGATGTAAGTTTTTTATGGTCTTACTCATATGGGTTCCTTATGGTCTTATACATATGGGTTCCTTATGCTCTTATACATATGGGTTTCTTATGGTCTTATTCATTTGAAAGTAGAACTAAAAAAGATCTTGGTACAGTGGCAAATGCCACCTTAAAAATCTATTTTACTTTTTGTATTACAGGGTGATCTCAAAAAGCCAGGCTCAATGAGGTATTTATTATACACAGAGTGGGCTGCTGTGTCCAAATGTTTGAAATATCAACCTTTAGATTATGTTAAGGATTATTTCGGAGTAAAAATAGGTAAGTTACTAATATAGCTATAAAAAATAATAATTATAAAACCGTTAATGGAATGATTTTTAAACGATTTATGCATTAGTAAATTTGAATTCACTTTGAATATAATTTATGAATAATATAGTTTATTTCATTAACTTGCGCATGAATTAAAAATCATCAAAGCGGTTTTCTCAATAAAAAAATAATACTGTAATAGCGCTTGTATCGTAAATAAATAGTTTTTCTTTCTTTCTATCTTTCTTTGGTTTTGGAATTTTCCATACTTTGAAAAGTTGCTACTATAGTTCAAAAACACAGTTTTATAGACAGTAACATTTTTTTTCAGGTTTATATTTCGCATGGTTAGGTTTCTACACGCATATGTTAATCCCGGCCTCTGTTGTCGGCCTAATTTGCTTCATCTACTCTGCTGCTACAGTATACCAAAACAAACCTAGGTAAGATATGGGCATTTCACTTCACACTAATATAATAATGAATGGTTGTATGTCTGTGTATCTTTGTGCACTCATCTCCGGAAAAGCTGGTTCACATTACAGTACACGGTACCTACCCTTTTTCTGTCATGTTTTGTTTCTGGCTACCCCTAAACCTACACTAATGATCGTGAACCTATGGTCTTGGCATGATTGTATATTTCTATCTTGCTCTATTTAGCTCCTTGCCTTAAGATATAGACAAAATGGCATAAAATTCATAGACACAAAAAAATATTACAATTTATGTACAAAACATTATATATCTTGCCTATATTTTGCTAGTTTGAATTGTCTCTGTATTTTCAATATTTTATTATTTAATAAAGATAATTTAATGAAAAGGATCATACGAAAAATAAACTAGAAAATAAAGCTGTAAGTTTCTAGGCTGAAACGCTTGGAACTGGCACCTAGATTCACCTAGATTTAGACGCCTCAAAGTGATCCTGACTTTTACTTTAAAAAGTCACATATCTTTTGAGTTAGAAGTGATTATTTCAAGTAAAATTAAACGTCAGTTTTCAATAAGTTTTTAAAACTTACATTTGCAGTGAAGAAGTATGCAACTACAACTCTACGATAATGATGTGTCCGCTGTGTGACTATCACTGCGACTACTGGGACTTGAAGGCGACTTGCTTGCAATCACGGATAACGTACCTATTCGACAACCCTACAACTGTGTTTTTTGCAGTCTTTATGAGTTTTTGGGGTGAGTGAATCCTCTAATCTATACCAATTATAAGACTCTTTGTCCTGACTGACTGCCATGCATATAGACAACGCACAGCCCAAACCACTGGTTGAGAGACTTGGAACGTTGAAGATATATTCGTCTTGGTGCGTAGAGGTGTACTGAAAAAGTGATTTCGGAACTTCCACCCTTATCGATAGAAATTCCACCTGTATTCCACACCCATCGTGGTCATGACGTTTGTATAAAAATAACTTCATACAGACGAAATCGCGAGCGTTTTTCCAGTACTATAAAACAAGACAAGAAAGAAGCATCTTGTCGTGAGTTGTAGACAAAACAGCATAAAACTTATACACTCAAAAAGTATATTACAATTTATGTACAAAAATATTATTAAAGATATATTATTAAGTTACTGAATATAACTATTGTTATATTATAACTATTGTTACAGCCGCCTGTTTCCTCGAGATGTGGAAGCGTTACTCTTCAGAGATGACGCATCGCTGGGATCTTACCGGCTTCGACGTATATGAGGAACATCCGCGACCGCAGTACTTAGCTCGCTTGGCTCATGTTAAACGGACCAAGGTAGGCAGTAGGTAGTATTCTCTGACCCACGTTTGTAAACTTTGTGTACCCAATACAGAGCATTCATTACTTTACTGTGCGAGGAAACGTACGAAGCTGCAGTTATTACCCTGTCTTAGCAATCATTTAGCAGATTTAACTCATATTCTTTCCAGCAAATTTTGGTTGCATAACTTGTCGATTTAACAAAATTCCATGCAGATAAAATTAACTGTTATGCTCTGACAATCATACTTCACCAATTCACCCAAGTTGGTTTAAAAACTGTCCCTCACTTCGATTGCTCGGTCAATTATCGAAATATAGATACAAAGCTTCGCCACAAGACTGGTCTTACAACTCGGTTATTAGTAGCTCTTCTAGTAAGCCTTCTGTGCTGTAGGTTCGATCCTCACTAAGGACAAACGTTTATGTGATGAACACAGATGTTTGTTCTCTGCCTGGCCGTTATATTGTATTCTAAGTATATATTTACAAAAAATGCTTTGCCTAGTTTGGGTACAGATGATGTGTAAATAGGTCCAAAAATTCCCGAATATTTTTTTACAGTTTACAGAAAAGCGGAATAAAATACATATTTATTACTAGACCGTTGCTAAAAGCTTTATAAAGCTTTATATGAGAGTAGCGTATCCGTTTCCGTCGTATTTCAACCAGTTTTTATACTTTTAAGCCTTAAGCTTCCGGTCAAGTGGCGCCACCTGGCGGCCGCGCGCAGTTTTGCTTCGTAAAATGTACCGCGCCATCTTGAAACCATTGGCGTTTTGTTTTCCGTCGAAGCAACATGTGTCCAGCAGCTATCTCTGCGACGACAGTTGTTTAAAATATTTTAAATTTGTTTCCTCATAGTGTTAATCTATTTAAAGTGATATTGTGCTCTTTACACTGTGCAAAGGAAAAAATCGTGAGTACCCTTAATTAAACGTGATCGATTCTTTTAACGATTTTTCGTTGTGATCACGTGTCTTTGATTTAAAATTAACCAGTTTACTCCTACAGACTAAGCATCTGTAAGTTTTAATTTTTCAGTAAGGATAGCCCTTGCGAACTATCAAACGTATTTATTTTGCAACAAATTGACCACGAGATATGGCTCGTACTACAATTTGTACCAGCCATTAGCTCTGGGTTGAAATATTTCCAGCAGAGCCTATTAATATAGCCAAAAGTGGAACTGCCACTGCTTTTGCCGTAAGATAACCTCACAGCGTGGTTCGAACCCTCGAAACATTTTTACTGTCTGCTAATACGAATAGAAATCTCATACTGAGACTACAATCAGTTTGAATGGTAGTTGGGAAGTATAACTTCCTAGACAGACATTGTATTTACATGTTAAAATTAAAGTTAGGACAACTCAGTGCTTAGCTTAGAAATAAGATATTCTCTATATTCTAACGATGTACTAACTCCAGGTATAATAGACCTGGAAACAAACAAAAAGGGGAAAAACATCTTACGTCACTTGACACTCTCTTATGCTTGTATAAAATGATTTTTATATTATTTATCTTTTAACAAAAACACTGCGGTAACTTTGTCACTTTGCCCTTTATCATTTCCATACATTTTACGAGATCTTTTTTAATAAGTTTGCAGTCACACAGCTAAAAGTAACAAATACATAAGATATTATTACAAGCATAAGTGAATGCGTCACTGAGTAAAATACCCGTACAATTCCTACCTTCCTCCTAGCTTACCTACTTAGGTATTTGAGTGCGAGCGAACCGGGGAAGGGTGCAAATCTATTCTGAGCCAAGACTGGTTCTCGAAGGTGAAATCCAATCAAAGTTAATACCGACCACCCCTCGCGGGGGTAAGGCGTTTATACAACTGTGTTCCATCGCTCGGAACTCAATGAACTTGTAATTATTGTGGCCATCTAAGGTACACAAAGACCTGTATTGTGCACATCTCTTTTTTTGGCCATCAATATCTGGTGGATTCTTACTAGACAAATCCAAACCAATAATGACCGCCCCTCGCGGGGTTAAGGCGTTTGTACAACTGTGCTCCATCGTGTGGAACTCAATGAACTTTTAATTAATCTTGCGTTCTAATGTACGCAAGGACCTGAATCAAGCTCAACTCATTTTGGCCATTAGCATCTGGTGGTGTCTCGCAAGAGAAAGCCAACCAATAACAGCCGCCCTTCGCAGGGGTCAGGCGTTTGTACAACTGAGTTCCATTGTGTGGAACTCAATGAACTTGTAATTAATCTGGCGTTTTAATGTATGCAAAGACCTGAATCAAGCACATTCCATTTTGGCCATCAGCATTTGGTGGTGTCTCGCAAGAGAAAGCCAACCAATAACAGCCGCCCTTCGCGAGGATAAGGCGTTTGTACGACTGTGTTCCATCGCATGGAACTCTTTAAATTTTTAGTGGCTCTGGCCTCCTAATGCACGTACATACGTGTATCAAGTACACCCTCAGGGGTTGATGTTATCATAACCACTTTCAATACAAGGGTCAACTCTCTGATGCTCAGTAAGTGAAAACTGTAAGTACTCTGGTATAGTTTCGTTTTATAATAAGAGGCTCGTCGTCGGTTGCGTGTGCCTTAAACATGTTAAAAGCGTCCCAAGTACGCTGTAAGGCCCTAAGAGGTGTTAGAAACCAACGTGTAACATCTAGGAATAGTTGATACTCATAAGAAAGCCAGTTAACACACTTCCACACTCTCAATGGGAAGAAAGCCTTGTTCATGCATAGGGTATGCATTACACACTGTAAAAAAAAATGGGTTACACATTTTAAAAGCATAGTACCTACAGTACAATGCTTCCGCTTTCGTAATTTCTATTTCTAGTGGTGCAGTCCGATAGGTCAGCCTATCATCATCATCATCATCATCAGCCTTTATTAGTCCACTGCTGGATGTAGACCACTCCCAAGCTGAGCTCGGTTTCGGTTCTTCTCATTCATTGTTAGTCAGCCGTCCTTAATATAATTCCAAGGCGCTACACGATTGGTTGTGTTTGCCAAGCTTTTTTATTTGATAAGTATGTATAATAAAGATTCTGGATTTTGTACAAAACCTGGCGTATTATACAAAGTGAATCTTTTACGAGCTTACTTCAAGTAAAGTCTTACAGCTACTTTTACACCTTATACAAAAAAATTGGTTGAAACTTGGTTTTGGTTACTTTTAAGATGCCCAAATAATTTTCTGAAGACTTTTTTTACCGAACGAGTTGGATGGCTAAGACAAAAGGTTAGCTATTGATATCGTTAATCGTGTGAATCCCTGCGATCACAAATCAAAGTCAGAAGGCTTTTCTTAGGAGAACTTATAATTAGTGTGCTATAGCTGAATTTTAGCGCCATCAAAATGTTGTCATGTTTATTGAGATAGATAGATACATACTTTATTAACATTGTATAGACTATAATTTTGAGAAACCGAATCTCTTCTAAAACTCAGCAAGTTTTCTATTTTAAGCTATCAGTTTTTTAGATCAATCGCAAAGTCTGATTTTACCAAATTCATAATTTGAAGATATGTATTTTCTGCTGTCAATGTCGCAAAATTATCCTTTTGCATTTTTTGTATACGCGTCTAATAAGGCTTTGGAGCACACTTAAAACATTCCACTTAACATTTTGGATGCAGCCGGGCTCGTCCTTATTTCACACGCCTGTCAGAGCCAATCACACATAGTTACCGAGTCACGGCAACGACGTTAGGTACAGTGCGACAAAAGGATGTCAACAATTCCAAGAAAGGAAACTTTACTAAAACATGAATAATTTCATAGGTAATCATGATTGTCCACAGTGATCTACGTAAGTATCAAATCATGCTGATAATTTTTAGGCCATCGATATCCTGAACGGCATCTATTACCGGTCAATGTGGTTTGCTAAGTGGGGAAATTTCAACCACTGACTTGTCTGACTTAAGACCGCATATTGCAGTCTAGTGCAGTCTACCTTATTTTTAGTAAATGATGCACATTTAATAAATTTTATAAATAGTTTATTTAAGTAAAAATTACGTGAAGATAGTACAACTATCCTTGAACTATCTCATGGTGCGTTCAGTGTTCTGCGAAACTATACTAACTCGCATAACAGCTCACATAACCTTACTACCGTAAATATGCCTTGTAATACTTCCTCGAGGGAAATTACTTGTTGACGTGCGAAACTCAGTCTAAGCTGTGGCATTTTTGTTCTCTCTCTGTTAATTTATCGGTTTACTGTAAGTGTGGGAATATGAGGAGAAATTTGAAATACAGACCACTTGGTGTAATTACTACCGCGCACTGCTTAAATATTTTTAGCTCGTGTATGCCTCTTGTGTTTCAGACTCTTACGTTTAGTTATACAATTGATCTAAAAAAAAATTCCAGTTTGGGACGCTGACAAACTTACTGCTATTTCAAAGGATTGTATTGTTATTTAGAAAAATAGTAGCACCACGATACTACTTTACATAACTCAGGAAGACACTTATGTGATCAGCCCTTACGATAAGTCCTACTTGCATTTGATCCTATTCCGCATTGGATCTAACAATAGTATTATTTTAAGTATATAGTTTGTTCAAAAGTAATATGTAAAATTATATAACCTGGTTATAAATCATTACCACTATTTACTGATAGTTCTAAACTCAAGATGAATCGTATTCACAGTTGATCCTATTCCTCATAAGATCTACTGATATTATCACTTCACCCGACAGTCGGTTAAAAACTGATTGCAGTAATTATTATAAATAGTTCAGTTGAAAACCATCATCAGAATTACTGATAATTCTAATTCCAGTATATTTTTTACAGTAATAAGGTATTACATAAGGCCGCCTTACGCACCGTTATAGCAAGCTAGATCAAAGTGCTGTATAGGGAGACTGCTACGTGACACTTCCGAATATTAGATCTACGATATCTACTAAGCGGGATCAAATATTATCTCCCGACAATTTTTTTGCCTGAGGGGTTTATCAATCAGATGGTGGGTACCAGCACATTCACATGTGATAGGTTATAAGCAAGTACCACTCCATTCTTACAAATCATCCGGTTGAAGCAATAACTGAGCTTAATAACCCTTTCAAATAATAAAGTGTTAGTAGCATGATGATTTACGAAAACTTTCATTGTTTCTGATTATAATAAAATCTGATCTTATACAAGTAATTACACATTAATTACACATTACAATTACAAGTAGTTATTGTAAATAACTGCAGCGATAGTAACTGATCTGTACACTACATATCAAGTACAATATATGATGTGTTAATAAGTTAATAAAACATAAATTTTAATTTTCTATTCTTAGTAGGTACCTACCTACTTACTATTGGAAAATATTTTAATGTCACATTGGCGCTAGGTTACCACCCATTTCTTACAAGTGGCGACACCAGGCGATAACAAACAGGTCTCATATAAAGCTTTATAAAGCTTTTAGCAACGGTCTAGTAATAAATAGCAACGTTTTACCTGAAATAAAACGTATATTTAATACTTACCTTGCTAAAAGCTTTCACTTTTATCTCTGCCTGGTGAAATTAAGCCAATGGTTTCAAGATGGCGCGGTACATTTTACGAAGCAAAACTGCGCGCGGCCGCCAGGTGGCGCCACTTGACCGGAAGCTTAAGGCTTAAAAGTATAAAAACTGGTTGAAATACGACGGAAACGGATACGCTACTCTCATATAAAGCTTTATAAAGCTTTTAGCAAGGTAAGTATTAAATATACGTTTTATTTCAGGTAAAACGTTGCTAATAATTTCTTTGTGAACTCGACCTGAAGTGAAGTAGGATAAAGACAGGGAGATGATGAAGATATATCTGTTTCAGCTGAACGTGGTAACCGGCGAACGCGAGCCAATGGTACCGTTCTGGCGAATGCGTCTTCCAGCCACGCTCATGTCATTCAGTATTGTGGCACTATTAGTGTTACTAGCGCTGGCTACTGTACTAGGCGTCGTGTTGTACAGAATGTCGCTACTTGGTGCTAGTATATTGAGGCAGAAGGATAATAAACTGATAACATACAGCCCTATTATGTTTACAACTGCCACTGCTGCGTGTATCAATCTCGTGTTCATCTGTATATTCAACTATGTGAGTGTAATAATAGAAAGAAAAGAAAGAAAGAAAATACATTTATTTGACATACACATATAGCACACAGAACGGACTTAAAAACAAACAATAGGTAGTGGGAAAGCTAGATAGTGGAAAGAGCAAACTTAATTAGCAGAACAGAAAGTAGGTAACCTAGCATATAACAGTGGGTCCCAGTTAGTTCAGTCCGGTGCTGAATGGCATGCCAAAAGGGTAGTAGTAGTATAGTATAATAGTAGTATTAGTAGTAAGCAATTATGCTTACTACTACTTATACTGTCCCCCGACGAGCCCTTTACTAAGAGCTCTTTCTTTAGTAAAGGGCTCGTCGGGGGAAGTACTACCACCATGCCTATTTCTGCCAAGCAGCTTGCTGTGTTCCGGTTTGAAGGGTGTGGGTGCCGGTTAACACGAGGCTTAACATCTGTATACCCCAGGTTGATGAACGCAGAGTAGTGCATCGTAGGGCACGTTAATGAGCGTGACCTGCGAGGTAATGCTTTGTTTTAAGTGATGGTACAAACGTTGCCCCTTTTTTTTCACCCCCTCAGAGGTAGAATTTCGGAAAATCTTTTCTTAGAGGATGCCTACGTCATACAAAAAAACACACCCTCTAAGTTTCAGGTCTCTACGATCAGCGGTTTAGTCTGTGCGGCGTCAGTCAGTCATTCAGGACAAAGTATTTTATTGGTATAGATTACATTTTTTTTTGCAGGTCTACCAATTCCTAGCAGAATGGCTGACGGAAAAGGAGTTACTGCGCACACAAACAGAGTTCGACGACTCCCTCACACTCAAAATCTATCTCCTACAGTTCGTTAACTACTACGCTTCTATATTCTACATAGCTTTCTTCAAGGGCAAGTTCGTGGGACGGCCGGGCAACTTTGTGAGACTGTTTGGCCATAGACAAGAGGAGGTATGTTCACTTACACTGGTACTTATAAACTCGGCGTAACGTTGGAATAGTTACACCGTATTAAAAAAAACCTGTCGTATAATGATTCTAAATCAAAGCTTAACGATGACCTAACCTATAAATAAATAAATATATAGTTGTGAACATTTTTACACAACATCAACTAGCTTTAAACCAAGCGTAGCTTGTCCTATGGGAACCAGATGACTGATAAAATACTTATATACTAGTAGAATACAAAAAAGTAAAGTTTTAGGTGATTATTAGCGAATTTATTTATTTTCCGCGTGATGTTATTTTCACACAAACTTGAACACCCGCTGTACTCGTTTAGGGGCGGAATTTCCGGAATTCTTTAGTACACCTCTACGCACCGAGATAAATCTACCCTGGCATTTTCAGGGTAGATTTGTCTCGGTAAGGTCTAAACAGGTAAGCTTGTACGATCTGCGGTTTAGGTTATGCGTTGTCTATATATCAGTCAAAACAAATCCTACTAATATTATAAATGCGAATGTTTGGATGGATGGATGTTTGTTCCTCTTTCACGCTCTAACCAGTGGACCGATTTGGATGAAATTTAGAATAAATATACATAGATTGTAATCTGGAATAGGACATAGGCTACTTTTTATCCCGAAAAAATAACGGGAACGGGAAAAAACTGCCACGCAGGCGAAGCTGCGAGTGGCCTCTAGTATTTTTATAATTAGTATAGATTTCAACTTATATCTTAATATTGTCTCTTTGTTTTTCAGTGTGCGCCTGGAGGCTGTCTGCTAGAACTATCAATTCAGCTTGCTATCATAATGGTCGGCAAACAGTTCATCAACACAATAGTCGAAATGCTGATGCCATATGGACTTAAATGGTGGAATGTTATGAGATCTATCGGCAGGAAAAGGCAGTGAGTATTTCACATTTAGAAAAAAAAAATGATTATTTGACATAGACAAAACACGGGACATAAAAATAGGTATCGATTATCGTTTATCGAAACAACAATAGAACAATAAAACTTAGAAACAAGAACACAACTTTTTTTTATTAATTACAGCCACATTAAACCAATAGATGACCATATTACTACTACAGTTATACTTCTTTTTTGTATAATCTAATAAATGCACCATAACTTTCTATTCATTTGACGACCAATGTGGCGCGGCGGGCGGTTTTGATTCCCGCCATGGAATAAATGTTTGTACGATCTGCAAATATTTATTCCGGGTGTTTTCTATGTATAATAAAAATATGTATGTATGTAATGTATGGAAGACGAAGCGTAGGACGTCCTCCTACCCGATGGACTGACGACATTGTTAGGACCGCGGGAAGTCGATGGATGGAGAGGGCTCAAAATCGTTCTTCCTGGAAACGTGTGGGGGAGGCCTATGTCCAGCAGTGGACTTCTACAGGCTGATGATGATGATGATGATGATGTAATGTATTGTATTAAGTATATCAGTCATCTAGTACCTATAACACAAGCTCTGCTTAGCTTAGGGCTGTAGATGGTGCTGATTGATAATGTTTACTATGCGTCGTAGTTTACTCCAGGGGTTTTTGTTTCCAGGATAAAGAGTCCAATGCAGTGGGTCAAAGATTTCAAACTAGTTGACTTCGGTAATATGGGCCTCTTCCCTGAATATTTAGAAATGGGTAAGTTTCCTCATCAGGAAACCTCACAACTCATAATTATTTCATAACCTAAATTGTACAGTCAGCTGCACTAGAATGTATACAATTTGTAACTTTACAACGGTATTACAGCAAATCAATGAACTCTTACTCCTCAAAAACTAAAACGTTATGAAATTAGTTGATGGTCTCACTAATTTTTTGAATAATTGTAGTGTTATTTTTTTTAGCACCGCTGTGGAACCATTTTAAAAGTTACAAATTGTATACATTCTAGTGCAGCTGACTGTACCTTGTATTTATTTCTATTTTGGTTTAACTTTGTTTTTAGGTTTATAATTTTTTTTTAAATAAACTAGCTTTTGATTCTTAAAAATATCTATATTAAGTAATCTATATCTATACAAATAAATAAAATTGAAGTGTTTGTTTGTAATATTAAAATAACCGCTTTTTACTACATGCATATGAATATAAATATACGGTACATATACCAAAATAATTTTTTTTCAATTTTTGTCTGTCTGTCTGTTTGTTTGTTCCGGCTAATCTCTGGAACGGCTGGACCGATTTTGACGGGACTTTCACTGGCAGATAGCTGATGTAATAAGGAGTACTTTTATTTTAGTAAAATTCTAAAATGTACAAGTACTGTTCAAATCCGCGCAGCCCACGCGCAAGCCACCACAGCGTCGTCACGTTGAGCGTCTCCCACCGCTTTTATCGCGCGGGCGTTAACTTCCGCGCGAACGAAGACGCGGGCACAGCTAGTGTATATATAAAGTATATCTATATCTTTTAGTAATAATAAAGTGTATTTTCCAGTACTGCAATACGGCTTCGTCACGATATTCGTCGCTGCGTTCCCCCTCGCCCCGCTATTCGCTCTCATCAACAACGTGTTAGAAATGCGGTTGGACGCCAAGAAGTTTCTGACTTGCTACAGAAGACCCGTGCCTCAGCGAGTGAACGATATCGGAGTGTGGTATCGAATACTCGACTCTATTGGCAAGCTCAGTATTATTACTAATGTAAGTAGAATTACTGAATACTGATATTACACAAATATGTGCACGTGCACGTGTACGTTGTACACAAACGTTGTGAACGTTATTCATGGTCAAAGTTAAAGAACCCCAGTTTTTTGCGATTATCTCTGTTCCTGTTACTCCAATTATGTATGATAAAAATTGTAGAACATCAAATTTACGACAAGTTTTATTTGAAATATTTTTTCATGCGCTTCACTTTTGTCCTTACTGTACGTACCATTACACAGTGCGTATGGCTTTTATAACTTTTTTCTGTCATTGTTTTGATGAATATTTTGGATACATTTGATCGGATTGGATCTGAAAATAATCAAACTCAAAAATCATTGTAAATATTCCATTTCCATGAAAAGTATTAAATTTTGTTTCAGGGTTTCATAATAGCGTTTACATCAGAGTTCATTCCACGTCTGGTCTATCAATTCGCACATAATGGAGAACTCGATAACTATGTAGACCACACGTTGGCAGATTTTAATATCACTGTGCTGGATGGATATAAACCGCTGGATTCCAAGTACAATCAGACTATGTGCAGGTATGAACGAATTTCCAGCTCTATTCCATTAGTAAAAGGTTCATAATGCTTTGTGTAGGCAGCATTGACAACTATGTAGACCACACGTTGGCGGATCTCTATATCACTGTGCTGGATGGATATAAACCGCTGGATTCCAAGTAACTACAATCAGACTTTGTGCAGGTATGAACGAATTTCCAGCTCTATTTCATTAGTAAGAAGGTTCATAATGCTTTGTGTAGGCAGCATTGAAAACTATGTGAACCACACGTTGGCAGATTTAAAAATCACTGTTCTGGATGCATATAAAGTGCTGAAATCTAAGTACAATCAGACTATATGCAGATAATACGTGGTTTGAAGTTTAATAACTTAGGTAATAAATAATAATTATTTCTGGACATTTTTACACAACATCATCTAGATCCCAACTAAGTGTAGCTTGTACTATGGGACCGGACGACTGATAGAATACCTTTATACTTTTTTTTTGTAAATACTTACTTAGAATACAATATAACACCCAGACACAGAATAAACATTTACGTTCATCACACAAGTTTTTGTTCTCGGTGGGGATCGAACCCACCACATACCTATCCAAATACCCAGAACACCCGGAATAAATATTTGCAGATCGTACAAACATTTATCCCACGGCTGGAATCAAACCAGCAATTTCCTGCGTCGCAGGCGGACATTAACCCGCCGCACCATACCGGTCGTCGCTGACCGGATTATAATAATAATAATAATGCTGGACAATCCACACAGTATCATCTAGTACCAAGCTAAGCAGAGCTTGTGTTATGGGTACTAGATGATTGATATACTTAATACAATACATGCATACATATTTTTTATTATACATAGAAAACACCCTAAACACCCGGAATAAATATTTGCAGATCGTACAAACATTTACCCCAAGGCGGGAATCGAACCCGCAACCTCCTGCGTCGCAGGCGGACATTCGCCCGCCGCGCCACATCGGTCGTCAAATTGATTGATTGATGTAATACTTATAATAATTATAAATATAATACTTTCTTCCAGCTACCCCGGCTATTGGTACTACACAGAGGGCGAGAACTACACTCATTCAAACTGGTATTGGCATATCATAGGCGCTAGATTAGCTTTCGTCGTAGTTTTCGAGGTTTGTACGCATTGCCAGTTAGTAATATAAAATTCCACACATGAGGCTTGATACCTGTATGCCTCAAGTTCATAGCGTGAAGCAGTGTAGAACATGTTACTAACATGCATGACCTCCGAAGTAATATAGGTTATATTATAGGTATATTTTTTTTACTATAACTGGTAGAACAAACATATGGTCCACTTGATGTGAAGTGGTAACCATCACCGACAAAACATTGCTTTGTAGGTCGCACGTTAAGTATCTGCTTGTACCATATGTGGTAAGTATAAAAAAATATCGTGTCCATTTTTGAAAATGAACTAACTTAGTACAGATGACGGTTCAAAATCGGAGCGTAATTATTTTTTTATAATCAAAAAATAAATGAAATAGCATCATGACTTTAGTTCCCAAGCACGGTAGATATCCCTTCAGATATCTTAGTACAAAGTACTCACTTGAGTTTCGAGGATATCTAAGGGGTGGTCAGAGGTATGTCCAGATATAACATTTGGTATAAACCCACATCTTGGATCACATCAAGACTCACATCAGGATAATACAAAAAAACGGTAGGAACCAAGCCGACAGTTTCTTGCCGGTTCTTCTAGGCTTGGTCGCGAGGAACTGGCGCTTAGATTCACCTAGGTTTAAGACGTCTCAAGATAATCCCTGCGGATTTTACTGAATAAATGCTTTTTGACTTTGACTTGCAATAGTCGGTATTTCATACGTTACTGACAAGTTGCAAACCCATCGCCACTGCTAGAATGCCGCAGATGCTGCTTTTTTGATCATGTTAATGAATATAGAGGTATTTCTGCTTTCAGAATGTGGTGGCGCTCGTGATGATATTAGTCCGCTGGGCGATTCCCGATATGTCAGCTGAACTCCGAGATAGAATCCGTCGCGAAGCCTACGTCATCAACACGTTCATCCTGCAAGAGACGCGAGCGAGGTCACGGGCCACGCCAACCCCGCAGCCTCAAAGCCAAGGTCAAGGTCAAGGGCACTGGGGGGGAAGACTCGCCCCGCCCGCCGCCTCTACGCCCGTTTAGTTTGTGGTTACGGTACGCAGCACGACGCTTACTATTTCTTTCTTTTTTTTTACTAACAGCGTTTTTTGTTCACTGGCAATTATGTATGCTCATTTAAATACATGTTGAAAGGATGATGAATATTATTATATTTGTATATCGTATTCTGCTTAGTTCTAAGCGTGCAATATTACACCATCAATACTTCCATCATGCCTATTATAAAATTTTTTTTTTGTAAATAATTGTCTTACGAATGCAATCCCTAATTCTGAGGTAGTCAAAGAAACATCCGAAAATTTCATTTGTAAGATGTTGCTGCATTATTTGCAGTTATTTTAAAATAATATATTTGATTCCAGTAGCGATGTTTTTCATGGTTTGGTATCATTATGACGTTTTTACATAATTATCCAGTGAACAAATAATGTTGAAGACTGTGTTTTGTGTGTTTGATACTATTATATTTAGAATGAGAACTAACAAGTTCATTACATTTACTTCAAAAAGAAAAAAAATATATATTTTTGTTTGAAACGGGAAGTTTACCATGATTTTTAAAATTGATTGTCTCGATATTATGGCATAATTGCACCTAAATATATCAAAACATAATCAAATTTTTCTGCAGTAGTAGGTCTTTATGAAGGGTCCGTCCGGAAAAGTACTACCAACTACCACCGTGTCATTTTCTGCCAAGCAAAATTGAGCCTGTTTGTCTCAGATTGATAGACGCATGGCATTGCATCTTAGGGCCTGTCTGACGTCACTTGCGAGGCAATGCTTTGTTATACGTGACGGTTACCATTTTACATCAGGTGGGCTAAGTGGATATTTGATCTATCAGCAAGTTGTATAAAAACTAGGTTAATGAGGTTTAACACCTGTATTTTATGTAAATGCAGGCTTGTTCAGTCAACAAGTCATATAAAAAAAATATCTTTGTAAATATCTAGTTTCTAACAGAAATTGTTATCAAAACCATAGTAATTTTACCAGTTAAAATATAATTGAGAAATGTTGTATAAAGTAGTTAGTGCTTTGTATTGGTGATATAAATTATACGATTTGGCCCCTGCTTTTAGGTTTGTTACCAAAAGCTTCCAATTGATCCATGGGTTTTGGAGATCCGGCAAGATTTTGATTAGCTTTTACTTTTTGAAGTACCTATGTGTGATATCACACACATAATAATGCAGTCTGGTATAACGTTTTGCGAGAACTTTAGTAAGTTTCAGTTTCATGATCGGAGTTAAGTTATTTTTGTGCTGTAAGTTTTTATATTGGCGTACATTTCACAAATTTTATATGTAAATACATACTTGAATTACAAAATACACACATACACATTATACTCGTACAATAGACAAAACACATCGATATTTATTACACAAATATTTGTCTGAGTGTGAATTTAACCCACAGCCTAGCTATAAAATATCGAATCCAAAAATATTATTAAAGTACTAAATGCAAACACTAAATTTGAATAAAAACTATCTATAGCCAAAATACTAAAACAAAAAAGAGGTTTGTAGAAAAGTTCTCGCAAAATTATTATAATTTCTTACTAAGCTAAGCTTTTATTGACCAAAATTAATTTAAGTCGAGACCAGGTTAGCTCCGCAACCAGCGACATGTGAGTGTTTACAGTATTTACAATAACAGCATGGTTGGAAGATTTATTCACTTATTTAAATAATATTTTAATGTTTGACACGGTAACACGTAATATATCAATATGTTTTTCATATATTTTTATAAGTAACTAAAATATCAAAAACCACTTTTTCACGTCTTATAACCATTTAAAAATAAATAAAACTGACAAAGCATGCACGTAATTCTACGTACACAGCGTAAAATTGTTTATGATTTACGTACACATTTAAAAGCTTTGCAAACTAAAATCAAATACATTTTAAATGGTTCACCAACACAACGAGATGTCGATTTAAGCATTGGTTAAAACATGTATGGTCTGATTCATAATCCCAATAACGACTTTATAAAATCATGTTGTCACAGTCACATTAATATCAACAAAAAGAGATGGCAACAGGTTTATCAGCCGTTTTAGGCAATGGAGCGTTCAAAGACTAATACAAATAAGTAATCTATAACAATGATTATAATTCTATTAAATAATAAAACGCACAGCCTAAACCGCTGGGCGTAGAAACTTCAAATTTTTAGGGTTTATTTGTCTTTGTGCGTAGGGTATATAAGTTACGAAATTCATTCAATTCAATTGAAATTCGCACAAACTTACGCGCGGTTTCACTCGTTTGAAATACATTGTTTTGGTGAACTATACTAATATCATTGCGTTTACTAGAGCTTTACTAAAATCACAAAGCTAACACAGTAATACCGCATAGGACATATCCGTAACATCGGGTGGGCTATCAGCTAGTTCCGTCACTTTTTATTCTTTTTATTAATATCATACGAAAACCAACACATTTAACCTTTGAAATACTAGCTTCAAGAATCTCAGTTGTAATAGATTTTATATTGTGCTTGGGAGAGTCGGTGGGTTTTCAAAGGTTAATAAAGTTTGAGTAGATTATTGAACATACTATCAAACGAACATAAAGCTTTATATTAAGCTTATAAGAGCAAGTAGACGGCTGTTTGAAGCTTTATAAGCAGCTTACACTATTGTTAGTCTATCAATCCCAGGGGCTTACCTTCATCCAAATTAGCTCACGTAGTAGTTTAAATAACGCTGAATACTCAAACGCACTTTTTTACAGTTTGCAATGAAAGTCTGTCAAAAATTCGTCACTTGAGACGTGATTCAATTTGAATTGCAATTGAGTATTCGGTCATAAGTCCATTCAATGGCGTAGCTAGGTGGACAAGGTCCCAATTTGAGCCGAGAATATCAAGGTTTTTCTTACTAATTTGCTAATATCATGCAAAATATGGATTGTGACTGAATTCTACTTTGTTCAATGATACCCTTAGATATAGTTTCGGCGCAAAAAAACCGTCTGTAAGAGCTGACTTGAAAAGTGAGCTCTTGTTTCGTTTTGACAGTTAGTGACATTATTTACTAGATGACATGGTTGTAATTAGGTTGAACTTAAAACTGTTTATAATTTTTTTCCCCACTTCGTTAGTAAACAAATGTACCTGTCTAAGTATATATTCACGCGGACAGATTTGAGCTATGAGTTTGTATGTGACCCGTCACTAAGGGTATCATTGATCAAAGGAATTCTATAAATGCCAACAATTTTTTTATATAATTCCGTACAAGAGTCGATTAAGGAAGCGCACCAGAAGAGGAACGGTAGCATCTCCAAGGTATTACCATCAATCCGCATGTCAAACTCTTCTTAATATTGAGGCCTATGTCCACTGTGCAGCCATGGATTACCGGTCGTGGCTCAGCCACGGCAACGCTTGGGGACGACGTTACAGTGCACTGCCCAGAATGTAAAGTCATATAAAATAACTGGGCATGCCAAGAATGCGGCAACGCTCTCCAAAGGAGCATTGCGTTAAAATTTTCGCCTGTTCTATGCTTGGTCGCGAGTCACTGGCGCCTAGATTTACCTAACTTTAAAAAGATTCAAAATGATCCCTGGATATTACTGACTTTTTGACTTTGACTGAATGTCAGGAATGTCAATAGAACATAGGCTAAGTTTATAACATACCTTAATATAATACACAGGTGATGAAACAGAACCGAACTGGGGTCATATAGCTTCTCTCTCCGGGTCGGATTTCGACCTGGCGGCGCACGGCGATCATCAAGACATCACCGATGGCGCGAAGTACGTGGTCACGAATATACCCAACGAGAAAGAGGGAGAACTTTCTCATGTGTGAGTGAAATGGCGATTGACGTTTTTTTCGGCATCCATTATTGTTTTATAAACGTAAAATAATTTCAACTCATACCATTTTATAGATGTTTTAGCGTGTCTGTTGTCATGTTTTCACGACGACCGATAAAGATAAAATTTGACACGCAGATAGCTTGCCTTTCCGAGACGACATAAGATCCTCTTTCATAATAATTGTGACACAACCACTATTTTCGACATAATGAGAAATACTTTTTTGATCGGGAAGGAATTACATTTTTTTATATGTTATCGGTGTCGAATAAATTTTAATACGTTTATTTATTTAACAACGCCATCTAGTAATCGATTTGGAAACATTTTTTTACGCATATTTTTGTCAAAATGTCTTGTCCATGCCCTCCATTATAAAATACTATAGAACATGTGTTGAATAGTCTTAGAAGAGGAAAATAATCGCAGTTTACTTAGAACAGTTTTTTTATTTGTGTTTTTTATGCGCGCATCGTAATTTTAGCTTATATCAATAAGCGTAAAGTTTACCGACTCGAACATAGTAAGTGTTGAAAGTTTCAACCTGTGAATGCTAGGTAAGTATAGTTTGCGACAAACAAGTTGTCCGCTCACTGTCGCACCACGTGAGCTGCGTAGTACGAAAATTAATATAAGAAATGCGTTCTACGCAGCTTAGTCACGTGATAAGTCAGAGGAAAACTTGTTTGTCACCAACTATAAGTAGGCTAAGGATGGATGTGTTATAAAAGAAAAGGATTTTCCTATTGTATTTCATAATTATCCATGTACACATTCACAAACATTAAAGACCAGCGCATACTGATGGTAAAGTTAAAGGTACATGTTAAAGTATTCTTTCATCAGATAAGAAGTACGTGCGTTTAAGTTTCGATAGTAACTAGGTGGTCGGGTTTCTAGCGTTGAAACCTTTTTTAGATTAGTTAAGGTGATTAAATTAACTGACTTAAAATTCTTAGCCGTGTCGTCCACCAGTCTGCGCTGGCCTTAATCCATCAGATAAAATAATGATTTTGTACTTACTATATATGTAACGCATATCAAAGAATAGTGAGGAAGTGTAATATCAAGAAGGAAAGAAAGATATAGGCGGTAGCAAGTGAAAATAAAGAAGATAAATTTTATATTTTGTTGAAAAACAGATCGAAATGCTTTATAAACGAATCTCACGTGGCTTTTACAATTATAGTAAACTAATATATTTTTATTTATTTTACTTGAAAAATTATATCGTTATACGTAACTTTACAAGTTTTCTGATATAAAATGACAATATTTAAAAAATGTTTGGATATTTCTATGCTGTTTAATTCTGACTAAAACTAAATAGCTTTTCTTATATTAATACCAAAAAAGTTCTTACTCTTTTCTTTCTGAAATCTTTTTTTTCAAGCAGTTAGTTTATTTAAGTTCTTTTGTTCACATTTGAAGTTATGGGAGAGGGGTATCGTATAGGTGTATTGTCTAATGTGTGTTCAGTAGCGATTTAGAATTAATATAAAATGCAAGTAAATTTAAAATACGGCTTGCAAATCTGCTCCCAAAGACTATAGACATACTTTACATACGTATAGGAAAACTATGGTTGTCTCACTGGTTTTGTATGATATCCTATGAGACAACATCTTTACATCTCAGAATAATGAACGCAGTCTGGCGTCCTAGTTAGACATGCTCTTTCTAGCAATGTAATTATTATAGGCAGAGGTAACCATTTAACATCAGATGGTGGTATGAACCTATTCTGCAATTTTTCGGAGTTTTGTCTATGCACATAGTTTTGTTTTGTAAAATTACTTCTTTGTGACGTATTTTTTTTACCGTTTATTATTGGTCGTTAATAACATAATTATATCTAAGAATTATATGGTCCTTTTAGTATTCGGGAGTGGTACTAGTTTTTTCAATGAATTTTACTACTATTATTAAAGCAATTGGAACTTTTTGAGTACCATTGCGTTCTTCGGACCTCGCTTCGTATTCTCAATGCTTTAAGTTATCGCACTAAAATATACAATAATTATTTTATCTAGGTATAATCCTTTTCTTAAGTCTGTATTCTGCTTTTGCATTGATTTTATCAGTTTTCTATCAAATCCTATCAGAAAAATCTGTACTTGGGGTTCGGTTATGAAAGTCTACTCCGAAAGTTAGTAGGTACTTAGGTACTAGCAAAATTAGTGAACGCATCAAAGATAGCTCGTGGGCTTGGCATGAATTAAATTTGTTCAATGTTGAGCCAAAGCAGTCTATAACAATCATCAATATGACTTATAAAAATCTTTGTCCTGACTCGCACAGCCTAAACCGCTGGCTGTAGAGACGATTTTTAAGGGGATATCTATCTTGATGCGTTTATTCCCGAAATTTTACCCCCTAATGAGGTATAGCAGGCGTTTCTACTAGTCTAGAATAAAACTTACTGACGCTTTTTTTATTGCTGTTTTAGTATATTAGACAAATCTTTGTACCTCAAATAACGAACTCAATAAGGTAATTTTGGTTATAGCTTACAGAGTAGCTCCCTTACCAAAACGACATAATGCGATTCGTAAATTGAATCGTTTCGGTCGATGACACAATATGAACCGTATCACGACAGAATAAATGTCATTAAATATCTGAATAAGATTTGATGTCACGGCCCCAGTCCGCATGTTTAAGTTTAATTGAAGAATACGGACATAAGAAATAATTTATATACATTTTTGCCAATCAAAGTTGTGACGAACTCACTGCCTGAATCGATATATTTGCGTGTATTGTACTTTACTAATGTTATACAATATATTGTACCCGAAAGATTCATATAATAGCTTTTTATATTATATACATTACTTGTTATTTAGCGCGTGTTAATGTCGTTAACTATTGTAACGTTACGTAAATAAATTGTTATATAAACTAAATATTGTTTATACGTATGGTGTACATGTTTTGTAGTGCTTCAAAATCGTGTTTAGAATAATTCGTTAGCTACTGGTGATATTTGTTAAATATAATAGAAAGCGTCACATTATTAAGAGCGCCTGTGGGTTGACTCCAGATGCTGTAGACCAGTGGTTCTCAACTGTGGTGGTCCGCGGACAGCTGGAGGTCTCTGAGAGCACCCAAAATGGTCCGCGAAGTACTTATATCACAGCGGACCACTAGTAGCGTTCAGTGCAAGAGGCCTCTAATACTGTAAACCCCTTGGTACCAACTAAGCCAAAACCTGATTTGAAATATTACACCCCTTATAAATATAAATGATACAAATGCCAAAAAGTACCAAATGGTCCCTCATCACTTACAGGATGAGAACCTCTGCTATAGGCGAAGTGTCGTAGTAAAGGCGTAGTTGGCCTCACAGCTCAGTCAGCATTAGCTCTCCCTTATCCGCTGTAAGGTTGTGGGTTCGATCCCCATCGAGGAAAAACATTTGCGTGATTAACACAGATTGTAGTGTCAGTGTAAGTATTCTAGGAGTTATTTGGTTCCTATAGTACAAGCTATACTTAGTTTGGGGCTAGATGATGTGTAAAAATGTTCGCAAATATTTATTTAATTTTTAATTATGAAAATTATGAAGTTTATCTTATTGTAAGCAATTGTACCAGTTCGCATGATAATGTGGCGCTTACTGAATGTATTTTATAGAATCTGTCATGTTTTGGCTGTTAGGTTGTAACCAATTTGACTAGTCAAGTTACTTTCTTGTTTGAAAAACAATGATTTGAGTTAAAAAAACCAAAACGATGAAATTGAACTATAATAAGGTACCTATTATTCTAAGAGGCGATATCTAGATACAACGGATCTGTGTGGCAAGAACTTTGTACCTTCGTGCTATCTCGCTCATCATCGTTTAAAACTGGTACAGGTATAAGAGAGACGCAGATTCGCCCAACTTAAAATCCGTTGTACTTACTAAGTGTGTGTAACTCAATTTTATTGCGTTGGCTGTGGTTGTGTAATATAACAGTAAGTTTTAAAAGCTTTTTATCAATAACCTAACAAATCGTACTAGTTTTACTGTTTAGCCTTTGCAACAATTTATGTATATCTTTGAAAGATGAAATTCATTAATATTTTGCATAGAAACGGGATATTTACCATAATTTGTGAGTTTGATTGTTTTCCGATATTTCGGCGCAGTTGCATGCGCCATGATCACGGTAAATATCCCGTTTATATCCTAAATATTGATCAAATCCGTGATAGTTTAAAAAGTTGAAATAAATTATTCTTATAGTTTTAATTTTGGATCAAATTATATGAAATGCTTTAGAAGTTTTCTCATTTGTTTTGAACAAATAAACTGCAACATTGCAACATAACGTCCAGTTTTGACTCACTTGTTTTATCTATGCTTTGGTATATATCCAATTCGAATGAATGGGTGTTCAGCTAGGTGCAACGCACGCAGACCCTGAATAAAGTGTTGAGTCGCCTGGTCTGCGTTGACCATTCGCTGTATTTAGGCGTTGCTATTTAAACATGCAAATTGGCAGTACGATGCAGAATTATAATGGTAAAAAGTAAGCAAATGGGTAACCAATGTTCGCTCGCTTCGTGTTCCTAACATATAAATTCGGCCACGTGACCGAAAGTTCGTCTAGTAATTTATAACTATAACGAATCATTGGTTAATATGCAGGAACCTACCGATATATAGATTGCTCAATGCAAAGGAAAGCTTTTGCTTATAGTTAAACTCATAAAACGCCTATCTACACTATAATAAAACTGTAGAGGTCGTAAAGTCTGTACCTACATTAAAGGTATTTTCCTAAAACCATTTGAAACGTACTTAAAAAAGGCAGAAAGACGAAATCAACTTAAAAAAAATATGTTTACTTGTACACGCATCACGCAAAAACTACTAAATAATATAATTGTTAATGCGATTTGCAGAACTAGTATGCTTAGTACGGGTTTAATTGATCCTTAAAACGCGTGTATAAATAGGATGAAGTTTATAGGGAAAACGCAAACGAAGTCGCGAGCGGGTCAGCTGGTTAATAATAAGTATACCAACTGTACCTATTTGTCGGCACATCAGTGTTTTATTTCTTTATAATAATTAAATAATTAACAAGCCAGTAGGTTTATTTGTCAGTCATCTGTCGTGTAAGAAGGGTTAGGCTGCCGATTTGCATGTTGAACACGGCTTTGAATGTTTGATTGTAAGCTCGTAGTGAATGCTGTCTGTACCGTGAAACGCTTATTTACAAAATTTATATGATTATATGGAAAGTTACTAAACAGAGTCTTGTGTTTTATTTTATAACTTAACTTTTAAGTCAGGCAAGTGAAAGTCACCAAGAAAGAAAGATAGTAAAATATAAATTTATTTAATAGGTAGGTACTTTATTGTATGAATAAAGCCAGTGTACAAAAGGTAGGCTTAACGCTATGAGCATTTTCTTCCTGCCAACCTTGACAGGTAATAAAAAGAGAACATATTGGTATAGTCAAGAAAACAGATAATACACAATAATATTACGTGTAGGGAATAATTTTCCTGCACGAAATTTTTAGAAAAAAGATTACTCAGTCAAAATTATTTTTGAATTTAAGTAGGTACCACCGCACATTGTGTAGGTAGGTCATTATTTCACAGGTCTTCTATCTCTTAGGTGTCTGGCCACAAGGACAAGGTCTATCAGATGAAAATGTCAAAATCAAAAAGCATTTATTCAGTAATATCAGCATTGATCATCTTGATCATCTTGACAATGTATGTTGATGGTTACTTCTAACAGTGTGGGACTGGGACATGGTAATATAATATTAAAAAACGGATAAATTTCCATGAGTATAGAAAATTTATTGTGTCCGGTTATGTACGTTTACTTACCTTAGTTTGGAATCTATACATATAGGTAGGTTAACGTGACACACACCTGCCTGCCGAGGCATCGCAGTAATTAAAGGTAGCCGGCGTAATGGACGACGACCACGGCGTTTACCTACCACCAGTTTACCCAGACCCCCTTAATCAACGGATCGCTTGTTTATTTTTAGTTGCTTTTACCTTACCTTTGGCTACTCGCAATAACAACCAACATGACATGCATTCCCTAGGAACAGTACCTACGACCTATTCTTAGGATGTAGCTACCTTCTACATCCAAACGTTACCCATACCTACTACTTTTTTTAGGATTTTGAGTAGGTACTAAGTAATTACTGAGAGGATTGTGGGGATGTCTACAATAATAGCCCAACTAGCAAAAAATGGTATTATATAAACGCCCAATGCGCTTTGGGCAAGATCTATTGGATAGTAATTCAGCCATGATATGGTAATGTAGTGTTGTAAACGACCCGATTTGGGCACAAATCGCGGGACTAATAGTGTTGATATAGAACTAAAACAGTGTTGTAAGCTGCATTTTAGTCGTATTTATGTCATAAAACGCACTTATTTGCGCTAATAATCTTCAAATGTGCCGAACTATGACAGTAATGAGACCCAGGTTCTTGCCGTGGTCCCGTACTTCGCGAATTGAGGAGATTCGTTGTTTGTTTTTCATAGAGTTGCTGCGCTCGTGAAATATGGTACTTTATTTATGATAAAAGTGTATAGTGTTTAGCGTGCGTCTGTTTGGAAGCTATATTTGAGTTAAATTGAGTGCACAGGTAAGTTTTCTGATGATAAGTATATAGATATTGGGTAAATTTTCAATGCGCTCCATTTATTATGTAGTATTCAATTTATTTTTTAAATAATAAAATAGGCGCTGGATTGACTGAGACCGTTGCAAGCCCTAAACGTGGCTAAGCTTTCAAAATGTGTTGTTATGAGAATCTTGTCGTCAAACGAGACGTTTCCGTGATTTGTGTGATGGGAAGCCATTACGGAAATTAGGGTTCGTTTTTCTGAAGGCGTAAACGTGTGCACGGCAGGTATACCTATTCGTATACCTAGGTACCTATAAGTAGGGTACTTTCCTACACTTGCAGTCCTCGAGGACTGCAACTAAACCGGCGGCGGCGCGGCTCGCTGTCCACGGCTCCGTACCACCCGTACCGAGCTTCTTCCATCCAACAATCATCATTAACCTCAAAGAACACGCTGCTGGACATAGGTTTCCCCCATATTTGTAGGTTTTAGTTGCAGTTATGTATCATTAATGTTTTTTGGTTATTTTCGTAGATACGCACATACCTACTTACTATTACGATTACCTAAAGGCATATACATATGCCTACCTACTACTGGTAAGTTAGGTAGGTACCTTCTTTACTTAGTAAGTAGGTACCTACTTACTGTATTAGCTACCTAACAGTCCTAAGTAGTAGTATGAGTAGGTGTCGAGAGGTGTCGTCACCTATCTACCTATACTTACCTACTATAGATCAACTCATAGAAAGACTGTAAAATAAGTAAATAGGTAGGTAGGTAAATATCCTTTTTTTAAATGTTACCCTGTGTTTATAGATAAGCTACTAACCTACTTGAAGCAATACATAGGTAGATAGGTACCTACCTGCCTACTTCGGTTAATTACCTAACTACTTAGATAGTAAGAACACCGGTGGTGGTCTAGTGGAAGTACCTCGTTTTTTGATCCTAAGGTCGTGGGTTCGAATCTGGTCGTGCACTAATGGACTTTACTATTTGAAAAGTGTACCTATGTGCGCAATTTCAGTGCTTTCAAACGGTGAAAGAAATATCGCGAGGAAACCAGTTAGTAGGTTTACTAGCAGTGGAGATGGGCTTGCAACCTGTCACGTATGGACTTACTGCATAATGTGGATGCTATCAAATGTACCTACTATCTTGACATATCTCTGACTACACCCTTAGACATCCTCAGAGAATCTCAAGTAGGTACTTGGTAGGTACTAAGATATCGGAGGAGATATCTACCCTTACCAGACCACCGGTGCTCTTCCTATCTAAGTAGATACCTACTTAACCGAAGTAGGTAGATACCTACTTATGTATTTCTTCAAGTAGGTTAGTAGCTTTATCAACACCGGGTGAAAATTAAAAAAAATATATGTACCTAAGTACCTACTTACTAATTTTGCAGACATACTGAGCACGAGTCGATCTATAGTATATACCTAGTAGGTATAGGTAGGCAGGCGGCACCTACTACTCATACTACCGACTACCTACGTAAGACTGTTAGGTAGCTAGTACAGTAAGCAGGTAGCGTAGTGCATCAATCAACGAGTGCGACTGTATTTAATCGCTCCCTACCTACTTATTTACTTTTGTTTTGTTGCAGTTTATTGTGCCGTAAAAATAGTTCTAACGATTGAAAGTAGCAAGCCATTACTTACTGCAGTGCCAAGCCAATCAATGGGAAAATAAGGATATACTTACTAAAATGTCCGAAAAAAAATATTCAAAATGACTTACGGAGAAATGGAGAATCATTCCCAAATGAAAAGTGAAGCCTGATAAATTGTATCGCAAAAAAAAGAAACTAAACTTTACAATAGGCCGGATGTATAAAACACAGATTCCGATTTCTTTTAAAAAAAAGGTAAAAATTATGTACTTACTTAGGTACATAATTTTTAATAAAAATTTGAATTTTGTGAAATAAAAGATTATTTAGAAATAACACGATGCATTTTATTTACCTGGGGCACTTAAGTCCATGAGGCATTTGCGTCTTTTAATTTGGGGGTGCTGATTACGAATATCTGGTCAGATTTGAAATTCAAAATGGCGGGTGCAAATAATGGTACAAAAAATTGACATGGGTATCTTTTTCGACTAATTTGAGGGTGCTGATTACGAATATCTGGTCAGATTTGAAATTCAAAATGGCGGGTGCAAATGATGATACAAAAAATTGACATGGGTATCATTTTCGACTAATTTAGGGGTGCTGATTACGAATATCTGATCAGATTTGAAATTCAAAATGGCGGGTACAAATCATGGCACAAAAAACTGACATGGAGGTCTTTTTCGACTAATTTGGGGGTGCTGATTACGAATATCTGGCCAGATTTGAAATTCAAAATGGCGGGTGCAAATGATGGTACAAAAAATTTACATGGGTATCTTTTTCGACTAATTTGGGGGTGCTGATTACGAATATCTGGCCAGATTTGAAATTCAAAATGGCGGGTGCAAATGATGGTACAAAAAATTTACATGGATATCTTTTTCGACTAATTTGGGGGTGCTGATTACGAATATCTGGTCAGATTTGAAATTCAAAATGGCGGGTACAAATCATGGCACAAAAAACTGACATGGAGGTCTTTTTCGACTAATTTGGGGGTGCTGATTACGAATATCTGACCAGATGTTCGTAATAAGCATCCCCAAATTAGTCGAAAAAGACCCCCATGTCAGTTTTTTGAACCATCATTTGCACCCACCAGTTTGAATTTCAAATCTGACCAGATATTCGTAATAAGCACCCCAAATTAGTCGAAAAAGAAACCCATGTCAATTTTTTGTACAATCATTTGCACCCACCATTTTGAATTTCAAATCTGACCAGATATTCGTAATCAGCACCCCCAAATTAGTCGAAAAAGATACCCATGTAAATTTTTTGTACCATCATTTGTACCCGCCATTTTGAATTTTAAATCTGACCAGATATTCGTAATCAGCACCCTCAAATCCGTCGAAAAAGACACCCATGTCAGTTTTTTGTACCATGATTTGTACCCGCCATTTTGAATTTTCAATCTGACCAGATATTCGTAATCAGCTTTTCTTTCTTTACCTACCTACTTACTTACTGTAGGTAGGTATGACATGCACCATCAGTTGCACTATTATTTTGAATTTCAAATATTAATGTTTGGGTCTTTTTTTTATTTTGAATAGATCTTGATCATGTGTGGAACCATGTAAAACACTTTCAGTAGATATCTAGTAAATATTGCATATTAATAAATTGGCCTAGTTGGACACTCCGCTAATAGGCCGACAACTAGCGCAATGACCCTAGACGACCAAAGGCAATGAGAGTGAGACAGTGAGTTGAACATGTAGTTCGAGTGATACTCGCTAGATGGCAAATTTTAAGCGCTTATTGAACTCTAACTAGGTACGCAGTGCAATGCATATGTATGTATAGTATGACTGAAGCAGGGGGCTTAGAAATAGGTATTTCGCCTTCAACAGGCCCGTTAATAAGGTGATTGCTAGACAGAAAACATGTTAAGGCAATCATACCAAGAACAACAACATAAAACACATACATATAATACATTTAATATACAACAGAAGTTCAAAAGACAGCACACGTTACGCTTCAACTAAGGGACTACGTTACTATCCACAGAACTACAAAATTCAGTTTTTGCATAGGTAGTCAAAAACTTGTACGGAACCACTCGCATTTTGGTCAATCTCTTTCTTCAAGTTTTTATATATTGCTAGAATTTTTCTCCTAAAACCTCCGCTTCGCTTTAGTTGTTTCTACTTCTTCATGTCCATCTCCGTAATTATAGTCCCATAAAACACGTTAAATTGTGATTACTTATTTGAGATAGCTTTTAAAATTAGGTACTAAATAAAATGGCGAATCGATTCTGTAGAAGCAGAAAATAAGATCAATTTGAGGTTTGTATCATAATACATGATTAGGTTGACCTAATCACTGTTTATCCGCTGCAAAAAGTCATTTATTGGATTTTTAGTTCAGTAACGGGCTTTCTCAACACGTTTAAATGAAGTGATCTTATTACGGTCAAACTTATTACGTCTACTTCACTATTTTTGGTGTTGGTATAATTTTGGCATAATAAAATGGGTTTATGAGCAATCAAACGTTGACTAAAGTTGTTTTAAAACTTTATCAACAACTGTAGCATCAGAAGCCTTTTATTAAGACACTTTTTGCTAGTTGGGAGCCTACTCTTTTGACCTTTAATTCCAACGACTTATAGTAGATAGGCGGTTTCACTGTTAATTTACAATTGCATTAGCTCAGCTTCAAATAATAATAAAAAAATAACACTATATATGTATTTATATTATACCTTCTCGGTACGCCGCCGCGCCAGGATAGAAACTATTATTTCTATACTCTTATTTTATGTAATTTTATGGGTTTTTTAATGCCTGAAATAAAAATATATTATTAACAGCAGCTCATAGCAACACGCGAGTAGCAATAACTTATAGTGTCATGTGTGCGGTGCGTAGCAGTTATAATGCATAGCCGGACTGAAGTTACGGTGCGTAGCAGCTTGTAGCAACGCGACGCGTAGCAGTTATAGCTCGTAGTCATGTGTTACGGTGCGTAGCAACTCGTACGTGGCGTACTCGTACGTGCGTAGCAACTCGTACTAAGTAAGTGGCGTACTCCTTCATTGTGTTTGGGTCGATACGCATTTGGCCAATTTATTTGTTACTAGTGGAATCCTACGTAACTTCGTGGAATGAAGCTATATTTCCACCACGTTAGGCAGCTAATTTTGGTTGAAGCGATGCGTCGAATGTCAGTCAGTCTATCACAAGCTAGAGTTTTACATATTTCGATTATTTCATTTAACTTTACCTAAGCATATCTAGTGATTTTTTTTAGCCTAAACCACTTAGATCTTGAAATCTTCAGAGTATATTTGTTTTGGTGTGTAGGGATGTACTAGAGAGGAATTCTCCTACAAAATGCAGCGGGTGCTAGCGTTTTTTAAAAATAGCTTCACGAGGTTTGGTTGTACACGATTCCACAAAAAATAAGTTGTCAATGAAATAAATTCACAAAGACGTAGGCAGTCTCTTAAATTACAAACACTTATGGCTAACAAGATCATCCAAACTTCAGCTATCGAAGCCCGCTCGAGTGGCTCAAGTAGGTAACTTGGACTACAGATTAATGGATAGTTACTTCGGTACCTACTCAGTACGGTTGCCTACGCAAAGCGATAATAGTAAAATGAATATACTTAATAGGTACATAAACCCTGAACCTTCAATCTTTTCTCGACTATGTATAAGTATTGTAGTGTCTCTACATCGCACTGTGTCATAGATTGAGATAAAACTACTATTGCATAAGATTTTAAACCTAACACGCACGACCTAAGCCCAAATTATCTGAGGGCAGACTAGCGCCAGGTATCAATAAAGTCAACAAAACCAAATGAGTGTATATTCTATTGTTAAGATCAAAAAATTTAGGTACTTATCCATAATTTATTATTTTTGGAATATTAGGTTTATCATGTACCTATACTAAAGTTGTGACCCCAGCGTGATGTTTTTTTCAGACGGACTAAAATAGTATCATAATCACCTAGCTATTTCCGACAGCGTTACCAAGCTACTGGCGAGCGCGGAAGCCGCTTCACCATTATACAAAAAATGGTTGTTTAGCAACGAGCGCAATTCACCACTTTAGGAACGGACCTCTGCTTGGGCTATTGCCAGGGAATGGAGCTACGAAGTGACTCTTTGCCCTGAATCGACCCCGCCGGCGGGATGGGTGTGATTGTGGAGTGTTTCCTGTGTCCGGTAAGAATATAAAAATAAAACCACCTCAGAAGAAGCCGCAAGCAGCTTAATTAAAATAATAGCAGCTATAAAATGTCAGTCTGCCGACTGTACAGATTACGTAAACTGTCTGAACGACTTCCGGTCCGGCCGAGTTCCCGGAGGCTGTCGCTGTCGTGGCCCAATCCACCGCTAATGGATTACTTTATTAATACTTTTTGGGATAACTAGCTCTTATAATGGACTTAATTACAGATAAACATTGTCTTTTACACTAGTCTATGTAGGTAGGTAAGTTCCATATTTACTGAATTTGTCTGTGAATATTATTTATCTGTGCTCGTGGAGTAGCTTACCCAAAGAATATGGACTAAAAGCTGAGCTTACCTGAAGCCCAACTAAGAATATGGACTTCTTCTATGGAGCCCAATCGCGCCATTTTTAATCGATTTTTGTGGTCTTCATGTATATATAATATATACCTACTACCGACCTACCCTACCTAACGTCTGTGGTTTGGTTTTAGCACCATCATATTTGAAAGATTATCCAAGATGTGTAGTAGAATAGTATTACAGTTGCATTTTTTGTTCGCCTACCCTAGGCGCTTAGCCATTAGGTTTTCAGTTTTGGTGGGTTTTTTTGATACCTATTGTATATAGGTATGTGTAAACATATAAAAATCCGTTGGTGCAGGCCCAAATTTAAACCCACGACCTTAAGATTAAGATAAGAAGGCGGGGCCTCTCTCTAGGCTACAGGTGCTCTTACACTCAATCCTCTTAAATTTAGTAGGGTCACGAATAAGTCTGTAGTACCTATTAGCTTAGCTTTTCCATTAGTCCTTCGATCCTACAATACGGTATAATGTTTTGGGATAACTCAAATGATAAATTATAGGTTTTTAAAACCAGGAATGCATGCCATGGTTGCAAAGAACACTTCAAATAGGTGTAGGTAATTTGTGTAGAATTTTATTTGATTCTATTAGTTGACATGCATGACCTACATTCCTCAACACGACCTACCTATGTACCTATACTTAACTATAAATAAAGATTTCAACCTAGTAGGTAGGTACCTACATTTTGTTACCTCAACACCTTGTATCTGTAAAGCCATGATAAACATAGTATAAGTGATTTGATTTGACATTAAAACTATGCGAATGGTCATAATTTGTTAAAACCACAGACAGTTTTAGTAACCTCGAATGACGGGCACAATATTCACTAAAACTAGGTAGGCACCACATATAACAAAGTATTCTTGGGTACCTACCTATAAAGATTGATATTCCTCGTACCCACCTATAGCATAGTATAGGTACGTAATCTAAGCCAGTCATTTATAGTGACACTCTTAGTTACCACATGCCTTTATATTTTCGAGTTTGTTTTTGCCCTCGAAAAACGTGTTTTATCAACTATCAAGCTTTTATCGAAACTCGATAAAATGATAATGGATGTTGAGGATGTAGCAAAAGATAGCGGGGATTTGTGTTTGAAAGGGTAAAATGTATATTTGAACGAGCAATGACCTTATCGGTATTGCAGACCGTTTATTATTCCACCGTCTGCAAACCAAGCGAACTAAATGTAAATATAGCCAACTATCACATGCCCACACTAGGTCAGATTAATACTAATGGAGGCATGTAAGATATTAGAACCGGGCGTAAGTCTCCCTCGACTGAACAGGCGGTATGATATGTAGTGAGCAAACAGTCTATAAAGCTTTTTATTAGATTAAAGGCGAGTGAAGTAATTTCTTAATAATAGAAAACGATCAGACATCTATTTCAAAGTAGGTTAAGAGGATTACGTACCAATATTTTTATAACAACCCTGGGTACGGCACGCGTCACTCCCAGCATATATCATTTGTTACCTACCAATTTACGTAAAACGAAAAGTGGGTTTTGTGACATGTTTCAGTATTTTATATTGTTTTATTTTATTCTATGCTAAACGGCGATGTACTCTATACAAATTATAAGAATCTCTGCGTCCTGACTGACTGACTGACATAAAGGCAACGCACACCCTAAATTACTGGTCGAAGATGCTTGAAATTTCCAAGGTAATTATATTCGTCTTCGTGCATAGGGGTGTACTAAGAAGGAACTCCCGAGCGAGAGCAGCGAGGTTTGAAGTTTGTAATACTTCACGCGAACAAAGTCGCGCGCGTTTTGCTAGTTATTCAAATTTATAAATTCGCCAAATACAAGTGTGTTGTTTACCTATATTTATAATCTGTCATATTCAAGGACCTAATAATTCCTTTTCAAAATTGTGAAATGTGTTCCGGTACAATAACACTAAAAGTTAACTAACATAAATCCCTGAGACTTTATAATAGACGCAAAACAGTGCATTGTAGAGCACGCTTCTAACACACGTGACCTACAAGGTAATACTTTGTTATAGGTACTGGTAACCAGTTATCATTAAGTGGGCCATCTACAAATATTAAAAAATATGGATACTCATACCCCATAACATTATGAAAGAGGTTATTTTTAGACAGGATCTGATCGTTCGGTATTTTATGGACTCGACAGACGAAATCCTGAACAAAATTATGCGCATCAGTAATCCTATCGTAAATAAACTAATTTGAAATATTGCCAAGATCTAAATAGGCCTTATTATGTCACACATAGGTACATTATGTTATTTTTTCTTACCACTCCCTGTTCGAACCATTGACCCACCTTGTGTTAAGCAGTAATCATAACCTCTCTCTTGCCTCACTGCCTTAAGTCTATCATCTTAAGGCGCCCATCCTCTTTAAACTAGACATCGTGACAGTACTTCCTTGGAGGAACCGTTCTCAAAGAGCCATACCTACTACTACAACTAAGTGATGATGTGGGCTACTGAAATCGGGAATAGTAGTAGTACCTACTGTTATGGGTTTTGATTAACTTTTAGCTCTTGTATACGAGTCGGGTGTTCGTTTCTGAAGATATTTGTTATGCATGAGTATGATAAAAGCACCTATGATTGATGCGATTAATAAGCATCTCTGAAGTAATTTATAAGGGAGGATTCTTGATTGATGAATGTGTTTTTAATCGACCTACGGTAATACAGTACCTACCTAAGTATATCATCATCATCCTGCCCTTATCCCACTTTATGTGGGGTCGGCACAACATGTTCTTTTCTTCCACTCCCCTCTATCAGCCGTCATATCTGTACTCACTCCTTTCTTATCCATGTCATCTTTCACACAATTCATCCATCTTTTCTTTGGTCTACCTCTACCCACATATCCATCAACATTCATGTTCATCGCTCTCCTGGTTACATGACTTTCATCCCTCCTCATGACATGCCCATACCACGCTAGCCTATTGCTCCTCAATTTTTCCGTCACTGGCGCTACTTTCAAACTACCCCTGATATACTCATTTACCTACCTAAGTATATGCTAAAAAGAAAAGAAATTGCTTTTCACAACTTTAATCCTCAGGCACGGTAGATATCCCCTCAGATCTCTTAGTACCAAGTTCTTACTCGAGATTCTTTGAGAATGTCTAATGGGGGTAGTCAGAGGTACGTCCAGATATTACATTTTGCTAGTAGTGGATATTCCATACGTGAGACAGGCAGCCCATCGCCGCTGCTAGAATACTATCTGGTTTCCTCACGATGTTTTCCTTCACCGTTTGAGAGCACTGACATTGCGCATATACTTACATTTTTCGAATAATCTTCAACAAGACTGGCCTCTCAGCTCAGTTAGTAGTAGCTTTGCCTTCTGTGCTGTAGGCCGTGGGTTCGATCCCCACCGAGAACAAACATTTGTGTGATGAACATAGATGTTTGTTCTCTGTCTGGGTGTTATATTGTATTCTAAGTATGTATTTACAAAAAAAAAAGTATAATAAGTATTCTATCAGTCATCTGGTTCCCATAGTACAAGCTATGCTTAGTTTGGGGTTTGATGATGTTGTGTAAAAAGGTCCACAAATAAAAAAAAAAAAAAAAAAAAAAAAGACCACCTATGCACTCCGGTGTAAATATATGCGCCACCTAGAAATTTAATATTGGCTGTGTCTTAACAGGGCTTATGTTTAAAACTTGCCTACCATTTATGTCTTCTTATCATACTTAATCAATTTTGATATAACACCCAGGCAAAGAACAAATACCTATGCTTATCACACAAATATCTCGGTAAGGATCGAATCAACAATCTTCGCGTAGCCTTCATGTAGCTGCCAAGATTTTTCCGTATTCCTCTTTTTAAGTTTTGCATAAAACAACTCTACTACCTCTACGTCTACCAATAAATACACAAACCACAGATTCTGGTTAAAGTATCTTTATTGGTGTTGTTCATTCATTTGATAAGCAGGGAACATAAAGTAGTTGTTTATAGTGACTAAGCTTATAAATAATAAGGGAATTACTAAATAAATGGTCTTAACTACGTCAATATCACTCATCCATGTTAGAATTTTTAGTTTTGCAACTGACCAAATTACTTACGCATATTTTTTTTTCGTAGGTATATCGCTATTTCACAATTGTTGGTGTTTTGAATAGAAACAGAAAAATATAAAAGGGTGAAACTTTTCCCTATCTGAGTTTAGCTGCAGATACTCATACATAACTCTCTCGAAGTAATATTATTGTCTTAAGAAGGCCAAGCACGAACAAATTTGACAATCGTAATGTGAACATTTCGTACTGGCGTCTAAAATACGCGGCTCGACAAACAGAGGCCCATTTCTCGCAACGAATCATCGGGTAATTCAAGTTTCGATCGTGTCTATCTCCGAATAGTATTCTTTTAAACAAAGGTTTCCAAAAAGATATGAGGATTGGGCCTTAGGTAACACTCCAGAGTCGAGTTATCGATAATGAGCAATAATTCAAATATCGCTTACGATACAATATTTAACGACGACCGATGTGGCGCGGTGGGCGAATGTCCGCCTGCGACGCAGAGGTTGCGGGTTCGATTCCCGCCTTGGGATAAATGTTTGTACGATCTGCAAATATTTATTCCGGGTGTTCTGGGTATTTTCTATGTATAATAAAAAATATCTATGTATGTAATATAATATTGTATTAAGTATATCAGTCATCTAGTACCCATAACACAAGCTCTGCTTAGCTTGGGGCTAGATGATGCTGGATCGTCCGGCATTTATTCGTGCTAGGCCCCCAGCTTCACACTGCTAGTTTTGTTTGCAGTTAGTTCAGCTTTTTTAATAACTTTTGCTTTATCCCGTCTGGCTTGCTATGTACGTAGGTACCTTCTGCTAGGTCGCGTGGATACGGCTTGAAATGAGTGTTCCTAATATCACTGGATTTTTAACTATTTCGTTGTTTAAGTCCACGAAAATTAAATCTTTAGGGGACATCGTTTTATAAGACTCACTTGATAAACTTTATCATCGTTTACTCAATTTAATTACTAACTAATACTTATCTAAAAAGTCAGCCAACAACCAAATGAAATTGCTGGGTTGGGTTTACTTATTAATAGTACCCAGCATAATAATCCTTTTAACCTAGGTATACCTAGAAATAGACATAAGTTCAATCAATCTTGTTCGTGGTTTATTTGTCTCCTACATAAAATGTATGGTACATTTTGAAGTCGAGGCAGGGGCATTATACACCTACCTACGTTGATTTATCACGTTGACAAGTTCATGTTTAATCAATCGACTTCAACATCTGCAGAATATACTGTATTTGTACTTGCACTTACTTATGAATAAAGCAGAGAAATCAAGATGGTATAGGTAGTATTGGAAGATAATGTACCTACTCATGAAAATGTCAAAATGTACAGTAATTCGGATTTAAACTGATTCATCGAGCAAATCGTGGCGTTATTGCTATGAAGTATCTCGGGGCATTGAGCGAGCAAACACCGATTGGCAGGTTTAAACATTGGCATTTATTCAGTTATATCCATGTATAATCGCCAGTTCCTCGCGACCAAGCCTAAAAAACAGACATGAAACTTACGGCTTGGTTCCTACCGTTTTTTGTATAATGTAAATATTAAAGCTCCAGTATGGTGCTAATCTAACTTACAAATTAAGCGATCGGAAAAGTTTCATACTGTTCCTTTGTATTTTTTCGATGAAAAGCTAAGCTATTCTTGATTTAAACGATGGATCTAAATGGATCTCTAGTAGTGAGAAAGTAGAGTAGTTCGGGTGTCTCATTTCATGGCTATCAAGATGTTTATATTGTCATATTATTCCCATCTCGATAATAAACGAAATAGTATGTACTTACGATGGCATTACTATAGTGATGCCCAATCGTTTTAAGCTTGACTACTTAGTGGCTTAAATAGATACGGTAGTTGGTACTACTACTACATCGTTATGATTCAAGGTTTTGTTTCAAAAGTGGGTAGAGGTCTATGCTGCCATAGACGGGGATGAACTATCGATCAGTCTACAAGTCCACACACAGGACTGGATCCTTTATGTTACACCACGAAACTACGTCTATTTATTAAATAGGCTTATTACGACTTAAAATACTGGTTGACAGATAACTCTCAATGACCTACTTTTCCCTACGCTTCGCTAATCTGACTTTGCTAGCATTGCGGGTTTGTTCAAATAAGTACTACGTTTCTGATTATAAATATACCAGCATCACTGCAAACAATTCATAATAAAATAAACATAAGTACCTACCCAATTAACTTATTTAATAATGCGTTGAAACGACAAAACACCAAAAACAGCATTCTATAGGAAATAACGATCATTTGACCGGTGCGCTGAAATAGCGGTCACCACCCCGCGCGCGATCTTTTACCGGTGTACGGAATACATTGCTGAATAATCCTATTAGGTACTCTAAATCTATTTAAAAAAAAACAAGTAATCTTAATCTATTTGACTTTCAGCTAAGTGGTATTCTATAAGACCTTGATGTAGGTAACTTTACACGTTTCTGGAGTATTAGGAAGTGGTTTTATTACACCCGGTATATATTTATTACTCTATTTTTACTTTTACAATGAACTTCCGCAAAGTCACGCTTAGATCAATTAACTATTTGGTAAGGTCTCATGTCTCAGTACAGTATGTAGATACTTATAGTAAAATAAACAGCCACTTCTACAATAGTAGTTTTCATTTTCAGAATTTGAATTGAAACAAAACGAATACAGCTTCACCCGAATAGCGTCCCCTGTATTCCATACACAGTTCATTTGACAGCTCATTTCCCTTAATTTTTCGGATGGACAGTTTCAGGGCACAGGTATGTCTGTTTATGTATGGCATTTCTATTTCCAAAACTCGTATTCATTGAATTCGTTTTGTAAGACTCTTGCGATGCAACCAGCATTATTAAAAGTGTGCGATAATCTTTTATCCCGTCGTCTGTGATTGATGATGCAGGATTCCCTTAGGATGTCTTTTGAACGTTCAGACTGCACAATTATATCACGTAACTACGAAGTTGTAGACCGGGAGACCGTGGTGACTTTCCAGGAGGATATGGTGGTGAGAGTGAGAGGAAATAAAGGCTATCATTATTTTTATTTTATGGTGGTGGGACCTTGACGACTACAAGTTTTCGTTTACAGGATAATTTTCCACCATTTTGAACAACGTGATTTAATGGGCAGTTAGGTAGAAACCTTTTAAAAGGTTTCATTTACTCATTCCATTCATTGACGACCGTCACAGCTTCAGTCGGTAGTAGTGTTGGTTCAATCCCCACCGAGAACAAACATTTGTGCGATGTTGACAGATGTTTCTTCTATGTCTGGGTGTTATACTTTACTCTATGATCAGTTATCTGGTTCCAATATAGCTTTGCTTAGTTTGGGGCTAGATAGCCTTATGGTAAATGTATGTCAGTATTTATTTATACTTATTTATTCCGTGAATTTTGCGCTAGTACTTTCACTCATAATATATCACATTGACTCTCTGCCTGTAACGATTGGTGTCTGTGGCAAAAATAAGATGATTAATGGCTCCGAGACTATACTCAGACAGTGATATCTGCGAAGACGCCAAACTTTACGAGTCATGGACAAAATATTCACTGAACAGCTTCGAGTGCTATCGAACAAAAAGTTCACGAATATACTTATAAATATATACTTAACACTAACTTAACTTATATATACTTATTATATTTTCATTAATTGGTCTTGGTGCCCGTCTACGAACAGAGGGTTGTCGTGCGCTCGAATGTTTGTTTGCCTAATTATCTGTACCGTGCAGAGCGCACGGGCCCGAACAAAACCGAACAAAGAAGACAACGGTGAAACAAAAAAAAACAACGCTATCTGTCAAGTACGATCACAATGCCAAAACTCACTCACTGCAGGAAGGCGTCATGATGAAGCGTAGGACGCGCTCCCACCCGATGGAGAATACCGAGAATATCATCCGAGATTGCTGGAATTGCGGGTATTCGGTGAATGGAAAAGACTAAACATCGTTCTCCTTGTATGATAACGATAATCATGGTGTTACTGGCTCAGAATAGAATTCCTACATCACCTCGCGTGGACGTCGTAAGAGGCGAAAAAGGGGACGCTCCAGGCGATGGATACCACCGTCCTGAGTAGGTAGGTAGCACAGACAATGCGGTCAACAATCCCCCTGCCAAGCTTAGTGACGACGAGTAACGGGCGGGCGGGCGAATGGCATGGTTCGATTCCCGCCTTGGGATAAATGTTTGTACGATCTGCAAATATTTATTCCAGATGTTCTGGGTATTTTCAATGTATATAATAAAAAATATCTATCAATGTAATATAAGTATATCAGTCATCTAGTACCAATAAAACAAGCTCTGCTTAGCTTGGGGCTAGATGATGCTGTGTGGATTGTACAGCATTATTATTATTCTTCAACAAATGGTATACAGAAAGTAACAGTACTACCTTGTACTGCACTTAGAATGGAAAAAGAGGGTGGTATATAACTCCCCTGGAGCAATTCACTCTGTAGAATTAAGTATATTCTTTGTAGATTTTATTCATCTAGATAATAAGCAGGTGAAATAAGTAGGTAGGTATTTACAGAAACTTTTTGAACTTGATTCACCCCAGGGTTATTACAAATTACATTAACTGTTTTATGATTCTAGGGCGGATTGGAAAGTAAAATAAAAGTTCAAAAGGAGTAGTTTTTTATTGAATCTGCTATTGAATATTTTTTTAAGTTTTCGTTCATTTTTAAAAGTAAGATAAATAAAAGTTGCTTTCATATCGTGTGAAAGACCAATGAAAGGTAGGTATTCCAGTTGCCCCTTCGAGAGTAGAAACAAGAATAAGACCCTTTTACTTGTTTGTATCGCGGCGATAGGGCTGTCACCTATTCTTTCTCAACAGTTTTTGTACTTTTTCTGTTGTGTTTGACCTTTTTCCAGGAAATTAAATTCCTTTGCAGGTTGCCAGCTAAATGGCTAGCAGATAAATATATACTGATGTACGTTTCAAATAACGCCATCGAACCCTAAGTAAAATAAGTAAAGTAGAGGGGCTAGTCTAGTAGCAAGGTAGTGAGAGTGACCCCGCCATTTGATCCAGCGTCGTGGACGTTACTAGACTTGTTACTAAGCCTATCCTCAAAGTTAATAATTTCCTTCCTATCTTGAAGAACCAGAGAGGTACATAGGAAACTTGTTATTTAGCTTGATTATCCACCTGCCAAATTACCTATTTACTTGTATGTTGGAAATTGTGACGTATGTTAATAGATGTTAGAACTGCTGTTATGTTATTTGTTAGAAATAATAACGAAAATGGCAGGGTTGCTTAAAAATCATACGCTATAAGTTTGGACAACCCTATGAGTGTTTCAAGTTTACGGTCAGAAGCAATGAGCTGTTGTTCTGTGTGTTATTTTGTTTGACGTCATGCAGGATAAAATTTGTCTAGCCCTTTGCTTACAACCCACAAATGAGTTTGATCCTAGTATGATGAAAAGAAACCAAATGAAAACAGTGAATACAACATGGTTGTAGTAGTAGAGCTATTTGTGAAGTTTTTGTATTCGTTCAGGGAAGTACTACTACCGTACCTATTTCTGTCGCCAAGCAGCGATGCTTATATTGCTGTGCTACAGTTTGAAGGGTGGATTTACATGTACATGAGACTTAACACCTATATGTCTCAGGTTAGTGAACGCAGCGTGTTTTTACGAAACGAACGAACGAACTTTTAACGTTTAACTTTTCCTCTTTGTATTTCATTATTTGAATCGTACCTATAGATTGTACAGTATTATATAATACTGTATACTTACTGCGGTTGCTGCCTCACACACTATAATACCACCAAAATCCAGCGCTTTATGTGCCTTTTTAGCAAATATTGAGTGGTGACCGTTTTTTTGTCATGTTATTTTGCTGTGTTTTAAGTTTTTTGTGACGACAAGAAACTTTTTCTGTTCTATTCTATTAATGACTTTTAGTTATTTCTATGCTAAAGTTTAGGAGGATAATATGTTTTTAATAATACTTTCCATGTAATTCCTGAAATAACTGAACAACACTTAATTATCCTACAATGATTTATTCAAATACGGTACACCGCTCAAAGAGCTAAGTGCGAGTAGGTGAAATTAGAATCTCATTGTCGACATTATCCGGATGGAAGGCACTTCTGCTCCTAATATTTTGTGCTGAAAAGTGTACATAGAGGCTGAGTTATTGTAATACATATTTATCCAAGTTCACAACGAATTTTCAGCGCGATTTTATCAAGTGGTTTTATATACCACTTTGTTGTAGGTGATGGTTACCACTTAACATCACCGGCACACATACCCTTCAAACCAAAACACAGCTAATTTCTGCTAGGTGGCAGGAACAAGTACGTAAATACATGATAACTTAGATCTTGATGCGTTTGGTATAAATAATGTCATATAAAGTTTCAGGAAATTCTTATCTTTGCTAAGTTTCCTGTATTACCAAGTTTCCTGTATTCAAAGTTGATCTATGGTTATAAACCTTAAAGTAAACGAATGTACGTCAATTACCTTTATTCTTACATCCTTATAAAATGCAGTCTTGAGACTCCATGACATGACACATCTTTGTTTACTTGTGCAACTTGTAAACAAGTATCTATACTATATACCTATTTAGTATTAGATAACTGCAGTACCCGAACACACGAAAAATCTTTTATAGGAAATCCTATATTGTTGTTTTTTATATAATCTTGTCCTTGTAGAAAGTGTCACAGCTCAGCTTGTAGCAGCTCTTGCCTTCTGCGCTGTAGGCTGTGGGTTCGATCCTCACTGAGAACAAACATTTGTGTGATAAACATAGATTTGTTTGTCCTGTGTTTAGATATCAGTTATCAGATTCCCATAGGGCAGGCTTTGTTTAGTTTGGGGTTAGATGGCACTTTCTCGAATGTATGTCAGTAATTAAGTAAGTATTCAGTGTTAAGTACCAATGAAATTAAATCTGCAGATATAAAGGCAACGCTTGTTTCTAAAAATGTAAGGAAGCGTTTGCCTAGCAGTGGCTTTCTCAGACTCCTGAAGAAAAAAAAAATTACACTTGCTCCACTGTCATCTAAGTCCTACGCCAACGATTTTTCGACGCGCTATGAACGCGCTGTAAAGAGATGAGTGTATCTTACTTACTTTACACAGATTCAGGTTGTAGTAAGGCTCTTTGTGAAAGGCTTGCCTGGGACTACTATCACCATGCCTATTTCTGTCGTTCAGTAGTGACGCTGTTTCATTCTGGGTGCTGATAAAATTACAGCACATGTGTTTTAAGTTGAGGGACATAGGGCAGGGGCAGATCCCTAGCTTGTGTGGCCTACTAAACAAAGCTTTAGTATAGGTGATGTTCTGTACTTTCAAATTATGTAGACCTTCTGCTTGATCTATGAGCATATTGTGTGAGAAACCACTTGATCACACATCGTTCTGCAAAGACGTATACAGTTATTGTATATTCGGATGAATATGTATTAAAACAACGTTTATCAACACAAAAGAAATTCCGGTTTCGTTTTCTTAATTACGAGCAGAATTGCTTTTCATCCGGGTAATGTCGACAATGAGGTTCTAATTTCGCCTACTCGTACTTCGGGTGACTTTAATTGAATGCTTTGAGCACCTACCGTATTTTAATAACTTATTGTAGGTTAATTAAGCTTTTTTCAGTTATTTTAAGAATTACATAGAAAGTATTGTAAAGCTTGTCCTCCGCCATATTGTTGTTGTCTGTCGTCGTTTCACAACCTTCAAAATGCTGGAAATGTTGAATAAACTATTTATTTATTTATTGTTATTTATTAATCTATGCCAATTAAGAACCTTCGTCCTGACTGACATAATGCATATTATATAGACAACGCACAGCCTAAACCACTGTTCATATAAGACGGTATTTTTGGGTAAATTTGTCTTGATGCGTAGAAGTTTACTAAGAAAGGAATTCCCTAAATTCATCTCTAGTAGGATCTCTAGTAGGAGTACAGCAGGGGTTGCAGTTTGTATGAAAATAACGACACGCGGACGAAGTTGCTATGAATAGGATGGATGTCGATCATGGGATGACACCAAAAAAACTATTAATTCAACTGATGAGTTCACTAATGTTTCGAGTATTTACCCTTTGTAGTAAATGTTCTAATAAATTCAGCGTTACCTTAAATTTATTATACTTACCTTGTTTTGTGGATTGACAGAAGGTTTTAAATTAGATTTAGAGAGACAGTAGACGGTGTGAGGATTACAAAGCTGTGCCGAGTTTATTAATAGTATTAGGGTAAATGTTTACAGTAATTCGGCCCTAAATATAGCTGTGTGATGGTATCCTCAATATTTATTTATTTTATTTACTTCGAGTAATAAAAATTCCGTCCTAAACATCAAGTAGGTAAGTTATTTCAAAGAGAAAAAGTAAGGTTCACGCTCTACGCATTCAGCGAAATTCAAAGTTTATTTTTACTACTTGAATCGGAATGGATGAAGATTAATCTTTTGAAAGTTACAAATCGTCATGGGTTGTTTCATTTTGAAATAAGTTTGCGACTTTGTCTTTGAACTTTCGTCAAAGTTATCATTGGAAATTGTAAGCGAATAAAATGAAACTAAATTATTCACAGAAAAGGTATCTGATAAAAAAAGACACAATTTCACATTATTGATTAAATAGATAATTGTACTTGTGGCCTTTTTAAACATTGGTCGCCTTCGATGGTAGATATTGGAAAGGCAGATGTAAAACATAAATCTTGCTATGGGGCGGTGATACTCCTAACCACGACTCTGCCTGTGCCTACATACGCGTTTGTATAGGTACTTACGCCCATACAGAGCGACAAAATGACCTTATAGCTAAGGAAGAAGATCAAATTTCTTCTTGTAGCTAAGGAAAATTACATTAGCAAATGAGTGAATAGTGATGAGTGGTATAGTAATATATACTTACCTGCAAACCTTAAAAACAACTACCGATTTTTTTTATAATAATAACGCCATTTTGGTTGCAAAATGGACTCCCCTCAACTAACCGTTATACCCTTTGAAAGATCTTGAGTAGGGCGTGGATTTCAAAAGATCTAAAAGGATCTAAACATCAACAATAATTTGAATTTATAGTAAACTTTGATGTTTTGGAAGTTAAGGTCTGGGGAACAATTTAACTACGGCGGGGGTAGAAATTACTGTGGATTTTCGTAGCGCGCTTTAAAAGCTTTGTGGCTTTGGAAAGATTAAAACTAAAATATCGTTACTGTTTCAAGCAGCTCTCATAGGGCCGCTATTGTAACTACTTAGTTTGATATATATGTAGTCAGTGTACCGTTATGTGCATTAACTCTCTTTCAAAATGGTCGTTGAGAAAATCTACTACTGACAGTTTTATGAACCTCTGCAAGACTAACCTAAGTATACTTACTATAAACTATGAAGAAACTGCTTTGACTAGGCACACAACCCAGTTTTTAGTAGCTCTGCCTTCTGCATTGTAGGTAGTGGGTTTGAACCCTACCGATGGCTTAATATTCACAAATATTTATGATATTTAGCTATTTGTTTTATCGACCAGGGCTGGTGCTTATCTTGGACAGAGAATTAGTTTAGCTATCCAAAGAGTAACCTTGCCAGCCTTTTGGGCACATTTCCTGCGGTCAGTGATTTAAATTCTGTTTTCGACCTAGCAAGAACCTGCAGTTAGAAAACCTAGTTACTTATTTGACAATGTGTTTAATATTAGATTTATTTGTTTACTTAACAAAATATTACTGGAATTTTTTTTTTAATTTATTTTGCTGTGTATATCGAACCTACACCTTTTGCTTGCTAAACCACGTAGCAGTAGCTCGTCGACGCCACAAATTGTTAAATCAGTTCAGCAGAGCAAATACCAAAATGGACGTTTTAAAAATGGAAATAAAATCATCCCGAGCGTATAGGCCAAATAGTTTCCTTTAGCGGTCAACCCACGTGAGGCCGCAAAAACGACTCGCTGTTTTAATTGAATTCCATCCTTTTCCTTTTGTACCTACTGTTGCGGAATTCAGGTAGTACAAAAAGAAAAACCATTTACGAGAATACCGTATGTTTTTTATAAAAATAACAAAATTGATGTCAATGGGCTCGCTTGAAAAATGCCAAAAAAAACTGCATCATGCATATAAAAATGAAATTAATAGCATTTTCTCAACATATATTTTAATGATCATTCGGAAAACTGTTTTTGAGTTTTAAAGTACGCATAATTCAATAACTTGCACCTAGTTAAGCAAAGTTCAATATGAAGAACAAATATCTCACGTACGAATGTGGATTGGAGTCGTATTTTTGTTCGAGGTTTTTTCAGTTACCGCTTTCTGAATTGAATTAATTTTGACACATAAAATATCCACCTTTTTCATCTATTCAAACACATTACCTACCTACCTAAAAGTTATGGTACCTACGACACCAAAAGTATTATAATAAGTATGTAAATTATTGCCACGTAGGTTAGGAATGTACCCTACGATGCATTGCTTAGCGTCCAAAACGATGCATTGCTCAGTAAAATGCCACATAGGCCTACATCCATTATTTGTTTTTAAAAGAATTAAAAAAAAGTATTGGTATCTATTCACACCAAGTACATTGCTCATATTCGTCTACTTGAACAATACATTGTTGGGTAAGTGAGTTGGCTATCAGGGAGATAGTTGACTCACAAACAAGGTAAGTGCAGACACACGTATTGCTTGTACGAGTGCCTTGCACGTACGTACCTATGTAGAGAGCCATCGAGCGATGCCAGCTCACAGGCCCTCGTAAAAATTATGTCTTTAAGCAGGAAACTGCATTTTACTGGGCGCTCTGTCACATACTTATAAATGAAAATAGCACGTAGACACGATACGGCGGTCTAATTTAGAAAAACTATATTTCGTATTGTCGTTTAGAGTTTCACTGCGCAGCATATCAGGCATTGACAACGTAACTGTGAAATAGATTACCAAGGCTCCGCAATGTAACTCAAAACGACAATACGAAACTTCGCTTACCGTTTTCTAGATTAGACCTGCAGGTTTTAAAATGTTACATCTTGAACAAAATTTGATCAAAATCATCCTATATAGACTCTTCACAAGCTGGTCAGAGGAGGATCAGATTGAAATCGTTGTTACTGAGAACTTTTTTGTCATAATCTGCTTTCTATGTAAGTGCGATCTCTCGCTAAGACGTCTCTTTGATGTACCAGATGAAACAATAGTTGCCACGGATTGCAGATGAAGAGCCAAGTACGGATTGTGAAGACTGTGATAGAGCTGTGAGATTACTATACTACGTAGGTATTCCTGTTCAAAGTGACGGGAAAAGTGAGTTTCACACAAATTGTGGCCTAGGCGTGACGTTGCACTTATAAATGAAAGTTACCTATAGGCTGACTGATATAGACAATGCTTAGCCTAAGCCGCTGGTCGTAGAGACTTAAAATTTTCAAGGTATATTCTTCTTGGAGCGTAAAGGTGCAGTAAGAAAGGAATTCCCGAATTCAATACCTAAACGGGTACAGTGGGGACTGAAGTTTTTTCTGTCTATACTTAATATTATAAAGAGGAAAGATTTCATTGTTTGTTTGCATTGAATAGGCTCCGAAACTACTGGACCGATTTGAAAAATTCTTTCACTGTTGGGAAGCTACAATATCCCCGAGTGACATAAGCTATATTATATTTTAGAATACTAACTGGTTTCCTCACGATATTTTCCTTCGCCGTTTGAGAGCACTGGAATTGCGCACATAAATCTTTCGAACGGAAATATCCATTGATGCACGTCCGGATTTGAACCCACGACTTGTGAAACTTGTAGTGCATCGTGGAACACTAAACTAACGTGCGTGATCTACAAGGCAATGCTTTGTTTTGGGTAAATGGTTGCCACTTAACATCAGGTAGGCCATATGCTTGTTCTACCAGCAGTAGTATAAAAAAAATAGATCATCGGTTCTCTTATAAAATACGACTTCGTATAAAGTAAGTACCTATATCTAGATGTTTCTGGATATAGGTACTATCTACGAGTAGTATCTCGTTTATAGCATAGTATTTTAGCCCCAGCCTCAAAATTCCCCTGCAAAATGTAAACAAAAGCACAGCGAACACTAATCGATACTCAGATAACATGCTCAATCTATAGCCTGCGTTCGAGTACTCTGCTAGTTAAAATGTTGATTATCATCACATGGTTCGATACATGGTGATCATTATAATGAATAATTAAACAATTAAAATGATCAGTGTCATCTCTACATCTAATATCAATACATAAAAAAAAACTAAAATCTGATTCGGACCTATGACAAAATTACGAGGATTGACTTCCTAAGTAAGTATCTCATTTACAATGTTTAAGTACTAATTTACTGCACTTACGGGCCTTCTCTGCAGCCTTGGTGACCTTACCAACTAAGACCTAAGGGCTAAAATCTCGTTACGCTATAAATTAAATTAAAAAATTTTATTGTACATAACTGAGATCCGTAATGTGTTAGTAGCATACAAAATCTTATATCTAATTTTAGTATATCTTACTTACCACAGTCAAATAGAGTCAAAATTAAATCAATCAAAATCAAATTACATTCTTAGATGTTACACACTACCTATAACAATTATTGGTAGTACCTATAAGAATCTTTGTCCACTGACTGAGCCTAAATCACTGGTCAACGGTATATTTATATTGGTGCGTATAGAGGTGTACTTCAAAAGGAATATCCAAAATTCAATCCGTACACGGGTACAGCGGGGGTTGAAGTTTGTATAAAAATAAATATAATCCACGCGGACGAGTCGCACGCGTTTCGCTAGTATTTATATAAGTTTTTGCACAAAGTGCTGCCACAACGGTGAGGCCATCCTGCCAACTACTGCGCTACACATGCGTTACACTGCGCATCAGGGATGCCGTATTTTCCGGAGTATGGCAGCAAACCCATCCGTTTCATACTCAACAAACATCCCTGATGCACTGTAGAAACGAGGCAGTCCCTACATCATCCTAAAGATATTCATCATCCTATATTGTATACGCGGGTCTCCAACGGTCGTTTGCAATATTATGCTCAAGTATTTTAGCAATATTATGTGGCTATTTTCACACTAACTACAACCCCCCCGGACTTGCAGCCGTCTAGGGGTTGAATTTTAAGAATTCTTTTCATAGTCACCCTAAGTGGTAGTGGTTTATACTGTGCTGTGCGTTGTCATATCACTCAGTCATGACAAAGATTCATATGTGATATTATTTGAAAACCATTACAATCTGACACAAACCCGGACTTTTTTGGCGAATTCATGTATATGTACCTACTCATATTTATCTGCGAGATAAATATCTGCAAATAACTTTGAGTGACTCATAAGCACAACAGTAGTAATGAAAATAAATTAATTTGGGCGTGTGGTGGCATTAATAATAATTTGCAAATAAGTTTCCTTGATACAGCGATACAATTTCATACTGACAGTACTGATACGCACTTTTTTATTACTACTTGCTAATAGAACAAGTATATGGCTAACCTGATGTTAAGTGGTAGTAACTATCGCCTGAAATTGCACAGACGAGTATCACTGCAGCAGTGCTGATTTTTATTGCGCAAAAACTATTCTCCGACAATTATTAATGGCTTATAAATTATGTGCTATCAATTTGTGTTAGTTAGTAATGTATCCATTCTTAAATATTATATGGGTATGGGGCCACTTATATGCAAAATAGGGTCCAAAAATATCGCGACCATTTCTACCTCGAATAAAACAGATGACACATCCTATAACAAAATTCATATATTAAGATGTCAATTTCATCTCAACCTAGTTTCTTGGCCACCCAAAACTTTTCTCCTCACTCTCCAAAAAACTTCATATTTATTCGGAGAGGTAGTCATTCCAATTATAACTTTTTTGCGGCAAAAATTAAAGCCAAAGCTTTATATTTATTTCTTACACACACATACAAACAGTAGGTGCTAGTATATTCTAAACACATCACTTTATTTTGAATCCGCCAGCGCATAGCAAAGCCTATCCTTAATTCCAGTTCAGTCTAGTCACCGCGTCGGTTCAGAATGTACGTGTTAGTACGCTTGAAAATTACTCGCAAGTTTTCGAGCAGGCTCTCTCAAAGTTCCCCTGGGACAGTTATATTGCCAGTATAGAAGAGTTCAACAAAACAAAAAGTGACAGGTGTGTTTGGATAACTTTCAAAGTGATATAGTGCAAAGTTGTTTCGCGTTGAGTGTCAATTTTTGAGATCAAGATAGCAGTTATGAAATTGGGATAAAAGGTAAGTTATTTATTTATTTGAAAATTAGTTTTACCTAGAGGTAATAGTAGTAGTAGTAGAGTTCTTTTTGGAAGAGTTCATTCCGGGAAGTCCTAATAACGTATCTAATTTATTGCGGCTTAAAGGGAAGTGGTGCGGGTGCAGTTTTGCAAGTATACATTGGTCGCAATGCCAATGCCATGGGTAGGTACGTTCTCCTCGGCGGACATACAAGTAATACGATTATATTGAAATTATTTATTGATTATATTAGACCATTGCCTACCACTGTAACCACTCAACCCACTCAAGCTGATATGTAGGTAAGGCTGATGGCTTACCTGTAGTTGTAGCATTTTTTATCGAAAGAAAGTAAATTAGAGCCACGTTCTTATATTATAATTGGCTCGCTTTGAAGTTTCAAAGCTAGCGTATCTATATATCAGAATTGCCGAGTATTTGTCAAAAAAAAACACACAAAATTACAGAGGTAGAGATCGCCCAATCTTAAAGTGCACGCCCCACTATTTCAGTAATTCAAAGTGAATTGTTCTTTATTCTCTATGAAACAAGGGTTATTTTAAAGTAATTTATTGGTTGTCAAAGTCAAAGAAATACCGTGGAGGGGCGTGCATTTTTAGTTTGGTTTATCTCTACCATGTATGATATGGAACTTTGGATCTAAGAAAACTAAGAATTAAAAAAAAAGTTTTAATATTATTTGTGTTTTCTTAGACGTGAAAACACAAGTAAATTTGCCATGTATTACGGCAATTGCCGTGATCAATATTAGCAACACTGCTGCCACATGTAGTGACTACGGCAAACCCCTCTCAAATATGTGGGAAACATATCCAGCACTGGAAACGTTTGCGCTGATGAAGAGAATAAGCGAAAATTTGAGAGGGAAACCATAAGATAACTTGAACCTCCTTTTCCACGTAATTGCATTGTAGGTGCGCCATAACGTTGTCCCTCCATTCTTTCTCAATATAAAAAAATGCAGAGTGGGTAAGGCTGCCTGCGGGTAATATATTCAAAAACTATTTTACACATTTTGGGACTTGCGTAACCAGAGCAAAAGCAGAGTAAAGCAGGGCAAAACGCGTGTAGTTTTGAACCTTAATTCGACGATATTAAGACTGGAGGTTATGAAACGGTTAGGTTCAGAGTCTCCAAACACAATGAGGATAAAATATACGTCGCTAAGTGAGGATGAAATAAAAACACTATTTTATGCTTCGATCAATGATACCCCTAGATGAAGGGTCGGCGCAAAAATCTGTCACGGTAAATAAGAGCTTGAGAAGTGAGCTCGTATTTTGTTTTGAAAATTACTGACGTTATTTACTAGGTAGGTAACATGGTTGTAATTAGGTTGAACTTAAAACTGTTTATCATTTTTGTCTCACTTCGTTATTAAACAATTTACCTAGCTGTCTAAGTATATATTCACGCGGACAGCTTTCAGCTATGATTTTGTATGTGACCCGTGATCAAGAGGTATCGTTGGTCGAAAATTTTATATATAAACAATTCATCTAAAAAAATAGACACGTTTATTTATGAGTAACATGTGAAACATCAGCATACGTGTCTCCTTTACACATCATCGAGGCCATGGTCAAGAGTATCCTAAACCAAGGAGCATGTGTGAAGAATGTTATGAGAATGAATTAAGTAAGAGGTATGCCAGGATCATAGGTAAATGGAAATCCATGATCTCTGCTGATGTGTGTGAAAAAAATCCCAAGTAAGAGGTATATTTTTGGCAAAAAATGCGTCTCAATTCAAACCATTTCCGCGTTTTAAATATTTTTTAGTTTTGAATTAGGAAATACCATTTACTTACTTCCTGTGTCTTTTGTGTAAAATATAAATAAATCAAACAATAGTACCAGTACCTATTTTAAAAAACTGTGTTAAAAGAGACCACTATGAGTAATATGTAAGACCTACCATTACGCACTGGTTTACCTCATTATGAAATAAGGAAAATGTTGAATTGTTCATTGCGCTAAGATATGTGGTACCCGTATCAACCAATTATAATATAAGTACTTCAACTACCTTTGGTTGGGAATCGCCGTCATATAATTATTTATTTTTATTTAATTATATTCATCCTTTTTACAGGTACAGTCAGCTGCACTAGAATGTATACAATTTGTAACTAACACAAATGTATTACAGCAAAACAATGAAATCTTAAAAACTAAAGAGTCATTAAATTAACTAGTTTAATTAATAGTACCGCTGTGAAACTACCGCTGTGACTGTACCTAGTAATTATCATATAATTTCCTTTAGCGTTCTACTAAACATTTTAACAGTTACATTTAAAAACTGTAGGTATCGCTTTTCTTTGTTTTTAGTTTGTTTTTGTGCGTGTTTTAAGCATTGTTTATTATTTTTGTTTCATTATTGAGTGCGCTTTGTATGTTTCCGTCAGAAATAAAAGTTTGTCTTTCTTTATTCTTTCTTAGGTATTCTCTTCCAATTAAAGTTTGAGTTGATATTTTGAGGAAAAACATAATTAATTTACATAAAATGTGTTTTGATATTTTTCCTTGACTGGTGAGGCCCACCACACCGCCGCCCCTGCAAATCTGATGACATAACTACACCATAACACAATACATGGGAAGGTATATAAGGTAATTGTAGATAATGGATGCCCAGAACACTAAATATGTTCATGGCAACGCAATGTTGGTGCGCTGTCAAAACATTTAACAGTCAATTTACCTAACCTACCTACTGTTTGTTTTTAATTCGTTTTCTGTACATCTTAGGAGGCAACATAGCTTTTTTATTTCCATGGCGTTTTCTTCTTCAAGCAAGACAATGTGACATGCTCATCAGTTATGTTCGCAAGCATTTTCCGATGTCGTTTATGACGTCGACGGTTTCTCTTCTTCTTATGGCGTGTTACTAATAAATCAAGTATAAATAGCTACGCCGCTACGCCAGTATAGTTTATTTGACGTTGTACCGTCGTTTTAAATCATCTGTCAAACACAGCCGAACTGATTTTAGTTTCTCTTGCGTTATTTGGGTAGTGTTAAACAACAATATTTGAGGCCTATATACAAAGCTGATTGAGATTTGAGCAGTTGAAATAAAAGTGATATCGTGATTTAAAGGAAATGGTTTCATATAAAGCATGTGGACTTAAAGAAATGATAGTTGACGTAATTTTGACGCCAGGGCAAAATTACAGACAGAAGCCAAAAATGAGCGAAGACTGTTTTGTATACATAATTTTATTCATTTATGGCTGTGGACTTATTACCAAAATCTGTCATAAAGTAAATAATGAAAGGGTGTGTGTGTGTGTAGAAAGGGCTCAAAATCATTACCCGTGGAAATCTTTGGGGAAAACCAACCGTGGTTACTGGTTAATGATGGTGATAAACTTATCTACCGTCATACCTAGGCATGCTTCTTGATTTTTGGGTAAATGTATGGTGGTTATGGGTCCATAACAGAATAACAACCTAGCATAAGGACTTTAGAGGCGAGATGATAAAGTAAGTAAATTGTCTGTTAGTTCTACGTCACGTTTGATAGTTCTATATCCCTAAACCTAACTCATGCGCTCGTTTACTTCACATCCATTAGTCTGGTGTTCCGTAGAGAAACTACGGACCATTTCTAGGTACGTTGCACGTACGGACCACAGAGTAAAAATATAAATGCTCTATACCATAGCTAGGTAATCAAATTTTTGCTCAAACTGATAGAATATTTTTTGTAAATACATCTTAGAATACAATATAACTGACGGAACAATCAACGGTCTGCAGATACCTCAAACTTTTCAAATATTATTTTGTTAGGTTTGTTGTAAACAACTAAATTAACTGTAGTTTTCTTTGCTAATTTACTAATGTATTAATGATGATTTAAGAAGACGATAAGTCAGGGATCATTTCTTCGCAAATATTTACACATAATATATATTTTTTATGCTACTGTTGGTGGAACAAGCATATGGCCCACCTGATATTAAGTGGTTACCATATAACAAAGCATTGCCTTGTAGGTTATGCACGTTAGGTACGCGTGCCCTACCCTGCGTCCACCAACCTGAAAGCATGCTGGTGTTTAAACCGGAACACAGCAATGCCAGCATCATTGCTGTGCGGCAGAAATAGGTACGGTGGTAGTACTTCCCCGGACGAGACTTTTCACAAACATCTATATGTACTTCCTAAATAATTACGAGATAGACACCATTTTAGCTCCGAATGCTACGATCGATCAAAACCCGCATAAGATGTGATGGTATGACATTAGAACTTAATTTTTATCAAGCCCTTCCTCACTCATACCCTAAAACCATCAAATGACCCACTATGAGGCTACAGTCTTTTAATCTCTAAATAGGGTACGCTATAAAACACTACCGACTACTATAAAATGAAGTTCGTATGATGATCTCATATCATAAAACTGTTGTCGTAGATACGTGTACTTCCTACTTTTACGTTCATAGAAATTCCAACTTTTATGAGTCGTTGTAGCAATTGATGGTTATATTCATATTGTTCGCAAAAAGCTTTAATAGCTAAAACTTATTTATTTTATTTGAAAAACAGTGCTATAACACACTGCCACCAAAAAAAGATACGCGCAAATATCGTACCAGCTTCCAACACTACACTGCGGTCAATGCTTGGGCGCCGTGAGACGGCAAAAGCCCATCGGTGGTTCGCTGAAGATCGACAAAAAAGGCTTCATTCTCGTAGAGAAGAAATGACGTCCAAAATATTCTCGTAATAAGCATGGCATCTTATGCATTGTTATAGGTGATGTTAACCACTTGGTATATGTTTGTTCAAATCGACAAGTTGTAAAAACATCGGTCAAGTGCGTGTTGGACTCTATAATAAAAACGGCAAAAAAACCACGTTTGCTGTATGAGAACCCCATTATATATTTATTTTATTTGGTTTTTTAGTATTTGTTGTTATAGCGGCAACAGAAATACATCATCTGTAAAAATTTCAACTCAAACTATCACGGTTCATGAGATACAGCCTGGTGACAGACGGACAGACAGACAGACAGACAGCGGAGTCTTAGTAATAGCATTCCGTTTTACCCTTTGGGTACGGAATCTCTCTACTATATCAGCACCGCCTGGAGTCGTGCGGAAGTCAGCCTATTTATTTGTTTCTACTTGTGTTGAAGTATATTTCTGCACATTTCTCTCTCCATATTCACTATAAATCGAGATAGTAGTAGTACCTATACGTGAGCGAATGAATGTATTTATAAAACAACGATGGCGTCACAGCAATCACACCGATATAAAGCGAGATAACACCGCTCTACGTACGTGCTACGACATTCGTAGACGGTCTACGTGACTTCTACAAAACGACTGCTACTGAAAACTCATTTCATTTTTTTAACTACACTCACAAAAAGTTCATGAAATTCCCATTGATGATACCTGCCTGAGAATCACAATCATGTTCATATGTACTTATCATTTTATTCGGTAAATTTTGAGATATTATCGAGATTATAGGCTGTGTGATAGCTTAATCGTCGTTCTAATTGAAGCGACTTTGCTCGGGCGAATTTTGATTGTATGTACAAACCCGCAATATAAAATACCTACATAAATATTGATGTCATATATTGTCCCAATTGACAATCGCGCAATATCAACGCGTAATACGACGTTCACGCGGTCATATGATGAGGCAAACGGACAACTTTTCTTCTAAGGACGAGACCATCAATTAAAACCAATCTTTGTCATGAAGTATATATACAAATTATAGGCACATGAGGCTTAACACCAGTATACATCAGGTTGGTCGACGCAGGGTAGTACATCGCGGGGCACGTACTTAACTTGCGTGACCTATAAGGCAATGCTTGGTTATAGGTGATGGTTTACCACTCAATTCAGATGAGCCATATGGTTGTTCCACTAGAAGTTGCATAAAAAAATACATATATTATTACTTGCAATACTCAAGTCTAGAGTAAAAGTATCGCACGTAAGTATAGTTGACGGCTGCACTAAAATGCATATAAGCCGTAAACTGTTTCACAGCATTACAGTAAGCTTTAAAAGTCGTGATGTTTTTCATGATCACTTGTTTCTCGAATATTTACCTTGTAAATGTTTATTGTAATAACATTTTGAATGTTACTTAGTACAGCCAACAGAATATCTTTATATTTCTTAGATATTGTGTCTGCTCTGTTATTTTTGGGAACATAGAGCATTTGTTTCTTGGAGTGGTTTTATCACAAGCCTTCAGTTAAATGGATCGCAAAAATTCATTTGCATATTTATCGTAGTACGAGTATTTGTGCAGAGTAAACTTGGAAGGGTTATGTTACATGGTACTGACGAAGTCACTGATGTGAACAGATATGCTGATTTCAAAATATTCTCTTTGTTTCATTATGTATTTGGATGCAAAATGATACTAGGAACAAATGTAGCATATCTGTCGGCATACCTATATTTTAGTAGAAGAGCTCTTTGAGCAGGACTCGCCCGGAAGTTCTACCACCTTGCCTAGTTCTATCGCCAAGTAGCGTTGCTTTGTTTCAGTTTGAAGGGTGTGGGTGCCGATGAAATTAACTTGTGTCTCAGGTTGATGGACGTAGCGTAGAGCACGTAGGAAACGTTTCTAACGTGCGTAACTTGACGCATTGTGTTTCAAATGCTTTGATATAGTGGTGGTGACCACTTAATATCATATAGACTTCTTCTTACATGGCTTATCGACTATTTTAGCTAAGGGATCCCTCAGTAGTCAATATGAATTTTTTTTATGTAACTGTTAGTTAAACCAGAACGTTTCAGTTATTGATGTGGCTATCATCACAAAAAATATAATCTAAAAAGTAAGAGACAGAAATGGCATCAAACACAAGATAAGGAAAAAAGAAAATTAATTAAGTAAATGGAGAGATCGTTGTTTGCATCAGAACCAGTGAATCAGCAGATATTCTCGTAAAGCAGTGTCGGGAAACAAATAAAATGCCGTGCAAAGTTGTTTGGCCAAGACCTTCCTCGGTTGCTAGTGTCAATATCATATTTTCCCAGAGGAAATAACAGTACTTTATCCCTAATTTGTTCCATACATTTGTCCTGTAAGTACATTTTGAGTAACTCCTAAGTCACAGTATGATGGTTTAACACAAAACGTTGAAGCGCTCAGGGAAAACGTAATAGGAATTTTAATTGTATTATTGACTAGGAAAATAAACTATTGTAATATCGGTGCTGGTAATAAGTAACTAATATTTATGTTCGATGGCATAAAACGGTAGTTTTTAAACTTTGGGGTTTTTTTAGCAATATCTTGTTTAAAATGAAGTCATAGTGTGTTTTTGATTGATGCAAATTTGATTGAAATCTGTCAATAAATAACGCAAGTAACTTCCCCTCTTTCCCCCACTATTTTTCCCCCAATCAAAAATCGCGATCGGCAAGAAAATGTTAATAAATCTAGGAACTCGTGTGGAAATTTTCGTCAGAAACAGTTGAGAAATGCGACCTGTAGGTGATAACGGACGGCCGGACAAAGGATTTTTGGCCAATCTCGAAAATAAGACGCTTCGCTCACTTGGTTTAAAATAAAAAGCGACCTTTAAACATTGAGGCCATTGTAGAATGTAGGTACTTGGATCTTTATTCGCTCGTTGTCTCAATAAAAGCACTCCATGGATTTAGAACAAATCAAATCGCATGTAAAATGTCGAACGAATGAAGAACAAAACGGATTATGCACGGGATTGGCGAGTTTTATTCCACAAAGGAAGCGAGCGGATATTGGCGGGTAATGGAAATCCATCATTTTTATCGACAAAGTATCAACTGGAAAGCTCACGATCTGTAGAATCTGCACGTGCATTATTTACAGCTATCACTGCTATGTTGGTATTAGCTCTACCTTGTGCGATGTTAAAGCCAAAATCAAACAAAAGACACATTCAGTTGATTCGTTTCCTGTCATTTTAGGAAGCAACATAGCTTATTCATTTTGATTGAATTTTCTATTTGAATTTTAATATTTTTTTTATTAATAGTAGTAGGATAAGTGTGCAGGATAAGAATAATGATGATTCCTGATGATTCATTATCATTACACCGACAACATTGTAGAAAAAGTATTGTGTAGTTGTGCCAAATATGTGAAATGTTACAAAAAATGGGTGCGAATCGTTTTTGCGTAATTTTTCCATCACTCGTAATTGATGTTTGTATAAATATTTTGGTAGGGTATGTACTGAATAAATAATGCCAAATTGTGAAATAAAAAGTATTATAAATATAAACAAACGAACCTAAGGCACATAAATAAACAAGCTTAAATAAATATGCGGCAAGGTGCCAAAATTTGCAATCCCGCATCAAATTGAATTTATATCGGGGTATTAGGTTTAGGTCACACTGCACCGCCAACCAAGGCTATGTGCAACCGAGTAACATTTTCATTTTGCTATTTCTTTTTCTTTTGAAGTAATACTTATAATGCGACTCCCAACAAGGTTATGCGTTAAACGTTTAACACTACCATGGAGGGGGTATGAAAGCACTGTTCTTTCTCTCTTTCTTTCATCGCCAGTTACATTTCATATATTAATGAAGTTTGACTTTAGCCGTGTGTCAAGCGCACTCGTTTTTTTATCTGTGGCTCCATTCATGTCGTCATTCAACAGTCAATTTTGCTAATTTCAAGTGAATCATCGTAAGAGTTCCTAATAAAGTCTGTCAAATTATGCCAAGTCTGTGCCGGCGTTTTTTTTTTGCAAATTCAAAATAAAAAAAAATCATTTTTATTCAAATCAGGATGCCAATTAATATACTTTCATTCCAACTACTTACGCATTGCGCGAAGACCTCAAGTAATGTTGGTTATAATGCCACCGAAACTACACAAGACAACTCAAAATAACACTAGATAAATAACCCATGCCAAATAGTAGAATCTTTGTCCTCCCAAACTGTGCTAAGTATATTATTCAATAAAGTACAGTTTGGCAGCGCAGTGTGATAATCATCTTAGAATTGAGTTTTCTAGCAATTTAAAACGAATCACCAGCAAAGTAAGTGAATCTATAAATCAGAATTGACTGACTACAACTTTTTCACTGAAATGTGAAATAGGCTCACGGTGAATATTTTCAGCACAGCTTGGATATTTTACATCGTGTCAATACGCAAACACATTTTTTTGTCATATTACAAATACTTGGCATAGGTAAGTAAGATGTTAGAATATTTTCTCTAAGCATATTTAGATTTACTTACTCATGCGAAAATTTATAGGTATAGTTTGCTTATAAATATTACAGTACATTCTTAGGAAAAACGTATACATGTGGAAGACAGCTAAAGCCGTTTTTGTATTTCAAAGAGCGCAAAATCAACGTAAGATTATTTAATCTGTGGCTTAGTCGTTATTCCCCGGCTATAACGAACTCCGCCTTGGTTTGGCCACTACTTCTACTCGTTTGTAGTTAATGTTAAACGTTTTAAGGTACTCCTATACCTAAAACCGTTAAACATTAACTAGCCCTGTCGGTACTTTAACCTCTGGTTTTTATCTATTGAGTACCGGAGCTTATAGAGCAAACGTTTTAAATTTTATTGGTATTTAGAAGGCAATATTTAAACTACTTTTAAACTACATAGGTAGGTGCTACAAATGATTTTGCTAATAGCGACACTTTGAGGTTATTTGCGGACAAAGATGTGAGCGAGTCAGCGAGTAAATAAAAATATGTTTTTTTCCCGCAATAACCCATATGCTGTGTATTGCGGATCCAATTTCTATCAGGACAGAACTGAAGGGTCTATTGGTTCAATGTTTATTAAGTGGAATGCTCTTTGATTGTGGATGGAGGCTGAACTTCAAACGTGGCATCTTAAATGAGAAGTGGTATAATACTGAGGAACCTGAGACTACAGGCATTCATCCGTGCTACAAGTCACTGTTGAATATACATAGCTACTCATAGGTACTTGTACCTCTACACATAAATATAACATTATTAGCTAGAGGCTAGATGATGCTGATTTTCCAACATTTAAAAAAAAAGTGGAATTATAATGTAATAATAATAATGCTGGACAATCCACACAGCATCATCTAGCCCCAAGCTAAGCAGAGCTTGTGTTATGGGTACTAGATGATTGATATACTTAATACAATATAATTACGTACATAGATATTTTTTATTATGCATAGAAAATACCCAGACCACCCGGAATAAATATTTGCAGATCGTACAAACATTTATCCCGAGGCGGGAATCGAACCCGTAACCTCTTGCGTCGCAGGCGGACATTCGCCCGCCGCGCCACATCGGTCGGTAGGTACTGTACTAGAGAAACGCGCACAACTTTGTCTGCGTGAAGTTGTTTTTATACAAATTTCAACACCCGCATTACCAGTTTAGGCGTTGAATTTCAGGAATTCCTTTTTTAGACACCTCTACGCACCAAGATGAATATATTCTGAAAATTTCAAGTCTGCGACCAGTCGTTTATCTATCATGTAATAAATGTAGGAAACCTTTGCATAATCGCGTAATAGTGAAAGTCAACGTCAAAAAACATTTATTCAGTAATATCCGCGGGATCATCTTGAAACGCCCTAGGTCTAGGTGAATTGCAATGGTGAATAACCTTTGCATATTTGCGTTTTTTATGAATATGAATACTTTACGTTTTTTGCAGGCACTGCCCGCCTCCATGATTACTGAGATCAAAAAGGAACAGTTTCATAAGTTATTCAGCGTTTTTTTCCCTCATCGTAGTTATACTCAACGATAAAATTAATAACGGTAGACCTACTCAAAGGTCACTTCAAGAAATACATTTAAGCCAAATACATACTTAATAGCTTTTTAAAACATCTTATTCTAAGTAAACCTAGTAATTTTTAATCACAATGGATTCGCCGAGCTTATCCCAAATCCCTTAAGACTTCAAATGTAACTCTGGCTTTCCTTGCTCCAGAAGAATGGGTAATTTTGAGACTCGCCTGCATAATTGCTCGTCGGTCGGGGTAGCTCTTTTGTTTCAATGGGAATAAGTTTTTAAGTAGCATCTTTTCCTTACTGTATGCTAGCGTACATATACCTAGATAAAACAGTCGTACGACTATGCCAAAAGTATAATTATGCATATATTATACGCAAAGTAGATAAAATTAGGCTTTCTGTACAAGTACATTATACCTACTAGGCTAAGGATGGTAGTATAAATAGACTAACACTCGAATCCAAACGCAACTCAAATGGCTAGAAGAGCTCACGGTAGGTGGACAGATTTGATTTATTTCGCGATTATAATTTATCGACCTCGAAAACGAAATGTTTTTTTTATACCATCATCTACGTAAATACATTTCATTTAACATTGAGCGAAATTGATCGGTCGATACCAAAACATTTCCACGCAGAACCTTTCTGCGATAAAACATAATTAATTAGAGTGACAGGGGGTTATTGCGACAACGAGATACAATTAGCAGACGACGGGTGTCGGATGAAGGAGCCTCTGCGCCATGCGCCAATACTAAAGATACCTACCCACTAGAGCTTATTTGAATCAGTAGTGTACTCAGACACAAAAAGAATCTTGAGTAAGTACTTGGTACTGATATACTGACGACCGATGTGGCGCGGCGGGCGAATGTCCGCCTGCGACGCAGAAGGTTGCGGGTTCGATTCCCGCCTTGGGATAAATGTTTGTACGATCTGCAAATATTTATTCCGGGTGCTCTGGGTATTTTCTATGTATAATAAAAAATATCTATGTATTTAATGTATTGTATTATGTATATCAGTCATCTAGCACCCATAACACAAGCTCTGCTTAGTTTGGGGTTAGATGATGCTGTGTGGGTTGTCCTGCATTATTATTGTTATTATAATTCTTCTTTAGAAACAAAATGGTGTTTATTCAGTAGAATCTCATGGATCACTATGAATAGTCTTTAAAAAACCGGCCAAGTGTGGTCACCATATCACCATTAGGTATCTATAATAAAAACGGCAAAAAAACACGTTTGTTACTCCAAGGCTCCCCCGTTTATAAGAAATTGTTGTTATAGCGGCTACTCGCATCTGAGTGAGTGAAGACTCTCCTTAACTAAATAGCGTTTAATCGAATATTTTATTGTAAGCTTTTGAAGAAAGTTTTCGTTTTATTTCGTTGCTTAGCGGCTATACCCACGTCGCTTAGAACTTTAATAAAGAAGCGTACACATTACCGTTACTAATATAACCTGTAACCACACAAATAATAATGACAATGCTGGACAATCCACACAGCATCATCTAGCCCCAAGCTAAGCAGAGCTTGTTTTATGGTAATAGATGACTGATATACCTAATACAATACATTACACACATAGATATTTTTTATTATGCATAGAAAATACCCAGTATACCCAGTATTCTGGGTATTTTCTATGCATAATAAAAAATCCGGGTGTAAGTTCCGGGTGTTCCCGGAACAAATATTTGCAGATCGTACAAACATTTATCCCAAGGCGGGAATCGAACCCGCATACTTCTTGCGTCGCAGGCGGACACCCACCGCGCCACAACGGTCGTCAATGGGCTTACTTGCAATATTTCGCTTTCATCCATATCAGTATCATCTAGTATATCGCGAAAACGATGTCTTGATCAGACAGGCGGGATTCATATTTTTTGTCTTGTCCTTGTGTCTGATCGCGTGATTGAATATTTGATGAGACAGACCCCCTGGGATTTACCATTTTTTTGGTTTTATTTACATAATAATGTTTCATGGTCAAAGATATTTTGTAGTGAAACTAATTTACTTGGCTTCAGTTTTTTACTTGGTGGTTTTCTCACGATATTTAGGTACCTACTTTAGTTACTTAGGTTAGGTTTAGGTTTACTTTAGTTGAGATAGAATCACCCAAGATATTGGATCACCCTTAAGGATGATTCCAGAGATGACTGATTCTAGAATGGTCTGTTACTATATTATCTATCTATATCTATCTCCAAACTATTAAACTTTATTGAAATTTCGTTTAAATCTTTTTTGTTTTTTTTTATTGACATTCTTATTACTATTTTTTCTTTTACTTATAATTTTTTTGTAAATGATTCATACGACTTTTATGTAAATTTAAATATTGCACGCCTAGAATTAAGCAAAATACATTGAAACATATAATATAATAATTTACATCTATTTAACATATATGCAACTAGCTGACCCGTGCCCACTTCGTTGGGCGGTAAACATTTTTACTTACAAATTTTAACTGAAGTAGTACTCGATGTCGCCAACAGATGGCGTTAATACGACATAAAATAGCGGCCGTTCGCAGTTTTGCGTGGTAGTTTTTTCCCGTTCCCGTTATTTTTTCGGGATAAAAAGTAGTCTAAGTTACTCCTTATTACATCAGCTATCTGCCAGTGAAAGTCCCGTCGAAATCGGTCCAGCCGTTCCAGAGATTACCCGGAACAAACAGACAGAAAGACAAAAATTTAAAAAAATGCTATTTTGGTATATGTATCGCATATGCATGTAGTAAAAAGCGGTTATTTTAATATAACAAACAGACACTTAAATTTTATTTATTTGTGTAGATAGATATACGTTTGACTATCGATATATACCTACCTATACCAATTATAAGAATCTTTATTGTCCTCCATACCGGAATAACACCCGAAACAGAATAGCGAACGAAATAACTGGTTTATCTAATTTTAAGGAAAACAAGAATGAAGTTTTGAGGTATTTTTAGCAGGAGCGATGGATGTCACTATTTAATACTTATTCATTTACACTAATTACACCAATTAAAGACAAAAACCAATCAATTAATTATAGTCAATAAATATTAGGTACATGAAGACAATGAAATAATAATAATATCATACTCGTAATAGTGACGACCGATGTGGCGCGGCGGGCGAATGTCCGCCTGCGACGCAGAGGTTGCGGGTTCGATTCCCGCCTTGGGATAAATGTTTGTACGATCTGCAAATATTTATTCCGGGTGTTTCTATGTATAATCAAAATTATCTATATATGTAATGTATTGTATTAAGTATATCAGTCATCTAGTACCCATACCACAAGCTGTGCTTAGCTTGGGGCTAGATGCCGCTGTGTGGATTGTCCAGCAGTATTATTATTATTAATAGTAGGTATAGTTCGATCCGGTCGTGCACCAATGGATTGTTGACTTTGACTTTGACGTTACGTTTTGTCTTCCATTTCGTGGTCGTCATTCGAGAACCTATATTCTCCCGTGGTTGTCGGTTCCAAGCTAACTTATTCTATGGTTCCAAGAGCTTGCCACCACAGAGTACCTTTTTATAGACTGCTTACCACCTACCTATCTAAATAGGAACCTACCTATATACCTACCTATCCACAGTATATTTAAAGGTGTTCCATAAAAAAAAGTTCCTGCATATAAACAATAATTCTAATACTTTGAATACTATTAGATGATTGGATAAACTTTCAGGAGGACTTTAAGAAGTGTGCTAGACTAGCATTATCTAATATTATTCGACAACTTACTAAATATCTACACAAAGTTGTACTTTGATTAAAAATTATGGTCAAAACTAAAATTAGAGAACTTCTAATTTCCGAAACTGTTTTCAAATTATGATGCTGACTGTATTCGATTACTTACTTATTAGGTACATATTACAGAGTAAAATGAGTAGAAAGTAATGAAACAAACTACCTAGTAAACTTGTAATTTAAGCCTTGTAAACTTTGTCCCCATCTCGCTAAATTGATTTAAAAATATAGCCCAATTATTCCTTTATAGTACCTTAGGTATCTTCGTAAAACGTGAGCTACCTATTTAATTAAGCGATGCATAGAAGGGCTCGTGTCTAGACTACTAAATTACGACTATTAAATTCCTGACGAATTTATAAAATACTTGGCAGTTTTTAATCTGTGCTAATAGTCACTTTGATATGAAAAGACTATTAGCACAGATTAAAAACAAAAATTGGATTATAAAACAAAATAATAAAATAATGGCAGTTGAGCTACCCCTCGGTCTAGATGTCCAAGTCCATAGTAGAAGATCAGTTTTAGTAGTAGCAGAGCTCTGAGTGAAGGGTCGTCCGGGGAAGTACTACCACCATGTCTATTTCTGCCGCCAAGCAGCTTGCTGTGTCCCACACCCTTTAAACCGGACATTACTGGTGTAGGTAATGACAGGCACATGAGGCTTAACACCTGCATGCTTCAGGTTAATGGATGCAGAGTAGTGAATGCTTGCGATGCTTTGTTATAGATCACATCAGGTGGGCCATCTGCTTGTTCAATCAGCAAGTCACATTAAAAAAAACAGTGCCACTCGGTAGCGTCTTCAAGCTGTTTACATTGTCACGACAAATGGCTGATGTTCACACCACCAGCCTTAAGGTTACGCGTCACTTGAATAGACCCCCAGATAGATTCCGTCTTATACTCTATGGACCTAGAGAGTCTCAACCTCAAAAGGAACAATTGTGTAAGTTCTGTTGAGACATGCAAATAGGCTTAGCCCAACAGGTCGTTATACTCCCAGAGCTCATCTCCATAGATTACTTTTAAATCAAAGACAGTTACTTAGATCAGAAATGTATTTGCTTGTACGAAGGTACAAATACAATATTCATGGTGTTGGAGTTAACATTGGATATTCCATTATTTCCTAATAAAAAATAGTGAGTAGGTATATATGTCAAACAATAATTGAATCTAAGATCTTACAATGTAAATTTAAACTTAAGTCAAGTGATATGATATTACTGAATACACAAGACTATGTCTGAAGTACGTGCTGAAATTTAAACCATCAGTCTACTCTCAGATTAATTAATATATAAGATACTAGCAAGACGCGTGTGACTTCATCCCTCGTGACGTTATTTTCATACAAACTTCAACCCCCGTTGTACCCGTTTAGAGGTTGAATTTTGGGAATTCCTTTCTTAGTACACTCCTAAGCACTAAGACAAATCTACCCTGAAAACTTCAAGTCTCTACGACCAGCCATCTAAGCTGTGGGTTGTCTATATATGTCAGTCAGTCAGTCAGGACAAAGATTCTTATAATCGGTATATATCTAAATAGACAACACCGTGGATCGTGCTGAGCCGCGGTGGGTTTACTAGTTTGTTATAAAACAAGAGAGTGTGCTCGGCAACAAAGTGGAATTTGTTGTAAACTCGCTGAGTTGTAAACCCGCGTGCTTATCAAAAGTTGGAGTGTTGAACGCACAATGTGCTTTGTTTCAAAGTGGCTGGCCACTTTTGCACCGTCACTAAACACCTAATTTTACTTTGTTTCACGCTTGTTACTTTTACATGTTTTACCAAGTTCTGGAATACAAATAGTAAGTTCCGTTAAATAAAAAACCTGGTTTATAATCGAAACATTAGGTTATTAATTCAGCTGAACGTACTAGACTGTGACTTAGATATATCTTTCTTTTTTTATTTGCTGTTGCGACAAGGGTGGTGACTCGAAACTCCAAAATTGTTCTTCTGCGGGGAGGTTGTAGCCGCTTCTCTAGTCCTAGTAAAGATATCCCAAACTTAAGCTGCTCCTCCCACTACGTCGGCCAGTCAATGCAAATTGTTTTCAATTATTGACACAACAAGGATCATTTTGAAATAACTGGCTTTACGCCAACATCAAGGAAACGGAAGAGGCATGGATTTTTAGACTAGTTCACACCACGTAGTTTAAATAATTGTTGGGATGACCCTTATCAAAAAGTTGTATATTATTTTCTTTGTTTGCAGATAGCTGAGGGCGGCCCAACATGCCTTCGCCCCTAAAAGGTTAGAACTTGGTAATAATCAATTAAAAGGTTAAATGAGTATGCATGTAAAGTATTAGTTAGGAAGTGTGGAGCCCATTTTATTTTACGACCATGTATAATGTAATGTAGATTCACAAATTTGTCGGTCCACTTATTGAAAGTCGCTCAGCGAGCTATGGAGAGAGCCATGCTCGGAGTTTCTTTGAAGGATAAAATCCGAAAAAAGCTATCCGACAGAGAACCATGGTGGTCTACATAACTCATAGGATTAGCAAACTGAAACGGCAGTGGGCAGCCACGTTTGCAGAACCGACAATCGCTGGAGCAAACGAATACTTGAGTGAAGACCAGGTTTAGGTAAGCGTAGTGTTGGATGCCCACCGGCGAGGTGGGGCGATGATCTGCGACATGTAGCTGGCGAACACTGGATGAGAAGGGCCAAAGACCGGGCTCAGTGGCGCGTCTTAGGAGAGACCTATGTCCAGCAATGGACTAAAGTAGGTTGATGATGATGATTTCAAACTTTGCACGCGTTGTATATTGCAAATACCTCTTTTATTATATACAATGGTAAGTATTTTAGCTGTTTTATAGCTATATGACATATAGCATGTCAAACGGTATGTTTGGAATAATACTATATTCTAGTATTTTTTAAACTTTCGCGATCGGAACACATATTGAAGACTTATATTACACGGGTATTTATCGCGTATTACCTTTTTTATTTATTTTCCCGACGTTTCGACTATGTTGCAATAGCCGTGGTCGCGGGCAGACTGGAGCATTGAACTTGAGATCTACCGTCACTGAGAAGCGGTGGCAGTATCAACAACTACCCTCACTTGATCTTCGGTATCCATATTGTCAGTGTTCACACTACGACACACAACACTAATAGTACTATATTCTGTTTTATCCTACCTTGCTGGTAGAACAAGCTACTAAAATCGGATGTAAAACTATTCCAAAATGAATTTTATGACAAACTAATTCTTGTATACGTTAGTATTCCATACGTGACAGGTTGCAAGCCCATCGCCGCTGCTAGAATACTAACTGGTCTCCTCACGATGTTTTCCTTCACCGTTTCACTTCAATTCATTTTTATATATACTTATTACAGCTATAAGATTTATTTTATTCATTAACCCACGCCGCTAGAATAAATCATAGTTTTAATTGGCAGACACCCTGTACTACAAAGGTCTTCATTACCTGGCTGGTAGTAAATCTTAGATAGCAGGTATAAGTTGATTGGATACAGTCGTAATCCAGATTACATAAAATGAGTTTACCTCTCAGCCCACCTTAATCTAAACTAAAGTCAGGGAAAAATTAGAAACGGAATAAATTGCCGCCGTTAAAAAGGCATAAACTAACAGGCCGCCGTCTTCTAAACCTCTTTGTAATACTCAACTATACTCTGCAGTTCAACTCTTAGAAACGATAAACGAAGTTTCGTATTGTCGTTTTGAGTTACACTACGCGGCATGCCAGGCGGCGGCAACTTGACTTTTGACGGCTACCGAGTTGCCCCGCAGTATATTACAAAACGACAATACGAAACGATGAACTTCGTTCATGGTTTCTAAGAGTAGACTTGCTGTATTTAATCGTAATACTACGATTAAGATGAGTACGGACCAAAGTCAAAGATAATAACCCTACAACCGTTAATTTCCCTAGTAGGTACATAGTTAAAATTTAAATTCAAATTATGCAAGTAGAGTAAATAATATTAATGCTGGACAATCCATGCAGCATCATCTAGCCCTAACCTAAGCAGAGCTTGTGTTATGGGTACTAGATGACTATATTATTACATCGAATCCGCAACCTCTTGCGTCGCAGGCGGACATTCGCCCGCAGCACCACATCGGTCGTAAATTTACCTTACTTATAAAAAGCTGCCAAAAGATTTGGCCGTCTCCCATCCGGCTCCCGTATTACACCTTTTGCGACAAGTATAAATACTCAGCTAGCTTACAACGCTTACCGTGGACTGATCACAAGATAGATAACACTTTACACAAGGTATACATTATACATCTAGGTTAGATAGATAGATAGATAACACTTTACACAATACATTATACATTTAGGCGAACGACAATAGGCTGCCTTATCACTGAAAGCAATTTTTTCTAGGGAACCCTGTCACGAAAAGGAGTTGAAAAAGTGGTACACGGGTGTGTTAAATATATATACTTATATAAACTATAGAGAGATAAACTGACAATAACAAGTAACGTTTTATTAGGGTCAGACAGCCTAATTTTCATAATAGTTATAATATGCTTCAGTGGATAGTGCTGTTGCTAAGCGGCCCGTATACGGCCCCCGTATTAAGTAACTTACGACAAGGTATTCAATTAAGTCAATTGTCACTTTATATATTTACAAAATATATGTTTGACAGCAATAATTCTTACACTTGGTCGTGGGTTAGGTGAAAATAAATAGAAAAAAAAAAGAAAAAAAAGTAGGTCAGTCGATCACCATAATTTGGTGTAGTTTTTGAGTACGGTGCTTCAGTGAGCAGTGGATTTAAGTAATAAAGTAGCAGTTGCTCGATATTAACATTTTACTGCTTGCGTTAATCGAATCGTGTTTATTTGTCGTAGTGAAACACACACAGGGTCGGCCTAATGATTAGTGAGTGTTACCTGCTTATTGTTAGGATAGCTCATCGAGAAAAAACAATAATTTGGCAAACTGTTTCCTGAAAAAAATATCGACAGCACATAAGCCGCTATTCTAGTTTGTACAAATAACCCATACCAAAACTACTACATACCGAAACCAAGCCAAAACCAACACTTCGGGATAATTGTTAGATATATTGAACTTCTCTATAAAAATGAGTCGAAGGATGAAGAGGGTTATAACACAAATACAAGTAATTATTACGACAGTAGATGATTCACTCTTCGTCAAAAATCATAATTATTACGGCTTTCATAGGTTACATCCTACGGCCGCGCTGCGATACGAAAAGCATCAATTCGCAATCGTCGTTGTCAAACGCCGTGGTTGTCACGTTGGACAGTAGTGATTGCGTATTTGCACTTGTCGCGAGTTATGTAATAAGTTCAATCAAATCACAGTAAAAACAAAACCAGGTATCTTTTAAGAGGGGGGGGTTTTTAGATAATCAGTTTATGCTTATGTCTATGCATGTTTATAAAATAAAAAGGAACACTATAACCATAGAATAAGAAACTAATTACAGTCCATATTCTTAGACTATAACTATCTACAGAAACAGCGATAAAAAGAAGAAGATAGAAAGTATTCCATTAGCTTCAAACTTACAGCTTTAATAGCCTTACATAGACTGTTAAAGCTATTTGTATGGTCTGTGCAAGGTATTTGTACCGTCGACGATACAATGGTTTTATTATGGAACTAATTTTATGTTTATTCTAAAGTGTAATGCCGCGTTAAGATTTTACGTACCGTGCAGTGTCGTAAATATTTTCAGTATGTAACAGGTCATGAGTTTAGTAATAGAAACATTTTTATTTACTACCATTCTATTCTAGAAGCTTTTATTGAGTAAACATAGAAACACTGTAAATAACAATATACTGTGCCAAAATTACTTTGGGGCGAACAGTTACGATTTATTTGCTATTTGGTATATGCGTATGAACTGGTATGAAGGTGGATCAAAGTCTTAGATTCGTATCAAAATTCCAAAGCATGAAAATGTTGATTGTACAAAGAAGAACATAGGTATATCATAAATATAGATTTACGCACAATTTATGTACCTACCGCTAACAGTTGTGTTCGCAGCTTAGAAAATAATTCCTCTATAAAAACTAGCGTGGGCATGGACACCGTTCAATGCTGCATACTGAGACAGGGACCTATTTGACCCCCAGCAACACAAAATGCTATGGTAGGTAGGTAGATACCTAGGTTAGTTGTATGCTATGTGCTTTTTATTTTTATTCTTTGTTTAGGTTAAGAAGTTGAGCACCGGTGGCCTAGTGGTATTGTCCTGCCATATGGTCCTTTTTTTTGTTGCGCTGGGAAAATGCGTTACGCATCCCCCCCCAATTGTGAATGGGAGGGGTATGTGGGACTCTCCGGCCTCCGCTAGCCGGTATACCCACTAAAAACCCAGCGGCGCTCCCACTTCGTCTATGTGGTGGGGAACTGGGAGACCGGCAGAGCCTTTACATCCAGTCCCCCGCCGACGATGGCCCGCCTTTACAGCGGGGCCCGCACGTCCCCCCCCCTTACAGGGAGGGACCCGGAAACAACAGCGACTTTGTTGTTCCCGCCCGACGGAGAAAGGTTGTGGGTCCAAATCCGGTCGTGCACCAATGAAATTTTCCGTTCGAAAAATATATGTGCGCAACGGCAGTGCTCTCAAACGGTGAAGGAACACATCGTGAGGAAATCAGTTAGTATTCTAGCAGCGGCGATGGGCGTGCAACCTGTCACGTGTGGAATAGTTACTACTGTAAAATGTGGGTATATACCAAATGTACTATCTGGACATACCTCTGACTATCCTCTTAGACATCGCTGAAGAATCCCGAGTAGGTACTTGGTGCTGGTATTTCTTTATTTTTCTTTCTTTCTAAGTTAAGTACACCTAGTATGCTATAGTCTGTATATCTGGAGCGCGTTCGTGTATGCAAACTAAATGAGGTAAAATTCCTTTCACAAAAACCGATAAATCTAACCATACATAAACAGTAGCAGGTAATAAGTATCGTCCTGCGGTTAGTTACCTTTAGGTACCCATTACTATTACATCATATTTAAATTATCTACATTCTCAGAATAAATATCGCATCATCGGGGAACCCCTGAAGCATTTTAGGTAGATGACCTAAGAGAATATTCAGTAGCAAAGCTCATTAAAACCTTTTTCGAATGGAATAAAACCTTCTTTAATTTAAAAATGTAGCTTTTGAAAGATCAAACCCATTAAGATGATGATGTTTTTTTTTGCGACGATTTTTACAAAAGAAATATACTAAAAACAAAATTTGGAAAAACTAAGAGGAAAAAAATTGAACAACAGACGAGGCGTTTAATCATGTTAACCTGCTCCGAATCGTCGAAAATTAAAAAGAAAAACCATTAGATAATTAAATATTTTAGGCAAAATAATGTGTTATTCTTTTAAGGTGTTTTTTTTGCTATTGCTGGTGAGACAAGCATGGCCCACCTGATGTTGAATGGTAACCATCATTGTATGTCACCTTGTAGGTCATACACGTTAAGTACATGTCCTACAATGCACTATCCTGCATCCACCAAGTTGAGGCGTACTGGTGTTAAGCCTCATTCGCCTGTAATTTCAGCGGCACCCACACCCTTCAAACCGGAGCACAGCAAGCTATTTTGAAGAAATAGGCATGGTTGGTGGTAGTACTTTCCTGGACAAGCCCTTTACAAAGAGCTCTACTACTACTAAAAAGAAAACTGTACAAGAAATATGAAGCTCTGTATTTCCAAATAATAAATATGCGTTTTTCCAAGTAATCAAAATAATAAATCACAATGCGACCGTCACTAAGATAACACTAGCTACAGGCTGCTAATCAGACTATAAACTGTTACACATAACTCACTTCACGCCCAACGTAGGTAGAATAAAAAATACCTAAATATGATATTATAGTGCCTATAAAAAGAGTTTCCATAGTTTGGCTTACCTCGAATGAAAACTCCATAGGCAGGCATCACAGTTGATTATTATAATACTATATTATTTTATATACAAACGGATTGCCAGTCATGCCTCCCATTACGAATCGCCAAAATACATCTTTATGTATTTCAGTACCTATTTAAGTTCAAGTAGCTTCCTACACTAGTTTGTAGAGAAGCGACATACTTGCTGTGCGTCCAGTAACGTAAAATATTGCTTTGCTCTAGACAGAGAATATAGTTCTACCACACAATAAATGTGTTTGCGCGTGATGTCTTGGGACCAACGCTACAAGTTATTGTAGTGCAATTGAAACATTATAAATTGATGTTGTTATTTTTCGAACTTATCTTAATAATAATAATAATAATATTAATATTTTTAGCTAGGTAAGATAAGATAGGTAGGTGAGGTAGGTTAGGTAGGTTCTGTACCATATAGTAGATATTTATTTGTTTCGACCCTCTGTACACATACAAATTCTAACCGAAATATATAACTAACTAGCAAAAAGACTGCGACTTCATCCGCTTGGAAGTTGATTTAATACAAAATTAAACCCCCGCTAATCCCCCTGAAATTCAACCTCTTACAATCAATTCAATTGAAACAAATTTGCCCTGAAAGTTCCAAGTCTCTACGACCATCAGTGGCTTGCGTTGTTTATATGTCTGTCAGTTATTTTTACAACAAAGGCTATAATGAATATTTGGTTTCAGGGGGTAACCGGTTGGAGACAATGGTGGAAGTGACTTCAGCTGTCAGTGAGGAGGCTGTTGAGCGTGTTGCCAATGGAAATGTGAGTACTTAAGCATACCTGAGACAGCGTGCATTGTATAAATAAGATGACACTCATTTTATAAGGACCTAATAGTGACTTAACTAGCGCAATACCTAAGTATGCGAATGGAGTTTAAAGACACAGTGTAGGTAGGTAAACTATACATATTAAAATCATCTAAAATATCTATTAAAATAATCTAAATCTAATCTAATAATCTGCCTTAGCGTAAAGATATTGGTACCGCTTTTGGTATAATCGTGTAAAAAACAGGCCTTTGTCTTATTTATACTTCTATACTTATTCTAATATTATAGAGAGGTAATGTTTGTGAGTTTGTGAGGTTGTAGGGGGTAATGTCTGGATCTACTGAACTGAAAATTCTTTTAGCAATAGAAAGCCATTTGAGTGTCATGTGCTATTATTAAGACGAAAAATTAAAAGTAGAAATGTTTACTGCCCAACGAAGTGACCACAGGCCAGCTAGTTGTAAATACTTTATAGTGTCAGGGGAACCTTTGTTTGTTTTTAATCGTGCCTCTATTTACGGGGCGGCTATAATGCCTGGAACAGGGCTTTTGATTGAGTGAGTAGGTTTGCCCAGAACGTGTCCATTCTCACAGCTTAATCAGGTTAATCCACAGAAAATACATAGGCAATACGTGCCGCCAGTTTCCTCAGGATATCTTCCTTCAGCGTTTGAAAGCCAAACGAATAAACTAATAAGGCACTGGAATTGCGCACATACATTATATACCTAGCGTAGCTGAATTCTTAAAGTTGAAACAAGATATTTGGACAAATAAATTGTAAAGTCACTTAGATTTGAGACGCAGACAACTTGGCTCCACGTGTTTACCTTTGTCTCAGACGCATTTGAGTTAAAACGTCTGTCTGGGCAAATAATAATATAAAATTGTATGAGCTCAGTAGTATAACTCTTTCGTTTGAGTACCTTTGTATTTTTCTGTTTACCTTTTTTTTACTTACAATAAAATACACTTTTAAATGACTTACTGAGAGATCAAGGACTCAAAAAGCAGTGCTCTACGATGCACTGCTTTGAGTCCATCAACCTGGGTCCTGCAGGTGTGAAGCCTAACGTGACTGTAATTTTACCGGCACCCACAACCTTCAAACCGGAACACAGTAAGCTATAAAGAACATAAAAAACAAGAAATATATAGTGCATGGTGGTAGTACTTCTTCGGACGAGCCCTTCACAAAGAGCTCTACTATTACAGAAACAGGTGAAGCATTTGAGTTTTTTGGTAGGTCATTTGTAATTTTTACTTTTCTTTATATTGTTTTATCATAATCGATACAATATGATGATCATTTACAGCAAACGTTTCAAACGTTAGACCTTCCTCATAAACTCCAGGTCTTGTCATGAAAAAAATCGAATGCTGGTTTGTTTGTTCACCAGTAACAAATACAAATGTTTATTTTCTAAAAAGTGTTAATAAAGATCAATTATATTAAAGATAGATAAAATAATGCAAAATATATCACAAACTATTTAAAAACTTTTATCATGACATTTAACCTACTATTTTTAAACTGTGGTGATACTCTATTTTTAAATTCAGAATCTACAATTACAAACATCAAATAACCTCTGGTACCCGATCCAAGGGTTTTAGCAATTTAGAATTAGGTAAACACACCTTTACGCTGATACAAACCATCGTATAATTTGCAGTCGGGCAAAAATGCTCGTAAAGCCAGAGTGATACCAATCTGCCTCACACGGGTTCTTATTAAAGCGAACAGCAAATAGGAACACCCTATTGACCCTTCGCTTTATCGGGGCCAAGTGTCTTCCTAAGCGTTCTGCCATTGATCAACTCTGCTACTAACTTATTTCTATCCCTAGTTAGGTAGAAAATTAGGTAGAAACCTACTTCTATAATACTCTTTGAACTCTATGTTTATGAAGATTGTTTTAATAAGGTTGTAGTTTTAATTTGTAGTGCACCCCGACCAATCTTTATGTTGTAGATCCATTCAAATGTGGTCTGAAAGAGATCACATCAGACCGGCTGGTATATTTATTATCTGTTTCTTTTTTTCTTTTTTTGTAAGGAACAGTTTAAAACTTGAATTTAATTATACCTATTATAATAAATCAGTAAAGTGACTAAGATAACCTACTGGCTGTGATTAATAGTGGTTAAAATTTGAGTTGGCAATAGGGTTTACCAAATTCAAATTACTCAACTGACCACACAGCGTAACACTGTGGTAACACCCCGTCGCAATAAGGTCAATGACATCTACAGCTGGTTATTAGGTTGTGTGTGATATTTTAGATACGTCTTGGATTCCTTGTCAAACATTTTATAAAAAGTTTTTGAAAGTAAATAATAAAAAAAATGAATGAACAAAAATTTCTAAATAAGGCGCTATGAGTAGTTAGTAATTTATAACAGACTTCGTCTGCGGGAAGTTATCTTCATATAAACTTTAACCCCTGTAGTATCCCTATAGGGGTTGAATATTGGGGATTCCTTTCTTAGTATACCCCAACGCACCAAGACAGCGTCTATACAATCAGCCGTTGAGGCTGGGCGTTGTCTATAATATCAGTCAGTCAACCAGTCAGAACAAAGGTTCTTTATAAGTGGTATAAAGGGGTTGTAGGAAAGTTATCCAATTCCTACATCTACTAGTTAACGTTCAATTTGTCATATATCCGGTTAGCGAGTGTTTGCGTAATGCTTGTTGTTCCGTTATGGCTGTGCGACTACCTTTTCATATCCCGTAGGGATGTCACTTCTCTTTATGCTTTGTTATTTTATAATAAGAATGAATATAAATATTCAGGAGAGTGATGAATATGAATGTAGATGGATATATGGGTCGAGGTAGACCAAAGAAAAGATGGATGTGCTGTGTGAAAGATGGATACTTCAATCAATGATACCCCTAGGATGACGGGTCACCTACAAAATTATAGCTAAAAACTGTCTGCGTGAGAAAAATTATAAACAGTTTTAAGTTCAACCACGAGACGGATTTTTTGCGCCGACCCTATATCTAGGGGTATCATTGATTGAAGCATGGATAAGAAAGGAGTGAGTATGGATATGACGGTTGACAGAGGGGAGTGGAAGAAAGGATCAAAAATAGTGTAAAAATGATAATGACTTGCTTTCCGAGACTAGCTCAGACAGACAGACGCACGAGGGACTTTGCATAGCAGGCACTTCACTAGGTATTTGTAGGAGTCCTAGTCAGTGTCTCGCCCATAACTAACGCATCGCATTCAGGTATCTCGCTTACACTCAAAACTGCTGATCACACATGCATTCATTTTAAGTTCAGTTTTAAATTCATGGGACTATTTCTTTCGTATTTTGTTTAGTGCAGCAATACAAAGGTTCAACCCTACGATCGGTGGGCGGGTTTTATTTAGCCCTTATCCGTCTCCAAGTAGATTTATGCGATCGCAGTTCGCCTGCGAATGACCGCAAATACAGCTTTATACACATTGCTTACCCGTGTAGAAAAAACACTCGCTAAATTTACTTCAGTGTTGTGGTCTGGTGGATCGCAGAGTTGGCAATGCTACTTCATTTGTTTATTTTAATAACAGTCACAGATAACAGTCAATAGAAGCTGTTTTGCAAATTACTGTTTAATATTATAATTTAATCATTTTTATTCGCGTGCGCCAAAGGATGTTTCTGTTCGAAACTAGTGCTTTCAGACGGCGAAGGAAAACATAATGAGGAAAACCGATTAGTATTATTGTTGCAGAGGCGATGGGCTTGTAACCTGTCACATATCGAATACCTACCATTTTTTGCAAAATGGGTATGTATGGGTTGTGTAGAATTTCTTTTAGTGGTCAATCGACTACAGTGTGCTTAAATAATGAGTGCGGGAATGATTTTTTAGAGCTGAGATTGAAGCTAAGCTTTGTCAAAGTTGGGCCTATCTGAAATGTCAGTTACAAAAAATACCATTTAGTAATTGAGACGATCAAAACTTGAATGTAGATAGGGTATAGATAAAAAGGTAAGGTAGATATTGATAAAATGTATGTTTTGTACGGCACACCTATAATTACAAATTGAACAATAACAAAACACAAGCACGTATTACATTGAAATCGTTATATTCTCCATAAATTTGCAGCTAGCTTTTGTTTACCTTTCCAAAGAATGGGTTGTTCTGTGTGTCTATTAGCATTATTCGTATAATCAATGACTCCACTTGAAATTGGAACTTCATTCGTATCTTTAGTAATATTACTAAAGATCCTTCACTCATCAAAGCTGAAAATGATAGGTCATTTTTCTATGCGACTTGTAGTGGAAGAAGCAGATCACCATCACCAGATCATCACCATCACCAGAGAAAAAACATTGTGAGAAAACTAGTTAGTATCCTAGCAGCGGCGATGGGTCTGCTAACCGTCACGAATAGAACTACATTGAAATTTGGACTGAAGATAATGGGAGAAATCAGAAGTACGTCCAAATATTACTATTTCAGCTTACTGAAAAAGGGTGGTTTAAAAGGGTATCGGTGGGTGCCAGAGAAATGACATGCATGAGACTTGAAATCTGTATACCTCAGGTTTATGGACAAAGAGTAGTGCATCGTAACACGTTGAATGTGGCCTGCGGAGCAATGCTTTGTTGTAGGTGATGGTAACCACTTAACATCGGGTGGGCTATCTGCTTGTTCTATTAACCTATTATAAAGAAATTTTGATTTGATTTGATTAACCAGTCACATAAAAAAAAAAGATATATATAAAAAATTGAGGCTTATCTATCCTTCAACTTTCCGCGATTCTAGTAATGTCGTTGGTCCACCGGGTGAGAGGGCGTCCTATGCTTCGTCTTCCGTTTCGTAGTCGCAACTCGAGAACCTTGTTGATTGTACGAGATATATTGCTTTAGTTGTTTTGTGGATGAGTGTGTTCGGAACCAAACCTCAACGTTGATAAACAGAGTGACGTGCTCAAAGTCTACGTTTAGGGATTATTACTTATTGCGAGATCATGGCGCAATGACACGCATGGTTTGATACTTAGTTGATCGAGTAAGCGATTGAACTATGTAAGTTAGGCCACTTTACTTTGCTTATTTGTATGTATATCATCATGGTCGTCTGTCTGTAGAAGTCCATGTTTTTCCTGAACACTATAATCAGAATTTTAGATTCACCTACTTTTAAGACGTTTCGAGATGATCCCTGCGGATATTAGTGGATAAATGATTTTTGACTTTGACTTTGACTGAATCTCTTTAAGGCAAGGCATCTTTTTACGTCCAGTTTCATCGTTGGCTTCATCGTCACTTACCACCAGATGAGATTGAAGTCAAAGGACGGTCTATCAATGATTAAAAAACAAAAAATACAAGCCTGTTCTACACGTTTCCAAGAGAAACGATTTTGATCCTTGCCCATCTACGGACAGTCAGACAGACAGACAGCGAAGTCTTAGTAATGGGGTCCCGTTTTACCCTTTGGGTACGGAACCTTAATAAACTACATTAGAAAGGAATTCTACAACTAAGCTAACAAAGCCCAAACTAAACCTGTTTACGTTGACGAATATGCTAAGTCGTGAGTTGATTTGCATTTCTGATTGACATATTCAACGAGTGATTACGGGAGGTCTGTATTCAGAGCCCCAGGGGACTGAAAGGGACGAGCGATATTAGATACGCTGAAAAACATGCGTAACGAGGTTTTTTCTGGATAAAGTCAAAAAGGTATTGAAATCTTACAGAATTCGCTTTCTTTTATCTTTGGAATTAACATAGCTTTTTCATTTTAATTGTTTTTTGTGTGTTATTTTAAGTTCTGTTGTGAAATTTCCATTTTTTTTTAACATTAATAGACAATCTCTTTGGCTTCAATCTAACCTGATGGTATAGTGACATTTAGCTAACATTTCTCGTGATCTTGCGCAATGTGTGAGTAATTAGAACAAAAATGGCATCCTGATTTGATTAAAAATGTTTTCCTTAGATTTTGAGAAATACCATTATTTCTTCAAAATTACAGCCGATTTAACTTTCTGTTAGTCAGTAAACTTGACTAAAATCCATTTATTATTATCCATTATAGGTTTTTACTTTAGGTATTATAAAGAAGAAAGAAAATCTTTATGCTAAGTGTATAGTGCCAGTTCCTCATCTATAAGAATAGGCAAGAAACTTATGGCCCACAAATCCCCCCTGTCTGTCTGTCCGTCTGTCACCAGGCTGTATCTCATGAACCGTGATAGTTAGATAGAGTGTTGAAATTTTCATAGATGATGTATTTCTGTTGCCGCTATAATAACAGAATGAAAGGGAGCTCTCATACATCAAACGCAAGTTTTTTGCCGTTTTTATTAAGTATAGATAATGGTACGGAACCCTTTGTGCGCGAGTCCGACTCGCACTTGGCCGGTTTTTCAGTTTCACTTAGCTTTAAAGATAAAGGTCAAGCTCGAACCTAATTTTACGTATATAATTAGAAAAAAATCTAAATCGTATTTTACTACAACTTCTCATCCGACCGTTTTAAATTACCTCAAGCCAGAGTTCATATCTACTGAATAAATTCTTTTTGATTTGAAATAAATGGTCTAAAGGAAATTTACTTCAAAGCTCCGCAAAAAAAGCTTCAAAATCATAGATTCATATCGCAAATGGTATTTTTATTGCGCATTCATCTATTAACATAGTGGTTATAGCCGTTCAATAAAGCCCCATCCATCATCCCAATCCGGCGCGAAGATAAATTGACAAAGACATATGTGTGGGATACCATTAAATATGCACGAAAATGTACCGTATCCCACCGATATAGAGGTCATCGTTTTAAGGAATGGATTCCTGCTGTCGTGAGGTCGTTTTAATAAAATTGGGAAAGTGCTCTTTGGATATTAAAAAAGTAGGTAAGGGTTATTTTGATAACAAGCTTGACTTTCAGTTAGCAGTATCTTTTTTGTTGCTGGTCACATAGCAGTCTATTTAGTAGGTTTTTTTTTGTATTTCGATAACATAATTATATCAAATTAAAGGTAGGTACATACCTATATATTTGCTTACTATTGTATAAGCTTTACTTATTTGTAAGTTTGTAAGGATATACCTGTTCAAATGAATCAATCTAATTATAAACATCTTTGTACTAACTGACTGACTGATTGACAACGCACAGCCTAAACGGTTGGCCGTAGAGACTTGAATTTTCAGAGTTGATTAGTTTTAATGCGTAAGGGTATCTTTTTTATAGGATACAGTGAGGTTTGAAGTTTAAAAATAGCTTCACGTGGACGAAGTCGAGAGCGTTACCACTAGTGAATAAAAATTTATTATAAATTTATAAAAAAAAATACATGCTAGGCTCTCTGTATACTGGCATCTATCTAATTTCTGACAGCAAAACCTATACTTATAGTTGAAAGTCACAATTGGGAACACAAAACAACGAGAAACGTCAATTATTATGGAACAGGCTTACTAAATAAACTGCGGATGTACTCAGAAGTCTACGAACTTCCAAAACACTTCCAAAACAACTGTTCTGACAGTTTTATCGCAGGTTTTATCAGCGATAACGTCCACGTTAATGCGTTGACACAGCGATACCATTAGATGCGACATATGTTTGTGGCGACACTGATGCTATTTCTAGAATTACTCGTGTCAATTGACTAGTCTGCCCGTAATATCGATGAAGCCTTATTTTTTCTTTGTGTCATCTATCCGTCATTCGACAGTTTTGCTAATGTCAAGTGGGTTTGTGATAAATAGTTTTTAGTTAAATCGAGTCAGTAAAAAAAGTAACATCGGCTTTCGTTTGTTTTAAAGAAAACGATGGCGTTTTTCTCAAAACCCAAGGATTTTGAGAAAGCTTTTGTAGCAAAAGTAAAATTTAATCTGTCGACTGTCACTAACAATAAAGTAGCAAAAAAAGAAAAAAGACAATTAATTTCTTAACTTTTTTCCCAATTGCTGGAAAGGTTGTTAGTAAGAACTCGAAGATAGTTTAGATATGGGTACTATTTCGCTAAACCCTTCGATCAATGATACCCCTAGATATAAGGTCGGCGCAAAAAATCTGTCTCGGTAAATAAGAGCTCAATCAATAAGTAAAATGAGAGTGACAATTAATGACTTTATTTACTAGGTGACATGATTGTAATTATATATTAGCCGTAAGTATATATTCACGCGGAAAGCTAGTAGCTATGATTTTGTCGTCATCTAGAGGTATCATTGATCGAAGGCTAAACCGGTCTGTGACGTATCTGTTAGCGATGACTGACAGCGCGATGTCGTTAATTTCGAAAGTCTCATGTTGAGTGTCAGTTATGGCCAGTAGTATTATTAAGGCTCGTTCTCAAAGTTTTCCTCTAACTGCGACACCTCGTAACTTTTCACAATCCTATCAGCTTTACCGTCGTCTCTCAGAATACCAAACCTACTACTAATAAAGTCAGCGTTACCTCGTAATAGTTACGCCGTGTTTTGTCTCTTTAGATCTAATTTGCCATGCCTATTTCTGCCGCCAAACAGCTTGCCAAACCTGTCACATATTGAATAACTACTGCAAAATATGGCTTTGTAGGTACTAAATATAATATTTGACGTACCTCTGACTACCCTTAGACATCTTAGAAGAATCTCGAGTAGGTACTTGGTACTAAGAGATCTTATCTTCCGAGTTTGGAGATTAAATCCATGGTAGGTACTATTTCTTTCTTGTCTTTTCCACTACTACGTTTACGTTATCTAGCGTCTATTCCCGATTGTCCCTACCCCCAGCGTTCCTACTAGGAACAATCGTTATCTAGCCATTTGCCTTGCTTCATGCGAGTTTAATGAGAGCATTGGCGTAGCTATCATAGGGCAAGGCGGTGCTCTGTACCAGGAACCCGGAGCTCAGAGGGTCCAACCGAAGCTTTGAAAAGAGAGGAGCATAAGAGAAAAAGATAAAAAAATCTTAAATTTTAATACCTAAACCTTATACTTTTTGACGGCCAATATAAGTTCAAGCTACGTGGAAAGAGGGGGTGTGGGGCCGATTCTTTCTGTATGCACCGGGGCCCTTGTCCACCTTCCTACGCCATGAAAGATGAAAAAAAAATGACAATTAAGTGTCTGTCTTCGTTTCAGGGTCAAAATGGAAGTGAGAGCGGCAAACCTAATGAGGCCGAGCCTACGCAGCCACCTGTAGGCGAGAGGCTGCCGGGAGATGGCGCTAGTAGTTCAGCACCTGATGAACAGGTAGGTCCCTTCATTGTTTGCAGTTTATGATATTTTCAGTTTAGGAATTACTTTATCGATAGTTTTATAAATAATTAATTATAAATTTAACTCTGACTGCTCTTTATAAAGGTCTCGTCTGGGGAAGTTCTGCCACCAAGCAGCGTGCTTTGTTCCGGTTTCAAGGGTGTGGGTGCCGTTGAAGTTACAGGCACATGAGACTTTAGCTTTACACCTGTATGCCTCAAGTTGATAATAATAATAATGCTGGACAATCTACACAGCATCATCTAGCCTCAAGCTAAGCAGAGCTTGTGTTAGGACTAGATGACTGATATACTTGATACAATACATTACATACATAAATATTTTTTATCATGCATAGAAAATTCCCAGAACACCCGAAATCCTCGCCGCATTCCTCGTATAAGTACCTATAAACTGTTTCGGGAACCTGCTCACAGAACTAACCTGAGTTGCAACTCTCCCCTGACTAGGATGTTCAGGAAATATAACGGCCTCCCCAAATCCATTGGTGTGGACATATTCCATGACGATTTGCACAATTATAAAGCGAAAATCAAGCAACACCTCACCAATTAATATTTATAACAAAAATTGCATCTGTAAAGTATATTTTTGTATCTAAAGTCCAGTTAGATTACCGAGAAGGTTAACAATGATAAAATAAAAATGCCTTGATATATTTGACCATGTATTATATAGATATTATTGTGATAGAAATTATTGCCTGTGATTATTATTTGAACTCTTGCATGTTGACGCTTTTCTTCTTTTTTTTTCTATTATTTTGTGATTTTTCGGTTTTTTTTTTGTGTTCTAACGTGTTTTAATGTAGTGTTGTTTCAAGGATTTTGAGATTTTCTTTGTTTTTCTTTGAAATTTTTAAGTAATTTTGAATTTTAAATTTGTAATTTACCTTAACTGTATTATTTACCATCCTGACATTAATTACTCTATGAATTTTAGTCTAATTTTATTATTTACCTACCTAACATTAATCTATGAATTTATACTATTATTATTTCTGTTATATTATTTTAAGCGTTTACTATTTACCTGTGTTAGCTGTGGTTGCCTTAAGTGGATAAGCACAGGGCGGGACATTGTTTTCGTTTAAGTTTAGTCTAAGTTTTGTGTATTATTTCTTGGCAATCCTTAATAAAATAAATAAATAAATCAATATTTGCAGATCGTACAAACATTGATCCCAAGGCGAGAATCGAATCTGCAGCCTCCTACGTCGCAAACGGACATTTGCCCACCGCGCCACATGTATTGGTCGTCAAAGGTTGTAGGTCAATACCAACTAATAGAACATGTGCTTAAACAATACCTATGTGTTTTCAGAATCGAGTCAGTGATAACAGTCGCTTTCATTACGTAGGCAGATTTAATACGGACGAGGAACCAGGTAAATACTACTGTAAAATATTTTATCATTATCTCGTCTCTCCCAAGACGCGCCACTGAACCCGCTCGTCAGCTCTTCTCATCCAGTGCATGCCAGCTATATTTCCCACTTCGCCGGAAGACGTCTTTACAATATGTTTACTTTAGCGTGGTCTTCACTTATGTATTAGTTTCTACGATAATTGTCGGTCCTACGCCAGACATGGCTGCCCCACGAGTTTAGGATTTTAATAATAATTATTATTAAATTAATATAATTATATTAATTGAGGCAAAAAATTGTTGCTTACACAAACATTGGCCCATAGATAATACTTAAACATGATAATAAATGTTTTAGTACCATTGTAAAGACGTCGCTTGCTGTGACGTGTGCTTATTTCGTGTCGTAAAAAATCTATTTCGTAGCCTCGTAGACGTTGGCTACGAAATCGTAGCAAATGCCTACGATATCTCGTTGGCTCCTTATTTGTTATACTAACCTAATTAAATTAATATGTTTGTGTGAGGTTATACTTGTGGTACGATTGCGTTTTGAAAACCACTTTAGCTTGTCCACTTTTCTACTATAATAATAAAAATGAATGCCGACTGATATAATATTATAAACATTATACATATTTCAACTAGATATATATTACATTCCATTATATTATTGCATCTTTTGTTTATAAAAACAACAGAAGTTAACACAAAAATTATGATTTATGACGTTATGATTCATACTGTTGACACAGGCTATTTTATATATGACAAAAATTAGGGATCCTTACTAAATCCCGTGCGTAGTGGGACTAGCCGAAGTAAGTAAACTAAGTAATTCTGTAATTTCAGTAACTCCAGAATGCACACTAAAGGAACCGCGGTACTACCGAGGCATTTTCTGGCCGTCACTCAAACATACTTTTAAGGTGGGTCGCAACTATTTTACAGTTACTTATACAATAACTTTATAGTAATTACTACTAACATTCTTGTTTGTAATTTGTAATTTTCATATACAAATTAGCATTTTATTTAAATCACAAAGATGTTTTTATTATCCCAAAAAATATGTCCTCGACTGGGATTTGAATTACCGACCCTCCCTTCGATACGAGGATGCGCTTACCTCGCGCGAGGAGAGATCAATCAAAGTCGATGATATAACTGTTTTATATTAAAAAAAATCAGGTCGCAGGTGGAATTCACCCGCCGCGCCACATCGGTCGTCAAATTTCAAGTTTTGTTTAAAGATTATATAGAAGAGTGCAAAAGATTTTAAAGTGACACTATGCTTTCAGGATAAGGAGGTGGAGTCGCGGTACCAATGCTACTCTCGGAGGCAGCGCCAAAAATCCCTCATTATGGTTAACGTAGTTGATTTAGTACTTAAGGTATGTCCTACTTCAAAAAGTTTACTAACCCGTAGCTCATTTCAAAACTCCACTACTACTGCTAGATACAAATGTGAGGGCAGTAAATTTATACATACAAATATTTGTATTGTATTCTACGTATGTATTTACAAAAAAAACTATAGAAGTACTAGCTAAAAACGCGCGACTTCGTCAGCGTGAAGTTATTTTTAACCTTCAACACCCGCTGTACCCGGTCAACAAAACTTAGGCTAATATTTGAAAAAACTTTGAGTGTTTTAAAAAATATAAATTGTTAATCAACTTTTGTTACTGATCGTACAGTCATTTGCACTAGAATGTCTTTAGATCGTATCTTTCGTAATGGTATCACAGCAAAAACTCATAAATATCATAAAATCTAGCTGATTAGTTCTTATAATATTTGCTTTTATTATGCGAACCGCTAAGGAGTGGAACTCATTGCCAGCTTCTGTTTTTCCTGACCACTATAATCTGGATCTCTTTAAGGCAAGAGTGAATAGGTGTCTTCTAGATCGTCCTGCTTCATCGTCGGCTTCATCGTCACTTACCGTCAGGTGAGATTGAAGCCAAAGGATAGTCTATTAATGATAAAAAAAAATGCCAAGTCAATATTTATGGTAGCACTGTTATATCATTTTGAAAGTTACGGATTGTAAACATTCTAGTGCAGCTGACTTTACATAATACCTACTCACTGCAATGTTAATACTTTTATTGCTACCACCGCAAGATAAGAAACGATTAATTTAAAAAACACGTCATAAAATTGAATAAAACCACTCCTAGATAAATTGCAATTTACAACGCTCCCTACCCTAGTGACGTGTAGGGATAAAACCTTATAAGGTTCATTGATGTCATGCACAACTATTGCTGGAAACTATAAATAGATTGTAAAGATCGGAAAAGTCGCTTTGAATATAAATTCTACAACATATGCAAACTGGTACTGTACAAAATTCCATGGTACTGCTGGTAAAAATACAAAAATGAGCAGTTGACTGCATTTTGAGGAGCTATTCAGCTCATCACTTCGAAGATTTTCTTCAGAACTTCATAAACTTTTTATAAGATTAATGTAAAATTACTACCTTTTATATTATAAAAGAACCATTAGATTGATATCACACTGGAGCTTCATTATTTCAAACAGTAGGAACGAAGCCGTAAGTTTCTTACCGGTTCTTCTAGGCTTTGTCGCGAGGAACTGGCGCTTAGATTCACCTAGACTTAGGAAGTTTTTAAGATGATCAACTTATCTATTTTATCTTGAAGTGTCTACATGGAAAGTATACATTTTCAACATAAATACAATAACTTACTTTTGTGTTCTGAATACTAAAACCCCGTATTTCTGTTTCAGATTTGTTTAGCGGTAATTTATTCTTTATTTAGAAGCCCCCGTGAGTATTTGTCTATCATGTAATTTTACTTTAATTCTAATTAATGTAATTTTATCTTAAGTTTTGGGTCATTTATTGAATACAGTGACTTCTTCCGGATTTTAAAGTCTGTAAAACGTGTTTCATAGATTTATATTTTCACATTGCAGATTTATTTATTTTTCATATACATTTCTCTCCGTTGTTTTCTAGTTGGTTAGATAAAGTCAATGTTTTTTTGTTTTTCTTTTAGTATTTTGTAATGTATATTTGACTACTTAATTGTTACCTAATGACCTATTGATTTTGTATTTTTTTTTTCTTTCGAGTCGTTACTAATTTAATTAATGTAACTGGTGTGTAACCGTTTTAATTAAATGTAAATAAATAAATAAATAAAGTCAATATTGCAGCCGTTTTAAAACATTATTTTTGTTCAGCGGACACAGCAGATATTTCATGGGACATCCAGATTGCTTGGACGGTGGCGTACTCGTTGTTGAATCTGGCGGTGTGCCTACTAGGCTGGTGGCGTTGTTTCGCTAACGATTACTTGCACTGGGCCGCGGCTGCTACTTGGCTGTTAATGGTTGCACAAGGTAAGACCTAACAATCACGTATCGTTCGGGGAAGTACTACAATCGTACTTATTTCTGCGCACTATTTTGTTTGAAGGGTGTGGATTTTAAGATAGGAAAAGTTACTCATATTGATGGGCACTTTAGCTCTCCGAAGTTTTCGGGAGTGGTTTTATTGCACCCTTTATTATAAAGAAAAATGGTCTTCCCTATGGTCTTCCAATTCTTGCGGTCACTGCTTTGTTATATATGGTGTAGAAGTAACGCTTTGATGTAATCCCCAGGTCTTGGCCCTCCAACAGTTCAAGCCATCGGTTTTCAAACGCATGAGAACCAGGTCTGGTACATGCTGTTCATAGTGTTCGTTCCGTACGCTATGCTGCCTCTATCTTTGTTGTGGTGCATCGTGATCGGCCTGCTGTCTTCCATGGCGCATCTACTCGCTGCCACCTTTGGAATCCAGGATGTTAAAAACGACAGAGCGGTAAGATTCTCCTGCAATAATGTTTTTTAAGTCTATGTGGTAATGGTGTATCTGTGGGTAGGTATGTATAAACTATGAAAGCAAATAACCGTTCCACTCAAAGGCTCGTTTATTACTACCGTACGTTCGTTCATACACATCAGGTAAGCATAACAATCAATCATTATAAATAAATAATAATGCTGGACAATACACACAGCATCATCAAGCCCCAAGCAAAGCAGAACTTGTGTTATGGGTACTAGATGCCTGATATACATTACATGCATACATATTTTTATTATGCATAGAAATACCCAGAACAATAAATATTTGCATATCGTACAAACATTTATTCCAAGGCGGGAATCACACCCGCAACGGCGGACATTTGCCCGTCGCGCCACATCGGTCGTCAAATAAAAAAAAAATTACTTAAAAATGTTTTTGAATTGTAATGAAATAAGGCTACTGCTTTTGTTTGGACTATGGGGCCTAGTACCAAATCCTAGTCCGTTCTGAGTTATATTGTACCTACTAAGCGACAGCTTTCAGGAGATCTATTAGTGTAGTAAAGCTGTGAAAAGTTTGTTTAGGGAAGTATTACCCCCACTCATTCTGCTTCTTATAAACTAACCAAAATATATTTTACAAGGATCCGTCTTGCTACTCTCGGCGGCTGATCAGCAACGCGCTTCTATACGTGGCGATCAACTTCGTTGGCATGTACGCCAAGTCGCTGGCCGACGGTGGACAGCGCAAGGCCTTTCTGGAGACTCACAAGACCATGATCACTCGGCTGCAACGGAAGCGAGAGTCTCAGAAATACTGGAAACTCTTTAACAGCGGTTAGTCCATTGAAATAGTTGGTTCAAACTACTCTAGTAGCTATCTTATATTCCAGTCGCATAACGAAAGCTTTTGGTACTATTCTTGCTTTAAAAATCATGAATGATAACTGATTTGTAGATTGAATGTACCTTCAAACATAATCAATTAATATTTACAGGGCAAACACTCAAAAACTAAGTGAACATATCAGCAAATTTCAGAATTTTAGAGTTTTGACTATAATACTTTTTTGACTTAAAAAGTTTTGATACCGTTTTGAAAGTTACGAATTGTATACATTCTAGTGCAGCTGTACTTTCCAAAGTCATATTTTTAATTTAACACTACAGTGATACCAGACTTCTTGGCAACGGAGATATACAACGACGTGGTCCATATGAAAGGTAGTATCCAGGAGCAGCAGTTCAATAACCTATACATCCAGAGGTATCATGATGTCTCTATACTCTACGCTGACATCAAGGGTTTCACAGGTACAGTATTTGTAACCTAGCTGACGCATTACACAAAACTAAATAAGCACTTCTCGGAACTGACTAAAATACCTTGAACCAGACTCTGGGAGTACTCTACTGTTACTATAAAACTGTAAAATACTGTCCCGAAAGTACTTTCAGGTCAGTACTTTAAGGGGAGTACCTAATAAATAAATAAATAATGCTAGACAGTCCACACAGCATCATCTAGCCCCAAGCTAAGCAGAGCTTGTGTTATGGGTACTAGATGACTGATATACTTGATACAATACCTTACATATATAGATATTTTTTATCATACATAGAAAACACCCAGAACACCCGGAATAAATATTTGCAGATCGTACAAACATTTATCCCAAGGCGGGAATCAAACCCGCAACCTCCTGCGTCGCAAGCGGACATTCGCCCGCCGCGCCACATCGGTCATCAAACTTAAAACAACAAGGAACTTAATACGAGTATAACATTAAAATTAGTTTGAAAGAGAATCATTTTAGCTAGGTATCCAAAAAGGTAGCGGTGCCAGCCTTTTGGGCACACTGCCTGTGGTCGGTGATTTAAATTCTGTTATCATCAGTGATAGTTTAACCTGAGAAGTGTGAAGGTTACAGAGTTCAATTTATTTCAATGATACCGTTCTAGTTATAAGCATTACGTATCTTGACTTGAACCCGGTAAATTGATTTTTTCCAGAGTTATCAGACAAGTGCACTGCTTCAGAACTGGTTTCGTTGCTGAACGAGTTATTCGCATGTTTCGATAAACTAGCCTCGGTAAGCCATTTCTATTTACATTAATAAGGAATATATCACATGAATTAACAAGTAGACAAAATTTTGTCGCGTTGCACATATTAGCCCTGCTGGTTACAATTTTTTTGTTGTTTGCATTGTGTGTGTATTGCTTCTATATTTATTTATTTCTGAAAACCAAATACAAAAGTGTGGTTACGTAAATAAAAGCATTTCAATTCAATTAAATTCAATCATTTATTAATAAGGATATATTCTTACATGTCATTTTAAAATAAATTATAATTAAGATTATGGGTAATATACATAGGTATCTACCTAGTAATCAATATTTATACCTGACAATAGGTACTATATATATAATTCTATGATTGGTACACGCTTACATTTGAGAAGTTTGTACAAGTACCTACGCTAACTACGCTTGGAGAACTTGTGTTGTGGAAGCTAGCCTCTTGAAACAGAAAAACAGGAGTATTTTTGTGTGCTAACTACAAATACCAAATTGTTTATATATCTTCACTGAAATCTGTGTATCTTATACAGTGTTTGAAACCTCCTATACTTGTATGAGGAAGTTTTCGTATACAGACTCCTTTTAAAGAAAGGAGTTTTACTTTCTCTTTGGTCAGCACGTCTTATAAACGATAAACGAAGTTTCGTATTGTCGTTTTGAGTTACACTACGCGGCATGTCAGGCAGCGACAACTCGACTGCGAAACAGTTTGAAAGTTGACCTGCAGTGTATTACAAAACGACAGTAAGAAACTTCGTTTATCGTTTCTTAGAGTAGACCTGCAGGACTATAATGTGACTGTTGGATGTTTACTTTTAGGAAAACGAATGTGTCCGCATAAAACTGCTTGGAGATTGCTACTTCTGTGTGAGCGGGCTCCCGAAGCAGCAGGCCGAGCACGCATTCTACTGCGTGAATATGGGCCTTCACATGATCCGAGCGATCCGGGGCGTGCGTTATAACAGACAGGTATATTTTGTTCGTTTTTGTAGTAGTTGATTGCATATATAGACTCACAAAGACAGGTAGGTTCTTGCATTTTATAAATATGGTCGCGGCTTAGTACAATACCACTCTATCACGTCCAGTGGATATGATGATCATCAGGGGGACTAGCAGCAGCATATAAGCATTATTTTATTAATATTTTATTAATTGAAGTAATACTTCTTATGCGACTTCCAACAAGGTTGCGTTTAACGTTTAACACTACAATGGAGGGGGTATGAAAGCACTGTTCTTTCCAGTTCAGTCGTGTGGTCTAAAGCACACTCGTTTTTTAATATTGTTATTTTGTTTTTATTTTTGATTTTTATGATCTCACCTTTTTACTTTATTAAATATGTTATCCATCTGACTCATAAATCTATATAATAATATATTTTTATAAGTGCACGCTGTGTTTTTACCGAACATTATAATATAATTTCAAACACAATTGTAAAATAATTATTACTGAATTACCACTGCGGTCACCAAGCGTGTTGTTGTACACAGAAAAAAGTATACCACAGAATTGGTTTGACAAAAAATATCGTTTCCAGGTGGACCTAGACATGCGGATCGGCATACACAGTGGCACGGTGCTTGGCGGAGTTCTCGGCCAATTTAAGTGGCAGTTCGATCTCTGGTCGCATGACGTCATCGTCGCAAACAAAATGGAGAGCGGGGGCTTACCGGGGTAAGACTACCGGAGCTATCGAAAAAGATCAAGACAGCTGTGTAGAAACCATTAAATTTATCGATAAAATTGTTATGGTATAGATAGTACCTAAGTGGGTTCAAAAAGCACTGGGATGGTGTGGGAGCAACCCCGCTTTCGAATCCTAAGGTCGTTGGTTCAGATCTGATCGTACACCAATGGACTTTTCTATTCAAAAAAGTTATGTGCGCAAATCCTTTCCCGCGATGTTTTCTTTAACCTCTCATACGATGAAGGAAAACATCGTGAGGAAACCCGTGGCTTAGTAAACTCTGCACTTTTTGACCAAATCTTCTAGGCTTGGTCGCGAGGAACTGGTGCTTAGATTCACCTAGATTTAAGACGTTTCAAGATGATCCCTGCAGATTTTACTGAATAAATGCTTTTTGACTTTGACTTTGATATCTTTCCTGTGGAATCGTGAGGATGAAATAGTTGCTAGGTAAGCCTACTTCATCTAAAATCCTATCCCAGGAACTACAGCGTCTTGTAAATAGAAGCATGGAAAAAATTGCCTCTGACGTTGTATAAATCATGAAGAATTGATGCAAAGGCCTGTATACTTTTTTTTTTACTTCATAATAATAATAATAATAATGCTGGACAATCCACACAGCATCATCAAGCCCCAAGCTAAGCAGAGTTTGTGTTATGGGTGCTAGATGACTGATATACTTAATACAAAACATTACATACATAGATATTTTTTATTATACATAGAAATACCCAGAACACCCGGGATAAATATTTGCAGATCGTATAAACAATTATCCTAAGGCGGGAATCGAACCCGCAACTTTCTCACGAACACATTAGAACGCTAATGTGTTATTATTTACCGTCACTAATCGTCATTTTCTTGCAGACGAGTCCACATATCAGCGGATACTTTGGAGTGCCTGCGCGGGGTCTTCGAGGTTGACCCTGGAGATGGTGGCTCCAGAAACCCCTACATCAAGGAACACGGGCTCGTCACGTATCTTATCAAAGCCACAGAGGAGCCAAGACGGATTAGGAAGAGGTCCAAAGCAGTGTAAGCGAAATTCATTGACTAAAATAATCTACAGCAGGGTTTCCCAACCTTTTTTGCAAGGTGCCCCTCCAGATTATAAAAATATTTGCATGCCCTCCTAAACTTTTCATCATTGTTTAGTCTAAGTACCGTATCAAATAAAAATGTGATTTAGCAATTAGGCGTTTTAAATCATAAACAATAAGAATTAGATTAAAATATCCGAACTCTTCATGCCCCCTTAAGATCTCTCTACGCCCCACCAGGGGGGCACGCCCCACCGGTTGGGAAGTCCTGATCTACAGCATACGTGTTAGTCAAAAAAGTAACCCATTTGGTACAATTTATTTGTAATATTGCGGACTTTGCGGAAGCCCATTAGTTAGCCCAAAAGTATAAAATAAATATAACCCACTCACGGCTCTCGGAGTACGGCGGATACGAGTGACAGTGTCCAAAATGACAATCCTTCTTGAGGATGCTTCGTAGAGAAGCGAAACACGTGTCGATATCTTATTAAGTTTATATTTTGTAGATGCTTTTGCGCAATTACGCTTGGAAGTTTTAAATAAGATGTCAGCTTTATTGCAGGTGCTGTAGGAGTTGCACATATACGTTTACAATTTTTATACTTAAGGATTGAAGTGACGAAAGAGTGCTATATTTGATTTAATCATCTGTTTTATACTTTGAACGTAGGTACCACTGTCAAGTTTCCTTAGTATTTTTCTCGCAGCCATTTCTGAGTATGTTTGTGTACATACATAAATGTTTAGTGAATTTTAATATTTGTGTAATCGATAGAGTAATCAATCCATCTCAGTGGAATAAGATTAATATCTTCGTATATTTATTCACAGAAACCGTATATCTCAACCAATGCCGTGCAACATTCAACAACGAAGACCTAGCAGCTACACAGAAGAAGAACTGACTACTAACTGGATCCCTGAGATGCCTTTCGAGAACGTAAGGACGGTATTTTCGCCTTGAAAGTCCATGATAATTAGATATATAAATAATGAGACTAGTCATTAGCCATGTCTTTCCCCTTGTCCCAGGCACTACAGCGTCTCGTGAATAGAGGCACGATTGAAAAAGTCTCCTTTGACGCGTATAAATAATTTAAAATACAACAAAGGCCTCTTTACATTAACCATTAGTAGCGCGAAACTAAGCGTTCAAAATACAGAAAGCCACAGATATACTTCTAAAGTACTACGAGTAACGCCTAGTTGCAATATCTTACAAACGCTTTAGTTAGGTTGGTATTACTAAGAATCGTTACTTGTCAGATAAGCCTTTGCCTCATTGGCCAGTGTAAACTGTTGGTAATACCAATAGTTGGTACTGGCCAATGAGGTGAGAGCTTATTTGGGGCCCAATTCTCGTAAAGAAATAACGCCAAAATCAAATTTCGTACGTGTCAATCTCCAAATGGCATTCTTTAAAACTGACTTTTCAGACAGGCTAAATTTTGACAACAATCACATTCTTCAGCTCAAAAAAATTACGAGAACGGGGCCTCTAATAGACAACGACCCGTAGTAGTAGGTAGGTACTAATTAATGGATCGTGGGGTATAGGAATTAGGCAATAATGGTTTTTATCATCAGTATTTTCCATAAACCTATACTCGCAATTATCCAACTTCCCAGCGATCCCCTTAGATGTTTAGATGCAAGACCCTTGTCAGCAATAAGAAAAGTATTGATGAGATTTTGGTAAATAGAGAGATTTCTATCCTCTAAATACCTAAATTTATCCTTTTTATCCTAATTTTGTGTTTTTGTAATACCTAGCAGACAGCAAACAGATGGCCAACATGATGCCAGGTTAGTTGTTATGAACGACTCACGCAAATACTTACAAGCAATCATTTTTAAAGTTGCATTTAATTTAGCACAGAGTTAGCTAATCAGTGAGAGCTTTCTTCATTATTCCGAACTTAGTGAGTTTGAACTCAGTCGCTATACTTATATTATACCGGGTGTAATAAGACTACTTCCAAAAATGAATGTGTCAAGTTATCTACAACATGAGTTATAGAATACTACTTAGCTGACAGTCAAATACATTTAGAGTCATACGATAATTTTATCAACCAGCGATGTATTCCGTACAACGGTCAACGGCCACATGGCTGCGGTGATCACCAGAGCAATGCATCGATAGATGATCGCGATCACCTATAGATTGCTGTTTTTGTTATTTTGTAATTTTTACAAGATTTAAAATAAGATGAATGAGTAAGTAATGTTTATTTTATGATGCATAAATATCGACTTATGCTGAAAACACGGAAAAACGGACAAAAAATAACGTTTTTTTCACGTTCTTTTTTAATTTTTTTGTAATCAGAATCATGTCTTATTACAGCCGGTATATACCGATAAATATTGTATTCAGTAATTTTTTCACCTCTAGAGTTCATAACTAGATTGCTCGTCACACAACACGTTTTTTTTTTAGTTTAACAGAAGCCAATGTTATTTACGGAGGCCAGTAGAATGCAATTATTATTGAACACTGAAACGATATGAACTATCCTGTTGTTGGTTCTATAACAACAATCTCAATTATTTACATACTGGGGGCTAAGCTAAATAAATTTGACATTTGTGACGTAAGCGTCTGTGATCGTACTGATATTTCAATTGCGCTACATCGATAATTCAACTGTTCTGCGGAGTTCTACCAATTTAAATCGGATGTTGGAACTAACACATTAAATTCAAATCAAACCAAGGGCAAATTTACAAGTGCTAGGTCCTAGAACTGGAATTTTTTCAGTGTGTACTGTGAGCTTAGGAGGCCTAATCTGTGTTTTTTTCGTTGTTATTTTTCGTTTGCAATTTCTTAGTATTACTCGAGCGGTGCGGCCGGCGTGGTGAGCGCGCGCCCTCGGCAGAAATGGGATGATGGTGATGATGATGACCAGGAACTCGATGACGTCACATCACTATCCGAAGTCGAGGTACCGACTTTATTTCTATCATGTTACATTCTTAATTTACTCTTCGAGTTATTTCTTCCCTTTTTGATTCTTTTGAATTTATACATCTTAATCTACTCTTCGAGTTATTTTTTCCCTTTTTGATTCTTCTGAATTTATACATTATGAATGACTACATAACGTTTCATTATTTATTATTTTTATTCAGTTTCTTATATTCACTTTTTTATCTACAGATAAATAAGGGATTACAGAACCTTTTATATTAACCCTTTTATTTTATGTTTCTTTCTCACTTTCTCACATTCTCATCTGACCCATTTCTCGTGAAATAGGCAAATCTCCCGTTGCAGGAGAACGACATTATCAACTTAATTGAGGTAAAGTCGAATCGGCGCATGCGCAAGTACAACATGCAGGCTGGCACGCTGCGCTTCCGCAAGCTTTCGCTCGAGAAAAAATTTGGGAGTTTGGAGGAGAAGACTTTCAAGTCGCATGTAATGTGTTGTCTCGTTCTCTGGATCTTTATCGTCGCTGTTCAATACGTTATGCATTGCAAGTGAGTCTACTCATATCTATCTTATATCCTACTTAATAAACGTGAAAGTTTGTAAGTATGGATGGATGAATGGATGGATGCATGGATGGATGGATATTGGTATAGGTAGTTATGTGGATAACGGGGCTGATCACTTTTTTAAGTAGCATGTATTGTAAGTTGTTAGTGTAATTATGTATAATCTTTATAATACATAGTTATACTATAAACATTACAACATATACGATATAAGATTTTGGGCATGTTTCATCAGCCATGTCGTATGATACCCGTCGACAGAATGATTGTTTGAAAAAATTATCAAGGCTGATTTTTGGAGACATTTCACGACAAAGCCTGCGACTATTCACTTAAGGTGGAACAAGTCGTTACTATTTCCATACAAACGCTGTAACTGAATATCTCTACTATTTATTAACGTGCGTCCGAAGTTAAGTTTGATACTGAATTATCTTGCCGTTATCTAGGCTCGTTACCCTATATGCTACAGTAAAATCAGATTACCTTGAAGTTACAAGCGTCGAAAGATTTAGTACTAAATTTTGTATATGTAGATAGATTTAGTACTAAATGTTGTAAAAACTGTATTATCCAATCTAGCTGCACAAAGCTTATAATAGTTTTGAGCGTGATGACGGTGCCGCTACTGCTGTCGTTTATATTCGTGATGCTGGAGGAGTTCTCCGAGGTGTTCCCGCGTCTGGCAAGCCTCTCGTCAGCGCTCAGTGCGAGGAGGCTGTGGCGGGACCTCTATATCTGCTGCTTCGTCACTATTATGTCCATATCCAGGTATATACTTCTATCCATATAATTCTATCTCTCTATCCATATAATTCTTCATGTAGGGTCAGCGAACATGGTTTTCTTTTTCCAATAACAGCAATAGGAGATCTCAATAATAACTAATGCCTTACTACTCGTGGTATTTTGTTTGAAGAGAAACCTTAACTTTTATTTATTTAGCCTCATAATGTAGTAAGTATGGTCTATGGTAAATTCTTTTTTTTTACAGCACAGCGAAACTATACGTGTGCGAGTTGGCTTGGATAAACGGAAACGGAACGGATATCGCAAGCAACAATCATACGCAAATGAGAACCAATATTACCAGTTCACCATGCGGCGAATGCTACCGTCCTGAATACATCGTCTTTACCTGGATGCTTTGCCTGGTGGCTCTCACTTCTATCCTTAAACTGTATTACCTGATCAAAACGTTTCTCGCAACGATCAACTGTATCATGTATTGTGCTCTTCTGCTGAAGTTCTACAATATTGAACCCTTCATCAACAAACAGAATCCGTAAGTCCATAGTTATATATTTCAGTCGGCATAGTGCATCTTGAAGTTTTGTGGTATTCGTGACAAGAAGATGTGTCGATATTTACCTAACGCTGCTCATCCGAGTTGGATTCGCCGGCTCACTTCTTCCTTTCTTTCTGATCAAGTCAGACTTTCATGAAGATACCGCAAAGCCTCAAGACATTCATAATCATAATAAGTGCGTGTTGCTAGTGAGAAATCCTGTAGAATATCCCAAGATCCTGTGGCGTTGCTAGGTTGACAAGGGCCCCGGTGCATAAAGAAAGAATCTGACCCTCACCCCCTCATTCCACGTAGCTTGAACTCATATTGGTGTTCAAAAAATTAAAAGTTCAAGGAGTTTTAAGGGATTAGATGATGTTGTGTAAAAATGTCGACAAATATTTATTTATTATATGTTCCAGTCAATTACCAGTGTACGTTCAAATGCTGATCCTGACGATATTCCTCGTGGTGGTGATCTACCACGCGCGGCTTGTGGAGGTGACGTCACGCCTGGACTTCCTGTGGAACCTCCAGGCCAGCCGGGACCTGGACTGGATGCAGGACGCGCAGAATACCAACGCTATTCTACTGAAGCATATCCTGCCTGACCACGTGGTCAATCACTTCCTTTCCAAGCGGCGGTGCCCTAATGTAAGAATTATTATATTAATAATATTTTTATTTCAGATAGCATTGGTTCATAGAATTGTTAGTGACTTATAAGTAAATGTAAAAAAAAATCTATACTAATATTTTAAAGGGGAAAGATTTGATTGTGTTTGTTTGTATTGAATAGGCTCCGAAACAACTGGACCGATTTGAAAAATTCTTTCACCGTTGGAAAGCTACACAATGCCTTGGTGACAGCCTATGTCACCAATAATAATAATTTAGGCGAGGCCATAGTATTAAGTGTTAACTCTCAAATGGTTTTAAGCTTTTTCTATCCACCAAATTCCCGCAATCCTAGCAATGTCGAAGGTGGAAAGAGGGAGGGAGGTAGGCATAGGTACGTCCAAACATAACTTACCTGTCCAGGAGCTGTTTTCAAAGGGGCACGAGGAGGTGGGTGTGATGTTCGCCTGCATCGCTAACTTCCAAGAGTTCTATTCAGAAGAGAAGGCCATCGACTGCATGCGGTTGCTCAATGAGATCATTTGTAAGTAACCAAGTGACCCCTGGTAATGTGACCAGCAAGAAGTGTCCGACTTTTTTCACGTACACAACTTTCTACTTCATTTTTTAAAGTATAAAAAAAAGTTTTTATTAAAAATAAACATGATGACGGATTTATTTATCCGACGATAACAATAATGGCTTCGCGATTGATCTGCTTACAGTATAAATGGAAAACATTTTAGAAGTTTACATCAAAGTTTTCCTATTTAACCAAATTTTGTTCTTCGAAGTTTACACGCATCTTTGTGTAAGAGCCTAAGCCCACGGCATTTTTTGCGCGCAGACGACGCGCAGGTGATACAATACAAACAAGATTCTTTGATACTTTCTATGGGCATCTACGGCGCCGTATCGCGCGTTCGTAAAACGCGCGTCGTCTGCCCGCATAAAATACGCCTTGGGCTTAGGCTCTAATATATGAAAAATACGCTTATTAGCATTGCTACGCCGTAGATCAGACTCCTACGCCGTAGCGGTAATAGCTACGTCGTAGTACATGGTGTCTACTCCGAAGGCAAAATAATCTCGTACGCTACCGGTTAAAAACAACGATGCGATGCAGTGACAAATTGTCAGGACAGTGGCATGGGTTATTGCGGCCCCGCAATGTTATTCAAACATAACGAAATTTCGCTAGTAGTAGTAGTAGAGCTCTTAGTGAAGGGCTCGTCCGGGGCAGTACTACCACCATACCTATTTCTGCCGCCAAGCAGCTTGCTGTGTTCCGGTTTGAAGGGTGTGGGTGCCGGTGTAATTACAGGCACATGAGGCTTAACACCTGTATGCCTCAGGTTGATGGACACTGAGTAGTGCATCGTCGGTGACGTTCCTAACGAGCGTGACCTACGAGGCAATGCTTTGTTATAGGTGATGGTAACCACTTAACATCAGTGGGTCATCTGCTTGTTCCATCAATAAGTTGTCAAAAAAAAAAACGACATTACGAAACTTCGTGGCTAACAATTACATCGTAACATCCACGGTAATTTCAAGTTTTCATTAGGGTGAAAGGCTTATGCTTTATTACAGTTGACTTTGATAAGCTGCTCCCGGAAAAACGGTTCAAGAGTATTGAGAAGATCAAAACGTTTGGTGAAACATACATGGCCGCTTCTGGACTGAACCTTGACTGCAAGGTAAAATTAACTTCAATTTTAATTAGGATCAGCCTGAAGAAGTCCAGAGATTTTCCACACAGCGATGGTTTAGTCATTTCTAACCGGGCAACTAACTTATGTAAAATTCTGCACCATTACTTATACTTTTTTTTATAAATATAATGAGAGCGACCGTTATTACTCACTCGATTCTGAAAACACATAGGAATTGTTCAGGTACTTGTTCTATTAGTTGGTTTTTTTAATTGACGACCGATGTAACGCGGCGGGCGAATTCCTGCGACGCAGGAGGTTGGGAGTTCGATTTCCGCCTTGGAATAAATGTTTGTACGATCTGCAAATATTTATTCCGGGTGTTCTGGGTATTTTGTATGCATAATAAAAAATATCTATCTATGTAATGTATTGTGTTAAGTATATCAGTCATCTAGTACCCATAACACAAGCTCTGCTTAGCTTGAGGCTAGATGATGCTGCGTGGATTGTTCAGCATTATTATTATTACATACACAGTATGGGGAGATCCCAGAGAGTAGATTCTATGTGCAGTATAGGTGTATGGACCTTTATAATACTTATCGATTAGCGTTTATTTTTTTTTGACAGTTCGATTCAGATCGAAATTATTGTTCTAGAACAAAATTCGAAGCTTATTTTCTGTAATTTGTTAAACAATGTAAATGTTTAATAATGTGCTGTTAGTCGGGAGAAGAGGATTGCGACCACCTGTATGCGCTGGTGGACTACGCCATCGCGCTGCGCAACACGCTCGAGGATATCAACAAGCACAGCTTCAACAAGTTCCGACTCAGAGTAGGTCAGTACACTATCATGATTATTAGGAATACCTGAAAAGTATTAAAATAGTAAAATAACAATTATGTTGAAGTTATCAGTCCTTTGGAAGGGTTTCTCTGTGTGTGGTCAGACATATTTTATCACGGCGGTAAACAAGCCTACATTTGATCATTTGTAAACCGCTATCATAACATTATGGAAGCTTGCGATGAGTATGAGAACACACTCATTGTCATATACCCAGTCATTTCAATTGGTACAAATACTTTGAGTCATTATAGTATCTACAAAGTAAAGTTGCCTGATCCTAAGTGCAGAGGAGTTATTTGTAAGCATTATGGGCAGGTATAAGCTGCGGGCCGCTGGTGGGCGGAGTGATCGGAGCGCGCAAGCCTGTGTACGACATCTGGGGCAACACCGTGAACGAAGCCGCGCGGATGGAGAGTACTGGAGCTATGGACCGTATCCAGGTCACCAAGTACACCAAACAGGTATTAACATACACACATTAAATCTATTTTACACACATAAAACTACGTGTTTATTGGGTAACTTACACCTTAAACCTTGTCCCCCCCGCCCTTCCTTCACTCCTTCCAATCTCGCTTACTGTTAGGTCTACAACTTATGCTTACTTGCTTGATTAGGTACTTTATTAGCAAGATAAGTATGCTTTCACGCTACAAGTCTTAGCATTTACTATCTCTGAATGATTTATATGTACATCGTCATTTATTGTACGTACGCTATGTTCCGCTTGCTATATTTGGATTGTATCTTTTTGAAATCTAAAGTGGAAACCTGTAATTGGCCATGCTACAAAATTATCTAACCTTTGTGAGAATACTTTTTATATCGCTGTTGGTTTCCCAATAAATAAATAAATAAACATTATTAGACTATCCTTTGGCTTCAATCTCACCTAATGGTAAGTGACGATGAAGCCGACGATGAAGCAGGACGGTCTAGAAGACACCTATTCACTCTTGCCTTAAAGAGATCCAGATTATAGTAGTCAGGAAAAACAGACACTGGCAATGCGTTTGATCTTGATCTTTTAATTAAAGGGAACAGTCCCGATATTACGTTACCTTACGTTTAATGTAATTTATCTCGTGTCTGAAATAGGTACAGATATATTATTATTTTATTATTCACTGTGAAAATTTAGCTAGTTTGTATGCATAGTTAGATATATATACCTAAATTAAAATACTGGTGCCGATTAACACTGAGTTTAACTAGTTTAAGGCGAAAGTGGGGCAGTTAACTTAATTATAAGTTTTGCTTAGATAAAGTAAAGAATGTTTTTTTTATTCTACTGCTGGTGGAACAAGCATATGACCCACTTGATGTTAAGTGGTAACCATCGCCTATAACGCATTGCCTTGTAGGTCACGCACGTTAGTTACATGCCCTACGGTGCAGTACCCTGCGTCCACCAACCTAAGGCATACTGGTTTTAAACCTCATGTGCCTGAAATTTCTAAAGACACCCATATCCTTCAAACCGGAACACAGCAATGCGAGCATTACTGTTTGGCAGCAGGAATAGGCACAAATGGTGTTCTGATCTGTGTCTCCTTTGCTCGGTAGTATCTCCACTGTCTTCAATACTAATCAGCACGAGAGAATGTTACTTACATTGTGAAATAATCAAGGCAGGAGTACGGCTCGAAACTTTAGAAGGTATACAAAATTTTGCCACTAAACGTAATCTATACAATTTTACGTAGCTATTGGAGCGGATTGGGTACGGGTTGGAGGCTCGTGGTTTTGTGGATGTGAAAGGCAAGGGTCGCATGGAGACGTGGTGGGTAGTGAGCGAGCGAGGAGCTGCGCCACAGCCCGAGGCGCCTCCGCCTGAGATCGACACCGATAACCATCCGCGATCCCTCGCTGCCATCGTCTTTACTATGATGAGGAAAAGGATCAACACGCATCCACTCGACTCCGCTAGTACACGTGAGTTTATATAATAATAATGCTGGAGTACTGTGGAATACTGTGTGGATTGCCACACAGTATCATCTAGCCCCAAGCTAAGCAGAGCTTGTGTTATGGGTACTAGATCACTGATATACTTAATACAATAGCATACATAGACATTTTTTATTATACTTACATAGAAAATACACCCAGAACACCCGGAATAAATATTTGCAGATCGTACAAACATTTATCCCAAGGAGGGAATCGAACCCGTAACCTCCTCGAATCGGTCGTCAAGTATACTTACTAGTTTATACCTACGACACATAACAAATCCTTATTGATCCGTAGCCGGCCAAATAATGTTTCATAAATCATTTATTGTTTGTAAATTTAAGAGAGTAGGTACAAGCAGATTTCAAAGATATAGAAGTAGATCCTATTGATTAGGCTCACAAACATTTTAGACACACAATAGAAATATATATATACCTAGAAATTCTGTCTTAAAATCAACAAATTTCAACCCCCGCTGTACCCGTTTAGGGGTTGAATTTCGGGAATTCCTTTCTTAGTACACTTCTACGCTACAAGACTGAAAATCCTGAAAATTTCAAGTCTCTATGACCAGTGGTTTAGGCTGTGCGTTATGTATATTTCAGTCAGTCAGGACAGGGGGCAGACTCTTATAATTGGTATAGATTATTCTGTTTTAGGATTGTAAGCTTGTTTTGTGTTGGCAGCTCACAACGATGGCATGCGGGATGATCGCGTGGGCACGGCACCCAGCGGCTCACAACGACACTTCTCCATCTTGCAGAGAGTACGCACGCGATCCAGGAAGAAGTAAGTTCTTACCATAGTTACCTGCCGAGCTAACATGTGCAACGCGAGATATATCGCACTTGACACGAGATACATTTTCTATTGATGGACATTTTAGAAATTATAGCTAACATACCCACAGATAAGCTAAACATTAGTATTAAGTCTTCATTTGACAGAATGAGATAGATTTTTGGCTCTGGCATGTTAGCACAGGAAGATATAAAGAGATATCTATATTTTGCACGAGATAACGAGTAGACAACATTTTGTCGCGCTGCACATCTTAGCCGGGCTGGTTTAGAGGTCTATGAATCTACAGCATCGGGAGCATCAGTAGTCTAGTGGTAGTAACTACACGGGAGGCACATTAACTTGTATGCCTCAGGTTGATGAACGCATGGCAGTGCGTAGGGTTTGTTCCTAACGAACGTGACTGTTGCTGCTGATGGAAGCAGATGACCCACCTGATGATGACTGTGCACCATCATCTGTAACAAAGCATTGCCTTGCACTTCTCTGCGTCCATCAACCTGAGGCATACAGGTATTAATCATATGTGTGTGTGTGTGGGCATCATATGTGCCTGTAATATCACCGGCAACCTTCACCCATCAAACCGGAACACAGCAAGCTTCTTGGCGGCAGAAATAGGTCTTCACTAAGAGCTCTACTACTACTATAGTCATCAATGGAATGTAATTTTGTATACTAGTACTTTTATTATTATTTTTATTATTATACAGATGTAATTAATTTTTAGACATTAGATTCTTAGGAAAAACTTGATTCTTCTCGATCCACTGACTTCGCGCAACCTGTACATAATCTTATATTCTATAGTACCGGCGACATGGACTTGAACTTCCGCTCCGTCTCTCGGTCCATGGTGGAACGTCGCGGAGGGAACGCGACGGCCTCGGGCCCCATCAGCAGCCTGTCCGCCCCGCACACGCCGACCACGCATCACCAACCCGCGCTGCCTAAAGACGATCTACCGCCGAAGCGAGGTTTCGGTAACTTATACCTATTTTCTTATAGCTTAAGGTCTATTGTGGTATGACGCACTATCATACCTAACCGCCACCTCTGTGCCGTCTAGGCACCACCAGCCAATGCTGGTGACGAAATACCGCCTGAGAATAGATAAACAATTTTCACCTTTCCTCTTTTTTTTTTTGTGGCATCTGTCCTTTTTGGTGGTATTTTAACCATCATTACTTGAGGTCTTAGCACAAGTGTGAACAATTGAAATGAAAGTGTGTTATGAGGCATCCTGATTTGAACGAAAATGTTTCCCTTTGGTTTTGAAGAAAAACGCCATCTTTTTCGTCAAAACCGATGACGGCTGACTTTACTTTTTTTACCGACTCGACTTCACTAAAAAGAATTTATTCAACCCACTTGACATTGGCAAAATTGTCCGCAAGACGCCACAAAAAAAAAAAACACAATTTCCTTTGTTCATTTCAATACTTTAGTCGGTCGCGATTTTCGATTGAGGAAGGGAGGGAAGTTTGCTGTAGCATTATTTATCGACGGATTTCAATCGAATTTGAGAAGCACGCTTAGGACAAAGTACCAAAGTGAGCGCAAACTAGGTATCTTACAACACATGTAGCCCCAAACTAAACAAACTCATGGGAAAGTACTATGGGATGGACTTGTCATCATACATGCTAATATGCTATGCTTTTTGTAAATACATACTTAAAAAACAGTAGGTATAACACTCAGACAGAGAACCAACATCTATGTTCATCACACAAATGTTTGTTCTCGGCGAGGATCGAACCCACAACCTCAGCGCAGAAGACAGAGCTACTACTAACTTGAGCTGTAGGCTTTTTATTAGACCACCCAAAGGCCAGTGAAGTATATTGGCTCAAACCACAATTTGTCACCACTTTATTGGTTGATTTACTAGTGATTACCTGTAAATTAACTTACTTAAATTATTTCCCAGGAGCCCGCTTAAAAGCCGCCAGTTTCTCATATCGCTCCCGTCCCAGCGAGCGAACATCAAAGCCTTCCCCGCTTGCCTTCGAGCCGAACAACGGTGTGCTCGGCACCCTTAGAAACTCAGCCTACTACTTCAGGAGGAAAGAGAAACGCAGCCAGGAACAACTCGAAGAAGAGACTAAGGAAAACGGTGGAGATGTCACTAAGGTTACAAGTGATGTTACTAAGATGTAAATAAAGACTAGTGTGAGCCTCTGGCTTTGTGACTGAAGAAAACAAACGAGACTCGTAGTGTCAAAGTGTGCGGCTTTGCAAGAACTAGTTTGCTAAAGCCTAAAGGCGTATGCCCACATCCGTGACAAAACTTTTTAATAGAATAGATAAATTCAATTAAATTTTTAGGTAAAGATACTTATAAATTGTAAGAAGTATTGCATTTACTACAATCTGGATAAACAGTTTTAGGACTTAGTTTAGGTAGTTTATCCCTTTGATTAAGCGGGTCGATATCAAACCATTTTAATCTGATAGGTATTTTTATATTAATTTATTTAATCAGGAAGAAAATATACACGTTTACTATAAGGTCGGAAATGATATCTGCAGAAGTATTCAACTGTGCCACAGAGCACAGCCTAAGTGTACCTATACCGTACTAGTTATAGGAACTTCTACGCCTATATTTTGAAGTTACTTTCTAGATGTTAAAAACTTATAAATCTAGATTTTAAGAAGTTATATAGATCGATGTTCATTGCTGTACAGTTTATAAAAGTAGGTATAACTGTTAGCAATTTTCAGTCTATTTATGGATTACCGTAATAGTTAGAATCTAGCGGTAGATTATAAGATTATTGGATCATTCTCACCAATTCCGCTATTAATCACAAAGTGGTTCCGTTGTAGTGAAGTATATCACTAAGAGACACTACATTCAGATATTAAACTAAGCTAAATTGGAAGCATTTTGACATACCCACATAAGTTAATTCAGTAATATGAGAGTCTAGCACCTTATATAGAATGCCTATAGCACGTATAAATTTGACATTTGTGGTGTAAGAATATCGTGTTGACATTTAAATTACATCGCAGACATCGATATTTCGTGACTCGGATGTTGGTATGATATGTTCACGTTATGAATGTCAAACTTGTTGGTGTTGGCCCTTAAGAATATGGTCTCTAATCAAGCCAAGCGCAAGCACTGTGGAGCAACCCGCGGCAGTCTTAAATTTATCAGTGCATTTTTTTTTCTAATCGAATTAAAGTAACACATACTCATATCCCAACAGCATGTTCAGATGATCTATAGCGATTGCTTTAATAGACCGTTATTAACAATGTGCCATAAATTGGCATGCCAAAGATGTTTGATCTCAACAGCATTTTAAATTATTTCTATACGTAGAAATCGTATTTTTAATACTTATTTATAGATCTGAATGAATCTGTATTTTAATAAAGTTAAATTTTATATTAATTAAACTTAGACGTAAGTATTTAATGTGAGCTGTAAAAAGAAATAAATGCGCTTCTTTAATAATTATGTATTGTCGGTAGTTAAAAAGTTATAACTTATGAAATAGCTTCGACGTTCCAAGCCAAATTTTAACATACATTAATTAATGTCTGTGAAATAAAACAATTTCTTTATATAAATTATTTATTGTATTTTATTGCCAAATTTATGTATCCTCTTAAATAAGTTGTAGGTATATGAAAATATTTGATCATTAACTTTGGAAACAATATTATCCATGTTAAAAATTATATTGATAATAATAATATCTTAGTATTCAGTGATACACTAGATTCATGTGGTTATATCAGTTATATTGGTTTTCAATTATATTTAATTCAAATCAATAATTGACTAAATACTTGTCTGATATTCCTCAAATGAGATTATCTAAAGAGCTCAAACATACAAAGATACACCCACTTATTTATCTGTTTGTACATTATTTATCACGATTCAAAATCATTGCTATATTCATTCAAATGACAATCATACTATGTCGTCCCAATTTTTGTTTTTGGTCGAATTTTATTTTACCGAATTTTACATTTTCTTTGTACTTTAATAATTCATTCCATTATTGTCTTCACCACTTCTCTTAACCTAAAAAAACCAATTCATTGTGATGTGATGTCTTGCATTCAATTAACTTACATTCATCTATAAAGTGTAATACTAATCTGGTTTTACTTATCTATAATTCGTTATTCCCATAAGTAAAGTGACACATGCATGACATGTATGATTTACTGTCACAATATTGCAGAAATACTTTATTTTTTACTAATAGCAACCGGTACCTGACCGAGAGACAGGAATAATATATACTATCGTTCATGTACATAACTGTCCAGAATGTAGACTTGAATAATATAATTTTATATGAAAGTTTTATTCCACATGAAAGTCACGTGGTCTATAAAATAGTATTATTTATATTGCAACTAATAAATAAAAATCTTAACGTTGCCAAGGAGGCCGGAGTAGTATAAACTATGGTACGTTCTGAGTCTTGACTTGAATAATATAATTTTATGAGGTTTTTATGTGAATCAAGTTTTATTCCACATGAAAAGTCATGTGACCTACAGAATAAAATCATTTAGGTTACAAGTACCTAATAAATGAAAAACGCAATGTAGCCAAGATAATTTTACAAGCAATATAGCAGTTCTCTATTCTATCTTCGATTGCAATAATTTAATTAACAAACCAATAAATAGAGGCAAGATTGCTCATGATTTTGTAAATTCATACAAAAATATAATATCTGTTTCATTACGTAACGACACGTATGGCACCATTCGTGTTTGTGAACCTCACATTTAGGATAAACGCATATGCTTGCATGCGTCCACCTTTTGTGAAGAAGTATTTTTAGTATGGAATAATATTTGCATGCAATGACCTAGATTTTTGCATTCTTGTCAACTCCCGTACTAAAAGTGTATGGACCATGTACAATAAAATCAGTATCTCCAGTGTCCAGTGCTGACCTTTCAGTATAGTTTTAAACATTTTATTCTTCACTTGTTAGGTCTTGAGCCATCGCTGTCTGTAAAACTTCCGTCCACCTGTGGGCAAAGAATGTTAATATTTAAAAGCGAATTCATAACATCGCAATCAGATATCTACATATCTAATATATATCTCTAGCGCCACGTAAAAAGACCGCAGGCGGTTAAGGTGGCGCTTTAATTTACAGAAAGAGCTTTTATGTTTTTTTAGATTAGTTGTACCTAATTGTTTTGCATTGTCGATTTAGTTCTTAACTGTTATGGCATTGTAAAAGGAAATGAATAAATAAATAATAAATAAATAAATAACCCTTTTGGCAATGAGTAGTAAGAACCTATTGCGCGATTGCGCTCACACATAAACACATATAGTATACCGCGTAAAAATTGACGAAGATCTTTTAATCTTTTATTTACTATTAAATATAGCTACAAGCATAAAAAACGACTAGGCAATTTGATGTCATGCTTTACTTTTGATGCGTTGCCAAACAGTGGAGTTTAAACCAGCGACGTTTGTATCAAAAATGTGATTAGTTTCACCTTAACTTGCGCAATAAGTGATCTCATTAAAATGTTTTCGACCATGCCGGCAAACAAGCATACGTCCCCCCTAATAGTAAGCGGTCCACGGACCCTTGTAATATCAGATGAATTCCCAGGAATTTCAACAAAGTATAATGTGCGAACCTGCTGTATGTAAACTGGCTGTCTGCCCGGAAGAAGTACACGTGGTTCTTGAACTGTAGCTTGAACACGAAGTCCTTATCGATACCGTCTTCGGTCGAGGGTAGGCCTACCGAATACCTGAAACATAAAAGAGTTGTAGGAAGCAGATGTCTCACCTGATATTAGGTAATTTTACTGATATTAGGTGCTTACCCTAGTAGTGGTAAAGAAGCAAGCGGTGTCTCGTCATGCCAACTCTTATAGAAGAAAAGAGTAAACGTTGCGAACACCACCCACAGCTTCTGCCATCCGGGGGACTTCTTGAACTTGCGAAGCAGGTAGCCGGACAGTTGAGTCTAAAGAATAAGAATAATATCTATTTAGAGTACATAGACATTAAACATTTCAGTCAACAAATTACTGTATAAACATAGGTCCATAGGATATATCATTATCATCAACAGTCTGTAGAAGTCCACAGCTTTGTCTGCGTTTGAAGCGGCCTTTGTCCTGTGGACAATTATTTCAATAACAAATCATTGCCTCGTAGGTCACGCTCGTTAGGAACGTCACCGACGACGCACTACTCAGTGTCCATCAACCTGAGGCATACAGGTGTTAGCCTCGTGTGCCTGTAATTACACCGGCACCCAAACCCTTCAAACCGGAACACAGCAAGCTGCTTGGCGGTAGAAATAGGCATGGTGGTAGTTTTTCCCCAGACGAGCCCTTTACTCAGAGCTCTACTACGACTAAAAGTCACGTTAGGCATGTGCTCAATGATGCATTGCCCTGCGTCTGACAGCGTGAGGTATAATTGTTAAACCGCATGTGCTTGTAATACCACCACCTACTGGTGCTACACTCATGTGGGTTCTGGTTTAAAAAGAAACGCTGCATGATACTTCATCGGACAAGCTCTCCACAAAGTGTCTTACTATTTCTGAAAAACTACTTACTATTACTTTTTAAAATGATACTGTTTCACATACCCTGGTAGCGATATGTAGATGCTCTCTGGCTAGTGAGGTGACGCGATGCCAACACACGTGCGCCAAACTGCCGCCGCTCGCGTTCGAAAGACTGCTACTTGAAGAATCTAAACAATTATAATATTAGTATTGATAATTTACAAAACGAAACTATTTTAATTCCACTCGCGACCTATAACTAGTGTGTAACAACTTTAGGCTATCTAGCGGAACACGAGACAGTTCCTAGATAGCTTGTGTTGGCTCCACGATGAGCAAAAGAGAACTGAGCCGAGCGAGAAGCGAACATTTGCCATCGACCGATGCTAAGAGCCAAGACGACCGATGTGGCGCGGCGAGCGAATGTCCACCTGCGACGCAGAAGGTTGCGGGTTCGATTCCCGCCTTGGGATAAAAGTTTGTACGATCTGCAAATTTTTATTCCGGGTGTTCTGGGTATTTTCTATGTATAATAAAAAAAATATATGTATGTAATGTATTGTATTAAGTATATTAGTCATCTAGTACACATAACACAAGCTCTGCTTAGCTTGGATAGCTAGGGATAGATGATGCTGTGTGGATTGTCCAGTATTATTATCATTATTATTATTATTATTATCTAGATCTATTTACGCCGTCTTGTGCGACGCTTTCAACGCCATTCCTGTGATCATGACTCGACCGGAACCGACATATTATATCTATTGACTGACTTACCTATTTCCTGTTCGTAAGGTGTAAGCTCGGCGTCCACGACAAGGTCTCGTTCGCGCGCGCTGTCGATAGCCTGTTCCAGTGCGTTGCACCATCCGGTCCATTCATGGTCATTGGTCGCGCTTAGCAGGATATCCGAATTTGAACCTGCACACCAAATACATAATAATATAATAATAATGCTGGACAATGCACACGGCATCATCTAGCCCCGAGCTAAGCACTGACTCTTGACTGACCGACTTGATTCTTGACTGATTGCGACTGCGGAGACTTAATTCAGTCAATGATTTATATATTGACCTGTCCCTTGTGCCCCCACACCTGCACAAGGGACGAACTTAATAACGCCACAGACAATACTGTTGTTCAATTATGTGTTGGTTGGCCATTGAAACGTTAGAAGAAGAAAAACCAATACCCTTACCCACGAGTGCGAAGGTGTGAGGTAGCTCCGAGGGTTTCAGCTCCAACGAATGGACTGGCAGGGCGGTATGCGCACGGAACTGCGAGCTACCGGACTTGGATGATATCACGAGCACATCACTGAACTGAAAGTATTTTAATTCTTAAATTTTATTTAGAAAACAAACCATGCTACTATATGTAAAAACAACTTTAAAAAATTGTCACCAATCAGATGTGATCGCATAAGGATCAAGCAGACGGCCTATAACAAAGCATCTTCATGTAGGTCACGTGCCCTACGATGTACTGATCTGCGTCCTTCAACCTACATACAGGCATACAGGTGTTAAGCCTCATGTGCCTGTAATTTCACCGGCACCAACACCCTTCAAACCGGGACACAGCAAGCTGCTTGGCGGCAGAAATAAGCCTGGTGGTAGTACTTTCCTTGACGAACCCTGCACTAAGGACTCTACTACTAAGGACTACTATAAAAAAGGCTATAAAATAGTAAAAAAACAAACAGTAGTAGTTTAGTAGTAGAGCTCTTAGTGAAGGGCTCGTCTGGGGAAGAACTACCACCATGCTTATTTCAGCCGCCAAGCAGCTTTCTGTGTTCCGGTTTGAAGGGTGTGGGTGCCGGTGTAATTACAGGCACATGAGGCTTAATACCTGTATGCCTCAGGTTGATGGACGCAAAGCAGTGTATTGTGGGTTATGTTCCTAAAAACCGTGACCTGCAAGGCAATGCTTTGTTATAGGCGATGGTAACCATTTAACATCAGGTGGGCCATATGCTTGTTCCATCAGCACATTGTATAAAAAAAAACACTCACCAAAAAAAGCATTCTCTGCTGGAGTCCTCTTGAGGAATGCTTGTAGAGACATCCCATTCTGATGAACTCCCTCTCAGCGACCAACAGTTTGTCGTAGCCAGCGATATCTCTTTGCAGGTGGCACAGCGCACAATGGTTTTCTATATGCCTCAGTTGCTCTCTCGCGTGCCGTGCGATGCTTTGAGATAACTCTAAAGCGGGAAGAGCCGTTCCGCCGATACCATTCGAACATAACTCTGTTGAATAGAATAGAAATTACTTTATTGCACACTATAACATAAAATAACAATTTACAGAAAAAACTTATGAATCTAGTAAAGGTACAATGGGCGGTCTTATCGATAGACAGCGATCTCTACCAGACAACCTTTAAATACAAGTGTTATTTTTTTTAAAAAAAATGTTTACACTCACTTATAAAAATCTGTCAAAAGATAAACAAAGCTTAAACTATTGCCATCTCTTACCAATAGGTATTGACAAATAGTGACAGGGCTAATGTAAAGCAATATTTATCTAACGTTTATAAGTTCGGCGATTAGTTTTTGAGGAATTGCGTCGCAGTTGCGCAAGTACAGTTGTGCCGAGCATAAGCGAGATAGAACGATGCGTAAGGTAACTTAAGGGTCGCAAAGATCTGTTATGAATTATGGAGTAAGCTTACCAGCAGCAAGTCTTTCAAGATGCAACGTCCGATGCAGTGGTCTCAGTAATAGACAGGACAGGGGAAGTGGCGAGGTGTTGTCGAATGTGGCGCAATGTTGCGCGACGCTAGGGTTGCGACGCCGAACGCTTTCTACCAGCCCTACTAGAGTGGCTACTTTTTCTATGTAAGTTGTATAGGCCTGGGTAAAAAAATTAAGACGAAATGAAAATATATCATTGTAAATTAAAGAGATTCATGACAATTCATAATTTGCTCACCTCTGAAGTCGTTGAAAGATAGTCGTATAGTAATTCAGCTATTTTCTTGTACTCAGGTTCATCTGTTTCTGTAAAATATATTTAATATGGACAGGACAGAAATTATAGTAACATAATGTAAAAAATTTGAAAGTTATTGCTAAAACGCGCGAGAATTCTTGATCTTTTTTTAAACTTTAAAGTATATAAACAGACTAAAATAAGGAGCAGACTATAATGTTTTTTCGAGCCAATATATTAAAGCCTCAAAAAGTATTAATTTAAACGTGTTTATCACTAATGATAGCAAATTTTCATGCACATACAACACAAACCATTAGTAGCTCAAAAAAGGAACGCACGCCACTACGATGTCTGTTCAAGTTGCGCTAGTAATACGCAAGTGAAATGAAATAAAAAACAACATGCTCGAGCCAGCATGGTCACCACTTCCGCTTCCTCGCTAGTAAGCTCCGATATAAATTGAGATCTTTATATTATACCGACCGGCTGCGCCAGTTTACAATAGGTAATAAGTACAAACCATTATTAGCTCTAGAAGGGGAAGCAGCTGCCAATGTCCGTTCTAGCCGCGCCAGTAGAGCACCAGAGGGTAAAGCAAGCGGCTCTAAAGCCAGACACGCCCGAGCCAACGTTGTCACCACTTCGGCTCCTTCGCTAGTGAGTTCTGATATGCGTTGGGACCATGTCTGTGGAAACAGAAATTTACAGGTTAGAAGCACATTGTCATTGCTAATATTTTTACTGTATCTTTGATATTTAGATATTTATTAATTTAACCATTGCGTTACAGTCACATAACATTGGCATGTCAAATTGGTACAGTTTATAATCTTATACTAACATACTCAAAATGCTTAAAATACTATCCGTTTGTTTATTATGTCGAGTCTATCTGTGGAAACTACTTGTAATAAATAAATAAATAAACAAATAATGCTGCACAATCCACACAGCATCATCTAGCCCCAAGCTAAGCAGAGCTTGTGTTATGGGTACTAGATGACTGATATACTTAATACAGTACTATATTACATATTATAGATATTTTTTTTTTATTATACATAGAAAATACCCAGAACACCCGGAATAAATATTTGCAGATCGTACAAACATTTATTCCAAGGCGGGAATCGAACCCGCAACCCCTGCGTCGCAGGCGGACATTCGCCCGCCGCGCCACATCGGTCGTAATCAGCATACTGAATCTCTCTTGTAGATATATGTATTTATTTTCTACATTCAGACAAAAATCTAAGGACACTAGACAAATAACCAAGTAAGTACTTACGACGGTAACAAGCTCCAAGTCCCGTTTGTAAGTGCGTTCAGTCATAAGAAGCTCCTTAGCGACGAAGTAGGTAATATCACAGTTGCGTCGTCGAGGGAGCTCACTCGTGCTTTCTTTCAGTGTGCCTAGCAGACATGAGGATATACTGAAAAGAATAAAAATAAAATAATAATAATGCTGGACAATCCACACAGCATCATCTAGCCCCAAGCTAAGCAGAGCTTGTGTTATGGGTACTAGATGACTGATATACTTAATATAATACATTACATACATAGATATTTTTTATTATACTTAGAAAACACCCAGAACACCCGGAATAAATATTTGCAGATCGTACAAACATTTATCCCGAGGCGGGAATCGAACCCGCAACCTCTGCGTCGCAGGCGGACATTCGCCCGCCACGCCACATCGGTCGTCAAATAATAATATAAATTAAATTAATATTTATTTATTCTGTATTCTATTTAACTGGACGTACATTTGAGATTCTTCGAGGATGTCTAAGGAGGGGCCCTCAGACATCCTCCTATGTTTTATTACACTACGTCTATCAGTCTGAGACGTAAAGGTGTTGTCTCATGTGCCTGACATTACACCGGCACCCGTACTCTTCAGATCAGAAAATTCGCATTACTTCTTAGAGACAGAAATGGATATTGGTAGTATTTTCTCGGAGAAATTCTTTCACAGAGCACTCACTAATATTTAGGAATATTCTAGCAGCAGTTCATGACAAAGTGGTAACGTAAAGTTGGAGCCATACCTGTTGTTGTTCCGTCTTGACAACGTGTCACCGGCATCGCTTTCTCCGCCGCTCAGAACGTCCATGCTATTCGTAGATTCGTGTATGATGTTGACTGTAAAAACAACATTCTTTGAGAACTGGTAAGGTAGTTTGTCGGTTGGCCGGGGTGGTTCCAGCTTACAATAAGACACTTCTATTTTCTTCCATGGATATAGTAAGAGGTGCCTAAGAGAATGCACCACGATATGGAGTAGTAAGTTATCCCGAGTACATAACACCGACAATGCAGGTACCAATTCGCCTTCCAAATGTGGTGGCTATGGCAACCCCTCCACGCTTCGGGAAGGCTTATCCAGCAGTGGATTTATTTAGACTGATGATGAGGGTAGTTTGTAAATAGCTATCACCAACTGCTGGATATAGGCCTCCCCATATTGTTTAGTGGTTTATTTTTCCAGGCAGAATGACTTTGAGCCTTTTCCATCCACGAACTTCCTGGGATTTTGGCAATGTCGTCGGACCATCGGATGTCTTTTACTGTCTTTCGGTTCGTGGTTGCCATTCAACAATCCTTATTCCTCAGTGGTTGTACGTCCTTCGAGTTATACGGCCTTCCCATTCAACTTGCTGAATCTGAGGGCTATGTCGGTGGGTCTTCTACGGATTTGACTAAAGAAAAAAAATAGTTAAATGCATTTTCCCTGTGATGCTTATACCTATAAGACACTCACCATTAACATTGCCGTTAATAACGTCGCTATCACTTCTTTTTCTACTGTCCACAGAGTCGTGTCCGTTGGTGAGCGGGCGTGCGTACGGAGTCGACGCACACAACGGTACCTCAGTGCGGTCACAAGTCGGAGACATGCAGAGACTAGCTGAGGATATTGTGTTATCCTCCTCTGGCGATGTTTCGTCTGTGTAAGAGACGCATGTTTAAATATTTGCCAGTTTTATATTGTAGGGGTAAAATATGTTTACAAACACAAAAACAAGGATTTTGATATATAAACAACTTCTCAACGAATACTTTTGATACATTTAGAGCATCACTTCATTTAATTTTAGTTCAAGTTTAATTAATCACTTATTTATGTGTTGGTAAACGTAGCCTAATCTACCGAATCAAGCAAATTGAAATTTAATATTTTTCAGCAGTTAATTATGAAGCAGTTGTTTGACTACTGAAAAGGCGAAGGAGTATATTGAGGGTAAATTAGAAAATTCTAGAGTTAAAATTCAAAGGACTTCTACAGTATTATATACAACGTACTACTAAGGAGAGCAAAGTATAAAAAAATATTAAAAATAACTTAAAACTAGTAAGCAAAAGGGCTGAAATAAAACTTGATATTCCTGGAAAAAAACGTAAATTAAATTAAGAAAGTATAAGATAAATCAATCTGAAACCAATAAAAAATTACAACATTTATCATGCAGGCATGTTGACAACTTACATTGTTCCTGGCTGCTTATTATAATACAAATAAAGATAAAAAAAAACTGTATCAAATAAAGAACGCTTGAAGTATTGCCATCTCTTACAAATGGTTCATGATAAACCGAGACACAGCTAATTTTAAGCAAAAGTTTAATTTAAGTAGCGTCTTTGACAAACAAATCAAACTAAAGAAAATCATAGGGATAAGAAAGAAACTAGAAATTACATAAATGTCAACGAAAACTCCGGAATTTATTTATATTTTATTTATTTATCATTTAACTATCCCCGTCGGGGTAGTGACGTGTATTGCGGGGCAATGTACACTCACACTCACATATAAATTCAAAAAGGAAATAGTGTAACGTTTCAATATCCGAAACAAGTCATAGATAGTGGCAGACAAATATAAAACTTTAGTTTTCCGACGAAAATACTTCACTATTCATACATTGATTCATAGGAAAACTATACATGAGATCATATAATTCTGGATTAAGGATATTTTACTAACTTCAAAATAGGAGGTTCTTAACTGGGTAATTTTATTGACATTTCAGACCAAACTCAAGTTTTATTTTTGGCTGGGTAATCTATGCGTGAATAAAATCAAATAATAACTATAATTGAGATCAACATTACAGTCTATCGGATTGTACACTCTCAAAAGACTTACGCTAAGATACATTAAAACGATTGATTATTGCACTAATGGGGTGGTCGAACCCTTACCGCTAAGTCTAGAATTGCTTCGTGAGCCACCACGACCAATCGAATTAATTGAACACTATTCAGCACTGGATTCGGGGAAGAACCGTATAGTTTGCGCACGCCCAAACGCTCCAAACAAGTTAAAAAATAGAGCAACTAAAGAACTAGATAAAACTAATCACAATCAATCGATAAAAGTTCTTGAAAAAAATTCAAAAGTCAATGGAAGAAACATTATTATAAACTATTTGGGAAGAGAGCAATGGAACCGTGAAACTTTCTTATTCATACAGTGGAAGTGGAGGTAAAAATAACACGAAACTCGAGTTCGTACGTTTACTGATGAAATAAACCACGTCCATTGCAGTATTCATTTTTTGATTAATTCGATTTGCTCTACGGCTAAGAAAGCAGAGGACACTTATTTATGACAACTAAGTTTAGCCTTAATGTTGTTCTTATGGTGTTTTTAGTTTATAAAGCGTTTCGCGTTTGCGTCTTGAGTTGCCCGAGATTCTAGTAGTGGCAAGTGAAGAGAAATAATAACTTTTGACTTGGAGACCGATAATTCCCTATTCTGGCAAATGGCAGGACCTTTCACTTTCGTTTCAAGCGACTATTACCCACAATATAAAAAAAAATTTGCTATTTTCGTTCAGATATATTTTTCTATCTACGTCATCAATGTTTTTTTTATATATTTAAATAAGAATAATTTAGAACATTTCACTCACAATTTAATTCAAATCGGGAAGATCAAAGATTTTTCTTAATAATTGTATTTAATAATGCTACTTTTCAATCGCCAGAAAAAGATCGATGCAACACATTTATAAACTTTTAAAAACTTCTAGATAATTATATACTTATGACGATAAAAACCCAACAATAACAAAATCATTTCGATGACTTCTTAAATATTTTAGCGCTAAACATTCACACGACACAAACTCTCATATCTACTCCAACTGTTACACAAGTGTCAAAATCTATTAAAAAATTGAATATAAATGATGACTATGGTGTACGGAAAAAATTGAGCATATTTGGCACATTTGAAAGATCTCACGCAGATCACCAGTCTAGTATCATGAGAATGAAATGAAATGAAAAGTGTGTCAACAATGGCTATAAAACAGAGTTAAAACGACCCGACGAAAAACGTACAACAAATCTCAAATCTCAAAAAACACTCAATAAACATAGATCCTGGATCTCGACACACAAAGTAAAATCACAGCCTTTACAATAATACTATTATGTTTGTTTTACCAATAATAATAGAGAACGATAATAGATTTGACTCGATGAATTGGCACTACGTACATAATAACATGATACTATTGATAGATCACCTTTTATAGCTCCAGGGTGAACTAAACGCTAACGAATTGTGACAAATAAATGGAAGAGGCAGTTCCACGACTTACATTAACAAGAATATCGTAAGTAAATGCATTCGATATACATATAACTACACCTAGGTACTTAGTAAGCTAGGGGTATAAGTCCGTATAGATACGATAGTCGAAGGAGTCGCGCTACCCGGGCAATGGCACTAGATATCAAATTCATTATCTTGCTAAATATTGAAAGTGACAATGTAAATATTCGATATAATGAGTACCCTAATACAAAATATCAATGTAACAATAATTGCATTAGTTAGAATTCAAATTTCGAAAAGTTGCTGACTAAACTCCAGCATTCAGCATTCGCTCGCCGCATTATGAACACTCATCCAATAGGAGGGGGGTGACAACGAGAAAGTAATGTAAGCTAGCTAACTGTGCACAAGACTTCGCGCACTTGGACCTAGAATTCAAGCTTTCATGCTGATCCTATTCAGCTCGTGACAAGTGCGCGACCTAAACTGACTACTCGTTCTCATCATCCGAGCAAAGAGGCGGAGGCAGAGTTGAAACGTCAAACTTCTGCTCTGGGCTTTCGCTCGAAGCCTGCGAGTCCACATAATGACTCGAATAGAACCTCTCCACGTTATTCAAGCTGAAGCGTTGGTCGAGGTCCCGAGAGTAATGTGCCTCGTCGCCGCCTCTACCTTCCGCTAACTCGCGGTCGTATTGCGGAAAACACTCCTGTGTCTGGAACATAACAACTTCCTCATAGTGGTCTGGGTAGGGACTGCCTCTATACTCCTCATACTCGTCCTTTTCTGCTGACATCTCAGGGTCAGAATAAGCCACTGACTCGCCACGCTCGAACATATGACTACCAGATTTAGACATTTTCGGGGCACGTTTTATAGTGTCAATCGGATAAGCGTAGTCGTCCGAATCATCTCTATCACTCTGTTCCTCATAGAACACTCTTTGCTGGTGTTGTCCAGAAGGCTCTCCCATTGATAAGTCTTCGGATTGGCGATATGGCGAAGACTTGTTCCTTTTCAGAGAGGACTGACGACTACTCTTGTTCGAATAAGACGTCCGCGGAGGACTATCTTCAGGCACGTATGGTGGTTCCTGCGAGTCGAGATAAGGATGACGCAGTCTACCCAACCTATCAAAACGAGGGAAGCCCATCTCATCCTCATCAGCTGACGACCCAAATCCTTGGAACTGCACCGGAGTAATGCTAATAGGAAATTGTTTTGCTTCATAGTTAGCACTCTTATACTTGGCATACTCGTCTTGTCCTTCGTCTTCCGAATAGCTAGCGGCCTCCGCCACGTCACCCTTTGACACTTCAGAAGAGCCAGACTCGACCTCAGGAAGATAGCTATCCGAGCATTCAGAACTCTCGATACGTCGAAGGGATTCGTCAACAGCCAAATATTGCTCACAGTGATGTTTATCGCTTTCAGAAGAGCATTGACTCTTTGTAGAGTCTTCCTCCATAACGTCCTGTATTTTTTCTTGACGCTTCCGTGCACTGGTTACTTGTTTTTTGCGTCTAAATGTTCTCATACGTTCTCTAGGATCTCTAATAACATCTAAAGAACTATCGGTATCATTGCCACTCGGAGGACTTTTCAATGATATATTCCTCACTAGCAGTGACTTCTTGACTGATGCTTTCAATGGTTGAATCGGAGGTGATTCTGAACTCAAGCTGCTAGAATAATAAGGGGAGCAGCGGGAGAGAGGAGTCTTTCCAGACCTATCAGCAGATTTTTTCTCTTGCAGATCTCTATGAACGGGAGGAACGTCAGGCACAGATATAACTGGCAATTCAGAGGAAGAAAGATAATGCTCATGGAAAGACCAACTCTTTGGTTTGCAGCGATATTGTTGAGATATTTTGTATTCTTTTATTTGATTCTTAGATAGTGTTTTATCATCATAGCTGGCGTGTTTGGCCAATGGCTTGTAGTCAGATTTCATAAACTGGTGAGGAATGCCGATGTCCTCCCGCAATATATTAGAGAACTCTTGGCTTTGATAACGCTCGCTGTGTTTTTCTTCTTGGCTGTAGAGCTGTGATGGCATATCAATATCAAGCTCGGGTTGAGGCTCCGCAAAGTATGGTTTGAAGCCACTATCTTCGCTTTGACATCGTATGGTCTGCTTCAAATATCTATGCGACTGTTCCTCATAGCTCAAGCTTTTCGGAGGAGCATTATGATATCGCTCGTGGGTTGAATCATGAGGATGCTGAAAACCCTTGAGTCTTTGGTCAAATCTGAGCACTCCATTAGTATGTTTTTGAAGGCTGCTCAATGAACTTGAACTTGATTTGTCAGACTTATCGCTGTAACTAATAGATGAAGATTTATCTGTTTTCCCGTAAGAAGCCGTCAATCTAAGTACAGGCTCTGTGGGCTCGTGGTTCTCTGGTACTGGTGATGTCGGCTTGGTCACGGTTACTTCTATTTCGTATTTATCATCTGCTTCATCTGTGTCAGACTGGGCTTCTTGTGAAATTGTATCATCGTGTTTAGCATTGTCAGACTGTAAATGATCTTCACGTGCTGTGGCTATGAGGGTGTGAGTAGTACTTGCCGACCAGTCAGAAATAGATTGTGCTAAGGTCAATGTGCTGTCACTTTTAGTGCCAGAGCTACTATCCAAACCTTTGCGTGAAATGGTTGTTTCAGAACTGCACAGTTTATCATACTTGATATTATCTGAACTCTTATCGAGACTACTGCTTTTAGAACTCATTTCGGCTTGGGAGCTAATCTTAGGTGATTTTGGATCGGATTTCTTACTTGCGTGAGATGCCGAATACGCTTTGCCAGACACATTTTCTGACTTTTCACTTTTCGGTACCGAAATCGCGGAAATACTTTCAGAGGCCGAGAGATTTGCGTATTGACGAACTGTGTTTGTTCCGGTTGACCACTCAGAAATGCTCAAACAAATTGAAGTATCCTCAGAATGAGAACTGTGCGTACATTTTTTTTGAGGCAGTCCAACTTTAACAGTTCCATCCAAATCAGTCCCAAATGAGCTTGTCTCCTCTTCGGAATGGCTACTGTGACTGCATCTTTTACAAGTACTTCCTGTACTGAGTTTAGTTACTGCACGGACCGTCTCATCGGCGTTAGTAAGCGAAAGAATATCGTCTACTGAAGTATCCGAATTATTTGAACCAAAGGAATATTTGGCCTGGTTTCCAAGGTGACCAAATCCTTTATCGAAATCTGGAGACAATGACTTACTATCACCCCCAAAAACATCATCGGTAAACAAGTGGTCGTCTTCATAATTAGGACTAAGGTTAGAAGGTGACTTTGGAGACCGTTGTGGTTGAATCATGATAACTTTATCATCCGCACTGCTCTTAGAAAACGATTTGTGCTCCGAACGAGAACAACATGCCCCTACATCACCCATGAGACAGGTTTTACTGAATGTTCCGCTTAGGCATGACTTGTCATAGTTCGGTACAACACCTTTATTTAGGCACGCAGCCTCTTCATGCTCTTCCAATGGCTCTACCATGTATCCGGATTTTTCGTATGGAATCACTTTGGTGTTTTTCTGTGGACGATCGTCACTTAACTCAGACTTAGACTGAACGTCCCTTTCCAAATCTTCGTCATTATTCAAAGTGTCACTATCTTCGTCAGAACCTTGCAAAACCTGATCCTTGGAACTCTCAGACTGCAAAGTGACTTTCATGGCTTGTTCTGGTTCATTGCTCATGTAGTAAATGTGTACTTTTTCCACGATAGGAGTTTCAAGTAAGCTAGAAGGCAGAGATGGCCACTGATCAAAGTCACTGGACTCGCGCCTGCTCAGTGCTTCAGATTCCGGACATTTTATAGTAGCTTGCGGAGGTAGTTCCGGCAAGGGCCAATCTTCAGAATCTTGGCTTTCACTAGCTGATGATTGCTTCGAAGGTGCTTTGAGGGTCGTTCTGCGATAGTTCTCAGGACTCTCACCTTTTTTCAAATTCAAAGCATCATCGGAATTTTTACTAGATTTAGCTTCTTTGGTTGACCTTTCGTACATTTCGCTGATTTTCGCTTGATCTATGGGTATATCTGGCATTTCAGCAGACGTCCTTCGATCGGTATCAGATATGTAAGCGACGTTAGCGTTGCTCGGTGGATCAGAGCTCAGACTAGCTTGATGATCACTAGAGTTAAGAGATTCTTCATTGATACTCTCGGAACGAGAGATAGCTTTAGTGGAATCTTCGTCGGCGCTAGTTTTTTCTGATGCTGTACTACGTTCAGAAATTCGCGACAAAGTGCGACCAAAGTTTTGACCGTATCCTATTACAACATCGTTACTTGTAGATGAAGTAGCAGGATAGAGAAAGTTTAATGGGAAATCGTTAAGATCGTCTGTGAAATCAGCTTCTGTAGAATCTTTTGAAGAATTCGTAGATAGCGGTGGATTCTTAGAAAACGACTGAAAGTCATCAAGTAGTCGTTGATTATTTAAATCGAAGACGTCTTTATTATTGGCTAGGCTTTCGTATCCATCGTGGTCTTGTGGGATCCATGCTTCTTCGATACTAGTACTGTTTTCGCTGCCTGAAGCACCGAAAAAGGGGCGCCATGTTGGCTTGAGTTCTTCACCACGACGATACGCCTCACCAAGTGATCCAGATGTTGATTCCGTAGTTTCGAATGACCCTCTAGATTCCACGCTAAGAGAACCTTTCGAATCCATACTAGATTTAGATGAGCTTTTTTGCTCATCTAAACGACATTTCCTTCTAGATGATGAATCATCAACACTAAGTGAACCCTTGGAAGGAGTGGTTGTGGTAGTAGTATCCATGCTAGATTTTGACGAACTCCTTCGATCATCGTCTCTCAAAGTTCTCTTTCTTCCCCCTCTAAGGTCCCTTTCAAACGAAGAAGTAATGACATTGCCATCATCATCAAAATCAATGGTAGTGCTCTGATCCTCTTGTGATATTGTGATGGCAATTTTAGTTTTTTTGACCGTACACTGAAGTTCTAGTGCCGCATCTGAGGCCTTAGATGCTGCAGAGAGACTGGATTCAGATTCCTCAATACCAAATTTGCCTACTTTATCTTGTCCGGGTTTCCTTTCCGGGCGAGAAAGTTGTTCTACGGTTCTATCGATGCTTTCAGAGCTGGAGTCAGAATCAGACGGAGCTATTTGTGAATCAACTTGGCCCTGCTTTTCTAAAGTTGGAGTTGGAGATTTTCTGGCACCGTATTTAGAAGGACTGCGAGGGCTTTCAATACGCGACATCTCAGGTACTGGTGAAGGTGACTTCGAGTTGGACTTGGAATGCTCGCTGGAACAGGTATGCTGTGATAGTAAGTGCTCTTCACCGTACTCCATAGCCTGTTTCAATTCTTCCAAGCATTCTCTGTCCTTCTTATTAAGCTTTTCAATATCTTGCGATATGCCTAAAGGTCTTGCAATGGAACAGCTAACACTGGATTCGTCATCGATCGAACTGCCTTTGATGTGACTCGATGGGCTAATATCTTTTTCGATGCTTGTCCAGGACGTTGACTCCGAGCTTCGTGAACGTTCAGCACTAAGTTTTAAAAGCTCACTGCGTTTAGACTTAGCAGTCAACAAGGCTTTATGATCAGGTCTTGGTTCTGTTGGAGACTTGTCACTACCAGAGCTGCCTGTATGTTCACCTGATTCTGATTTATTTGTAGATTTTGAAGTGCTTGAGTCAATAAACGGTATGTTTTCAATAGTAGGGCTATTTTCTTGTGGTGGAGTAACAATAATCTTATTTTTGTTTTTCCACTTCAGGGATAAGTCCATGTTTCTCGGATCTCTTGGCATTTTGGTTTCACGTTCGGTTTCAGTATCGGATACTACTTGCGACATCGTTTCATGTTTTAGAAATTCAACCAAACTGGCAGATGACTCGTCGAATGTTCCTTGCGTATCTAAAATCCTTCTTCCTTTGGCAGTCGTGTGGCTAAGATCTGAGAACTGCAATTCTGTTTCAGCAGTATCATCAGTGTCTACTGAAACCCAAGATCCTGTATCGTTGCTTCTGCCACGTTGAAGTTTATTCTTTTTTGCATCTTGATCAGAAGAACTGTCGGCGTCTATGTACGGCAATACTCCTAAATGACTGTCGTCTGATGCTTTAAGCTCACTGACATCCGTCAAAGACTCTTCCTCACTAGTAAATCGAGTTACTTCGGGTTTCTTTTCTTTTGATAGCAACTCTTGAATATTTTGGTTACTTTTACTTTCCTGAAGTTCCTTTTGTTTGTTGTAAATATCCATTTTGCGTCGTTCGATGATTACAGTCTGGGTATCGTTCTCGATAACAGTATGCTGCGAGCTGGTCATCCATTCAATAGATGAGTCATCTTCTCTTTCTTTGTAACTGTTTGATGGCGACACGTTTCTTATATCTTGTTGTATTTCTGTCTCTTCCTTCACGCTCTGTACGCTTTGTACAGTTGGATGAATCTCTACTTTTACGACTTCCTGTTTAAAGTCCCTGTCATCGGGTTCGGGCGATGTTTCTAAAGGCAGTGACACCACATAATTTCTGTCCAAGCTCCTAGATTTTGTTTTGGCTTCAAGGTGAATATCAGCCTTACGATCCAAACTTTTTGATTTAGCACTTGGACTGATTTTCTGGTAAACCACTTTTCCTTCAATTTGCTGTTTGATTTCTTGCTTCTTTGACAAGGTTTTTGGTGATTTTTGTAAGGTAGAGAGGTCATCGAATTTATCTTCCATGGATTGGCTTTTATCATCCATACTTTTGTTTATCTTACCACTAGATTTCGTTGTTTTTGGATCTTCAAAGCTCCTACTTACTTTACCACCAAGTTTATTATCTAACTTTTTAGGAGACTTTGCAATAAAAACATGATCCTCAGCCTTACTGTTGATTTTAGTATCGATAATTATTTTGTCACCTTCAGTTTTAACGACAATCTTGTCTTCCGGTGGCGGGAAAACCGGCATCGTATCCTTGACCGGACTTATAAGTGTTTTAGTTTGTATCAATGCAGCTTCGAACAACATTTGCTGTTTCTGCTTGCGCTTAGCTATTTCTGTGTCGCTTTCTTCTTGGGATTTGGTTCTTTCTTTGCTGTTGCCACGTTTTATGTCCATTTTTTCCAAAGATTTCGACTTTTCTTTCATCATCTTTTTGGCAGTTTGTTCCAGCTCTTGACTTTTTGCACGTGCCATTTCAAGTGGTGGCACGGTCAAAAAATCAGGGCGATCTTTTAGGGACGACGGTAATGATTTTTGAGTCTGTAATGCTTTTATTTTAGTAGCATTGGTATCGAGAGAACCTCCCTTGTTCAACTTATTATTTATCAGTTTCTGCTTTTCATCGGGCTTAGTTTTTAGAGTGAGCTTCTTCTTTTCCTTGCGTTTGATGCGCTCTATATCAGGCACTATTTGATCTTCACTTAAATCGGATAGCTTCCTTATGCTACCCCTTGGTGAGTTCAGCGATGACGTGGGTGATCTTGACGGGGACTTCGAGATGGGAGAACGCGACAATGGAGATCTACTCAAAGGTGATCGAGATGGTGACTTGGCTTGCAAAATTAATTTACTCATGTCGTATCTACGCTTGAAAGACCTTGGGCGTCGCTGTTCCACTAAATCCGCCAAAAGTGCCATCTCCTCATTATCGATGAGCATAGACTTTTTCTGCTCATCTGGTGCAGGTTCATTTTCTTCGACCTCGTCAATTTTATCAATAGTATCCATCTTAGTTGCTGATTTTGGTTTTTCACCAATGATAGCTTTTTCTTCCAACACATCTCCCTCTTCATTATCACCAACAGTATCGTCTTTTGAGGAAAACGCATTCATAGGCGGAAGTCTATGTAATTGTATAACAGGTGTGTCCAAACTTTTAGCCCTCCGACTGGACGTTGGAGAGTCTGTGGCTTTCTGTCGTTGTAACGAAAATACGGAGCCCTCTGATAAATTCAGTCGGGCATGGGCAAAGAGTATTGGAGTGCCGCCTTGTTTGCGCAGCATTGGAGAGATCAACTCGTCTCGCAAACTCTTCTTTACATTTAACGTCATAGTGTCTTTCATTTCTTCTTTAGTAACTTCGCTTTTCTCTTCGGATGGAGCGTGTACTCCGGTCACTTTGGCTATCTCCATGTCAGCAAAATGTTCATCATCTGATTTCAGAAATTCAATGCTTTCGAGGATTGGCGATGGGATGTTTTCGTTGTATTCCCAAGTAGAACTTTCTTTGCTCGTTTGTTTAAGCTGCTGCTGCTGTTGTTGTTGCTGTTGTATCTCTTGCTCGGCCATTTTAATTGCAATCTCGTCTTCTGAGCTCGGAATGGAGATAGAGCGTTCGGATATACGTCGTAGTTCAGTAGCGTTTCCAGATATACCATCCAGTACTTGCGGATTATACTTTGCTTCGAGCTCCGCTAATTTGCGGCATTGCGGCGGAGACCCTTCAATTTCAGTAGAACTCATAGTTTGACCTCTGTGCCAAGCCCCAGAAGTAATCTTATCATATTCTAACTGCAGTATTGGTTCTAGTTCTTTACGCGATTGTGGGGGAGAAAATTCCAATTTCGGTGCCGCTTCAGTTGTGCCGAATACGTCATCGGAATCGACGCTTTCGTCGTCTGATGAGAACGATGTGATTCGAATTTTACTATTATTTTTAGTTTTTATTTTCCCACCAGTACCTTTTTTACCTGTACCGCGTACTTTGACACCCCTTTTGCCTGGAGGTAGCTTTTCAGACTTAGATTTGATGTCGGCGCGTAACTTTTCAGCAGCTGTCATGGGTTTAGGTTCCTTGCATATTGGTGGTTGTTGCACATTGCGACCGTTGATTGTGAATTTGATATCGTGAGTATACTGAGGCTCCTGCATCATACTATCGGTTTTAGAACTGGTTGCAGAGTCACTTTCAATTTGAGACAGTTTAGAATTCAAAGTCTCGAGCAAATGTGGATCTAAGGTTTTAGTTATGTCCCGCTTTGGACTGGGCAGATGCTGCATCTGACCACTCTTATCAACTTCCAAGGTGACAGGGTCAACTTTGGACAAATCTATATTTTGAGTAAATAAAAAGTCACGATTTTCTACTTCCAAAAATTTAGAGCTATGATCGAGTTGAACGCTGTTTCGTGGTGATTTAGGCGACTTGGGCGATTTTGGTGATTTAGGGGACTTGGGAGATTTTGGTGATTTTGGCGATTTAGGGGACTTTGGTGATTTCGGGGAGCGAGGGGACTTTGGATGGTCATGGTACTTACATCTAGGATGAGCGTTCACAATATGGCGGCCGTTTTGTGGAGGAAGCATAATGATATCCGGGGGTTGCCTATGTTCGTCCATAGGTGAAGGAGCAGTACCGTTCATAATATGCCTCTTATGGAGTACATACGGAATGTCATACCCATCGTCAACTACCTTTTTGTTGTCCTTGAAACCTGCTTTAAAAGCATCGAATTCTTTAAAGTAGTTTTTGGGCAAATCGAATGGAGAGCGACCGTGATCGGTGTGTCTGGACGGCAACTCAAAGTGAGACCGTTTAGTTGCGATAGGGGGCGCGCTTGGAATTTGACGGAAAATGTAATCTTCGTCACTAGATTCCGCCGGAGTTAAGTCAATAGATTTCTGATGCATAAGTACGTGCCTGCGAGAGTTAACGCTGCTAAATCGGGGTCTGTTTGCAAGACTGTTCGGGTCACTCTTAGTGCGTTCGACAGTCGGGTGGATGTACGGCACAGCAGCAGTATCCGAGAGGCGGCTGCTGGAACTCGTCTCTAGGATCAGCTTAGGGTGGTATTCGTCGAAGTGAGTCTTCGCCATGAGTTCCTCCTTCAAACTATCCTTCCTAATCATGTGCGTGTGTACTTTGCCGCGCATTGCCTTATCGAACTCCGATTGGAGAATGGGCGCGCCGCCGGATTGGATCGCTAGCTTGTTCTTGGCGTACTCGATGCTGTCCATGGCCGGCAGCACGCGGATATTGACTTCAGATTCGTTGGAAGATTCCTTTACGAGATGAGAGGGAGCGGTCTCCTTGCTGGTGGACCGGGTCAACGATTCGATCTTATCTTTGTCGAAGCTGAAGACCGTGTCCGAGGATCGCCGGCGTTGGAAGGTGTGCACTTTGGCGGTGCGCGTGCATTCGATCTCAGTGTCGAGACCGGCGATCTTCTCGGGCCAGATGTGCGTGGTGGTGTGCGGGGGCTCGTCGTCCGCAGTGTCGGTGTCGGTGTTCGGGGGGTACAAGGGAGGCGGGCGCCACGCGCTCACGTGCGGCAAGCTGGCTGCCGTCGCATGCATGGGGGCCGGCTCCCCACGCCGCGTCTCGCTCGGGAACGTCGAGTACGGCGTCGGCAGTCGGAAGTACGTCGGCGACGTGGGTAAGTTCGCTATGAGCTCCTCGTGTGACCGATCGATCGGCGTGCGCTCCTCGTAGTCCGGGGGCTCGAGCGACAGGAACGCTCCTCGCGGGTCAAAGTAATCTTCCGGACTCGACGGCCCCGAGCCGGGACCGAAGCCGGCCGCGTACGAATCGCCTGTTAAGTACGGATCGCCCGCTGCGTATGGATCACCCGCTGCGTACGGGTCTACCGCTGCGTACGGATCGCCCGGGACGAACGCATCACCCGCCACGTACGGATCGCCCACTGCGTACCGGTCAACATTAGCGTACGGGTCGTAAGGCGCCCGTCGACACTCGTAGTACTCGGACTTGGAGTCCTGCGACGAGGTGCGCGACCCGCTGCGGTCCGAGCTCTTGCTCTTGAGCGTCTCGCGCGACTTCTTGCTGTCGGTGTGGTAGACGCTATCGCGCGACTTCTTGCTCGAGTCGCCGCTGCTCTTGGATATCTTAGAGTCGTAGATCTCGGAGCGTGACTCCTGGCTGGAGGCGCGCGAGCCGAGCGCGCGCTTGATCTCGCGGTAGAAGGCGCCGTCGGAGCGCACCGAGAGCTTCTCTCGCGGCAACACGCGCGGGTCGTCCGCAAGGAAGGGCTCGAGCGGCACGTCGTCGTCGGAGCGCGCCGCCGCGCACTCGCCGCCCGGTGACGCCTCCGACTCGGAGGGCTCGTTGCCGGAGTCGAGGGAGCAGGAGCGCGTGCGAGCGCCGCGCCACTCGCGCGCCTCCTCCTCCTCGTCGTCGGAGCGCTCGATCAGCTCGTAGCTGTCGTGCGACACGTCGTCCTGCGAGGCGGTGCGCGGGAACAGTGCTGGGGGAGGCGCGCTCCCCTCCCAGCCTGCGCCCGGGAAGCTGGCGGAGTAGGTGCGACCGAGGAGCGCGCGACGCACGTCCGGCGGCAGGCGGTCGGTGAGGGCCAGCTGCAGCGTGCGCACCTCGGTGTAGCGGGTGATGGGCGAGTCGAGCGACCGGTGCCGCGCGCCGCCGGCCTCGTCGAAGCTATAGTCGCGCAGGTTGCGGGCGGAGGCGGCTCGTCGCGCGACCGGTGCCGCCGGCAGAGCGAGGGGGGGCGGCGACGGCGAGTCCGGCTCGACGAGCAGCGAGCCGCCGGAGCGCGAGGAGCGCGAGGAGGCGCACGCCGAGTACATGTTGGTCATGGAGAGCTCGTAGTCTAGACGCTCGCGGCTGGAGCGGAAGGAGCGGCACCGCTCGGCGAGCACTAGGTCCGGGTACACACTAGGCGGCGTGGTGCTGACAGCGGGCTGACCTGTGCGGGACGCGCGAGGCGGCGGAGTGGGCGCGCGCACGCCCGCACCCCCGCGACGCAGGCTCGCTCGCCTCCATGTACTCTCCGGAGAATCCTGACGAGACAATACCACACTTACAGGCATCCATTAAGTTAGCAACATTACTCGCCTTAACGACATCCTCGGACGATGGAGGTTATTTATATTATTTTCGTGGGGACCATCACGCCCAAGTAAAAATATGCTCAAAGTTATGTTCTGAAAGATGCACTTAAACTTACCAATGGTGTCGTCGTCCGATGAGGCGGAGGCGAATCCTCCGTACGATGATGATTGACCTCGGCATGGGTCACAACCTCGCCCACCTACAAACATTGATCACATTGACATTTGTTCAACTGCTGAGTCACGTACCGACCTGCAAGGAATCATTTTGAACAGCCCAACTCATTATTACTTATTAGAAAAACTTGAGGAATCACGTTCAAACTCAATGCTTGCAGGTTTGCACGTTCCTTAACATACAGACGCTATTGTTATTCACGATATATAGATAAAGGGGAGTGTTACGTGCTTCAAAAGTGCGGAAGATTAAGACAATCGGTATTAATAGTAACAGCTGTTGAAACATGAAGCGAATAACGATAAAGACGACATTTATGTCCGAATTCCAACACTCATACGTATTAACTCGTACGTAGATCAGTAAGACTTGGCCTCAATAGGCCTCATTTATTATTAATTATTTATTACCAACCTGTACAAACATTTCATACAGCTTAGGCCTAGAAGTAGCTTTAAAGCATATGTGCCCTGTAGGGCGCTGTAAATTATGTTTAAAATAGTAGAAATAAGGTCGGTATAGCAAGTTACTATTAATTATCAAAACATTAGGTAATTAGGTTCTTATACAAATAAGAAAATTTGAAAATATAAAATGTCTCTTAAGTCTTGAGTTCGTTTAATTTTGGAAAACGGACCTTAAAGCATAGCATGAAATATCAACGTAGATACAGATTTGTATGTTAAATTCTTGGATCATGCTATCCCTATGAAGGATGCCTAATTTGGTTTATATCCAGAAAAAGAATCATTTTATATTATCCCACTCAAAAAAATAATTTTTGGGATAATATAAAATCTTTGTGACTTCCTAAAGTGCAGGTGCACTATAAAAACTAACAAATTAAAAAGAATCATGGTTTTGAATTCCTGACAGGTGTAACTTTAAATTTAAGGGCACATTTGGCAAGATAGAAAGAGCAAGTAACCAAATTAGGCTCACAGACAAATGCGCTTGTTAAAATGAAAGAAATAAGTTTAGTAACAAGGACAACTTAGTAAGGCCCTTACGATTTGATCGCAGTATAGTTTTGAGAGCTGAAATAAACAAAAATATTTGATTCAGGCGTTGCATTGCGATTGTACTCTCTTATCAAGATGTATAAAGCAAACAAAATTTGCAAAATGACGCTTGAAAATTGCGCTAAAACAGGTACATTTATGTTTAATTTATTTACTTACAATATTTAATTTTGGCGGAGAGGTGGTATACGAGTGTTATTATAAATTAGACATTTTCGCCAAACATACATTTCAGGGTTCTCTACGACCAGTGGTTTAGCCTGTGCGTTGTCTATATCCCAGTCAGTCAGTCATTGGTATAGATAGATATAGATAATAACTCATAAATGAAAAGCAGGTAGATCGATACCTTGTCCCTCGTGGTGGCATAGGCGGTAGCTGTGAGAGAGGGGCGACTCGCGTCCCTTGTCGTGAGAGGATCGCGCGTGTTCCGAAGCGACGCTTCTCGCGCCTCCGCCGCCGTGTATCCCTTCATCATCAGAGAAGCCTCCAGGTAGTGAGGTTGCTTGTCCCACTCCAGGGAAATCGCTGCGTCAACAAATACTAATTAACTTCTAGCTAAACTAACTAAATTCCAGACACCAGACAGTAGCTGCAATATTCCAACGCTAAATTAATTCCCTTATAAACTGAAAAAAAGTGAAATACAAAGTGTAATAAGAATATTCCCGGAAACTTTAAGGGTTCAAAGTAACCATCAATATGAACAACTTTTTCTATGGGTTCAACACTATTAGCGCAAAAACAACTTACAAAAGTGCCTTGACAAAAACTTATGAAAAAGCTAGTATTTATCCGCACTCACAATGTCGTCGGTTCCATAGAAAGTTGTTTATATCAAAGTACTTTAACTCCTTGAAGTTATCGAAAGTAGCCTTATACACCCTGTATAGTTTTAGTGCTCTGTTAGTAGTAGTTAGTAGAGGATCAACAGTAACACCACTAATACACATTTTCTTATAGATTTTTTGGGATTGGTTAAAGCAAACGAGATCAAGTAAATAAAACTACAAGACTACAAGGTTATTGACCCAACACAGGTAGGTCAAACATCAAGTGAGAAAATGAATGAGCTACAACAAGTACCTCATATGTGAAAATATAGTAACCTAAATTTTAATGTATTTAAAGAACCAACTACAAAGCACAAATTTACAATTGCACATCTAGAAAACTGAGGTTGTATGAATTGGCATAATACAGTAATGTATGAAAAAACACAAAACATTGTTTGCCTTACGTATAAAAATCTGTCAAAAGATAAAAAAAATGCTTAAACTATTGCTTATCTGTTATCAATGGATGATTACAAAACAGAGACCGGAGACATTTTAAGCAATATAATTTAAACAATATAAGTATGGGAGTATATTATGTTTAATTTAAGTCACACAACTGTGTTATGATACATTGGTCCATAAAAAGCCAGAACAACACAGCTTAAATTTACACTAATATTATAAAGAGGAAAGATTTGTATTTTTGTATGTAACGAATAAACTCAAAAATATATTCAAATCGGTCCAGTACGGACCGATTTGAATAATTCTTTCACCGTTGGGAAGCTACACTATCCCCGGGTGACATAGGCTATATTACATTTTCAAAAAAATTAGGGATCCTTACTAAAACCCGTGCGAAGCCGGGACGGACCGCTAGTAAATAATAAAAAGCAATGTAGATGCTATGAAATGTAGCCTACTTACTTTATAAAACAAAAATGCACCATAAATAAGATCCACATCAAAATAATTTGTTTGTACGTAGTGTACACATAGAATGTTAGTAATGTACGTATTTGTAAACGTGCACAAAAACTTTTACGAAACAAAACTTTGATTTGGCCATCATATTATATCATACATCCTTTTCTACAGAGAACTTGGGTTTTAATTAAAATAAACTTGCATACGTTTACATATTAATTCTTGGACGAAACAAGTTCACGTTTCGTACAAAGTTTGCAGCACGTACGCCCTTTTCGTATCACAAGTGAACGTTCTACACAGAGGTGGTAAAAAGTTAGTACGCAGTGTGTACGCAATGTGTACGTACTGTCTGTATGTATGTATTACGTCTGCACGCTGTGTACACAGATAGACAAGTAATTAGTACGCAGTATGTACGTACCGTCGGAGCCGGGCGGCAGCGGCAGCAGCGGATGCGCGGAGAGGCTCTGGTTGAGCGGCGCGGCCGCCACGCTGCTCACAGAGCGCGACGCCCGGAACGAACCCGACCTGCGACATCGGGCAGAGGATGGTGACACGCGCCACTACCCAAGACGGACCTACCTATCCCTATAATATCCTCAACCCTATATTCAACTACAACCTTCCCTATTGTTGATGTTAGATTTTTTTTTCGACTGCGCACAGCGAAAAGATGGAAGGGAGACCTTTGCTTTGCAGGAGCCAATAAACCGATATTAGGGGTTTGATGAATACCTAATTTATCAATCTTCTCACTAAAACCAAACTCTCAATATTTTCGATCATACATTAATGAAAAAGTCTGAGTGGTTTTTCAACATCGAATTTTATCTCAAAATACCCGCATTGTATAAGAAAATATATCCAACTCCCAATATGTTTAACTATCTTTTAAGAATAGGGATCATATTATCACTACAACATCGCAAACAGTCCCCTCAAAGGCTGTTTCAGTAACTGTGGTAGGGCACCAGCTTTTGGTTTTTCAGTGGGCCGCCGAGTATTGTGAGCCTGCATTCTGAACTACTGAGAAGGCTACGAATGGGTATAAAGTGCAAAAGTAAACGTGCACTTCTGTGAAGGTACAGCAACAAAAATACAATGATACAACCGCGCCCTTTGCATAAAATATAAGTGATCTAAATACACAAACGTTCGATTCGATTTAAAGCTTAGCTGATTTTCGATCAAAAAACTGAAATCTAGTACATTTCCGTGAAGAAGTCCGTTCGAAAAGCACTAGATATAATTTGTAATATTAGTTTTTTTGTATTTGCATAAAAATCTAATTACAATAAGGTAGTAACAAGGAATCGGAGCGCAGACCCACAAGTGTAAACAAATCTCTGAACATCATTCGACAACACCATCCTCCGACCGATAGTCACGATATCAACGTACTCTATGTATTCATATCTTGGAAGAAGCGAAAGATCAACTCTTACAGCGCATGCTCGAATGCTAATCACCATCGATTATACAAAACTATCGAAGCCTCCTCTAACGATTTTCATCATATTAGTCGTTTTTATGGACTCTTTAACTTTACCATGCAAAACCTTATTAGCTCGCTCGTATGTTCGCACACACGCCCACAAGACAAAACCAAAAGCTAGTGTTCCCCAGCCCATGCTACCCACTCACCTTCGACTCTATATCAAATAACATAGGCTTGCTATTCCCTTGTTAGACACACCTAAGTACCCTACTGTTCGATTATACGGTATCTAGATTTCCATCTATAAGCAGTCTCTAACTACGCCTAGGTAGTAAGTACAAGAAGCATATCTGACTATTGCGGCGTAAGCTTTCAGAAAGTATATTTTACATGCAATATGACACAAAATAAGGTTCAATTTTGATTGAACCTTGATTTTATGTCGACTAATCCTTTAGCTAAGTTATAACACGGCTAAGCTTTGCAAGTTAAGATTGACTGTTACCTTTGGAATGTTTGTCGCTTCACGTAATTATCTCGTACAAATTCTACGATTTGCTTCTGCGTTTTGCCGCTATACCTGCAAAAAAATTTATGTAAGTATAAATTATTTGAAGTCACCGTTTTAATATAAAAAAGTGCCTTAAAATCGGAGCGCTACTTTCCTGCGCTTACAGGCTTACTGGCTGGCGCGTGCGTTACGTTCTCCACATAACCATTATGAATGAGACCGTTATAATATTCTCACCTAAATGATGAACCTCTGGATATGACCCTGGTCTTGTGCCTGGCCGGGCGCGGCACGCTAGTACATCGGAAGAAGCCATGGTTCTCCACACACTTCTTCCAAAAGTTCTTGCATTCGTTGCGCCCTTCAAAGAAGAATTCCACCACATCTCGGTAATAGCCCTGTTCAGAAAAGTTTATATTTTAGAATTATTATTATCACTAGCGGAAGCTCGCAGCTTCGCCCGCGTGGTAGTTTTTTCCCGTTCCGTTATTTTTTCGGGATAAAAAGTAGCCTATATGTTAATCCAAGTTATAACCTATGTTTATTCCAAATTTCATCCAAATCGGTTTACTGGTTAGAGCGTGAAAGAGTAACAAACATCCATCCATCCATACTTACAAACTTTCGCGTTTATAATATTAGTAGGATTTTACAATGTTTAAAATATGACATTTCCCTTGGACGAAATGCCAACGTAGGTTTTGATTGCTAATACACAAATTGAAACCAAAAACACCTAGTAGTAGTAAAGCTCCTAGTGAAGGGCTCGTTCGGGGAAGTACTACCACCGTACTTATTTCTGCCGCCAAGTAGCTTGCTGTGTTCCTGTCGATAAAATCATTCTACTTACGTAACCTTCCGGATGAAGTTTAATAAGGAACTTCTTCCTCTTGAAAGATATCTTTCTGATCTTGGCCCAGCTGAACGTATTGATCTTCGTATAGTTCTGGAATACCACAATGCCCATGTGGGCTACGGCCAGGTTCAAAGAGACTCCTTCGTGATCCTTCGCTGGATGCATCTTAACACCTGCAAGAGAGAATTAATATAATTGTAAGGGACCGAACGTTAAGGACGTGTAAATTAGCGTAACAAGGTTCTAGAACTCTTTTATTCCTGTACATTGAAGATTGTTGTGTAAAGTATAGCTAATATTCTGCTATAAAGGAATGAATAAGTGAAGCTGGTTTGATTAAAAGAGAGTAATCCATTTCGCTCCAATCCGCATTCATACTTAGTTGAAAAATTTTCAGTACTCGAAATTTTTAGCTTTGAAAGGATAAAAATGTTAATGAAAACATTTTACGACACGTTTGCAATACAGATTGTAAAAGTACTCTCGAAAACTTCAACTGTTTATTTTATAGTATCAATCATAAATGTTTAAATTTAAAACTATGGTGTGTTCACGTGTGGTAGGTTCTGTCAATACTTTTTATAAGACAGACATTGTTTATGTTCTACTCGCACACAACACAAAGATATAATAGAGCAAAGACAAAGAGAACAATAGACTGAAATAAAATTATACACATTATAAGAATCTTTGTCCTGACTGAATGACATAATATAGACAACGCAGAGCCTAAACCACTGGTCGTAGAGACTTGAAATTTTCTGGGTATATTCGTCTTGGTGCGTAGAGGTGTACTAAGAAAGGAATTCCCGAAATTTAACCCCTAAACGTGTACAGCGGGGGTTGAAGTTTGTATGAAAATAGCTTCACGCGGACAAAGTCGCATGCGTTTCGGTAGTCACCTATAACGAAAGCATAAAATGATGTTTAAATAAATAGCGATACAACTTACCATATAACTCGCATCTCCTCGCTGTTTCTAATAAATTCAAATCTGCTTCAGCGGGACTTTGACCTCTGCAACAAGAGCGCTCTATTACTTGTCTCGTAATACCAAATCTCCGGGCGCCGAGATTGCCGGTGGAATTACTACCGCGAGGGAACGTCACATGCCAGAGCTACAGATGTAATAAAACTGTGACGTGTATTTTTATATTTTGAAATGTAATAATTCGAAAATAAGAAATCTGTTGGTCACATTTACACGCCTCATGCCCGATTCAGATAAACCCTTACCTAATTGGCCAGTGTTTTTTTTTATACAATTTGCTGATGGAACAAGCATATGGCCCACCTGATGTTAAGTAGGTACCATAGCCTATAACAAAGCATTGCCTTGTAGGTCACGCTAGTTAGGAACGTGCCCTACAATACACTGCTCTGCGTCCATCAACCTGAGGCATACAGGTGTTAAACCTCACGTGCCTGTAATTACACCGGCACCCGCACCCTTCAAACCGGAACACAGCAAGCTGTTTGGCGGCAGAAATAAGCATGGTGGTAGTACTTCCCCGGTAGTACTTACACTGTAAGATAAGCCAATGAGATGAAAGCTTATTCGACAGGCAACGATTCTTAGTCATACCATCGGACGTTTGTAAGATATTGGAACCGGGTATAAGCCACTGAACCGATAGACATGTCAACATTCGAGCCAAGTTGCCAGTGTTCTATTCTGTGTTTCTGATTTCCACTGTCTTTTGTGCTCTGCGAGCTCGGATTCCGAGTGAATACGCAATACACAATTGCGCTTCTAGGTGCGCTTATCGTGACTTCATACACAATCTACTTCGAAACGGTGCTCGCATCGCAATACACAAAAACCAGTAAGTGGAACACAGAATCGGAGTTCAAGTCGCATTGTTCAAGCTATAAGATATAATTGGCATCACAGCTCAGTTGATACTAACTCTGCCTTTCGTATTGTAGGTTATGGGTTCGATTCCTACCAAAAATAACTTGGGAGAGGAATATAGAAGTTTGTTGATTCTGGGTGTGATATGTATTATATTTTAAATTCGTATTTACAAAAGTAGCAACATAAATATTCTATCAGTTATCCGGTCTCTATAGTAACTTTGATTATTTTGGGGCTTGGGAGCTCTAAGAGAACGTCTGCCAATATTATAAGCTAGTTAAGATCTTAACAGAGTAGCTTAGACGCTTTCGATGTAAGTCAAAACAACTAAATGTACTATATTCCATATTTGATTTAAACTCACATGTGCTTCTTATGATTTTCCATGATTCGCCGCTCTGACTCCATATCCTGGCCGAGGAAGAACTTGTACCCGCTGAGGTAAGAATGGTCGGGATAGTCTTCCGGAACGAAATCTCCACACTCCGCTGAAATATATAGGTATACAACTTTATAGCTGCTGAAAATGAATTGCTTATCCTACTATAATATTATAAATGCGAATGTTTGGATGGATTGATGGATACATGGATGGATGGATGGATGTTTATTCCTCTTTCACGCTCTAACCAGTGGACCGATTTGAATGAAATTAATATAATATTAATTCCAGATTACAATTTATATAATATGAATAAATATAAATTGTAATCTGGAATAGGACATAGGCTACTTTTTCGGTCGGAGGTCGGAGGAGTCGAGGTTTGGATATCCGACTCGAAGGACCGAATTGTACAATCCCGTTAGACTGTACAATGCTAAAAGTTAGTTTGAGTGCGTAGTTAAAGATATAAGTTAAAAAACCGGTGCCGGTTTACACTGAGTTTAACAAGTTAAAGTTTAAAGTTAAAAGTTTCCGACCCGTGTCACTCTCACGCGGTTGTAAGATTCGCACTGTCTTTAATATGTTGTAAAACTATCGAGGCTGAGTAAAATGCTGACTCAGTCACCCACATAAAAGTGTACGTCACCGTACAGTCCATCTACGGGCGGGATAGTCTCACCCCGCTGTCCCCGGCGAAGGCAAAAATGCCCCGCATCCTTTAATCGATGGTAACTAGCAGGTTGAGCTCAGATATAAAAAAATAATAAACTGCATCACGGCGGTATAGATAAAGGTTTTTCAAACGGTTATTTACACTTCTTATCACAAAACATAGCCAACTCTAAAGTTATGTTTTGATTACATAGTTCCTAAAGTCTAAATTTAAGCTTTCAAACGTACTGATATTCTGAAATAAATAAAACCTTTTTAGTTGGTCGTCTAAATGAAAACCGTGGGGTGGTTAGAATTTTTTGTTGAGACGTTATCGTGTACGTATATATCGGCGTCAATCTCTGTAAATCTTTGTTTTAGTATTACGTTGAGGATATGACGTCACATCCATCAGTAGTTTTAGCCATGTAATAAATTTTAGATAAATTATAAATTGATTTTAAGAATAACTGTGTAATTCTTAAACAGTTTTTTGGTTATATTTGTTAAATCGCGGATGTTACGTTTTCTCGTCACATCCTATTCGTAAAAACATGCAAGCGCAAAATTACTTTATACCTATTCAATTCTCTAAAATAATTCCTGCATTTACGACGAATTAGGAAATAACTTTAAACTTAGCTTAAATTTAGAAGTAATTATTATTACTTAATTAGAATTTAGTTGTCATTATTTGATTCCTATATCCGCTTTTACTTACATCCGTCAACCATTAAATAGTTTTATGATTAAGTTGTTATGGTTAAAAATTATGTTATATTTAATATTGGTTTTTGAACATTTTTTACTAATTTTAGTTATTTATTTAAGCTATTGTCTAAAATAAGACGCTTTGTCGTTCTTCTTGTTATGCCGGTAATATAAAGCAGTGCGCGCAAGCTTAGACCCAGTTGTAACTCGACCGTTGTACCGTTCATTTTAAAATTACACTTAATTGGTATCTTCAAAGTGCGTTTTAACGTTTTACCATGGAGGATAATAACAAGCCTGGCGATACGTCGCCGACAGCAGCGGTGGGATCGGAATCTCCAGTACCTACTGACTACACCTGGGCAGAGTCATCGAGCGGAACCTACAGAAGATTTAAATAAAGTAAGATCTTTCTGTAAATTAAGGATGGACGAGCGATCTTTTCAAGATTAAAAGAGATTTGATCAAGGCAAAGCAAAAGTAAAACATGTCAATCTCCGTGGATGCTCGAAAAAATCGCTAGTTATGATTCCTTAAGACCTGCTCCTACAGCTCAAGATGATCCTTTTATGGACATCGATGATACCGTAGGGCGGATGATCAAATAAATTGTAATAATTATGCTAAATAATTTTAACCTATCCAACAGTCCTTCCTCAAACGCTGGCTGGCCACCATGCGTATCCTTTCATTCCTGGTCTTGTTGGCTAGATCCCAGGATGGGTGATGCCTAGTGTTGGCTAGATCCCTAGTGGGGTGATGCCTAGTGTTGGCTAGATCCCTAGTCGGGTGATGCCTATAAGTGGGATTCAATTTAATTACTATAACAGCGCAGGGAGCGCGCTGGATCAGAATGGCCGTATCGGCGTCAATCTCTGTAAATCTTTGTTTTAGTATTACGTTGAGGATATGACGTCACATCCATCAGTAGTTTTAGCCATGTAATAAATTTTAGATAAATTATAAATTGATTTTAAGAATAACTGTGTAATTCTTAAACAGTTTTTTGGTTATATTTGTTAAATCGCGGATGTTACGTTTTCTCGTCACATCCTATTCGTAAAAACATGCAAGCGCAAAATTACTTTATACCTATTCAATTCTCTAAAATAATTCCTGCATTTACGACGAATTAGGAAATAACTTTAAACTTAGCTTAAATTTAGAAGTAATTATTATTACTTAATTAGAATTTAGTTGTCATTATTTGATTCCTATATCCGCTTTTACTTACATCCGTCAACCATTAAATAGTTTTATGATTAAGTTGTTATGGTTAAAAATTATGTTATATTTAATATTGGTTTTTGAACATTTTTTACTAATTTTAGTTATTTATTTAAGCTATTGTCTAAAATAAGACGCTTTGTCGTTCTTCTTGTTATGCCGGTAATATAAAGCAGTGCGCGCAAGCTTAGACCCAGTTGTAACTCGACCGTTGTACCGTTCATTTTAAAATTACACTTAATTGGTATCTTCAAAGTGCGTTTTAACGTTTTACCATGGAGGATAATAACAAGCCTGGCGATACGTCGCCGACATATACGTACCCGAACCGTACAGTTACCAAGAAAAACCACAAGTAAAAAGAGACGAGTATACAAATTGCTAAAACTTTTCAAGTGAAAATGTTTTATTTTGAGGAAAGGTTGAGACCAACGAATCTTGAGAGGTTCCAAAGTGCTCGTAAAGAAAAGGGTAGCCAGCTATTACCATTTTAGCTAGGATTTATGTAAGAAATACGCCAATTCATTTAGTTTATTGTGACTCCAGAAAAATGTTACAGAATCCCAGCGCACGTTTCAGTTTTGACCCCACAACCTAGTTCGTTATTAGTTAGAATATCAGTTGCTTCAGTAAAAGTAATAACAGTTTAAACTTAAAGTACCTCTGTTTTCTACAACCTTCAATTTCAAATAAAAAGTAGGTAGTAGGTTCTCTATTCGGTCATATATATTTTTTTATGATTGTCCCCTCAGAACTCCGTCATGTACCCTATTTCTTTATTTGATAAGATATAATACTTTCAGGTTAGTACTCTTAGATTTTTTATCAAGTCATAAAGTTCTTTCATTTTTAAATGTAAAAACTGGAAAAAAATCCCCAAGAGATGTCATCCATAAAAGTTAAAATCTGTTTCACTATTTTTTAAAACTTATTAATTCTGTGTATTTTTCTAGACACGTGGTGTTGATTCACTTAGTTCTTATGAGTCTCAATAAGAGAGACCCTTTAATTTGATTCAACAAAAAATGAATGACTTCATCTTTATAGGTATAATATAGTATTATAATAATCATCTTTATATAATAATGACATAAGTACCTTGTACTATGTAGCTGGCCATCAAAGCAGCAGTATTCTCGTTGCACTGTATACATCCCAGCATAAGATCCCTTTTCACTTGCAGGCAGAACAAGTAGCGCGTGAATTCCTCTTCGAGCCTCGCCGGGTCTGGTGTATAGAACTTGACGCAGAAACGAAGCGTCGGCTCTAGCATGGATAGACCCAGTTGTCTACACATCGGCTTCTCTACGTCCAACCAATACTGTGAAGAGAGTAAGGCATTTTAGAAGTGTAGTATAAATATAATAATAATAATGCTGGACAATCCACACAGCATCATCTAGCCCCAGGCTAAGCAGAGCTTGTATTATGGGTACTAGATGACTGATATACTTAATACAATACATTACATGCATTCATATTCTTTATTATACATAGAAAACACCCAGAACAACCGGAATAAATATTTGCAGATCGTAAGTACAAACATTTATCCCAAGGCGGGAATCGAACCCGCAACCTCCTGCGTTGCGGCGGACAATTGCCCGCCACGCCACATCGATCGTCAAAATATTTGTGGAAGCTATTTCTGCCGCCAAGCAGAGACTTGCATTGATATGTTTTTGTTTGGAAAATATGAGAGTTGTTGTCTCACCACCTAAAAGACTTTTGACGGGAGATTTAACACCTCCAGACGGTTCAGAGTGATGAACGCAATGTAATCATGTGAAGTGCTTACGTCACATTGCTAGTCCTACTGTATCCATGCCATTGTTTCCTCAGATGTTCCTAAATATTTTCCCAGATGTTACGCTGTCAGCCTCAGATATGCATTTGTGACAGCTCAGAGATGACAGTTACTCGTAGTAATGGACGTGAGGCAGGCATAGAGCACATGCATAACGTGTGTGACCTTCGAGGCAACGCATTGTTGTATTTATTTATTTATTTAATTCTTTATTGCACTAAAATAAATTGTAATTTGTGTAAAAAAATTGTAATTGTGTAATTGGTGGTGGTGGTTGTAGGTTATGGTTATCACTTAAGGTAGGCCATATGCTTGTTCTATCAATAAGTAGTGTATAAAACCAAAAATACCTAACACAAAAGTTTATTTGAAGCTCAGAACATACTCGTTTAGAAATTAGAAGTACGGAGTAAAAACTAATGCCGGTACTCGAATCACGTACACAAGGTAAGCTAAAGAACAATTGCATTACCTAGCAAACAACAAGCAGACAACACGGGTAAATTTGCATTATCCAATTATGAGTGCAATACGCCCCCGTATGGCTTCCATGTAAGTGGTACTTCTACTTCGTAATGAGTTTTGCGTCGACTGAACCTTATGTATAGAGGAGTAGCGTTATAGCTTTGAAGACCTCGTATTTTTAATATATAATTGTGGAAAAACAGTATTCATGACGCATGACGGCCCAGTCCATAAAAGCAGAACGCTCGCTTGACTCGCTCTCATTTCTGCTCCAGACATCGTAAAGTCAACACCTCCCCATATTGTCGATTTTGTAAAATAATAAGCTGTTACTCTGCCCAAATTATTTTTGCCGATTGTATTTTATGATTTTTCTGTTGATTTAGAATTTAGTAATAATTAATTTTGTCATAATTAAATGAATTTGTTGCTCGCTCCTTTTTTTATGGTTATTTTATAGAAACCGCTTACTTCAGAAGTGCGATTGGCTCCATAGCCCTTATCTCCGCTCTGACCTACAGCGAAAATTAGTTTTAACCGAGGTAGTTTTTGGTTATAATCATGGCCGAACGTTCTACCGCTCGGGGTAGAGGTAGAACAAGGCCTGATCCAAATAGGGACACTAATGACCTTCGGGAGACTTTAGAAACGATTCTAGCACGTCTCAACGCACTGGAACACAATGATCTACCCTCAACGAGTGCAGCTTCGGTGCCAGTGGCTGAGCGTGCCATCGTGACAGCCAACCCGACCATCACGTCTACGCCACGATCACGCCTACCAACCACGCCGGCTCCAGCAGCACCAGTGCCAGTTCCAGCAGTGCCAGCGCTGGTTGCTGAGCACGTGACTACGGCGTCGTCACCGGTGTCTAATGCTTGCATCACTGGCGAGCTTTCTGGGAGTGGTGTATCTTCACTGGATATCACTGAACGCCTCATTGGAGCATTGAGTGCGTTGAGCAAGGTCAGATCAAACCATTATTATATTTCAAACTTTGATCCCAGTTTGCATGATATCGATTCTTGGTGCGAAGAGGTTGAACGAGCTCGTAAAATCAATTCTTGGGATGACAATGAGTGTTTATCGCGGATTGCTAATTGTTTAAAAGGGGATGCTCGTAGTTGGTTAAACGATTGGGTAACCAATGACCGCTCGTGGTCAAATTTTAAAACTGAATTCAAACCTTTGTGCACACGAAGAATCGATATTGCCAACATTTTATTTGACGTAATGAATACCAACTCCGACAGTTATGCCACGTATAGCGAATATGCCAGACGCTCCATCTTGCGCCTTAATATTGTCAAAGGATTAAGCGAAGAGCTGATGGTTGCTATTGTCATACGTGGAATAACTGATGCACAGGTACGTGCCGCTGCTACAAACGCGCATTTATTGCCCAAAGATCTTGTTGAGTTTTTTTCGATTTACACAAAACCATTAACAAAGTCTGAAACATCCACCTTTACTACAAAATCATCTCTGGGCAAATCTTCTGATCGCAAAAGATCCCATAGTAACAAAAAACCAGACATAAAATGCTTTTTCTGTGATGAATACGGTCACCCACAGCGCTTATGTACAAAAAGAATTAGGCGAGAGGAACAGGCAGACTCTGCTTCTAGTGATAGCACATCTAGCACGAACATAGAAAACGATTTATACACAGGGAAATCGAAAGAACCGTGTTCGTTCTGTAAAAAACCAGGCCATGACGTCACCATCTGTTTTGCTAAGAAACGTTCCGATGAGCGTAACAAAAAAACAATGTAATTTTTATCAAGAGAAGGGTGTTTTAACAGATAGTGACATCGTGACCGCCGTTTAGGGTATACCTACATATCGCATATTTCACAATCAGTGCTAAAACGTTTTAAATGTTCACTTTGGTCATTGGATTCAGTGTAATTTTTTTCTAGATGTAGATCTGTTTGAATCCTTAGATTAAATAATGAATAACAACGTGTAATTTTCGTCAACTCAAACAAACAATTAAAAATCAAGACTTCTTTTAAAAATAATGTTCGCGAAAAGTTATTGGCTGCAGTAAACTGATTTAAATCATTCTTTATTGTTGGGACTACCTTTAATGCAATAACAAGTCATAAAATGTGCATTGAGTTGACGAGTGGGACACCTTTACTATAGGTCTTACATAATTTGGTATGATGAAAAATGTTAAGTGCCCATTCGAGAGTTTTCATTCGTTCTATTAAAAAAAAAAACCTTTGTCGCCACAGTCTAGTATGGGTCGTATAATTTTTAAAGGTCAGGTTCGACCGAGCGAAAGTAAGATTAATGTTTTGTTGTGTCCCCAAAACTCCACTGTGTCCACAAACGAAAAACAGGTCCGGCAGCTTCTAGGTCTTGCTGGATACTTCCGCTAGTACATATCTCGACGTAAGCTCAATAGGTTATGGTGCAATTTCGATTTAGGTACACGAATGCAACAAAAAGCAAGTAGTAGCTTGTTTTAGTAAGACAACGCAAGGTGCCGAACTGCGGTACCTACCATTTCTATGAACTAGGGACACCTGCTGTCGTCAAATCATTAAATCGATTTCATCTTGACATAACCCTGATAACACATTTAGAACAGTCTACATGTATTAGGTGTATGACGTATTAGGCCTTATGTCCCCTTCATATGAAAATAAGTAGGTACGGCTTGCTTATTATAGATGAAAAGTATTGTCTGTTTTATGTAAAAAAAAAGCAAGATTTCAAAGAATTAAAGAGGTTAGTTACCAACGCAACCTCTCTTTTTGAATACCCTAGACTTATTGTTTATGACTGTTGACGAATGTTTGGTAGCACAAGTTTTCAGGGCTGGGTTTTAAATATGGGTAGCCAAATTAATTTTATAACCCTTCAAATGCACAGTGCATTGAGAACGGTCAAGTCGAGCATTACTACCGCACTTTGCTTAACATGCTACGCATTTAAGCCGCTAAAAAAGAAAGCCAGTGGTCAGGTATTCATCGGTGTCGAGGTAGTGGCCCCGTAACACTGCCACTTATCCACGATTTTGCTTTAGATGCCTTTTGCCAACATCACGAAGGTCTAAGAGAAATGTACATGTACCAAAAAGTACATGACCAACAACAGAGACGAGATTAGTACGTCTGTAAAAACAGAAAGCCTACAAAAATATTTAAGCTTGACGAAATGGTGTTTGTAATGTTAACTTCTCAAATTACAGGCAAGCTGGACTCTGGGATGCGAGGGCCCTATCGTGTTAAAAAAGTTCTGCCTCATGGCAGATACGTGCTGTTGACAGACTGTTTATACGGTGAACTAGTGCTGCCGCCGAGCACATGGTGGCTTGGCGAGGAGAGTGGACCCTGGAGTCATATGCCATGTTTTTTTTTGTATTGTAAGTAGATACACTGCAATACTATCTCGAGGTTTGTATTTGAAATTTGGATTAGCGGGTTCAAGCCCCGTTGACCTTGAGTAAAGATCAGTAAATCGAATGTGTTTTATTTTTAAGCATCGAGCTATAGCTGCCGACACGCTAACTAGGCGCCTCTGCCGCTTATGAGACAAGCTAACTGGGTGCTTCTGTCGTTTTTCCGATGCATTCGAGCGACGGCTCATGCAAGACATGCTAACTAGGCGCCTATGTCGTACATGGAAACTGAAGCATTGAGCTATAGGTACATGCTCTGCTAAAGTTCTGAGACAAGCTAACTGGGTGCTTCTGTCGTTTTTCCGAGGCATTCGAGCGACGGCTCATGCAAGACATGCTAACTAGGCGCCTATGTCGTACATGGAAACTGTAGCATAGAGTTATAGGTACATGCTCTGCTAAAGTTCTGAGACAAGCTAACTGGGCGCTTCTGTCGTTATCACCGATGCATTCGAGCGACTGCTCATGCAAGACATGCTAACTTGGCGCCTATGTCTGTTGTGCCAGGACTTGCAGTTTACTGTATCCTGGTTAAGAAAAAGTAAAGATGCTAATTTTGTGTTTTCTTCTGCTTTCAGCTGTAAAAGACACCCCTGCTGGTTTATCCCGGTCTGCTCCAGGCACCAATGACGAACAGAGACACGAGGGTCCACTAAGCAATAACACCATCACTACAGCCAGTGAAACACGCGCCCTGAGGCTGACCCGAGTCCACTTGCCGAACACCGTGGCCGTACCACCGTAGAAAGAAATCTTCCGTTGCTGTAAAGGATTAATGTGGTTGAGGACAACCACTTGTCAGGAGAAGCCGAATTGTGGAAAAACAGTATTCATGACGCATGACGGCCCAGTCCATAAAAGCAGAACGCTCGCTTGACTCGCTCTCATTTCTGCTCCAGACATCGTAAAGTCAACACCTCCCCATATTGTCGATTTTGTAAAATAATAAGCTGTTACTCTGCCCAAATTATTTTTGCCGATTGTATTTTATGATTTTTCTGTTGATTTAGAATTTAGTAATAATTAATTTTGTCATAATTAAATGAATTTGTTGCTCGCTCCTTTTTTTATGGTTATTTTATAGAAACCGCTTACTATATAATCATTGGCCTTTCTCCGACGACCGATGTGGCGCGGCGGGCGAATGTCCGCTTGCGACGCAGGAGGTTGTGGGTTCGATACCCGCCTTGGAATAAATGTTTGTACGATCTGCATTTTCTATGTTTAATAAAAAAAATATCTATTGTATGTAATGTATTGTATTAAGTATATCAGTCATCTAATACCCATAACACAAGCTCTGCTTAGCTTGGGGCTAGATGATGCTGTGTGGATTGTCCAGCATTATTATTATTATTATTCTACTACGATATCGCATATACAAAATAAAAATAATTGGTGGAGAGGATTAGGTAGAGAAAAGTCGGACGTCTTGTAGCACGATGGGTCGACGACATCGTCAGCGTCGTAGGCCGTAGATTAATGATGTTTAGCTTCAAGGTGTTGTGGAATATCGAGAGCAAAACCAGACTTTGTTTTATGCTAATGGAATAAGCAGATGGCCCACTAGCTGGACATGGATGCTAGATGGCCCATAGCCATGGCCCACAAGTGGTACCCATTATCTAAAAAAAATCAATACAATGCTCCACGTCCATCAACTTGCTCCCATTTTGCAGTAGTAAGCATTCTATGATAAACATTTACTGAAACTCAGCAAATAATAAATATTATGTTATATTGCGCCCAATTTTTCCTTTTCCCCAACATTTGCTGTTATCTCTGACCAACTGACATGTTCCGTCAATCAGCACACACTGGTCTTAGTCCATATTCTTTGGGTCTGTCCATCTTTTCTTATTTTCCTGTTTTTATACCACAGACTATTTTTCACAGAAATGTGCCCATTTATATGGAAGATCGAAAAAAATAAACATAACAAAGAATTTAGATGAAAATGGATACAATGCTCCCGCATCCAAATATTTCATTACAATTAATTGGGTCTTTCTTCTGTTTTACATTCCATTTTACATCCATCAAACAATGTTTGGAATATGGTGGTTCAAAATGTCTAAGCATATATGGAGTAACTGGCGCCTAGCTATTCACATAGCTTAAAGAAGATTTAAGATTTTCTCTAGTACTTAATAGGTGCTTTTTGACTTTATAAAAACTAGCGGTAAATTGCGGATCCCGCGCAGATTCTACGGATATCAACCCCCATTTTTAGGAGTTCCTTTTTTAGTACGTACGTACAACACAAATACTCTGAAATTTGCAAGTATCTACAGCAAGTTAGGCTGCGTCTTTATGCCAGTCAAGCATCCAATCAAAACAAAGATTCTTATAACGTATCATAGATAATTTAAACACATACCTTTATCCCGGTTGTGTCAACGTATTCGAGGCCAAAGTAGTCCGCTTCCAACAAATGCAGTTGCCGGCACACCTGGTCAAACAGCACCCGTCCCAAGGCTTTCGACTGCAACAATACAATCACTATATTATATAAAATGCACCTAAACTACACAAGAACCAATATGTACCACAGTGCTGTCAATAAATACTACCCAACAGAGGGCCTGTCGCGTAACTACTCATAAATTGAACACTGATATTACACGGTTATTTGTCAAATTCTTTGGTCAACTTGTGGTTTTAACTGGTCATGTAATATTAATTGGACTTTGTAAACCGTTCTGCCGGGATACCATGAAAAATGATAGAAGTTTCGTATTGACTTTTTGAACTATACTAATATCAGTCAATATATTGTTATATCTTGTAGGAGATATAAATAATTACGGATGAGGAAAAGAAACTATGAAAATTGACAATTTCTATGGTTTTTTCACAATCCTAAGTTCACCTGGTAAAAAGAAGATGGCATTCAAAATACAGCGTATAAGTCGAGGAAGTGTCATTAGATAAGCTGCACAGTATTGCATCAAGGTTAGCAACACATGCAAGCTTGTTATAGAACCACTTAACATTAGGTGCATTAGTGTGCATCTGCTTGTTCCATCAGCAAATGGTATAATAACAAATAACGAATCGAGTAAACAAAAAGTAATCGATTCTCTTATATCAATTCCCTAGAGCTACAAACTCGGGTAGTTTACCAAGGACCACTTTTGAATCTACATCTGGATCGGGAGCATATTTTCCAAAGTTTATATTGCAAGTGGGGAGAAAAGTTGAAGGTTTTTAAGCGTAGGCACGCTCAGCTCGTAACTGTGGGCGTGGGTATCTAGGGACCAGAATTTCCGAGGCAGAATTTATAAATGAAAGCATAACGGCACTGAATAACTATTGTATTGAAATACTTTGTAACTGGGGAACTAAAATAGTTTTAGAAAACCCTGAAATAAATAATCTTTTCGACATATTGCAGTTTTTTAAATATTTTTCAGTAGGTATTCTTGGTACTAAGAGACCTAAGGATATATCTAATCTACTGTATCTGGGGATGAAAGTCGTGAACCTATATTTACTGGTTGTTTAAGTGTTTATTTAATCACTTAGTGATAAGTCATCCTGATCATTATCATTCTACTATCCACTGCTTGCCATGTCTCTCTGCGAGACGCGCCATCGAGGTCATCGAGGCTTAAGTTAACTCTTTTTACCAATATCTATTTACTAACAGTGTACTGTTTTTATGTTGCTGTCGTCTTTCTCTTTCTTTTGTTTTAGAAAAATCAGATGGCTTGAAATTGGAATTGTTTGTTTGGAATTGACTTTTATTCCAAAACACCGATCAAATTTTAAACCGGCCTTTTTTTGGGACATTATCTCCACTTTACGGTTTATAAAACTAGCAACGGACATTGGCAGAATTGTGACAAAAGCCACAATAGCCAAAAAAAAAGAAGTGAAGTAAGCCCGGTAACAAGCAGTGATAAATCAGAATAAAATAGATGGATTTTCTTCATAATAGTTGAAATACTAAGGATCTTTGTAACTGTTAACCTCTGCAAGAGCCTGTAATAAGATTTTATCGTGCATTAAACGAAGGCGGCCCTGAAGCCTTCGCGTAACTTTAGCCTTTTCTTTTAATTAAGGAATGTTTCTTTTGATTTAGGGATGTAAAAGTTTTAAATTAACTAATTTCTATACATAATTTTTTCGTGCTTGCTTTGATCTTGCGTACATATAAATAAACTCTAAAAACATTGCCCACAAATTTACTTTTATTAGTTTGCTTTATTTAGTTTGATGTTAGAAAGAATACCTGCGTGATAAAACAAATAAAACTGTTGTAGGTGATAATTATCACTTTACATCGGGTCACAATATGTGGTATAAAAAATACTTTGATGTGTAGAAAGAAATAGCTAGATTAAACTCATTCCATTACCATACAGCGCTTACTAAGTGCAGCTTTACCAACATACTTAATTTTTTGCTTTTTATTCTTGGCACTAGAAATACTATTAAGAATACTTTTAGCAAGAGTTGCGACCGAGTGGATAGCTTTCTGTTTTCCTGTTCTTGATCGCTAGAAACTTCATCAAATAGTGAGAAAAATACACACCGTTCGGTAAACAACAGAAGCGTATGTGAACCGCTCTCCTATAGAGTTGCGTTCCTAGTCGCAACTATAAATCCAAGTAAGCTCCGGACCACACGTCAGACTTTATCAGGAATGGATGGCTGCGCCTTTATAAAGCCTACGGCGTATGCTACGGCATGTGTCAAAAGGAAGAGCTTAAGCCACATCGAAATCTAATCAAAATATCGTTACACATTTGAGACATGTGTCAAAAAATCACAAATAATGTCTAGCAAGCAATCAATCAAGAAAACAATGTGCAGCTTAAATATCTTTAGTTGTTAGCTGTCGCATCAAACCCTCATAAACTCCGAGCTAAGCTGTACCCTGACCTCGCGTGGGTGTCTGAATAACGAGACGTGAACCGAGTGATGTTACGTAACAGGTTTTACGACATTTTACAACAATTCAGAAACGAGCAATCTATCAAAAGGACATTTTACCCTCAGTCTAAGCATCGCTGGCAGTTAGCTGCCTGCCGCATCAAACCCTCATAAACTGTAGGTTAATCTATGCCATGACCTCGCGTGATTGTCCGAACAACACGGGATGAGAAACGACGAGTGATGCTCTGTTTCATGTTTCTAATCGATAAGGTAAGTATTAGATACTCTCACGACAATAGCATCTTTGTTTACAATTACAGGACAGTTTAATTATGATTCATTCGTTTGTCAATTAGGAAGGTGTGTTGACTTAGGTATTTTAAATAGCATGTTAATAAATGACACCATTTTAATGATGATATACAGTATTGTTAGCGACGTTGGATTACATATTATTCTTCCTGTTTACTTACAAGCCTACTATATTACATCAAAATAGAAAGAATGATATAGTAGTAGGTATTTTCGACAGAATCTTACTCGCAAGTTACTAAAAACACCCGTCATATACCTTCTCGAAGATGATTGATCGACAGCAATCGATCTTTGAAGTCTTCACATAATTCATGCAAATAAGAAAGACGGTGGAAACCTTATTTGATGATCGTGTGTTTTCTGACGATCTGACTCGTCAAAAAAAACAAAATCATATGAATTGTTGTAACGAAACATTAAAATAGAATATTGAAAGGATTTAAGAATAAACATCGATAACTGAATGGGTGATCGATGTTCACACATCCCTAGAGTAGAAACGAGGGGAACCTATAAATATCATTGAAAGATTACTGTGCTGGTCATACAATAGCACAATATACATATTATTTCAGTATTTCATGAAACCGCGTTGACAAGAAATAGTAGCAATTGTACATTTAATTGTAATTTAAAACTGTTACAGTTTTACATTGTAACGGTTTGTATTAGAAATGTGTTGGAAAAATTCAAGCAGATCGCATAATGTATCTTTGAAAGTTTATCTTCCGAGTAAACTATTGTGGGCGAAAGGTACACACCTACCTGCGCGGAGGCGGATCTATTAGCATGCATGGGATTACTAAGTTCTGTGTTGAGGTGGTAGAGTCCCCACATTTAGAAAGATTAGCCGTAGTCACTGCGCTTGGCAGGATTAGTAAACAGTGTCTGTATTATGCACTCAGGAGATCGTGCTGCCTAACCCTTAGTGCGTTTCCAGTCGCCTTATACGACATCCATGGGAGGGTCTGGTGGTCTAGTGGTCATCTAACCTAAACCGGAATTACCATAGCTAGATCCAAGTATGCACAAATAATAATAATAATAATAATGCTGGACAAACCACACAGCATCATCTAGCCCCAAGCTAAGCAGAGCTTGTGTTATGGGTACTAGATAACTGATATACTTAATACAATACTATTACATACATAGATATTTTTTTTATTATGCATAGAAAATACCCAGAACACCCGGAATAAATATTTGCAGATCGTACAAACATTTATCTCAAGGCGGGGATCGAACCCGCAACCTCTGCGTCGCAGGCGGACATTCGCCCGCCGCGCCACATCGGTCGTCAGATAGGCAATTAGGCAGATATGTATTTTTATAGACATGATATTGTAGCAATAGAGCCCATTAGTGAAGGGCTCGTCCGGGGAAGAACTACCAAGATGCCTATTTCTGCCACCAAGTGTGCCTCAGATTGATGGACGCAGGGCAGTGCATCGTAAGATGCGTTCCTAAAGAATGTGACCTGCGAGGTAATGCTTTGTTATAGGTGATGGGCAAGTTGTATAAAAAATTGTTTATGTACAAATTAAAACTACCAGCAGGCCAACAAACGTGGTGTTTAAATCTTTATTAGGAGACAAGCATCCAAGCGTATTTTTGCTAAATTGATAACTCAGGCTGAGACAAAGTGAGAACATCCTTCAGATAAAGGGGGACGCTGGTCGAACATGTCACTGCAGTCTGTTTATTTAATGAGTTCCTAGTGTAATTTTGGACCTACTGGGTACTCTAAAACCCACTGCCAAATGCCAAATCTCTAAAGTTTCTTTCGGAGTTTTTACATTGCAAAGTTGCTTAAATTTCCTCCAAACACTAACAAACTTTTTAGTGTTTTACACATATGTACACTCCGAAAGCATAGTACTATTATCTTTAAAAGTCACCATCATCAACAATCTGTAATATCTAACAGTGCATGGAGAGACTGCGCATAAATTTCACAGTCCAGATAATTTATTTTATCCATTATCTAATTACAGACTGAGTCCTTTAAAACAAAGCACTCTACAAAATGTAAATCGAGTTTTTGGAATGCAACTGTTGTATTACCCAACTAAAGGTAGTAAACGTTTTATTTTTATCTAGCACGGTTCGCACATGTTTTGTTCTAAATATAGACGTGTATAAATAAATCTATTTTTGGTTTACCAAATCATTAGCTGTAGCGAAGTCATAAGCTGTAATAGATTGGCCATACATTTAAATAAAGGCAGCATTTGTGAACCGGTTTGACACGTGACTATTAGCTAAATCATTCAAAGAACCAGTCTATGAATATAAATATTAAGCCAAAATAAAGAAGAGCTGAAATAAAACAAAATGACTAGTTAAATTGCGGATAAAGTAAAGAGAAGTAAAATCAAACTAAAGGGAAGTAACGTAATATCGTTTTTAGGGTTCCGTACCGTACCCAAAGGGTAAAACGGGACCTTATTACTAAGACTCCGTTGCCTGTCTATCTGTCTGTCTGTCACCAGTCATCTCATGAACCGTGATAGGTAGTTGAAATTTTCACAGATGATGTATTTCTATTGCCGCTATAACAACAAATACTAAAAAACTGAATAAAATAAATATTTAAGAGGGCTTTCATAAAACAAACGTGATTTTTTTGCTGTTTTTACTATAGATGATGGTACGGAATCCTTCGTGTGCGAGTACGACTCGCACTTGGCCGGTTTTTTAGATATTTCTTAATAAAAAAAACGGGGTTTTGCAAACATCTAAATTTCAAATCTGAAATTTATCATACAACAAAATAATAATTTAACCTAGATACCCTATTCATACAGAAAACAATTAGGACAGCCTGTTTTATTTTTGTTTCTGTTTATTTACGGGCACGGGAGGCTCTGCCGTTGGTTGACGTCACGAAATACTCGTGTCATTGAAAACCAGCCTTTATAACCCAACACTTAAAGTTTACCAGAGGAATTTAGGTTGAATCGAGGCTGTGGAAAAGGAAAATCTTTGCCTCTACTTTATTATTAGTAGGTCGGCTGTGGCGAATTTATAATTTTCAAGAATTTATTAGAGAGCACATTAAAAAGTAATTAATTTATTTCATGACACAGCTTTTTAATCTATCATGAAAGTTTCACTAATATTTCATCATCCATCAAAGGCCTTTTGCATCTATATAAGATGATTTTTATGTGTATCTAAACTATTTAAATTTGCATGCCAGTGATTTGGCTAAATATGTGACACTATGACTACTTACTTAAGGAACTTGAAGTTAAAGGTTTGAAGAACCATGCTTCTCGCAAATAAACATTTCACTTCGAGCTCTCAAGCTTGCTTGGTTAGTTCTAAAATTATATTTACATGTTCAAAGATACTTTGCAATGCAACCGTTGTTGTACGAGTATCCGACTCTCATTTTATCTTGTAAGATTTTACGGCGGTATTCCAAACAAGTTTTTAAAAAAACTGATAAAGAAATAAGGTTCAACAAACTTGAACAGAGAGCGAAAATCCTTCAGTGCTTTCAAGAATCCGAATAAACTCAGAGAATTGGTAGATTTTACATTAAAATAGGTAGATTAAAGAGGCCGGGAAAGAGCTTTACTTGGAAAATACTGATCAGATTTACTATGATTTAACGATCGACTTCAACTTTATGACATGGAACAGTCGGGAGTTTAATATCTTTTCTATTTTGTTTTATGCGAAACCATTTTGGGAGTGATTTTGCATGGAACCTTGAGTCTCGTAATGTACGCCCTGTAATGTACGCTTACACAAAAACCACTCTCAAAACATAAAACAAAAACACGACTCGGGTTCTGCAAACTCTTAAGATTAACAGAAACGATCAAAAATCAGTGGCTAAGATAACGATAGATAAACGAGGCATCTTACTATGAAACTGCATATTTTTCAAATCCAATACCTACAAGATTGGTATTGAATGATAAAAATCCAATATTTAAAAAGCGCTGCTAAGCCATTACTGAAAATAGCCAGTAATATTGAAATTCACGGGTTATGCGTTTTCACTGACTTGAAATCGACCTCAAGCCACGTCTATGCAAAACTCATTGAGCTGGATAAAAACGTCCACGAAACGTAAAAAGGTGTCGCACAGTGCCGAGGAATAATTTGACTAAGATCTTGTGAATATTTACTACTTTTTCAAGAAACTTTTGCCAAGTACTTTTTCAGAAACTGAAGAAACCATTGAACACATGAGAGGATGACAGCAGTTTGAACTTAATAGTATAAGGACTTTATTACTCTTTGTTCTAATTTGAATTCCGAAGACAGAGAACAACGTCAAGCCTAAGAAGATCCTAGAAATCGTACATGAATAATCATTTTGATATCAAACTGTTCGAAATCAGAACACCAGACTTGCAGAGAAAAAACAATCAGCCCTCTCGTAAAACCGTTTCCAGTTCGTAAAAACATTTCTACTCCTCCCCTTCTCCCTATTACCAAACGTGCTCTAAAGGTTTACTGTGTTTTGATGGAGAGACATTGGTAGAAACCTGGGACAATGTTTTAAGACTTTTGAAATAAAACCCTCAAAATAATTTCACACATGATATTATTTTCGGAGGAGGCTTTGACAAAGCTCCCACCATAACCTCGTTGAAAGCCATGCCAAAACTAATTAAACTAACTGGCAAATAATTAAGTCGTTATAACACCTAGAACGTACGAAGTGCCTCGGGACGGCAGCGAGGCACTAATTGGCTTAAACTCGGCAGAGTCCGTTAATTCCAGGACTTCGCTTGATAGCAATAAGTGTATGCACGAGCTCGTTGCAGTTTATGGATTTGGCTCAATTGAATCTTATGTTTCAGCATCGCTTGCACTCAACACATCAGTATGTTTTTATTCAAGAGTATGTTTTTATGGGATACTGTAAGGTTTTTATGAAAACTAACACAAAACCCGTATGTATCGTTGTGTTGTGCACTGGGTGTGCTGCTAACGCATGAGTGGATTGTAGTTCGCCCGAACTTAACCGCTCAAAATAAAAATACCGTATCAGATAGAATTAAATAAAAACCGAGCATAGTATCTATTACAGTAGTGGCCGCAATACTTTAAAAGAAATAATTACGCGATATGATTCTGATGAGAAAACAGCTATTTATACAATACATGTATATAAACGGTTTAGCATAGAACCTTCAACAAGAAAATGATATTGAACAATGATGATAATAATAATAAAATGCTATTTTATGACCCTTTCAAGGCTCGGAAGGTTATTATTTCAATGAATCTGTAATATTATGGAGCAGATTCCTTGCTAAGACAGGCGAATTATGTCATCGATCGCCTTGCGACAAAGGGTGGAGAAACAAGTAAACGGCGCTATCATAGTTTCATTTTCATTGATTACGTTATGTATAAGGCAAACACGTTAAGACAACATTCATTAGTTAAGAGGAGTGATGACTAAGTTTAGACGACAAATATGCGGACATACATATATTATTTCCCTTTTAGGAATAACACAATGAGAATCTTGTCGAATGCCGAAAAAACCGAAAATTCACAATATGTTTAAAAAACTTGTGTTATAAATGCTTAGAAACTTTTTCACGTGGGAACTAGAGCAGAACACGACAGGAGGTAGTGATTAATTATCAAATTAACATATAATACGGCAGCCCTCTAATATCGCATATAATTGACCAAACGATCTGAAAAACAATGTAGCCACTGGAGCAATGAAAACTGCCTCGCTCAGGCGTTCGATCGCCTAAGTCTCTGGCTGGGCGCCAATCTGTAGCATGGAGCCCCGAGATAAGGAAAAATACTTCAAATATGTCATTTTAAGCTCAAATTCGGACATGTACAAGCATTTTCGCCGCAAAATGTAACACAAACTCAGTTGATTACACAGCAAACAATGGATAGTAATTATCGGTGTTGTCGGTGGATCAGTAAACAGACGAGCAGTACCTACAACAAGCAACAAGCAATCATACTACATAGTTTATAGAGTTTGAACTGGAAAAGCACTTTATTGAACTAATAACTGGCCAGATAAAAACTGGGGAAATCAAATAGACAGACATTTTTATGACGAACACACATGTCCAATAATCAGTGAATTCTCTTCGTTATCAACAAACCATCTACAAATACTTCACAAAATGACAATTGCGAACCCCACAGGTAAACTGTCTTAAAATTGGACCATTACTTTCACTAGAATGTACAGTTTCTTATAAAAGGAAACTAAGAACCAATTTGCTAGAAGAAGTGATATTGTATGTAATACGCACAGCCATTTGTTTCAAAGTTACAACCTCCGTCCCTAGCGTAATTGCGATTTTAAACTTTGTACCAATGAATTCTGAGCCCCTTAGAGTCCATACTAACTAGCGCTTGATCTGTGGCTCACGAACCCATCAAGATTCAACAAAATGGCTTTTAATTTGAACTCTGAATATTCAGTAACGGAGCGAATAAATTTTGTTTAACCTGGCTCATAATCAAGTCAAAACACGAATCGGTGTTTTAGAGCATCATGGTAAATAACTTATGAATGACCCAAATTATAATGTCACAGCATTCATCTGTGGGAAGAACAAAGCTACCATTATTCGAGAAATAGGCGTTGCTACAAATAAGATCTTTTGTAGCTTTTGTTTAGATATACAGATATATTATAGCTTTATTGTACACCATTAAAACACAAAAATAGAACAATTAAATAACAAACAAGAAACCAGAGATACAATGGGCGGTCTTATCCCTTCCAGAAAAACCTTTATATTTTTCTAGACATTTTTATACAACATCATCTAGACTTAAACCAAGCATAGCTTGCACTATGGGACCAAAAGACTAATAGAATACCTACTTATATACTTTTTTTTGTAAATACATACATACTTAGAATAAATATAACACCCAGACACAGAACAAACATTCACGTTCATTACACAACTTTTTGTTCTCGTTAGGAATCGAACCCACCGCACAGAAGGCCGGGCTACTACAAACTATGTCAAGTTTTTTTGGATGGACAGAATCGTAAGGACGGGGCGTACCTACATAATAACAATAGAATAAATAAATACCTAATAAAAATGTAATAAAGGAATAAATACTACTCAAAATAATACAAAATAGATAATAATAATGACTTTTTATTACATTACTCGTATATACACCAATAAAAAAACACAAAATAATAATAATACAACAGATTATGATGATATAGAAGAAAGAGATGGGGTAGTGTTCGATAACCATTTAAAAAATATGTATATATTTTTGTTTAGAAGGTATGTATTTCAATAACTTTTTATAACTAGCTTTACTTAATTTATTATTCTAAGCAAGGATTCAGTTTTCAAAGTTTTATCCCAAATAGTCAGTATTGTAGCAATTTAAAAATAAAACACAAGTTGGCACCGTTATCCAAACCAATATCGTCGATCAAACACGTCGCCAGCAGAAATTGAAAAGCTGCATCGGTAAACGGTTCTGAATGCAGACCGTTGAAAACTCTTATCTGGGGTGTACCGCAAACGCGAACCATGCTCCGCCTGCATTGAATACGAATTGGTAGTTTATTTACTAAGGCATCACTAATAAGAAGTTGTAGAATTTCCTATCATAGTCAGTAGTAGGAATTCAGTAATGTAGGAATTTTCAAGTCAAGGGAGGCTAGGCGCATTATAGCTAAACGTGCTCCACCTTAGGCAGCATTATCACTTTCCATCAGGAGTGATGGCAGCTTAGCTATCAATAATAAAAAAAATTAAACCAATGATATAAAAGAATGCGGACCAAGCAACGTATACCAGTTCAAAGGTTAGTAAGACGCCGTAGAGTCAAGTTTGGATAATGAAATTACTGACGATATCTTGGAAAAGAATTCAAATAGTTCAGAAAATAACCGAATTAATTGAACAGAACTCTCCAATAGATTTTTATAATCAACCATTCATAAACTTTCTCTGAAGACGACTTCGGCACTCTAAACGAACGAGCTCATCACTTTGTCGCTTCTACTCAATAACACTTTAACCCCAACGTGACACTTCAGCTTGCTACTTCTATGAACTATTATGTCATTCTCATAGAGCCATAAGCACACGGATCATGCACTCAAACGTATTAGGTTGGAAGATTGTCCACAACTAAATAAAATATAAATAACCATCAAGGAGATGATCTCATGTGCGTAATTTCACAGTTCGCTGAGTGTAAGATGCGATCGTGCCGTGCCACACATACCCAGAGAAGAGACTGAATTGTTTTTCCTACGAACGATCGTAATGAATTCCACCCGATCAACTTTTCATCAATTAATTACAAAGTCAGATATCACAAGTCACAACTTTATCTACCGCAAAGATTTTCCAAGTCTTTATACGAATTTCAGGGCTGGTTCACTATAGAATTAGGAAGGCTTTTGTTCTTGAAGTTTATGCTGTCACATACAGTTTTGGAGGCATAATTTCTACTTGAATCCGGCTAGGAAGTACCTACAAACTTTTCTAGCTTCTAGACGGATTTATTGTGAAATATATTTTCTAGGCAGACTATACTCTTTATTGAATTTTGAATATAAACAGTTTAAATAAAGGCAGGAAGATGATAGAGGAAAACGCATGCCACTGTGCTTTAGCTTTGTTCCAATGCAAACAGCATTGGTGTAACAATGTTGGCCAAACAGAACTGCTGTCATGGTTTTAGTTTAGCTACTTTGGACAATGCAGATTCGGTGCTTCAGGCTTTCAGGACATTCTACTGCAAATCTAAATGCACATCATCATCCACAGCCTGTAGAAGTCCACGGCTAGACATAGGCCTCCCCCATATTATGTATCCAGGAAGAACGATTCTGAGCCCTTTCCATCGACTTCCGCTTCGTTTTCCGGTTCGTGGTCGCCTTTCGAGAATCTGTATTACCCAGCGGTTGTCGGTTCTACGAGTACGAGTGCGATCTAAATGTCAAATACGTAACGGATTAGAAAGTTTAATTTAATAGCATGCAAATTATTTAATTCTAGTCACGTTTTGTAAACCTTGAAAATTATGCGCGCATGATAATATGGTAAGCGGTAATCGTCTAACTATAAACGGTATGCAGGAATGCAGATACATCGGAATAGCGCAGTGGCTATATTTTTAGTCTTAGTTTCAGGCAAACAGACAAAAAATCGCATGCTGGTGTCATCAATGTTAAGAAAAGTAATGAAAGAAAGAAAGAAATAACCTCATGACTTTAATCCCAATGCACGGTCCTTACGCATCCCCTCAGATCTCTCATTACGAAGTATTAATTAAGAATGTCTAAGAGGGTAGTCAGACACCCGTACCCACATTTTCCAGTAGTTGGTATACCATACGTGAAAGGTTACAATCTCATCACCGCTGCTAGAATACTAACTAGTTTCCTCACGATGTTTTCCTTCACCGTTTGAGAGAACTGGCATTGCGCGCACACATTTTTCAATAGGAAAAACCATTGGTGTACGAGCATTCAAACCCACGACTTTAGGATCAAAAGGCGGGGTCACTCCCACTAAACCACCGGTGCTTTCAAGAGTAATGAATGGCTGATAAATGAACAAGTATTACTACGTATTGCTTACGAATTCAAGTTTAGGTTTTTTTATATAAGAAAGAATTATTTTTTTTATATGATAGAACAAGCTGATGGCCTAACTTTCAACGGTTATCTCTACCTATAACAATTGCTAACAGCAAATTTTATGCAGGTCAAAATTATCACTGCAAATGTAGAAGGAATAATAAGTAAAAAGTTCCGAATGACCTCTAAGTTTATGTGTGTTGCGTGTATTAGTATGGAATCATAAAATATACTATTGAGAACTAAATCTATAAAAACCGGCCAAGTGCGAGTCAGATTTGCGCACGGAGGATTCCGTACCATTATCTATAATAAAGACGGCAAAAAAATCACGTTTGTTGTACGAGAGCCCCCTTAAATATTTCTTTTATTCTGTTTTTTAATATTTGTTGTTATAGCGGCAACAGAAACACAGAATCTGTGAAAATTTTAACTCTCTAACCACACGGTTCATGAGATACAATACAGCCTGGTGACAGACAGACAGACAGCGGAGTCTTAATAGTAGCGTCCCGTTTTACCCTTTGGGTATGGAACCCTAAAAACGAAATTAATTAATACATATTATGATATTTCCAACTTCAATAAAGAAATAGTCTATTTCATGGTCTATTTAATAGACCATGAATAAGTAATAAAATATATGGATATAAACGTAATGTAGAGCTTGCATGAATAGACTGAATTTTAAATGGAATAAACTGGAAAGAGAGGCACTAACCTGAGTTTGAATACCAAAGCAGTGATTCTAATCGTAGTCCAGAAAGGCTACGAAAAAATGTTTAAACAGTCTTGAAAATATTTATACGCATAATAACAAAAAACCGCGCGAGTTTATCTGCTTGGAGTTGTTTTCATATAAACTTCATCCCCCGCTGTACCCGTTCAGGGGTTGAATTTCAGCTCAGTACACCTCTACAATAGCACATACATTCTCGTATATATACGTGTCATCCAATTTACATTGAAACACCCGAGCAAATTTTATTCTCATTTAAATAATAATAATAATGCTGGACAATCCACACAGCATCATCTAGCCCCAAGCTAAGCAGAGCTTGTGTTATGGGTACTAGATGACTGATAGACATTACATACATACATATTTTTTATTATACATAGAAAACACCCAGAACACCCGAAATAAATATTTGCAGATCGTACAAACATTGATCCCAAGGCGGTCGTCGGATCGTCGCAGGCGGACATTCGCCCACCGCGCCACATCGGTCGTCAAATGTGTCCGAATTCGATAAAGTTGCCGAAAACCTGAATTAGGCCAACTAATTTACTGGTCGGAATTCTAATCTGAACACACGAACACGAACTGCGGAAACCCATTCGGTATTTCGGATGCAGACTCGCGCCGAAAATGTTACATAACATTCCTCTGATGTAAGTTGTACCAGTATGTAGTTAGTACCACTGAGAGTTTTTTCCTATTTAATCATGCGTTTTTATCCTTTAAAACAGACATAAAAGGGTGAAAATTTACGTGTATCTGTGGCATGATAGGTCCTAAACAGATAAACCAATTTTTATGTAGGTAGGTTATTTGATCGAGCATTTCAAAAAACTTGGTTCAGTCGTTTGAAGATCATCAGCTTTGTTTCAGTTGAAGGGCTTTTGAAGCCATTTATAATTTTTAATTGACTGAAATCGTAGTTAGTAGTTATTTTTTCTATAAACGTACTTATTTTATAAAATGAATAGAAATAAAGCTGGATAAACTGTGAAAACCCTCATAATCTAAATCACAATGGATTTACGAACAGACGTTGAAAAAACACACAAGAACTGTGAAAAATAACCTAGACCCTCTATATTGGTCCAGAAAATTGCCTCATTCATATGCCACTAGACAAAAACATCAACATGTTTTAGATGTTTTTTAAGGCATAATAAAGCAAAAACAAAATAATGAAGTTTTATGTAACAGTGTACCAAAATCCAAAAGAGAAGCTACATTTAGCAGTGGGCTCACGTAATAAATACATCCCCAAAAAAATAAGGTATAAATACATCACACACATTTAAATACAAAGTTAAGTTGCCACTTATCCAATAAGGTATATTCAGGGCTCATACATAATTAATCCCAATAATACGAGTACAAAACACAGTGTTTCGTAGCCGACCGAAAACAAGACGAAGGAGAGTCTATATACTCTATATTATTTAAAAGTAAAACTGAATTCGTGCAATGATAATAAGTTTGACAGTAGTAAAGGAGTCGGTCGTGTGTGACTCTTTAGCAGTTATTTCTTAGCAATTTTCACCCTTCGATCTCGTATAAAATATCCTCAAAACGAACAACTAGTAAACAAAGATTTTATTTTTTTAACATAGATTATCTTGTACCTGCTTATTTGTTATGCGATTGTCATAGGCCGGTAACCGCTCAACATCAAGTGGATCATCACTTGTTCAATTATTTTACTTAAAAAAAAAAGGAACTACAAGACGCACACATCTTAAAGCACTTATTTTTGTACATTTTTATTCTATTAAAAATTGGGAGAGGCATAAAATGAAATGCCAAAAGTATCCTATCTCATTTCTCATGCAACGTAAGGAAAATCGTAATTTAGCGCTCAATTATGGTCAAGGCTGGTTGTCCGTTATACTTTTATAACAAACATGCACCACAGTTGAAAATGATTCATACCAACCCAGCTGATATTTCTGTACGAGCGGAAGGACGACGTCGGAAATGCACGAGCATTGCCTCCGCCGCGCTAGCCAATAGTTTATAACAGTTTTTTCAGGAAATTAAACCCTATTGCATGCAAATAAATCATGTGTCCAACTGATTTATTGAGACGGCTCATTGATTTTTTATACATTGCAGACTTAAAGCAGGTAAGATGTTTTTGATTGTTCTATGCATGCAACATGATCATTGCTTTCTGAGCTTCTGCATTGTATTGCAGACTTGAAGTACACTGAGTTTCAATCTTTTTCCATGGTAGAAAAGCTGACCTAGTGATGCTAACGGCAGCTGGATGAGGGAGGAACACATTTAGAGAAAAATCAATACTTTGGACACTCGCGATTTTCAGGGAATGTATAAGTTTAATAGGTGTATTAAACACTAGAAATGAAAAATTAAACTTTAGCTGATATATAATATCGATAAGATGTCACTCAAATGGATAGTTTTGTACCTACCTCAGCAAAGTTTGAAACTTTAACGTTTCGGAAGAACTATTAGGCCAAGCAGTGCAGTGCACATATTCTTAACACCTTGGACGCAGAGTTGCGACCAGGGCCGGTTTTAGCACTACCAGCGCCCTGGGCGAGATTTCTACGGCGCCCCCTAACTGCAATTTAAACCCATACGAAAAAAAGTTAACGGATATAATGAAACAACCATTCATTAAATAAAATATTTGTCTAATTAGTACAGTCATTTGGTTGAAAAAATAGAGGTTACCTGGAAAGTTTTCCAGGAGTTTTGAAAAATGGCAATTTTATAGATTTTGACATGCTCTTTCCGAATTTCAACTTTGCCACCTCGTAGCTTTGCCGCTCGCGCCGCCATTTTGGAAAAATGGCCCCTAAAAGCAGTTTTTTGATAATAACTCCTTTTCGACGCATTTTACAGGAAAAACATGTGTATACAAAATAATTGTGAGAAAATTTCCTACAATTTATGTTATAACCTTTTTTTTCCTAAAACCAATAGTTTCGCGGTACGAGCGCCGTAAAGTGTAGTTCAACACACGTTTCGGCAGAAATACTCATTTCCACACCACCATGAGGTAGCGAAAGCGGCGCATTTTTTGTATCATGGTTCTCATCGAATTATACAGTGACAGTGATGTGACAATTCGTAAAAGTTTCATCGCGGTCCTCTTCGTTCTGGATTTCGTCGTTTATTTGCTCGAGAAAAGTGCGGAAAAATTTCCAGGTAAAAATACCCAGTGACTGTACTAAATCCCGCGCGAAGTTGCGGGCTAGTTAACAATAAATTGACATAAAAATTTGCCTAAAAATTTACAACTTTTTTTAGTCAATTTTTGAAGTGAATTTGCATTCTAGTTAAGGAAGGTATTTAATTTCGATTGTATGGCAAGTTGTATACCAAATTGTCGTCGAAAACGGAAAAAACCCGATGTTGAAGGACATTTGACGAAAAATTCATGAAACTTTTGTAAAGTAAACTTTTAGCAAACTGTGGTATTAGGGTAAGTAGGCCTCGCTGAAAGAGTAAGAGGATATGAAGGGGCGCCTGCGGCGCCCCTTCACATCCGGCGCCCTAGGCGGTCGCCCAACCGCGCCATACCCTAACGCCGCTACTGGTTGCGACTTTGACTGCTGCAATACAATGCCACAAAGGGTCGTCCTCGGTAAACGTGCTCTACGAGCATATATGTGATAATGCATTGTTAGAGACAGAAGTAAACTGATAGGTAATTCGCTTGTTCTATCACTACTTCTCATCAACAACAATCAATCCTGGCAGACAGTACAAACCAAGCGAGGCTTATATCCAGTGGGTGAAGTCAGGTCAGGATAATGAGATAAATTGCTCAGCATTGCTGAAAAATAGGACAACATTTTAGAAGAGTCTGCATGTAACTTGGAGAACTGTATGTCCTTATATTCTTAGAAAAGAGAAAAACAGATGAAATCGAAAATATAAACAGGAACATAGGAAAGAGGAAAAGAGAAGCGAAGGTTTGCGAAGTCGCCAGATAGAAAATAAATAAAGATATTTGAGGGTGAGGGTGTTCAATGGCACATTGAAATGAGCAGTCCAGCAATGAACAAGTTAGTTAAGTAAATAGTGATGATGCGACAAAACGGAAGAGAATCACACGATACGTTTGTTTTCTCGCAACGCAAACATAGTTAATGGGTGTGCGAAAACTAATGAAACAGCTACTGAGCTAATATCGAATGACAGGCCGAACACGGTCACAGCTCAATGGGACTAGCTAGCCAACTTGGATCCAAGTACTTTATATGTGTAGCATACAGTTGTAGAGTACGCTCAACTTGCTTTCCAGAGTTTTTGTTCGCTTGACCAATGATATGTAAGAGCTATGTTTGTTTTGTTATATTTGTTAGATGACGAAAGGAATGCCTCAGTTCGAAATATAACAAAAAAGTGCGGATATTCTCTTAGGCTCACGTGATTGATTCTGATATTTTTTCAAGTTGTTTTTCCTTTTTATTCCCTTTTGTGTTTACTTCGAGTGTTGATTTGGATTTACGTAGACTAGAAAACCGTTTGGTTACAGAGCACACTGCTTCCATTCCAAGTGAACATGGTGAATAAACTCTAAGCTACGCCGCGCCGTGAATAAGCGAGCGAACTCGTTATTAGCCGTCAAAGTTATAATTGACTAAATAATTACCACCTTCGAGGACGGAGATGAACAGAAACCATGTAAATTAGAGCTATTGTACTTGTCAATGATGAACAAAGAAAAATGTAAATCTTGGAAATGAGTCAAACAATTAAGGCAGTATGTGTGCGTACGATGTTAGACTCATTGAGAAAGATAAGCTGAAAAGCAGTATGTATTTTGTCAAACAATATTCCAATAAGTTTTTATTATAAAAGTGATGGAACAGTTTTCCCAACTGATGTTGAGCGGTTACCTCTGTCTCACAACCTCACCTATTCTAATAATCACCTCACCTATTGCATTTCGACCATAATTTTCAGACGTAAAGATGTTATCGCTTATACACCTTTAATTACACCCTTTAAATCGAAATACAGGAATGCGAACGATGCGATAAAGATACACTTTATTAGGATCAATAAAAGTACAACGTAAATTATGTTTTATGCAAATCGTAGAACTTGAGCCATAGCTTAAGCGATCTGATGAGCTTACAGAGTAGGTACGATTAAGTCGATACGATTAAATAAATCAAATACCTATTGATAAGCAATTACGGCGACGATAAACTACAAGCAATGTATTTGTAGTCTCAATAAAACGATTGAGTAGAATATAATGACTTAAACCTTCGATGGCCTTATCTGATGTTAGCAATTACCTCTTTATGATTTGATTTTAAAAGCGGCAACGGCAGAACGGTTTGTTAAATAAATAGAATAACGTTTTGAAATTTACCAATCAAAGCGAAGTCAGATTTGCTTCTATTTGAAAATCAAAGAACACTTGCAAGATTGACTGCTTTCAATTCTATTTGCAAACGTTAAATTGAGCGTATATTCTAGACTACAGCATTTCATAAATTGGGTTCAATGATACGAGTAAGACATCTTTCAATGCTTCATCGTCTTGTTTGTCTGAGTTGTGTGCGCTAGTCACTATAGTGTTTATGGTAATATGCACCCAATTACCAATAAACATTCAAAAAAGGTGGTTAGCAACCTTCTGAGAGTATGAAGAGCCGTGCCGTAAAAGTCTTGCTTATTCTTCTAGATTTAGTTGCGGGAAACTGGCGATTAGATTCACCTAGTTTAGATTACATGACATTTCAAATTGATCCCCGTTGTTTTATTGACGCAAACGCCAGAAAATGATGTCAATTCTGTTATACATCAAGTCTGCAGACAGGAAGGTTAGCACGAGTTCTATGATACCTACATAATCTACAGACAGAGAGGAAAGCATTACTTTGAATGCTATAAAGACATTTTGAAATGATTTTTTGTTAGGTAGGCTATGCATCTATGACGTAGCTCAAAGGAAACACAGTCATAAATAAATCACAAGTAAATTAACTCATTAACAATATATCACAGAATTTTTGACTTTGCCTATTTCTGCTGCCAAGCAGCTTGCTGTGGTCCGGTTCGAATTACAGGCACACGAGGCTTAACACCTGTATGCCTAAGGTTTCTGACAAACAAGACCAGGTAAGGCTTTGTTATAGGTGATGGTAACCACCAACACCAGGAGGGTCATTTGATTCTTCCATCAATGTCAAATAAAAAAAAAAGGATAACCAGAGTTTAAACATATTTAGACGGCTTTTCATCACAAGTTCTCTATTTTTTTTATAGGAAAACGGTTAAGCTAACATACCTGTATCTGGAACATAGATATGCTGTCGTCCAGCATCTGGACCCTGATGGCTAGCATCTTGCCGCCTTTCTTCGGCGTGGCCGGCGGCGTGCGGGACCCGCCACCGGCGCCGTCCACGCCAGCCGGAGTACTGGCTGAATGGTGCATTCGACCTGAGGAAGAACATTGCCCTATTAAACGTGCTCCTAACTCTACCTATTACATAAAATTTGATATGACTACATGATACAAGTCACACTACTTGTCTGGAAGATATCGCGTCCAGCGATAAGACCGCCCATTGTAGGACAATGATTTTCGTTTCTTTTTCTTTTGCATTAGTACATAAGTATTTTAGTTTAATTGCTAGTTTTTGTCCTCAATAAAGTTTATTTTATTATTATTTACTAATCCAATAAACAGGCCTTTAAATCTATTCTTATTGATGATTATATTGGACTAAACAGCAGTCAGAGGTACTTGTAGCATATAAACTGTGCTATCTAATCTACAGAACATTAGACTAATCAGCCTGATCATTAGAAAATACATGGTCAATAATTGCGGAGCTATAAGCCGCAGCTCTTACGAAGTTAAATTCATTGTTTGAGTAAATTCTATTGTTGAGCACTTACATTTTTTGAATGGAAAACGAACAAACCATCGAAGTATTCCATGAGTTTTTTGAGTAGTAGCTCTATGTGAAAGGGTTGGTCCGGGGAAGTACTACTACCGTACCTATTTCTGCCGCCAAGCAGTGATGCTCGCATTGCTGTGTTCCAGTTTGAAGGGTGTGGGTGCCAGTGAAATTACAGGCACATGAGGCTTAACACCAGTGTACCTCGATTGGTGGTCGCAGGGTAGTGCATCGCAGGGCACTTTCGTGAACTACAAGGCAATGGTTTGGTATAGGTTATGGTTACCACTTAACATCAGGTGGGCCATATGCTTGTTTCACCAGCAGTAGCATAAAGAAAAAAAAAGTTTTTTTTGTAATGCTGTGAAAGTTATGAATTGAGCACTTTTTTAGTACAGTACACAGTTCATACATGACCAGAATTCGAAACAATCAACAATCTAAGGATCAGAAGGGGCTACCCAAGACCGTCACAGTGCTTCATGCATGGTCAAATTCTTAAGGAATTGAGCATGTTGGAGAAAATTTAGTACTCCTAGTCAGTTTTATACATTTTTTTCTACAATATAAAACACTAATTTGTTGACATAATTTTTCATCAGGCACATATTCACACACCAATCATATAAAATGGTCTCATAAAGGCTATGTCCGCCAGTCAATATCAGCAGTATTCTTAAATAATAGAGTCTAAATTGGTATATCAGTTTTTGTTGAATCATCTTTGTAGGTTCAATTTGTGGCAAAGTTCTTACTCATAAATCTCCAATGAGCAAGTTGGAGGGAAACTGTTATGTGTTATTCATCAATTGAAAGTTAGATTGAAGCGTGGTATTATGTCCACCTAAGCCAGCACTGGTAACACAAACTAATTTAGCCAATGGGTCAATCCAATTATTTTGTACAACCTTAATTCACTTGATATCAACCATGTTTATTCCAATATTAGTAGGACAGTGCACAACTCCATCTATGTGAAGCTATTTTTATACAAACTTCAACCCCCTGAACCCTTTAGGTCTTGACTTTCAGGCCACTGCAACCAGTAGTTTAGGCTGTGCATTGTCTATATGTCAGTCAGTCAAAACAAAAATTCTCTTTAAGTGGTATAGAATCTACGAGTATACCACTTATGAGTCATCATTCATCATCATCTGTAGTAGGTACTTATAGATTGTATAATTTTAGATACATGTATAATTTTTTGGAATGAAATAGCAGTAGGTAAAATCTAGATTCTCATGTGACATAGAGGCATAAACTCTGGTGTGTATCTGCCAAAAGCCAGGCCATGTACATTCTACCAAATGAGAGACTAGTCACCACAAATAGATCACCACTTGACTAGTAGCGGAAACCAGTCAAGTCACTAAATTTGAGAGTTGAGAGGTAGTTTTTGCCTACACAGTTGTAGAACATAGCTAATAAAAAACTGTAAAAATATTATGTTTTAGATTTTTGTCGTAACATATTTTACTTACTACATGGTGTGTAAACTTATCTCTACTATTTAGCAAGAAATAACAAGCAACAGCTGTTGAAACTTATTTATCAGCCTAATACAGCCAAGGTGACCTAAATAATTAGAAATATGTTTCCATATAAAAAAATATGTACGAATATTTTTGATACTGTGGCTAAACTAGACATAAATTGAAGTCTTTTCTGAAGGGTTCAGTACCAGTGTTAAAACACCATATTGTAAAACAGTTTCAATTTTGCTTTTGCCTCTGCCATCTGGTCATTGAACCTAATGCATAATAACATCAATGACTAAATACATTAAAGTGTCAACTTACCTGGTAATGTGTGGTATCCTATTGTGGATAGATGTCCTGTGGAATTGCAGCTGCCAGGGGGTAGGTCTGAGTCCATCATAATAATATACTAACACTCCTTCTCAAACCAAAATCAGCTGGCACTTCAGATGCCATTGTCTACTAGGTACATGAATTTGATTTCTCTATCTGATGAGAAAAGAAATGTAAGATTCTGTCATTACTGTACTATGAATTTACAAGTTTCTTAAACATGAAGTTGAATGATGATAAGCCACTGAGACTCAAATAGAAGTTTATACTACTCCAGTATTTAGCTTCAGGAAGTGTAAAACACTGCTAATCACTTTATAATTTAACAATAATCCCAAATAGACTATGAGAGGGTAGCTAAATTGGATTACTGCACGATGGATGCAAACCGGCGGCGCCCCAGTTCTCACCCCTCAACATAAATAGTTAGGTTGGATGCAATAATCAGAAAATAGGTCAACGGAGGTGTGCCCGGTCGCAGTGACAGAAACAGTACGCAAACTCCTCCCGCGGCGTACCACGATAAATTATAAAACCTATCAAATTTACTAGCGGTTCGGTTCGAACATAAAAAAGCAAAGCACAAATTTATGAGCTTTTCAAAGTCTAGGCTTTAGTTTCGAAACATCCCTCTGAAAACATCTGATCTTACTTTCTAGCAACCGCAGATGAGGGAGAGAAACGACGCAACGAAGTACCTACTCCCGAGTTGACAACCATCATTTGCTACACCAGCCCGAGTCATCAGTCCTCAACAAAAACCACTGTAAACTTTCACACAAGCACACAGGTTTCTTCGCATATTTTGAGCCACCGATAAATCCGAATTTATCGCGTCAAGTTAACGAGAGCTAAATTCACGCACGCACACAACCCTCGCAACTTTTATTTGATGCTGTCTGTGTTGAATGAAATGAATGAGAATGAAGCTACTTGCCACAGAATACTATACCTGACTGATTGAATGAAACCGGTTAAGGTGCGTTTCCACGCTTGCCAAGCCTTGGCAAGCCTCCACAAACGCAAGCGTGGAAAGAGGATGTTTGGCTTGGCTTGCGTGAGCTTGTGGGAGCTTGTATGCGATCGGGTCTGGTGTCGGTTTTTGGACACAGATCAAAGGGCGTTTGCGGCAAGCGTTTGCGACGCGTTCACACGTTGGCCCGCGCTTAGTAGCCGCTGTGATCTCGCGATGAACGCACGTCTAGTTCTGACTTCAAAATGAGTACTTTACTGCACTATAAATACATAATTAATATAATTATATTATTATATAGTAGTAGAGGTCTAAAAAAAATAAAATAATAAATAATGCTGGACAATCCACACAGCATCATCTAGCCCCAAGCTAAGCAGAGCTTGTGTTATGGGTACTAAATGACTGATAAACTTTATACCTACAATACATTACATATATAGATATTTTTTATTATACATAGAAAACACCCAGAACACCCGGAATAATTATTTGCAGATCGTACAAACATTTATCCCAAGGCGGGAATCGAACCCGCAACCCCTGCGTCGCAGGTGGACATTCGCCCGCCGCGCCACAGCGGTATAATGGCAATGCTTTGTTATAGGTGATGGTAACCACTTAACATCAGGTGGGCTATCTGCTTGTTCCATCAACAAGTTGTATAAAAAATAATAATGTGGGATAACATAAAAGACACAGGTAATGGTAACCGAAATAAAAGTATAATAAAATTATACAAGTTCGGTGTCCGCCATGCTTGGATGTACGTAGCACACTGACGCATTCACAAGCGTGTAAACGGCTTCCAAACTCCAAGCGAAATTTGTGGAAGCTTGCGTTTGTGGAGGCTTGCCAAGGCTTGGCAAGCGTGGAAACGCACCTTTAAAGAACGGCAGTCGACCGAGCCACCGAGCATGTGTCACAATAAAAATCAACTCTCGCTAGAATAATAACTAAAGCAATTTACTACTCACACGCACCGGTTTTTTGTTTTATTCCACCATTCCTTGCATGTGGTGAATGGTGGTGGACGACTACTACTAGTATAGCTATTTACTATTATAGCTGATCAGACCACACAACAGTATTTTTCTTACAAAGGCTTTTTTATTTTCTTATCTCTCACTATTCATTGCGACCGTTAAGTTGTCAAAGTTATTATTATTGTCGTGTCGTCAAGTCAATCAAACAAAATTGTCAAACATGACATTGGCAAAATGTGTGGAAGCTAGCTAGATCCACAGAAGCCATATAAAAAGATAAATATAAAATAAAAAAAGTACTCTGTGATGGATGGTGGTCGTCGTGGTGTAAACACTAACGTTTGTAAGCTCATAAAATTTATTGAACTTATTGTTGTGTTTGTGAATAACCTGGTACCTAGTATGAAGAAACAAACAATACAAACCCTAAATTGAGAAACAGCATAAAGATTATGGAAACCACACCTTTATTATCCAGGCCAAAAAAGAAGCCACTATGGTCAAGGTAATTGTTTTATTTTTGTTTATCTCGTTTGGTGGTTGTTGAATCACAATGAGAGCTATTGTTTTGTTTTAGATTGCCGTTCCTCACGTTTCGCAAGAAGGAACTCAGCTCTCGGGAAATTTATATAGGTCAACTGCCTGAGGAAGAGTATCCAATAAACTATGTCTGCAATCAGGTATGATTAAATATCAACGAAAACGTTGCTTACATGATGCATAGTAATTACATCTTAACAGTCTTTGTTCTATCTGTTAATTACATTTGCACAATTAAATTTACATTTCTTATTATTTCTTAAAATTTATGCTACTAAACTCTTAAGGCTATATATATTTATGAAAAAGTAAAAAGTAAAGTGAAATAAAAAAATACAGTATTAGTGATTCCTTTTCAGAAATACAATATCTTCACATTCCTGCCTCTGGTGCTGTTTGAACAGTTCCGGTTTTTCTTAAATCTGTACTTTTTGGTGATGGCTCTCAGCCAGTTTATCCCGAGCATACGAATTGGCTACCTCTACACCTACTGGGGGCCATTGTGTTTTGTACTTGCTGTAACACTATTCCGAGAAGCTGTAGACGATTTTAGGAGATTTCGGTAAGCTCTGTAATTTCTTATGACTGATAGGATAGATAGCTAGCATACCAATGTTGTATCCAATGCTTCAAGTGCTGTATAGGTTTTCAAGAAGTAAAATAAGTGAAATTTCTTATAAAATATTAATATAACAATCTGTAATGAAAAATCTATATAAAAACATTTAAAAATGTCTGTTAGTGATTGAGGGGAGGGAAACCATTCACTCTTTGTGAATAGAAACTTATTCATAGGCACACAACTTGATTTGAGCCTGGGATGTTGGGAGTGGAAAACAGCATCGCAACTACTAAACCACCTGCCTAAATGATCAAACTAATTGCTCTACAAGTTTATCAGAATCATCATCAAAGGTTAAGAAGTCCAGTGCTAAACAGTATGCATATCTTTTATTTCCAGACGAGACAGAGAGGTAAACAAGCAGCGATATGAACGTATTGCCCTAGAATCAATAGTAGATGACTATCGGCCATATGCCATAGAACGGGTGCCTGCTGCTGAACTCAGAGTTGGAGATATAGTCATGCTCCATAAAGGACAGAGAGTGCCTGCTGATATGATACTCTTGAGGACTAATGAGACAATGGGCACAGTTTTTATTCGGACGGATCAGTTGGATGGTGAAATTGACTGGAAGTTAAGGTAACTACATAACTCTATAATAAAATTCGTGGAGTATTTTGGGTCAATTTCGTCATCGGAAATTTAGTAAAGATCTAATCTGCTCGAAATGCCGTAAATTGATCACTTAGATTTGTAACAGTGAAAGTTTGAGCTCACTCTATTGTAAAATCTTAAACTCACTCTTCTCACTTTTTACTTACGAGTATAATGTAAACAGAAGTAATAGACGGTATAAAATTACATAAAATTATTTAAACTGAGAATGTCTGTGTTTTAGATAAGATAAACGTTTAATCACTAAACGAAACAATTTGCCACGGTTCCGTAATCATGCCATGATATGTTGGGGATCACTTTCCGCTACTTTATGTCATCTGACCACCTCTAGAGCTATCTACCACTTTTTCTTTTCGCGTTGTACTGGAGGGTCCAATTTATTATGATATTGGTCCACTGTGGTATTCAATGTTAAGTTATTGCGTGATGTTATTTTTATACAAACTTCTACCCCCGCTGTATGTGATTAGAAGTTAATTTTCAGGAATACCTTAGTATCTCCACACACGACACACCGACTCGAATATACCCTGCAAATTTCAAGTCTCTACAACCAGAGTGGTTTAAACTGTATGTTGTGTTTATGTCAGTCAGTCAGAAATTTAGACGAATTAACCAAATGGTGGTGGTAGTGGTTTATTTGTCTGAGGTCAGAAACCAAAAGTCAATGCCATATTTCGCTATACATTTAAAACAGACTATTCTGTCACGAACAATATAATTCCATTTCTAGTTTCTTCTATATCGGTCAGCATAAGGACATGCTGAATTCTGTTACATTATTTTCAGAATCCCACTATCAACAACGCAGAAGCTCCCCACAGATGCGCATCTCTTGGATATCAACGCTCAGATCTTCATCGAGAAGCCGGTTAAGGATATCCACTCGTTTGTCGGCACTTGCATCAGGCGGGACGAGGAAGAGAGTGATGCTCTAGATATTGAGAATACTCTTTGGAGCGGATGTGTGGTTGCGTCGGGGCAGGCTACCGGACTCGTTATTTACACAGGTATATAATACGAAGCTGTGGTGGTCATGGATTAGAATAGAATCCTTCCATTACGTCCCTTAGATCTCGTAAGAGGCGAAGAGACACCGACACTGCGTCACTAATCCACCTGCCAAGCGTGGTGACTATGGCAACCCGCCCGAATATGGGGGCGGTCTATATGCAGTAGCGAACTCATGACGACGATTATACAATGTCTTTATACACCCTACTTCACTCAGTAATAGTAGGGTTTTTAGTGAATTGCTTGTCCTGGGAAGTACTACCACCATGCCTATTTCTACCGACGAGCAGCATTGCTGTAATGTGTTCCATTTTGGAGATGCTGGTGATATTGCAGGCATATGTGCTTGACATCTGTATTCCACAAATTAATGGGCACAAGATAGTGAAGACAAAACGTAGCACGGCTTTTGATAGACCGACGACATTGCAAAGATCGCGGAAAATCAGATGTAAACTCAAAATTGCACTTCCTGGAAATCTATGGAGGCTTGTGCGGACTTCTGTAAGCTAGATATTACGCACTGTATTCGTGGATGGAAATAAACGATTTATTATTATATTTTAGGTAGTGAAACCCGCAGCGTAATGAATAACGCAATCGCTCGCTCGAAGATAGGCCGGCTCGACTTACAGATCAATGACCTTACCAAGCTCCTGTTTGTTGCGACGATGTTTGTGTCCCTACTACTGATCACACTTAAAGGGTTCACTGGACCGTGGTACGGGTTCCTGTTTCGATTTATACTGCTCTTTTCCTACATCATTCCAATCAGGTATGTATTATTTTGTTGTTAATAAGCTACCGCCGTATCTTTCGTATCAATTATACGGGGCCACGGGGGCTCCTGACGTGCGAAAACTTTATTGAAAACTAAAGTCATCGTCAGCTATAAATGATTTAATAAATCAGTTTGACGAAAAAAAGGCAAGGAGAGTGAGAAATCATCTCAGAAGTCCGATATCTTATTCCATTTTTGTTACGTAAGTTTCAACTTTTCCTTACGTTGTTTATTTATCTCTTCCCACGTCTGCCGCATAGGAAGCCGACCGCGCGAGTTAACTACGCGGGTATTGTGAGTGGTACCCACACCCACGCAATATGGGTTTCAATGCAACAGATACTGAGCCAGAACCTACCACACCCTGAACGTATCCTACCACGTTAATTTTTATAGACACTTTTTTGTACTGTTACTTATATAATTATGTTGGTTTTTCTTTTATTTTATTACTTAGCACACTTTTTACGCCAGATACAACATTTGCATCTATCGTCGATAACATAGTATTGACTCTTTCACTTTCGGCGAAGGAAGAAGCGCAGTTAGGTCGCTGTTTAATGCAATCGTGTTATGGGTCTATATCTAGCTCGTTTTTCAGTTTGCGAGTAAATCTTGACATGGGCAAAGCATTCTACTCGTGGACAATCCAACGTGACAAGGATATCGAAGGGACTGTGATGCGTTCCACCACCATTCCCGAGGAGTTGGGTCGCATCCAGTACCTCCTCGCTGACAAGACCGGCACTCTGACTAAGAATGAAATGGTGTTTCAGAAACTGCATCTTGGGAATGCTCTGTTTCACAAGAATAACTTTCACGAGGTAAGGACTTTTTGCAGGACTAGAGAGATTGTTGTTCTAACTAATCACTAAATAATAATAATAATAATAATGGTGGACAATCCACACAGCATTATCTAGCCTACCTACTAGCATTATCTATTTGGGAGAGTACTGTCTTCTGAGCCACAGCTATCGCTTTTCCAGGAGACAGAGCCTCAATTATACTGTTTAAAACATTTAATTTTAGTCAATAAATATTTTTACTTATATTTCTATTTTCTATTAGCCCCAAGCTAAGCAGAGCTTGTATTATGGGTACTAGATGACTGATATATTTAATACATTATATACATAGATATTTGCAGATCGTACAAACATTTACCCCAAGGCTATATCCAAATATTTGGATGCTGGTTCGATTCCCGCCTTGGGGTAAATGTTACTGCCCCCACGACTATTCAGTAAATAAAAAGTGCCACATTATAAATACAACTTGTTCTTCACAGGTAGAAGCTATCTTAACACAGTACATAACAAACGACGCTCCATCACTACCCACTTCGCCGTCCACGTCGACACAAGACATGTTTAGCGCGTCACCGCGGCAAGTGTGGCAGGTTGTTCTAGCCGTGGCACTGTGTCACAATGTCACACCTGTCTACGATGTACCGACTTCTGATCAAACTGACGAAGCACAGTCAGGTAAGAAACCGGTTTGAGTGGATGTTTTTAGGCGTAGAAAACCTCTTATTTATTTATTTTATTTAAAAACTAGCGGCCGCTCTCAGTTTCGCCTGCGTGGCAGTTTTTTTCCGTTCCCGTTATTTTTTCAGGATAAAATCATAATAGCTTTATGCATGCAAAGTCTCAGCCCGATCGGTTTAAAATTGACAAAGTTTCATACAAACTTTCATCCCTTATTTTATCTCCTTGGGGGTAGAATTAATTAAAATCCTTTCTTAGCGGATGCCTACGTCATAACATCTACCTGCATGCCAAATTTCAGCCCGATCCGTCCAGTGGTTTGGGCTGTGCGTTGATAGATCACTATGTCAGTCAGTCATGCACCTTTGAGTTATATATATTTAGACATTCGCACAGAGCAATTATGTGTTAGGGGGACTTAATGCTAATAACATTGTCTACCAGTCATCCTTGACGTGTAAAAAGATTGTGTGGCGTGTTGATAAAACGAAAACTACTTGAGTAGAACTCTTACACAAAATAAAACTACAGAAAAACTAGTCAAGGATTAGTCCGGGGAAGTACCGTACCTATTTCTGCCGCCAAGCAGCTTGCTGTGTTCCGGTTTGAATGGCGTGGCTGTCGATAAAACAGGCACATATGCCTAAAGTTGATGGATGCAGTGCATCGTAAGACACGTTTCTAACGAGCGTGATTTACGAGGCAAAGCTATTTCATAGGCAGGTGAGCCATCTGCTTGTTTCATCAGCAAGTTGTATAAAATTGAAAAAAGGTAAAGTTTTCAGTTTTCATATTTGTTAAATACCTATCCTATGTCACATGATTTATTTCACGCATAAATGTAAAAATAGTCTTTGTCTACACCTCTTGTTTACTCATCACCTCGTTTGTTAATCGACTTGTTAAAACATTTAGCACCCCATGTAAATTATCCATAGTTCATTCCATCCAAAAATTGTCTGGTAGAGATCGCTGTTTAGCAATAAGACCGCCCATTGTACCTATACTAGTCATAAGTTTTTTTTCTGTAAGTTGTTATTTTATGTTATGGTGTGCAATAAAGTATTTTCTATTCTATTCTTGTTCAGTGTTGATCATGATGGTTTGTGCAGATATGGGCAGCTCCGTGATGTCAGAGAGCTGTGGAGGCGCAGTTCCGCAGCAGCAGTTATGTGACTACCAGGCCTCCAGTCCGGACGAAGTAGCGCTTGTCAAATGGACTGATATGGTAAATACAGTTAGCTCGTCAAGTAGACTTTTTTCACATTGTAATAGACTCTGGAAGACGGTTACAATATAACAGAATATATTTAGTCTCAGTAAGTCTTTTCTGTTATGTGTACCCGTTTCTTGCTGAGTTTATACTAAGCTAGAGTACTAAGTAGTAGAGTAGTATACTAACTGATACGTTTCTGTTCGTCAGACTAATTAAATGCGGTTGTGCTCATAAATAGTTTTGTTTAGTCCCTGGCGCTTTTAATGTATGACGATATGATGATATAAAGCTCCTGGGTTTAAAAAATAGAAAACGCTGTTTGTTTTACAAAGATGCTTATATTCAGTGACGTTTTAAAAAGGTAGAACAAGTATAAAAAAAAACATTTGAATTGTGTTCCCGGTGCAACGGTCGGAAACAGTTCACACATTTAGCATGCTTAGCGGGAACAGTTTCAAAGTGTTTTGTACATCTATACATCTAATATTACTTGGTTTATACTTATTGTAATGTGGGCTGATAAAGTCATTTCCAATAAGGAGGTTTTGGAAGCTAAATGTTCATGGGTGCACATCAACTGTAATATGTAAATTATAGTTTTTGATCGTCAAATAGACTCAGAAACTTGGGTTTCAAATCGTCAAGTAGGCATATAGTTTTTGAACAATGCCCGCAACATAGCCAAAACGCCGAGAAAATAAAATAAAAAGTAGTAAGCAATTATCAACCGTGTTATATGTGTTCAAAATGGGTACAGTTCGCGAAAGTTGAAAAATTCCTTATAAACACATTATGATAGTTTTGGGGTTTATAAATTTCGTATTATTCTTTTCTTGAGGCATTACTGGTAAACCCTTGGTTGAGGTTAGTTTGCTTTTGTAACCAATTAATTATCTTTTATATGATTTTCAGATGGGCATATCACTGTACAGAAGAGATCTCCACAATATATCTCTAAAACTGCGCGCTGCGAATGAAATAGTGAACTACACCATCCTGCAGATATTTCCGTTCACCAGCGAGAGTAAAATGATGGGCATTATCGTACAGGTTTGTTAGTTTGTCCACTGTGTCATAGACTTCGCCATACTTCAAAACATTTCATTTAAGGAGGTGGTATCCGCCAACGAGAGGTTTTCTCCGTGTTATTTCTCTTTGATGAGTGAGTATAAATGTCCAAAAAAAATATATATTGCTTATTAAAGACTAAATTTTAATTAATTAACAATTGTTCACAATTGAAATAATTCTAACTATATTATTACTATATGAAAAAAATATCCAAAGTGAAGCAGTTTTTATTTTAAATTTGGTTATTTCTTCTAAACGGTATTGATTTTTAGTATTTTTTTTTTACACAAATATCTGTCAAAGTAATTATCACAAAGTGAACAATTGGCAGTTCGAACTAATAATTCATTAGGCTACAAATAATTATTTCTTGAATGCGATATGAAATGGAATGCGCGCGGGTCCCTGGGCGACGGGCGGCAGTGCAACTCAGTATGGACAGACTCCTCAAGGTCGTTGGCGAGTACCACCGCCTTAAGTATTCTATTAGTTGTCTGGTTTACATTTAAATAGTAGTAGAACTCTCGTGAAAGAGTTCGTTCGGAGAAGTGCTACCTGTGATGGAAAAGTACAAAAAAATAACGTTTATTATATTATTATTATTTTTAACCAATTATAAAAATCTTTGACCTGATTGAATGACATATAGATAACGCATAGCCTAAACCACTAATCGTAGACTTGAAATTTTTAGGGTAGGTTTGTGTAGATACCTAAGGGTGTACTATGAGAAAATTTCTGAAAATCAACCCTTTTAGCGGGGTTAAGGTTTGCATGGGAATAGCCATACTTTTAATGTGTTTCTCTTAATTATTTAATAATCCACAGGAAGAAACATCTGGCAAGATCAGTTACTACGTAAAGGGCGCTGATGTGGCACTATCCAAGATGCTGAACTCTGAGTGGTTGAACACGGAGTGCAAACACCTCGCAGCCGACGGACTGAGGACCCTGGTCGTTGCCAAGAAAGATCTCACCAAAAACGAATATTTGGAGTTTGAAGTAAGTAGCTCCACTTACATTGCTTATAAAGCTGGGTCCGCTGCTCCATGTTTTGAACAGAACATTGTTCTTGAACATTGCTTGTTCAAAACATGGCGCAGTGGACGCGCCTTAAGAAAGGGGCGTGTCCTAAATATTTTCGAACAATGTTCTGTTCATATCATGGCGCAGCGGACGCGCCTTAATGGTTTCACATGTCTCTGACAATTTCTATTAGTCATAGTCAGCGCAAGCCTGGGAAGTTTCTAGAATTTTGCATTGTTTCTAAACCTTTTTTAAAAAACTGATAAAAAACTTTTGGAATTCTTAAAATTCAACCCCTGTACAGTGATGCAGGTATTAAAGTTTGTATAAAAATTATTTCACGTAGACGAAAGCGCGCGCGTTTTTACTAGTATAAGTTAATAATAACGAACGTCTACCTTTACTACTAATAAACTCAGCGTAACCTCGAAATATTACACCGTGTTTTGTCTTTCGCAAGTTTTAAATTAGTTTGTAGACCCTCTGTACCCCTGTTCAGGGGTTGAATTCAGTTTATTAGGACTAGGGTATGGGTTTAGTGCGTGGCCATTGCGAATAGCTTTTTTTATGTAACGTGTATGTGCATTTACAGACAGAGTACAAAGAAGCCCGTCTCAGTCTAACAAACCGCAATGAAAAGACCTCAGAAGTTATGTCCAAGTTATACCACGGCTTGGAGCTTCTATGCTTGACCGGAGTTGAAGACAGGCTGGCCGAAAACGTGCCTAGAACGTTGTCTATGCTCAGAACCGCGGGAATAAAGGTAATCGACATCAACATTTTTTAACCGACATTTTTTACTGTTTTTTTTTATACAATGTGCTGATGGAACAAGCATGGCCCACCTGATGTTAAGTGGTTACCATCGCCTATAAGAAAGCATTACCATGAAGGTCACGTTCTTTAGGAACGTAACCCACAATACACTGCTCTGTGTCCATCAACCTGAGGCATACAGGTGTTCAGCTTCATGTCCCTGTAATTACACCGGCACACCCTTCAAACCGGAACACAGCAAGCTGCTTGGCGGCAGAAATAGTCATAGTGGTAGAACTTCCCCGGACGAGCCCTTCACTAAGAGCTCTACTACTACTGTTTAAACTAATAATCATTAAATTTAATAACAAAGAAAATTACAGCTAATACAAGTATTTATAATTGGTATATAAATAAATCACTAAATTCAATCTCTATTGGTAAAGCGGGGTTGAAGTATGATAATAACTTTACGTGGACGAAGTTGCATCCATTTAGCTAGTAAGTATATAATAAAAAAAAATACCGGGTGTAATTATACCACTTCCGAATACTCCAGGAACGTGTAAGGTTACCTACAATAAGATCTTATAGAAATACCACTTGACTGACAGTCAAACACATTAAGAGTAATACGATTATTTTGCTGAAATTTTTATTTATCAACCAGCGCTGTATTCCGTACAGCGGTCAATGACCGCGCGGCGACCTTGTTTTTACGTGTTTTTAAATAAGATAATTCGGTATGTTTATTTTATGATTTATTGTCCATATTGATGATGAAAACACGGAAAACACAGATTTTATAATCAAAATCATCGTCTGAATGCGCAGTTTTAGTTTTCGGAAGTAATCTTATTACACCTGGTATAGTAATATCTATCTATAACAATTATAAGGAAGCTTTGTCCTGACTGATTGACTGACTGACATATAAACAACGCCCAACCTAAACCACTGGACGTAGAGGCTTGAAATTTACAGGGTATATTCGTCTTGGTACGTATAGGTGTACTAAGAAAGGAATTCCTGAAATTCAACCCCTAAATGAGTACAGCGGGGGTTGAAGTTTGTATAAAAATAACTTTAAGCGGGCGAATACGCACGCGTAAAAAAATAAATAAAAAAAAGCCTTTTATTTCACGTAGAGTATGTACAATTAATTTATAAGTATGTATAAGTAATTATAGTGCTTAAATTTAAAGAGTAATATAATGTTTTAGGTAAAGTAGTGAATAATTAAAGTAAGAACCTCCAAAAATAGCCGTTAGCTAGTAGTAAGTATGGGTATGAATGAAAAAGTTGTCCTAACGCTGTATTATTTAAAATCATTTACAATAGATGCAAAGGACTGTTTACTTTTTAATAAAGAAAATGTGGTTTCCAGATCTGGATGTTGACGGGCGACAAGTTAGAGACGGCGCTGTGTATAGCTCGTTCGCTCCACCTTGGCGGCGGCACGACTTGGCTGACAGCAAGAGATTGCTCCAACAGACGTGACGCGTATGAACTGTTGGAGACACTGCGCAGAGCTGATTCTACCACCACCGATCTTATCATAGAAGGCGAGACCTTGGAAGTGAGTTACATCTGTACCTACTAGAATTTACTAATAAATAAATAAAGCTGGTCAATCCATACAGCATCATCTATCCCAAGCTAAGCAGAGCTTGTTTTATGGGTACTAGATGACTGATATACTTAATACAATACGTTACATACATAGATATTTTTTATTATACATAGAAAATACCCAGGACACCCGGATTAAATATTTGCAGATCGTACTAACATTCATCCCAAGGCGGGAATCGAACCCGCAACCTTCTGCGTCACAGGCGGACATTCGCCCGCCGCGCCACATCGGTCAACAAATAATTAGATAATAATAATAAGTAGAATAGTTTTTTGACGTGATAACGTCTAATAAATTGATGAACGCCGGTTGCACGCACGGAATAGTGTTGGTAGGAGTGAGGAATAAATCCTGATAAAAACGCCCAAAATTCTCAATGCTATTTTTTATAAAAATTACTTCACACAGACGAAATTGCACGCATTTCGCTATTCACAAATACAAATGTTTATTTTTCCAAAAAAAAGTGTCACAAATATAAAAGTTGACTCTGTTAGTGTTAATTTTGCATTTCAGGTGTGCCTGCAATCGTACGAAGAAGAGTTTGTGGAAGTGCTACAGAGTTGCAGCGGCGTGGTGGTCGCGCGATGCTCGCCCACGCAGAAGGCGCGGGTCGCGCGACTTCTGCGCTGTCGCGGTTGCGTGGTCGCGGCTGTGGGAGACGGAGGGAACGACGTCGCTATGATACAGGAAGCTGATATCGGTATGACTAACTTGGCTCGACCTACTTGTAACATGTTTTTAGTAGTAGAGCTCTTAGTAAAGGGCACGTCCAGGGAAGTAGGTACTACCGCCATGCCTATTTCTACCGCCAAGTAGCTTGCTGTGTTCTGGTTTGAATCCAATCCATAAAAAAAGGCTAGTGCTGTAGGTTGTGAGTTCGATCCCATCGAGAACAAACATTTGAGTGACGATTATAAAAAAAAAATTCATGCAATTGCTGCTAGACTAAATATATATCCGTGTGTCACCGGCTGTATCTCATGAACCGTGGTAGTTAGAGAGTTGAAATTTTCACAGATGATGTATTTCTGTTGCCGCTATAACAACAAATACTAAAAAACAGATTAAAATAAATATTTAAGGAGGCTCTCGTACATCAAACGTGATTTTTTTGCCGTTTTTATTATAGATACCCTACGGAGGGTACGGAACCCTTCGTGCGCAAGTCCGACTCGCATTTGGCCGGTATTTAGAAGTAATACTTCTTATGCGACTGCCAACAAGGTTGCGTTAAACGTTTAACGCTACCATGGGGGGAGTATGAAAGCACTGTTCTTTCTCTCTTTCTCTCATAGCGTTTCGTATACTAAAGAAGTTTTACTTCAGTCGTGTGGTCTAAAGCACACTCTTCTAGGCTTGGTCGCGAGGAACTGGCGCTTAGATTCACCTAGATTTAAGACGTTTCAAGATGATCCCTGCGGATATTACTGAATAAATGATTTTTTACTTTGACTTTGACTTGACTCGTTTTTTATTTAAATTTGTTTCAGGTGTGGGTATAGAAGGTGTAGAAGGACGTTCAGCATCTTTAGCCGGTGACGTCAGCATCCGTCAGTTCCAGTGTCTCGCTCGGCTACTGTTAGTGCACGGACGGCGTGCTGCAATGCGCTCTGCGGCTCTCTGCCTATTCATAGTGCATCGTGGTCTCATCGTCTCTACTATGCAGGTACTTTTTATACACAACTGTATAAAAAAACAAAGATTTTTGTATTATTCCATAAGTTTTTTTTTATATACAATGTGCTGATGGAACAAGCAACAAAGCATTGCCATGAAGGGCATAAGTTATGCCCTTGTGGGATTTGAACCTTTCTCTGTGATTCCCTTAAGTGCATACCTGCACTAAAAACCCTTAACGGCCCGGTTGAAGGCGAAATACCTATTTCTAAGCCCCCCGCTTCAGTCATACTATACATACATATGCATTGCACTGCGTAGTTAGAGTTCAATAAGCGCTTAAAATTTGCCATCTAGCGAGTATCACTCGAACTACATGTTCAACTCACTGTCTCACTCTCACTGCATTTGGTCGTCTAGGGTCATTGCGCTAGTTGTCGGCCTATTAGCGGAGTGTCCAACTAGGCCAATTTATTAGCATGCAATATTTACTAGATATCTACTGAAAGTGTTTTACATGGTTCCACACATGATCAAGATATATTCAAAATAAAAAAAAGACCCAAACATTAATATTTGAAATTCAAAATGATAGTGCAACTGATGGTGCATGTCATACCTACCTACAGTAAGTAAGTAGGTAGGTAAAGAAAGAAAAGCTGATTACGAATATCTGGTCAGATTTGAAATTCAAAATGGCGGGTGCAAATGATGGTACAAAAAATTGACATGGGTATCTTTTTCGACTAATTTGGGGGTGCTGATTACGAATATCTGGTCAGATTTGAAATTCAAAATGGCGGGTGCAAATGATGGTACAAAAAATTGACATGGGTATCTTTTTCGACTAATTTGGGGGTGCTGATTACGAATATCTGGTCAGATTTGAAATTCAAAATGGCGGGTGCAAATGATGGTACAAAAAATTGACATGGGTATCTTTTTCGACTAATTTGGGGGTGCTGATTACGAATATCTGGTCAGATTTGAAATTCAAAATGGCGGGTGCAAATGATGGTACAAAAAATTGACATGGGTATCTTTTTCGACTAATTTGGGGGTGCTGATTACGAATATCTGGTCAGATTTGAAATTCAAAATGGCGGGTGCAAATGATGGTACAAAAAATTGACATGGGTATCTTTTTCGACTAATTTGGGGGTGCTGATTACGAATATCTGGTCAGATTTGAAATTCAAAATGGCGGGTGCAAATGATGGTACAAAAAATTGACATGGGTATCTTTTTCGACTAATTTGGGGGTGCTGATTACAAATATCTGGTCAGATTTGAAATTCAAAATGGCGGGTGCAAATGATGGTACAAAAAATTGACATGGGTATCTTTTTCGACTAATTTGGGGGTGCTGATTACGAATATCTGGTCAGATTTGAAATTCAAAATGGCGGGTGCAAATGATGGTACAAAAAATTGACATGGGTATCTTTTTCGACTAATTTGGGGGTGCTGATTACGAATATCTGGTCAGATTTGAAATTCAAAATGGCGGGTGCAAATGATGGTACAAAAAATTGACATGGGTATCTTTTTCGACTAATTTGGGGGTGCTGATTACGAATATCTGGTCAGATTTAAAATTCAAAATGGCGGGTGCAAATGATGGTACAAAAAATTGACATGGGTATCTTTTTCGTCTAAATTGGGGGTGCTGATTACGAATATCTGGTCAGATTTGAAATTCAAAATGGCGGGTGCAAATGATGGTACAAAAAATTGACATGGGTATCTTTTTCGACTAATTTGGGGGTGCTGATTACGAATATCTGGTCAGATTTGAAATTCAAAATGGCGGGTGCAAATGATGGTACAAAAAATTGATATGGGTATCTTTTTCAACTAATTTGGGGGTGCTGATTACGAATATCTGGTCAGATTTGAAATTCAAAATGGCGGGTACAAATGATGGTACAAAAAACTGACATGGAGGTCTTTTTCGACTAATTTGGGGGTGCTGATTACGAATATCTGACCAGATTTGAAATTCAAAATGGTGGGTGCAAATGATGGTACAAAAAATTGACATGGGTATCTTTTTCGACTAATTTTGGGGTGCTGATTACGAATATCTGGTCAGATTTAAAATTCAAAATGGCGGGTGCAAATGATGGTACAAAAAATTGACATGGGTATCTTTTTCGACTAATTTGGGGATGCTGGTTACGAATATCTGGTCAGATTTGAAATTCAAAATGACGGTGCAACTGATGGTGCAAAAAATTAACATGGAGGTTTTTTGGGGGAATTTCAAATCTGACCGGATATTCGTAATCAGTACCCCCAAATTAGTCGAAAAAGATGTCAACCCATGTCAATTTTTTGTACCATCATTTGCACCCGCCATTTTGAATTTCAAATGTGACCAGATATTCGTAATCAGCACCCCCAAATTAGTCGAAAAAGATACCCATGTTAATCTTTTGTACCATCATTTGCATCCGCCATTTTGAATTTTTAATCTGACTAGATATTCGTAATCAGCACCCCCAAATTAGTCGAAAAAGATACCCATGTCAATTTTTTGTACCATCATTTGCACCCGCCATTTTGAATTTCAAACCTGACCAGATATTCGTAATCAGCACCCCCAAATTAGTCGAAAAAGATACCCATGTCAATTTTTTGTACCATCATTTGCACCCGCCATTTTGAATTTCAAATCTGACCAGATATTTGTAATCAGCACCCCCAAATTAGTCGAAAAAGATACCCATGTCAATTTTTTGTACCATCATTTGCACCCGCCATTTTGAATTTCAAATCTGACCAGATATTCGTAATCAGCACCCCCAAATTAGTCGAAAAAGATACCCATGTCAATTTTTTGTACCATCATTTGCACCCGCCATTTTGAATTTCAAATCTGACCAGATATTCGTAATCAGCACCCCCAAATTAGTCGAAAAAGATACCCATGTCAATTTTTTGTACCATCATTTGCACCCGCCATTTTGAATTTCAAATCTGACCAGATATTCGTAATCAGCACCCCCAAATTAGTCGAAAAAGATACCCATGACAATTTTTTGTACCATCATTTGCACCCGCCATTTTGAATTTCAAATCTGACCAGATATTCGTAATCAGCACCCCCAAATTAGTCGAAAAAGATACCCATGTCAATTTTTTGTACCATCATTTGCACCCGCCATTTTGAATTTCAAATCTGACCAGATATTCGTAATCAGCACCCCCAAATTAGTCGAAAAAGATACCCATGTCAATTTTTTGTACCATCATTTGCACCCGCCATTTTGAATTTCAAATCTGACCAGATATTCGTAATCAGCACCCCCAAATTAGTCGAAAAAGATACCCATGACAATTTTTTGTACCATCATTTGCACCCGCCATTTTGAATTTCAAATCTGACCAGATATTCGTAATCAGCACCCCCAAATTAGTCGAAAAAGATACCCATGTCAATTTTTTGTACCATCATTTGCACCCGCCATTTTGAATTTCAAATCTGACCAGATATTCGTAATCAGCACCCCCAAATTAGTCGAAAAAGATACCCATGTCAATTTTTTGTACCATCATTTGCACCCGCCATTTTGAATTTCAAATCTGACCAGATACCTATTCGTAATCAGCGTTTCCTTCTTTACCTACCTATTTACTTACTGTAGGTAGGTATGACAAAATAAATTCTATTCTATTCTTCTATTCTAATTTAGTTGGTATTTCTATGAATCTTGTCTGCCTCCCTTCTAACCTATGTCGCAGTAGATCTAAATAAGTATAGTACCTACATACTTCATAGTAGTATAGTACTTCATAGTAGTGCTAGTCATATGCACAAATATGAAAGAAATGAAATGATAAAATGGCAACTCCACCTATTTCCGTGTTTTCGATCGGTGGTGCGGCGGCAGTCGGTGGGTCGTCGTCGGGTAGCGACGCGCCGCCGCCGCGCCGCCGCCCGCGCCGCGACGAAGGTAAGGTAGGGAAGGGGGGTAGGGGAACGCCTATGTCCAACCGTAAACAATCTACAACTACAAAAGACTACGTGAAGAAATAAAAAATAAAATGAAATAATAATATTTGACCCCACATAATAAGAATACATAAGTTGGTAGGTAGGTAGCTAGTAGGTACATCCTTACATAAAAATTGGTTGGATGGTAGGCAAGGTAGATGAGATAAATAGACGTACGGTACTTAGGTACTTTTACCCGTCGCATTACACATGCTTTCGCTCTCATGATTTTCATAAGTTGTTTTTTTTTAACTTTTTTTTACTACCCATACTTTTAGATACGAGTAAATATAGATCTGAACTAGCTGAAATATTGACTAGAACACACTTTGTTATTAGAGTTTTTTGTTTAAAAGTCCCGCGCTTTTAAATCACGTCGATCGTGAGCTTGGTTTGTGTACGGTGGAGAGGCGCAGGTCCGTCGCTGGCCGTTGCCGCTGAGTGAGTGAGGGCAGGCGGTGACAGTGACGCTATAACGTCTAATCCACTCGTAAAAAAGAGATGGCAATAGCGCGTGTGTCGTATTTGTAAACGTCGTAAGTGCAATAACACAAAATATTTTTTTAAATATAATAAAAATAAGCTTACTGTATAATCCGTAGAGTAAAGGATTGAATATGAACATAATATTTTTTTTTTGTAAAAATCATTTGTTACATTGCTAAACTTTCATGGCACTGACTGAATAAAGTATTTCCAGCGCCTAATTTGAAATTTATATTCTATCGAGAAAATTTAATCTAATCGTGTTTTCAATTTTGATACTTATAGATATGCTCAATTTGATACTCATACTTAAAATTTAACCCGTTCAGAGTTCTATGCGATGATTTACAGTAAACGCCGTGAACCTCGTTTCTATTGAAGGCAGCCCTTAAATCTATACCAATTATGAGAATCTTAGTCCTGACTGACTGATATACTGACTGACAACGCACAGCCTAAACCGCTGGTCGTAGAGACTAGAAATTTTCAGGGTATATTTATCTTAGTGTCTAGAGGTGTACTAAGAAAGAAAACCCCTAGCGGGGGTTGAAGTTTGTGTGTAAATAACTTTATTGGGACCGAACGAAGTCACGTGCATCTTGCTAGTTATATATATTATGTGTTCCTTTGCTGAGGGTTGGGTACTGGAAGCTGCAATGTAGTGTTAACTTTATGTAGTTACCAGTGTTCACTTTTTGTTCATACTCATATGTTCTATGTTCACTATGTATGTTAGCTTACTATCATTACTGTAATAAATAAATAATGTATGTAAATAAATAAAATAAAATATATTTTTTAATACGTAATGCTGATGGAAGAAGCAGATGATCTTTTTTTTTACATGCTATAGGTAAACGTTTGACCGCAATCTCACCTGATGTTAAGTGATGACGCAGTCTACGGTGTATATCAATATCAAAGAATTGCCTCGCAGGTCACTTTCAGCAGGAATGTGTCTTACTGCATGATGCACTGCGTTCATCAACCTGAGGCATGCTGGTGTTAAGCCTAATGTGCTTATAAATTAACATTAATTTATTGCAGGCGGTATTCTCTGTGGTGTTCTACTTTTCGTCGGTGTCTCTCTACCCTGGGTTCTTGATGGTCGGCTATGGAACAGTCTTTACTGTACTGCCAGTGTTTTCATTGGTAAGTCATAAAACACTTGAAATGTTTTTGCTTTAATATTGTTTACTATGTATAAACCCTCTATAATAATATTGCATGGTCTTTCCAAGTTAACTAATTATAGACACTGCATCAATGTATCGATAGATAAAATTTGACATAAATTCTCGATAAAACGAGGTTTTATCGATGTTTTTTTGATATCAGTAGCATGGAACTTAGTAACTAGGTCGATAATTTCGTGAAATTTTACCGAATTTATCGATAGCCGAAGTATCAGCTCTACTAATAACTAAACTAACCTACCTGTCTAGTTTTAACATAATAAATCTTTACTTTACTTTGATAAATTTGCCTTTCAGGTGCTCGATAAAGATATACCAAGCATCACTGCTTTGAAATACCCTCAACTTTATAAACAGCTAACTAGAGGACGGCAACTATCCTACAAGTCCTTTTATATATGGACAGGCATCTCTATCTATCAAGGTTAGTTTCAATCATCACTTCTCCGGAATTTTCTTCAGTTTATTTTCATCATCATCGACAGCCATTAGAAGTCCTCTCCTGTAGGCTGATTTTGTTTTAGGGTTCCGTACCCAAAGGACAAAACGGGATCCTATTGCTAAGACTCCGCTGTCTATCTGTCTGTCTGTCCGTCTGTCACCAGGCTGTATCTCATGAACCGTGATAGTTAAAGAGTTGAAGTTTTCACAGATGAATTTCTGTTGTCGCTATAACAACAAATATAAAAACAGGATAAAATAAATATTTAAGGGGGCTCTCATACAACAAACGTGATTTTTTATAGATAATGGTGCGGAAAATTGTGCGCGAGTCCAACTCGCACATGGCCGGTTTTATTTTCTTTTTCCGGTTATCGGATTTCGGTTTCCTCACGATGTTTTCTTTCATCATTAAACTATTTGACGACCGATGTGGCGCGGCGGAGGAATGTCCGCCTGCGACGCAGGAGGTTGCGGGTTCGATTCCCGCCTTGGGATAAATATTTGTACGATCTGCAAATATTTATTCCGGATGTTCTGTGTATTTTCTATTTATAATAAAAAATATCTGTGTATGTAATGTATTGTAAAAAGTATATCAGTTATCTAAAACCCATAACACAAGCTCTGCTTAGCTTGGGATTAGATGATGCTGTGTGGATTGTCCAGCATTATTTACTTATTTATTATTCTCTTTTTCTGGATATCGGATTTCGGTTCCTCACGATTTTTTCTTTCATCATTAAACTATTTTGTTTCCCAGGTGGTGTTATAATGTATGGCGCGTTGGTCCTCTTCGAAGACCAGCTCATCCACATAGTGGAGATCAGCTATACAGCTCTTATCCTCACTGAGCTGATAATGGTTGCTCTGACCGTGGTCACATGGCATTGGCTTATGGTGGCCGCAGAACTGGTCAGTCTTGCTATGTACATAGCCACTCTGCTCATATTCACCACCTATTTCGGTAAGTGATACATGTATTAAGATGAGAGCTCTGTTAGTTTAGTGGGATCCCGCCATCTGATCCTAAGGTTGTTTGTTTAAAAATATTTGTACTGCCAGTTTTCTCAAACGGTGAAGGAAAACATCGTGAGGAAAACTGCTGCAAAATGTGAGTGCCAAATGTAATATCTGATTATGTACTCTAAGCATCTCGACTAGGCACTTGGTACATAAATCTGAGGGGATATCTACAGTGCTTGGGGATTACAGTGCTATTTATCCTACTAATTGTTAGAATGTTTGTTAGAATGGATGGATGTATGGATGGATGGATGTTTGTTACTCTTTCACGCTCTAACCAGTAGACCAATTTGGATGAAATTTGGAATAAACATAGATTATAACTTGGATTAACATATAGGCTACTTTTTATCCCGAAAAAATAACGGGAAAGGGAAAAAAACTGCCACGCGGGCGAAGCTGCGAGCGGCAGCTAGTTTTATAATAAGGTAACCCTAAACCCTAATTTGGTGATTTTGAGTTTTCTGCCCCCTTACCATCACGTCTTATTCCTGGTTTCAGTGTCCTACAGCCATCCGTTAGTAGTACTTGCGTAATTGAACTTGAGTTTTACACTTCAATCCCAAGTGTTTGATGTTATAGCGGCAACAGCAATACACTATTTATGTGAAAATTTCAACTCTCTAACTATCACGGTTCATGAGATACAGCCTGGTGATAGGCAGACAGACAGAGAGCGGAGTCTTAGTAATAGGGTCCCGTTTTACTCTTATGGTACGGAACCTTAAAAACAAATTATTTATTTATTTTTAGCCCAAACTGTCCCACTGCAGGGCAAAGGCCTCCCTACCTTTTTTCCAACTTTCTCGGTCCCTTGCCAAGTTGGACCAATCTAGAAGATGTACATCTAACTCGTCACGCCACCTCCGTGGTCGTCTGCCGCGCGGACGTGCATTGGGCACCCAATCAGTTGTGGTCTTGTAAATTAAACCTTAAAAAATGTCTGTAAAAAAATATAGGCTGATGACATGACATGACAAGGTAGGTGATGATAATGTAGATATGGTTTTCAGATGGTGATTTCATCAGACACTGGGATTTCTGGTGGAAAGTGATCACAATAACTCTTATATCCTGTCTACCTCTATACATAGTCAAACATACACACAGAAAGTGGAGCGAGCGCCAGTACAAAAACATACGAACATGATCTTTATTGCATTCCTTTTAGGTCTTATTTTCAATGTGATTCACTGACACTTTCTTGTTGCACTTGTATGAATAATTTTATTTTAAATGTAGATATGTATAAAACTAACGTTGGATGTATGTATAGTATTGTTAATAAAATAGACACGGCTAGATTTGGAATTAAAAATAATGACGATGCTTAGCATTTGTATGACGATAAATATAATAAGTTATAATAACTAGGTAAGTAAACTGTCTTACTGTTTTACAATATTTGGTTACAAAATGAAGTTACTTATTTTCTTCTACTTTATTATTTTAATTTTCTTTTATTCGAGTCTCTGATTTTTTTAATAGTACGCTTATTTTTACACAAAGTTTGTTAAATTCACAATTTTACACAAAATAGAATTTTAATCTGTATTATTTTGAAATTATGTAGCTAATTTATAAGACTTTTACTTCACTGAGATATACACTGTGATTTCTATGTAAACCTGTTAGATTAAGTAAAGGTATGCAGTCTTATTGATTATTGTCAGTCTTAAGTTTGGGGTCAGTCATAAATTACATCACTCGGTTAGGGTAAGGTATGTGATATATGACATGTGAGATATGACTCCGAAATTCATGAAATTCGTGTGTATAATTTATGGATGGTAATTTCAGACGGATAAGATATTCTGTTTATGACGACCGATGTGGCGCGGCGGGCGAATGTTTGCCTGCGACGCAGAGGTTGCGGGTTCGATTCCCGCCTCGGGATAAATGTTTGTACGATCTGCAAATATTTATTCCGGGTGTTCTGGGTGTTTTCTATGTATAATAAAAAATATGTATGTATGTAATGTATTATATTAAGTATATCAGTCATCTAGTACCCATAACACAAGCTCTGCTTAGCTTGGGGCTAGATGATGCTGTGTGGAGTGTCCAGCATTATTATTATTATTGTTTCAAAACTGCATAGCTCTATCTCTCTGTTTTTACAGCGTATCGTTGCAATCTATTTAACTGTAAGCTGTTCTATCAGTTTTATCTATTTAACCTATGTGCACCCACTCGGTATAGGCTTCACATTACCCTAATAAAACACCTTTACTATCCTCTTGACCGATGATGTCGTGCGAAATTTATCAATTTATTTATTGTATCTATGCTGAGGGTTTCATTTCGAGTATACTACGCGGCAGCGACAACTCTACTCGAGAACAGCTTCCTCATTACCGTGCAGTGTAACTTCAAATATCAGTCGGTACGAACTTTTATTTATCTAGTGTTTTTTTTAACATTAACACTATATATAGACTATCCTTTAGCTTCAATCCCACGTAAGTGACGATGAAGCAGGGCGGTCTAGAAGACACCTATTCACTCTTGCCTTAAAGAGATCCAGATTATATTATATCGTGTTATTTTGACTATCTACTAATCTATTTTGGCCATTCCCGTGTTGGTATAGGCCTCACATTCTCCGGCCCTAACAAAACTACTGTCCTTCGGTGACAATCCAATCTCAATAAATGTTGACAATGGTGACAATGTTGTCCAAAATGTATTGACTTATTTCATCCATAGTACGCGGGAGCGACAACTGTCCTCGAGAACAGTTTCCACATTACCGCGCAGTGTAACTTCAAATATCAGTACGAACCTTTATTTATTGTTTTTCGGAGTAGTCCCTCTGGGCCTATAAAATTATTGTATCACAGATTTCCGCAGTTTTAGTAGTCTTTTTTGACTATCTACTAATTTATCTTGGCCTTTCCCATTGTTGAATCACTTAGTTAAATGATTGTATCGTTATGCATAGTTCCTATTTTACGAGCGTCCGTTGGTAGCACTACGAATTGTTTTCCGTCTGATAATACATCATTTCAATGTTTAATGTGACTGTCCGTATATATTTATGAGGCTCGACGTATATAAGTATACCTCAGGTTGATAGATGCAATGCAGTGAATTTAAGGGTACGTTCATAATGAACGTGACCTACAAGATAATGCTTAGTTATAATTATGGTGATGGTGAAAAATGGGAAGGAATAAAAAAAAAGATCAGAAATTTTAAAACAATCAACGATCTGTAGTGCTAATAACGAACGCTCGTAGAATATAGGAACCGGGCATAGATCCTAATAATAAAGTTGACAAGAGATACCTAGGTATAAGACGGAGCATACCTACTCCGATATTAAGTCCCAACAATAAACCGTGTGTGCATTAAGTACAGGTACAAATTTACTTATGTGATATATTTAATGTTTTATTATAATGTTAAGAGATACCTATTCATGTTATGATAGAGGAAATTTATGCTTATGTTGGTGCAGAGTAAATTTATGGACTATGTTATGTAAATAAATATATACGTAAATTATTTGACTTGTATAATTTTTAAGACTAGGTATTAGGTACCATACATAATTCAGTACATAGGTACTTTGTCTAAGATTGTTACAGGCTATGCTTTTTATACTAGACCCATATTACAGACCAAATACTAGTAGTGCTTATGCTACCGCCATAGTTAGTCTAAAGTAGTAACCATGGTAGGTAGGTATAAGGGAAGCGCGCGGCGGTGCTAACTGGAATAAATATTTTAGATAAAAATAACAAAAATAAGTTTAATAGAACTATTTGAGACGTATAATGTAGACAAGTGGTATATTTCTTAAACAGACATAGGTACAACTTACAAATAACTAAACATTCTACAAATTAAACTAATAATAAAATAGGTAGCTACGTTAGCGTTGTAAACGAATTTAAATCTATTTCGGTTCTTGAAGTTGATGTAGATTTAGTGGTGTTTGAGTGTTTGGATATAACCCGCTTAGCCCATGCCAAATCGCGTGAACTTCGTGATTTACTAGACTTCGAGCTGCTAGTAACAGATTGACAAGTGGAACTTTCAGATTCAGACCATACAGAATCACTCGCACGCGGCCCTATCCCGTACGTATCACGAGTCACTGCGGTCGTTGAACACAAATCTGGTCTATGCATCCTATCTGCACGCTTGCCTACCCTCATTTCGGAAATGTCAGTTTCTAATTTGGGCTGGCTGTTAGGACGCTCTATAGCCTCATCCTCCTCATCAGTGACGCTTTCAGACAAAGACGATTCCGACGCACTGTCTTCGTTCCCACTCATAATGACTGCCATGAGTTTTTCTGAGTTTTCATTCAAGTCGTAGACTTTCTGTGTCCGGACGGACCCGAGCGATGCTGACCTGGCCTTAGAAGACGCACGGTTAGCACTTATTGTGTTGGTATAGTACACTGCGCTCTGCTGCATTATAGCCGGACTGTTTGGCTGCATAGCACACGTTACTTCATGCGAAAAATTAGATACTTTTGTAGTTCCTCTGCACTGACAACACTTGGATCCGCATATGTAGCCATAGACTACTTGTATTATGTAAATAGCTAAAGCAATCGCCACCACAACTCCTACGTAAAGCTTAGGTGACCAGTCGGCATTGATGTAGACATAGGACTGCGTAAGGGATTTCCAAGGATGCCATTTGGTGAGACAAGCGTCTTGGTACTCGAAGAGATTGCGTCGAGATAAACCCTTTCCATAGGTTTGCACGGCAGCTGCTATTCTCAAAACACCTCCATAAGCTGTGTAAAGCTTCTCGTCTGCGAGATGAGGCGCTACGTCTCGCTTCATCCAATTCCACAGACCATTGTTGAAACTTAAAAAATCCGTATGCCTACACTTTTCGGGAGAATTACTCAGAATACACCTTGCTGCGGTAGTATAGTATTTCAGCAAAACATTGTTAGAATTTGGGGAAGTTAAACTTACTAGACCACCAGTTTTGAATGGAAGAGCAATGGCCGAAGGTGTAGTGTCATCGTCAAGTCTCGGTGTTGGTAAATGAATGCATGAATTAGAATCTCGTTTTATTACTAAACGTGTGCATTGATCAAAAAACGTTCCAGTACCAATTAAAATTTTCGCTACTGTTAGATTTGACCACTGGGGTGTTCTTTCGGGTCGTTTCCACCCTAGCCCACGTGTATTCAAGATACCTTTTACCTCATCAAAGAAATCGTGAATTTGTCTTGCATTTCTATACGGAACGTAGCCAGCATAAAATGCGAAGCGAGCTATAGGGAGGATTTCATTTCTCAGATGAGCTCCTATGGTATCTGCAAGAACTTCTCTCAGTAACGTAGCCAGATGAGGATCAGTCTCCTGCTCTGCAGAATGCAGCGTTCTTCGGAAGTACCTGAGTATCTCTCTGATGTATTTGCCGTTGATTTCATCGGGATTTACTTGCGCGGGTAAAAGCTTTTCAAAAGCTTTGCGAGCGCGCAATTTTAGGATATCGTCTTCGTTCCAACACTCAGTTTTAGAACGTTTGTTAATAAATATAGTACTACCTGCATTACTACTTGTCGTGTAAGCTAAATCTTCTGCAAGAATCAATAGAATCAAAAGCAATAGCATTGATTCTTCTAGGGCCTGACTGCGGTGCGGATTTAACAGTAAGTATTTATAAAAATACCTACTCTGTGATTGAGCACAGAGTATCTAGTGGAGTACCTATTGTGTATTGTACACAGAATTTATTTAGGAGCACTATTGTGACGTGACTTGATGATGACTTGACATTGGCAAGATTAAAACAAATCGAGGTGACACATGACATAAGCAGAAGCAGTTGAAATAAAAGAAGAAGGTTTTTTAGTAATATTATTTCGAACGTAGACAATTTCGAATATTCAAGTAATTTTTTCTTGACTCGTTTGATTCGCGTAATTTAATTTTGCGATTTCTCTACTATCCTGTCTTCGTATCCACTAAAATATATTTTTTACTTATTGATTTTGTATTATCAACTACCACTATAGTAGTGCATTTTTGAGCGAAAAAGCGATGCGGTGTTTTCAAAGTCCTAAATAACGCCGTTTTAGCGAAATGGTAAGTAAATAAACTAAACGAAAAATATTCTTCGTGCTAATCATTGATAAGTTCAATACTTACTTACCTGATAAATTCTAGTGAAATTTGAAATGATCGCTATCAAGGTTGCTAGGTTGACTCTGTCAATCCCGTGTTCTTAAAAGTACCAGTAAACCCTATACAGTAAGATCCTGGTCCTAAAGTCGAACCTACATACAGTGCAGAAGTCAGTTAATCTAGAGAGACTAAATATCAATAGCTGCACTGTAGATAAGGCCAGTCATTTATTATAATATACGATGATTTTTTTTTTATCACTTCCTAAATTTCTAAGTAAGGTAAAAATATTTTTTACCTTCATGAGAAAATGTGATTAGAAGCATAGGAAAAAAATATAAGCCGTTTTCTTTTGAATATTTATAGGAGCATATATCTAAAACACATAGGTACTGTAAATAGTTTAATAGATAAACATTTAATTATTTTTCATTGTATAAAGGATATCAGAAAGTTTTTTCAACCTAAGACATCTCCAGCTTCAGCAAAAAAGCGTAAGATTGAGGATGATGATGATGATGTTATTCCGGAGTCACCCAATGTACAAGTTATTTCTAAGGTACGTTTTATATTCGGCACTTAGAGGCAGGTACGCTAATATTGGCTACCCTTAGAGTGGCCTCACAGCTCTGTAGTAGCTCTGCCATTGCTGTAGATTCTATCTCTACCAAGGACAAATATATGTGTGATAAACATGTTAGTTCTTGGTCTGGGTGTTTTGACTGTGTGTGTGTTGTACTTTAAGTATGTATTAACAATAAAAACATATTTAAGTATTATCGGTCATCTGGTTCCCGTAGTACCTACTAGTTATAACTAGTATGGCGCTAGATCATGTTGTGTTAAAATGTCCAAAAATATTTATTTACTAGCTGACCCGTGCCCACTTCGTTGGGCGGTAAACATTTTTACTTACAAATCTTAACTGAAGTAGTACTCGATGTCGCCAACAGATGGCGTTAATACGGCATAAAATAGCGGCCGTTCGCAGTTTCGCGCGCGTGTCAGTTTTTTCCCGTTCCCGTTATTTTTTCGGGATAAAAAGTAGCCTAAGTTACTCCTTGTTACATCAGCTATCTGCCAGTGAAAGTCCCGTCGAAATCGGTCCAGCCGTTCCAGAGATTCTGAATTTTTTAAAATGCTATATATGTATCGCATATACATTCATATGCATGTTGTAAAATGTGGTTATTTTAATATTACAAACAGACACTTCAATTTTATTTATTTGTATAGATATAATTCCAAAACAATTACCTACTTTACTGGTTATGTTGAATTTCAAATTATGCTTGTAAAAATATCCACAGCTTAGTATATTTGTTTTTTAATGATTCTTTTATTTAATACTACAGAAAAAGAAAACAGCTGTTGAACTACCAAAATCAAGCAAAAACAAATCTTCCAAATCAACACTAAAAGAAGTAAAAACTACAAATCTATTTGGAAATGGACCTATCAAAAGAACTGAGCCTGTTGTAAAAAAACCTGAACCAAAAGCAGTTAAAAATACCGAAACAGGCATACATTCAGATGATGAATTTGAAAAAAGTTTGCTAGAAATTGATGATGTGGTTGAGATGACAACTTGTAGAAAAGATGGAAACTCATCACAAGAAAAGCTGGCTTCAGAACCATATTCAAGTGAAAAGATTTCAGACAAAACAGTTCTTGAACCAACTTCAAGTAAAAAAGAAACTAAGGATAAAAAACCCAAGCATTCACTATCAACCATAAAAACAGAAACTAAAGATGACAAGAACCCACCCAAAAAAACATCATTAGCTAAAGATGAAACTAAACAGCAACATTTAAAAACGAAGCAAATGGTGGATAAAATCAAAAAAGAAGTTAGAGACACTAACAAAAGAAAATTTGAAGAGTTTCTCGAACGTGATGATAAAAATGATGAGTCAAATAAAAAAGTTAAAACTGATAAAAGTGAAACTAAAATAAAAATCAATACTGATAAAAGTAAGGCTGATGTTACTATAAAAGTTGAAAAGATACCTGCTGACAATAGTAAAGAGAATGGTGATGTTAACAAAACTGTTTCTTATGACCTGACTGGTGATGATTCAATGCTGGAAGAGGAAGTTGACCAATCAATACATAAGAAAAAGAGGTTTAATAAAAGTCTAAATGAATCAGGTAAGTCAAATAACCAGACCTTTGCATCTATTGTAGATGATGTTATGCAGTGATAGGGTTGCCATGGATCCAGAATATCCGGTCTTTGTCCGGAATGGGAATTGTAAACCCTCTAGTTTTTTTTTTAACATTTATAGACTATCCTTGGCTTCAATCACACCTGATGGTAAGTGACAATGAAGCCAACGATGCAGCAGGATGGTCTAACAGACACCTATTCACTCTTGCCTTAAGAGATCCAGATTATAGTGGTACTAGTTAATTAATTAGTTAATTAGATTCTACTTAATGTAAAGATTGAAATATAAAATTTATTAAATCAAATATAAATCTACTACTTTTGTGAGATCAAGTTTAATACCTATCCTGTGTATTAAAGTGCCTAAATCCTCTGAATCTTTAAAGATCTTAAAAGTTAACACTGGGATTTCTTGCGTCTTAAAGTTTAAATGTTGTAACCAATTAAAATATTCAATATATTTTACAGTTCTAACAGATGAGGAAAGGCATGAAAGGAAAATTCATTCCGCAGCATTGTACCAGAAATATTTAAACAGAACTGGACCCAAAAACTTGGGAACTAAAGAAATGCCAGAGGTAAGTACAAAAACTCATGCTGTAGTAGAGTAGTAGTAGTAGTAGAGCTTTTAGTGAAGGGCTTGTCCAGGGAAGTACTACCACCATGCCTATTTCTGCCGCTAAGCAGCTTGCTGTGTTCAGGGTTGAAGGGTGTGGGTGAACACTTTAATATCCTTCGTTTTATTGATTCAGGGTGCCGCAAATTGTCTAAAAGACTATGCTTTCCTACTCACTGGAGTACTGGATTCGTTTGAAAGAGAAGAAATCGTAGACGCAATCATGAAGTATGGTGGTTGCATCAAGAATGGCATAAGTAAGAAGGTAAGCTAACATCATGTTGGGCAAAACATCTAAAGGCGCACACATCACAGTAACCACACTGGAGCTTCATGTTATACTATACCATAAAAACCGTCGCAAGTGCGAGTCGGACTCGCGTACGAAGGGTTCCGTACCATTATCTATAGTAAAAATGGCAAAAAAAATCACGTGTTTGGGAGCTCCCATAAATGTTTATTTTATTCTGTTTCTTAGTATATTATGTTGTTATAGCGGCAACAAAAATACATTATCTGTGAAATTTTCAACTCTCCAACAACATACATGTCATACTGTTCTTGAGATACAACCTGCTGACAGAACGACAGACAGATACATAGACAGCGGAGTCTTTGTAATAGGGTCCCGTTTTACCCTTTGGGTACAGAACCCTAAAAACGATCTCACATGATAAACAGAACCCAAGTTATAAATTTCTTGCCTATTCTTCAAGGCTTGGTCTCGAAAAACTGGCACCTAATTTTCCCCTTGCTTTAAAACGATTTGAAATGATCCCTGGGAAAAAAAAACCATCACGACTTTAATTCCCAAACACGGTAGATATCCCCTCTGATATCTTAGTACCAAGTACCTACTCGAGATTATTCGTGGTCAAAAGAGGTTAGTCAGAGGTACGTCCAGATAGTACAGTTGGTATATACCCACATTTTGTAGTTGTAAGTATTCTATACGTGACAGGTTTCAAGCCCATCGCCGCTGCTAGAATACTATCTGGTCTCCTCACGATGTTTTCCTTCACCGTTTGAGAGCACTGACATTGCGCATATACATTTTTCGAACGGAAAAATTCATAGTAATAATAATGCTGCAGAATCCACACAACATCATCTAGCTTCAAGCTAAGCAGAGCTTGTGTTATGGGTACTAGATGGCTGATAATACTTAAAACAATACATTACATACATAGATATTTTTTTATAATACATAGAAAATACCCGGAATAAATATTTGCAGATCGTACAAACATTTATCCCAAGGCGGGAATCGAACCCGCAACCTTCTGCGTGGCAGGCAGACATCAGCCCCCTGCACCACATTGGTCGATTGGTGCACGATTGGATTTGAACCCACGACCATATATAAAAGTCCTTGTTATTAATTTAGGTGACACATGTACTAGCCGGTGAAGACGCAGGCCCGGCTAAAATGGCAAAGGCGGAGGAACTAGGAATCAAAATTATTGATGAAGACGAATTCATTAGAATGATTGAAAACTCAAACAAAACTAAAGCAAAACACGAACCTTCCAAAGCCGATAAGAAAGATAAGCATGTAATTAAAAGTAATAAAACTAAACTACAGAATGGAATAAGTAAAGATGAGGTGAAATATTCTGAAATCAAGAAAGAAAAATCTAATAATCATGTGAAAAATGTTAAGGTCAAATCAGAAGTCAGTGAAAATCATGATGAAAAGTCTCGCACTGAAATCAATGGGGTAATGAAACTCGAAAGTTTGAAATCAGAAAGTGTATCTTCATCCGGTTCAAGTATAAATCTTGCGAAAAGTGAGTTTTGAAATTTTATAGTAGTAGTAGTAGAACTCTTTGAAAGGGCTCGTCCGGGGAAGTACTACTACCGTACATATTCCTGCCGCCAAGCAGTGATGCTCGCATTGTTGTGTTCCGGTTTGAAGGGTGGGCACCGTAGGGCACGTACCTAACGTGCGTGACCTGCGAGGTAATGCTACATTGGTCATGGTCATGGTAACCACTTAATATCAGGTGGGTCATATGGTTTTTCCACCAGCAACAGGTTTCTATATGTATAGATTAGATAACAATTGATCTTCTATTGTTCCGTCTGTAAATAGTAAATTTAGCTAAATGTGAAATTTGCTAACATATGTGGTAGCATAAAGTAGCATTTGTTTCGTCTGCGCTAATTTGTAACATAAAACTATTGGTCAGTAAGAGGCGTGTACGTTAATTACATACATAGATATGTGTCGTAACCGTTGACAGGTAATATTTTACAAATATTTAAAAATTTCTAAAATAATTTTACACATTTTAAACTAGCTGCCCGGCGAACTTCGTACCGCGATTTTTTTTTATTTTCTTTTGTACAATCCTTGTTCTGACAATAACGAACACAAAAAAAGAATTATCAAATTCGGTGCAGTCGTCGAAATTATCCAAGTTATGCGCGTACATACAAGAAAGATGGATAAGAAATATTATCATGACTTAAGACCCCAAGTACATTTTAAATAAGTTACTAAATAATACAATTTGAGAACGTTTCTTTGTATTGTATTTTTTTAAAACGAATGTTCGTGGTTTATTAAATACTAGCGGCGCGTCCCGGCTTCGCACGGGTTTTAGTAAGGATCCCTAATTTTTTTAAAAAATAATGTAGCCTATGTCACCCATCAAGCTTCTTTTTCAGATGTGAAATCGGATACACCAGAAAATTCAATCATGTGGGTAGAGAAATATAAGCCACAGAGTTTGAAAAACATCATCGGACAAAATGGTGAAGCCAGCAATGTCAAAAAGTAGGTATTATGAAAATGCCATCGGCTCAGTTTATCATGTTGCATAAAGCAAAAATTATTTATTTTGCATCACGAAAAGTGAGGTTTAGAAATTGACATTTATTAATTTAAGCTATTACACTCTATCCCAGCCACTTAAGTTCAAACTTAATTTATATCAGTCCCTCACAAACTTGCAAGCATGATCCCCTGTCAGATTATGCCATTGCAGTCACCACCTTAGGCATTGTACCCCATCTTACTTAAGCCATTGTACCACAACTTAAGCCATTGTGCCCATCTTAAGCCATTACACCCCATCTTATGCCATTGCACCCTACCTACCATAAGTTGTTGCTCCCATCTTTAAGTAATGTCACAAGACCACCAACCGTATTTCAACTCCTGGCAGGTTTACAAACGTGGTTTGCTTTTTAGATTGGTGAATTGGCTGACCAAATGGTACGTGAACAGAAAGGCGAAGATTGTGAAACCTAGTCCCTGGGCGAAGAACGATGACGGCGGGTTTTACAAGGCGGCATTACTATCAGGCCCTCCTGGTGTTGGTAAGGATCTATACCAATTTTTAGATTACTAGAGGCCACTCGCAGCTTTGCCCGCGTGGCAGTTTTTTCCCGTTCCCGTTATTTTTTCGGGATAAAAAGTAGCCTATGTCCTATTCCAGATTACAATCTATATTTATTCCAAATTTCATCCAAATCCACTGGTTAGACCAAATCCACGGTCCACTGGTTAGAGCGTGAAAGAGGAACAAACAAACATCCATCCATCCAAACATTCGCATTTATAATATTAGTTGGATGCAGTTTTTGATAAAGATGCTTTTGACAAAACTTACGATTTTGCAGCACCGTTTTAAAAAAAAAATGTTTCTGTTCTGTATTCTCTGGCCAAGTTAGATCTGAACTCTTAGGAAACTGGTCACAAATAGAAGCTTACGTTAAATTAGTTCTCTCCTTACACAATACTCTATAGTAAATGTATTTACCATAAATGTAATTTACCAGGTAAAACCACAACAGTGTCGCTAGTGTGCAAAGAACTTGGCTTCGACATGGTGGAGTTCAATGCATCGGATACAAGGAACAAGACACTAATCAAGGAACAAATTGGAGAACTGCTCACTACTACCTCCCTTTCCGCATATGCTAAAGGTAACCTACGACAAAGCTCGCCTCTCGCCTAGCTCTGCCTTAAGAGCTTGTAGGTTGTGGGTTCGATCCCCACCAAGGACAAACATTTGCGTGATGAACATAGATGTTTGTTTTCTGTTGTTATATTGTAGTTTAAGTGTATATTTACAAAACCCGTATATTATAATATCTGTCCTTTGGTTATGCTTAGTTTGAGGTTAAATGATATTGTGTTGAAATATTCACAAATATTTTTATTTATTTATATTTATTAATTTTGGAAACGCAGGACATAATTTATGCTAAGTAAGACAGCCATCTCAGTTCGGTTAGTAGCATCTCTGCCTTCTGCTCTGTCGGTTGTGTATTCTATCTTGTCTAAGAAAGATGATTTTATTCCAGATGGTTTCTAAGATTAAAATAAATATGTTCAGTTGTTTCAAGATCATCAGCTCTTTTCAGTTTATTTAATTGTAACTTGATATTGTTTGTAGGTGACACAGGCAAGCAAGCGGTTTCAAAGAAACATGTGTTAGTAATGGACGAAGTTGACGGCATGGCTGGTAATGAGGATAGAGGTAAGACAGTCAAAAACATAAAGAAAAAAAAGGAAGAAAACATTTATTTGTTTTTTTTATACAACTTGCTAATGAACAAGCAGATGGCCCATGATATAAAGTAGTTACCATCGCATATAACAAAGTATTTCCTCATAGGTTACGCTCGTTGAGAACGTGCCCTACGATGCACTGCTCTGCGTCCATCAACCTGAGGCATACAAACCTTGTATACCTGTGATTTCACCGGCACCCACAACGGCCACAACACTCTTCAAACTGCGACAAATAAAAACAAAAAAGCGTGCATACAAAAAAAAACAAAAACAAAAAACCAAAAATAAAAACAAAAACAAAAACAAAAACAAAAACAAAAACAAAAACAAAAACAAAAACAAAAACAAAAACAAAAACAGAAACAGAAACAGAAACAGAAACAGAAACAGAAACAGAAACAGAAACAGAAACAGAAACAGAAACAGAAACAGAAACAGAAACAGAAACAGAAACAGAGACAGAGACAGAGACAGAGACAGAGACAGAGACAGAGACAGAGACAGAGACAGAGACAGAGACAGAGACAGAGACAGAGACAGAGACAGAGACAGAGACAGAGACAGAGACAGAGACAGAGACAGAGACAGAGACAGAGACAGAGACAGAGACAGAGACAGAGACAGAGACAGAGACAGAGACAGAGACAGAGACAGAGACAGAGACAGAGACAGAGACAGAGACAGAGACAGCGACAACGACAAAACGACAACGCTATACACAGAGCTATAAATAAATTATTATTTATATTTTCAGGTGGACTCCAAGAACTGATAGGACTTATAAAGATCGCTTCAGTGCCGATAATATGTATGTGCAATGATCGGAACAGTCAGAAGATGCGATCCTTAGTTAACTACTGCTACGATCTGCGGTTCAATCGACCTAAAGTTGAACAAATAAAAGTACGTAAATCATTTGACAGCCGACACATCTCAGTTAGTAGTAGTAGTAGTCAGTTAGTCGTTTATAGTGCTTTTTCACTCGACTCTAATTCTTCTGTTCATGGCGCATGCAACTGTGTAAAAATATCAGGAAACAATCAAACTAAAAAACATGGGAAATATCCCGTTTCTAGTAAAAGTAGTATTTAAAATAACGCCATCTATCGATGCGTATACATATTAAGACACGAGAGTAAAGGGTTTTATTTATCTTTTTTATTTTACACTCGCGTTGACTATCTCAGACAGTTTGTATGGGACAGAAAGAGACAGATTGCGCAGACTCGCGCCGTCAGCTGTAGTGTAATCACTCTTATACAAAATCCGATATACTTCCAGATCTGTGACTCTGTTTTAATACGTCACAAATAGATGACGCTGTTACGGCTGAAAAATGTTTGTATAGCACAGCATTGCTGCACTGTTGCGGTTACAGCCGTGGGGCTGTTCTACAGCATGTAATAAGACACCTTCCGAAAACTCATTCAGACCATGATTCTGTTATAAATAAATAAGAAACACGAAAAAAACTACGCTTTTACTTTTAGTCCGTTCGTGTTTTCAGCCAGCCAAGTGGTATTTTATAAGACCTTGTTGTAGGTAACTTTACACGTTCCTGGAGCAGGGGCGGCCTTAGGGGGTGGCGAACAGGGCAATCGTCCGGGGCCTCGCGCAACAACCTAAGCAAATTAAAAAAAAAAAGTATAGATTTTTTACTATATTTTCTTTATTTATAACTTTTAATTCTGATCACATACTTTTCACGAAGAACAAAGGGCTTCGCAAAGACCTGCCGCCGCCCGGAGCCTCGCAATGGGTAAGGCCGCCGCTGTCTGGAGTATTCGAAAGTCGTCTTATTACACGCGGTATATAGTTTATTGATCATATAATGCCAGTTTAATAAGTTTTCAAACATTACCTAAATGATTGGTTCCAGGCTGCAATGAGATCGATTTGCTGCAAAGAGAACATCAAAGTCCCCCCCGATGTACTCGGACAGCTGATAGTGTCCGCCAATCAGGATGTCAGACAGACCCTTAATTTACTATCAATGTGGGCGGTCGACCCCACTCGGATGGACGCAAAAAAACTTAGTGCAGACGCCTCTACTACTAAAAAAGACATCAAATTAGTAAGTATCCTACGCATTCCTATTTTCAAACTGTTACAAGAATCTTCGTCCTGACTGACTGACATATAACAATGCATAGCCTAACCCTCTGGTCATAGAGACAGTGGCGGTTTTAGGGGGTGGCGAACGGGGCAATCGCCCGGGGCCTCGCTCTTGCAGGGCCTCGCGCAACAACCCAAGCAAATTTTCCAAAATATTAATTTTTCATTATACCTAAACCAAACAACCAGACCTACTTTTGCATCACATACTTTACACAAAGGACAAGGGGCCTCGCAAAGACCTGCCGCCCGGAGCCTCGCAATGGGTAAGGCCGCTGCTGCATAGAGACATCATATCTGCTAAAAGGTTTTAGCAAAAATAAATAGTCCGTATTCCCAGGGTCCGTGGGAAGCTATAAGAAAAGTGTTCAGCAGTGAGGACCACAAGAAGATGAGTATCCACGACAGGAGTGATCTGTTCTTCTACGACTACAGCCTATCGCCGCTCTTCGTGCAGGAAAACTATTTGCAAGTCCAGCCTCATTGCCCTAAGTGAGTACAAGTACAAAATAATATTAATAGACATCCTACTAATATTATAAATGCGAATGTTTGGATGGATGGATGTTTGTTCCTCTTTCACGCTCTAACCAGTGGACCGATTTGGATTAAATTTGGAATAAATATAGATTGTAATCTGGAATAGGACATAGGCTACTTTTTATCCCGAAAAAATAACGGGAACGGGAAAAAACAGCCACGCTGGCAAAGCTGCGAGTGGCCTCTAGTATAAAATAACGCCATCTAGTTTCAGACTAAGCAAAGCTTGTACTGTAGAATAATAATAATCATACTCATAATAATGCTGGACAATCCACACAGCGTCATCTAGCCCCAAGCTAAGCAGACCTTGTGTTATGGTTACTAGATGACTTATATACTTAATACAATACATTACATACATAGATATTTTTTATTATACATAGAAATACCCAGAATACCCGTAATAAACATTTGCAGATCGTACAAACATTTATCCCAAGGCGGGAATCGAACCCGCAACCTCGTCGCACGCAGACATTTACCCGCCGCGCCACATCTAAGAAAAAGGTCGTCCAAGAAGCCAGATTGATAAGACACAATTTTGAACACATCAACCTGAGGCATACAGGTGTTCATTCTCATGTGCCTGTAATTTCACTTATCTTACTTAGACCTTAGGATATTGTGGCAGTTTTCAATGAAAATCTGTTATGAGTAAGTACTTTAATGAATGTTATACTTATAGGGGAGAAATTCTAGATCGGATCAGTAAAGCGGCCGAGAGTATTTCATTTGGAGACCTTATTGATAAAAGAATACGCAGCGCCCAGGCGTGGAGTCTTCTACCTATGCAGGTAATTTACTTACAACATAAATAAAATAAAAAAACATCACGTCGGGGTCACCATTTTAATATACTTTGGTATCTTTAAACCTTGATAGTATATTGTTGTACATCACGACTTTAATCCCCAAGCACGGTAGATATCCCCTCCGATCTCTTAGCACTAAGTATCAACTCGAGATTCTTCGAGGATTTCTAAGGGGGTAGCAAAGGCATGTCCAGATAGTACATTTGGTACATACCCACATTTTACAGTAGTTAGTATTCCATACGTGACAGGTTGCAAGCCCATCGCCGCTGCTAGAATACTAACTGGTTTCCTCACGATGTTTTCGATGTGACGATACATTTTTTGAACGGAAAAACCCGACCACGGAATCCGATGCACGACCGGATTTGAACCCACCACCTTAGGATCAGAAGGCGACGCGACCCTCTAGACTACCGGTGCTCTCAAACAATTGTTATGCAAGAGGCTAAAATGACCCATTATATTAATTTGAATCGGTTAATTAATTTAAATAATTTATACCTGTCGATCTCAAGTATAAATTTGAGAATTGCGTGTGCGAGTTATCCCTTATGTCTATTACAATAAAGCACATTTTTAGGCGATGTTCAGCTCAGTGATTCCTGGCCAGCACTTATCGGGTCACGTGGCTGGTCAGATCCAGTTCCCCGGCTGGCTCGGGAAGAACTCGCGAGCTACAAAGATGCAACGCTTATGCCAGGAGATTCACGCACATACGCGTCTGAGGTAACAAACCAAATTCAACCTTATTTTCATTGTTAAAAGGATTTTTTTACAGCTTGTATTAAACTTGACCCCCGTGGCCTAATTTCAACCTTATTTTGTAGTACAACAGGTTCAAAATCATCTATATTCCTCGACTATGCATCCCACCTCCGGGACGCTATCATCAAACCGCTCATCACGGACAAAGCTGAAGGAATCGACAAGTCTCTTGAAGTTTTAGAATCATACCATTTGTTGAGAGAAGACTTGGAGTCACTAACAGAGTTATCTATGTGGCCAGGGTGCAAGAATCCTAATGTGTTGGTTGATCCTAAGGTATGTTTACAATCATACATTATAGTAGTAGCATAGCTTTTAGTGAAAGGCTCTTTCGGGAAAGTACTACCACTTTGCCTATTTCTGCCTCCAAGCCTGCTGTTTTCCGGTTTGAAGTGGGTGCAGGTGAAAATACAGGCACATGAGACTTAATATCTGTACGCCGCAGGTTAAAGGACGTAAAATAGTGCATTGATATAAGATAGACAGACAGCCTGGTCCTATATCTAAATCTATATAAAGAGTACCATAATATACCATAATAGGGACTACCCTCACACTCAGCTAGTAGTAGCAAACATTTGTGTTGGACATAGATGTTTTGCTGAGTGTTATAAAATATTTTAAGTATGTTTTTATTCACCTATAGTAAATCCAATAAACACAAAACTGTTGAAACGGAAGATATGGCTCCTTATACAGTAAAGTTTACCCTGCGTTACTTAAGTGGACCCAAAACGCCAGATACTAAGCCATTTCAAGTCAACCAACTGATTGCAGATTTCAGTAATAAAACAAAAAAAAGTATTATATCAGTTATCTGGTTCCTGTAGCACACGCTTTGCTTAGTCTAGATGGTGTTGTGTGGAATGTCAACAAATACTTATTTAATTTTGTATTTAGATAAAAGCTGCTATGACTCGAACATACAACAAGAAGGCTACAGCACTGCCGTACGCGCCCGGCTCCATCAAACGCGGCAAGGCGCGAGATGACGAAGCAGAGGACTATGAAGGCAATGGAAACGATAATGAGAATGACGACGAAGAAGCTGACAGCGATCCGGAGAATGACGCACTTATAAAGGTAATTATCAGGCATAAGTTTAGGGCTCCGAGTGATAGACCTGTAGCAACCCAATATAAGACCAAGAACCAAACGCATGACGCACATTCTTAATGGAGTGGTAAAGCAATCTGGTGGGCCATCAGTCAGTTCCATCACTTGTTCTCATAACAGAAAAGAAGTGTTTGACAGCAGTAGTGATTATCCGTGTATACACAGTGGCCTCACAGCTCAGCTAGAAGTAGCTCTGCTTTCTACGCTGTAGACTGGGTTTAATCCTCACCGGGTGGGTTTAATTTATTTATTGTAACATGAAAGAGCACTAAGTTTAGCATTTTATTAGAAAATGCTAATGTTAGTTAATAATCTGTGGATTTGCAAAGTTGGAGAACAAATGGTTGAATGAAAATGTTTCTTAGGAACATTGCCTTAACAATGAGAGATATATGATTAGAGTTCTATAATTTATAGAGATGTTGTGTAAATTATCCAAAATATAACGATAACTGTTAAATAAGACAGAAAAAATGAAACATGCGGACAAAGTCACGGGCAACAGCTAATTAATCATAACATTAAATATTTACAGAAAAAGAAAAGCAGCAGTGCTGAAAAACAAAGCTCAAATGACAAACCAAGTACCAGTAAAGGAAAATCCAATAACAGTAAAGGGAAATCAAGTAATGGCAAAGGGAAATCCAGTAGCAAAGAAAAGAAGAAATAGATCTAGAAATGTTTTATGTTGCTACTAGTTTCAATGTGTAATTGTTAGGTTTTTTAAATGTTCCATAAAAACACTACAATTAATCATGTTGGTCTCCTAACCCCACCCACCTAGTGAACAATGTCAGTTGCCTAGTTTAAGTTTTATGTTAGTACGTACCTACAGTTTTCATGTTTTTTATTTACAGCAGAGCAAAATATGGAAAATCATGTTGATCTTAGTGAATAAAACAGCTGTTATTTTTGAACCAATTTTTTATTTGCCACTGATCTCCATAAATTTGGAGATCTTATTTATATTTACCTTGCAACTGAAAAAATACAGAAGTTCTGGTTTAACATGTCAGGGTATAGAAACCATAGACTTGACACAAGTAAGTTTTATTACATAATTCACTAAAATTTTAGCCTACAGAAATCGCACACACTGAACTAGTCTTTTCTAATGAGTTTAGCTTTGGGGTCGTCGGGCCTCATCACGGCGTAGGTCATCTTGTATCTTTTGTTGTCTCCGTCGCTTTGCGCGTAGTTGTAGCAGCCGATAACTCCAAGAGCAACTCCTACTAAAGCCACTCCGGTCGTGGCCAAAACTTCCGGGATTTCAGTCCAACCCTGCTGCAGCAACTGCCCGATGGTTCGTCTTGAAGCAGCAGCCATTATTAAATCACCTTATGCGGCACAAAATTGCAAGGAGGAAAACGGCAACCTCTACTGTATCGTATTGATATATTTTTTCTCCAATACTAAATTAATTAGGTACCTACTACCTACCTATTCAATTCTACTATTCCTTCCTAACTTCAGACAAGGAAAATTAATTTATGCGTTAGGGCGACAAATGACGTACGACACTGACAGTGACATCCATGGATGTCACTGTCAGATGTTACGGTCGTGGCTTACTCGTCTAAGTTACACAGCCCTTAAAGAATCCTACTAATATTATAAATGAGTAGTCCACTTACAAACACTGCTATGTCAATTTTTGTAATTTCTGAGCTAGTGACAGAACTTGAAAGATCGTTTTTATGGCTACATGACAGATATGAAATAAACCTTTTAAAGTGATTAGTTTGCGTACAAATTAGCATCAAAAACTGAGTCCACCTGCAAAACTTGCTCTATAGAGTCTGTCACTTGCAAAAGTTGCTCATTCTGATTACTTTTGCAAAAGACTGTGTGTTACGTTATGAATGCAGGTCAAAATGTGGGTAGTTTTGCAATACCTACGCTAAACTGTTTCCGTGTGTTTTTAATATTTACCTTTCATTCTATACCAACAATGTTTTTGCTAGATTTTTTCGAATTTTGTAAAGTAAAGTACCTCCATTCCTCAATTCTTAACTTATTGAGTTATTTTCTAAATGGAGGCACTAAACTTAACTTTTATCCAAGAAACCCAGTTGTTACCGTGGATAGTAAACAAAAAACCAAATATGTGCTGTTCATCACTCACTACTTGACTGACTAAGATGAACTAAGTAATGAAATAAAGCGATGCTAAAAACTTGCTAGAAAAACATTTTTGTAAAGAACCAATGGCACAGCTTCCAATGCCTTCAAGTTCATAATCGTAAAGAATTTTAATGACTAAAAAACAAATCCTAATCAACTAGATATTAATGAGCAAGGAAACTAATGAGCTCCTGCTTTCTCTTAAATAAGTGTTCCTGCCAACAACGAGGCTAGTCTCAAAGAAGAAACCGATAGCAAAGTACTCTAGTGGAAGAGATTGAATAATTTAGGACTCACTGCAACGATAACTGTATGAAAATGTGATTAAAAATAATGATTATTTTCGGATTGTAGCATTATACCGTTGCAAAAGTGACTATATTGATTTGATACTGGTGCAAAACTACCTAGTTTGCTAGTTCACTTGCAAAAGTGGTTACTTCAATTACTTTATCCTTAATAATTAAAGATACGTAAGTCAAATCAACCTTTTGTCATTTAGAACATAGTACTAATATACAATTCTATCCATCTATGACAATAACCCAACGCTAACAAACATAAATAAAGCGCTATAGTTTTTTGCGATTTTCTCGGTTTTTGGTTTTAGCTAACTAGCCAGTTTTGCAACTGGGCTACTCAAATGCGAATGTTTGTGTTTGTTCCTCTTTCACGCTCTAACCAGTGGACCGATTTGGATGAAATTTGGAACAAATATAGATTGTAATCTGGAATAGGACATAGGCCATTCCATAGGCATACCTACTTTTAATCCCGAAAAACTAACGGGAACGGGAAAAAACTGCCACGCGGGCGAAGCTGCGACCTCTTGTGCCCTCTTGTGGCCTCTAGTACAATATGAAACGGATTATGACATTAAAAATAATTTAGGTTTATTTCATATTATCACTCCATCGGTTGTAGTTCGTGCTACCATGTATCGTCTCGGTCCGTAAACCTAACCGTGAATACGATACCGTTACGATACGAAAGTGGAATTCTTCTTCTTTTATTATATGGCTTTTCAGCAGCTGAGGGTTGACACGAAAATCTTAGAACAAAAAGGCGGAGATCTGAGTACGGTAAGAAGGGAGACTCTAAAGTGGAATTCATTCCTGCTTAGGAGGTATATAAATCTCAGATCAAACGCACGCGTACGTTCAAAATGTCAATTGTTTCTGTTCTGTGACAGTGAACGCTGACAAATTATCTTATATATAGAAACCAATTTTACAGAAAAGGAAATAAATTTGCGAAAATGACTAGTAAGAAACACGCAATTCCACCTAAAGAAATTGGACATCAAGTAAGGTTCGGCAAATCGCTGATTGAACTGTTTCGCAAAGGTTGCTGGGAGATACCGGAGTTGATGGGGGCATCTGGAATGGCCCTTGTTGGACTGGGCCTTGCTTTGGCTGGTCTTCATAACTATGCTAAGAACGATGGCGATAATAAAGAATATAAAGCAGCTTACTGCGTCGTTAGATCTGATGATCCAAGAGCTAAAGTAATAAAAAATCCTGTACACACGCAATACAAATGCTAGATAGGTACCTAGCAGAAACACATCTACCAGCGGTGGTGTTGTACCGGTGAACTTATGAAGACTTACTTAATTTTATTCTGTGATTTTGTAAATAAATGAATAACTTTACTTAAACTTAGGCTTAGCCTTGATAGATATCTACCTACCTACTTAAAGGTCGCCGACTCGAACTCTCGATAAGCGAAGCACTCGTTGGTCACTGGTTGGCCGGGCTAGAGGAAGCTAGGCAGCTGAACTCAATAGTTAGTTAAATGAGCTGAAGCTAACTGAAGCAGCATGCAATTTACTTATGCTGTCTACTCAGGTGTATATTTATCTATCGCCCTACATAATGTGAAAAAGGGTTACTCACAGAGAGATTTATGCTGAGAAAAAGCTATTGCGAGCATAAATTAGCACTACCGTAGAGCCGTATGAATAGATTATTAGGGGACGTAAGTATTCTTATGATAAAACTACATACAACTACACAAGTACACACATAAGTGATAGTATTATTAAAAAAATACAGTTTTTTAGGTAGGTAATAATAATAATAATAATGTAGGACAATCCACACAGCATCATCTAGCCCCAAGCTAAGCAGAGCTTGTGTTATGGGTAGGTACTAAATGACTGATATACTTAATAGCATAATACATTACATGCATAGATTTATTATAGACAAACATTTTATCCCAAGGCGGGAATCACAAACCTGCAACCTCCTGCGTTGCAGGCGGTCATTCGCCCGCCGCGCCACATCAGTCTTCAAAAGAGGTATTGTCTGTTTTTATGATTATGCTTGTTCATCGTTAGTATTCTATAATAATATTTAGTTATTATTATAGAATACTATGTGTTATTATGTATATACTATGTGATCGGAATATGTGGAGGGAATTGGGGGGAGGCCTTTGCCCAGCAGTGGGACACAGAGGGCTAATAATAAAAAAATAAAAATAACTATGTGTTATTATTCTATGCAAGTTCCTGCTAATTTTACGATATTATACACGCTGGACGTTAAAATTCATCTGACGTTCAAACTGACGTTATTGACCTTGTCAATTTAACCAAAGGTCATCTATTCTATCCAACCAATCCAATCTAATCAAAATTCAAAAACACTTATTTCGTCCTGTGGGTCAGCCGCTATTGCTAGTAGAATAGCGCCGCGCTGCTAGAGTAAAATATAATTGTTTTAATCACTTTGCGCTAGCGGTTTATTTTTATTCATTGCTGGTTTCATCAAAGTGTATTAAGTTTAAGCAGGATGGCTTCGCGTTTCCAAGTCGTCGAACAAGGCCCTCCAATTGAGGTGTTCCAACTCATGAAACTTTTTACGGAAGACACATACCAAAATAAAGTAAATTTGAGCGTTGGCGGTGAGTATTATAAGATTTAAACATGTTGGGATAGCTGTTTACAATACCGGTTATGTAATCTTTTGATTTGACTAAGTTAAAAGTAATTTGATAGTTTTGCCTAAACATTCTCTACTTATAGATCTTTTTTGGTGCCTAGTTCAAGCAGTTCAACTGGCTGATGATGATAAGCTTTAACTGAATTTTATATGTAGTGCTAATAAAAGAAAGTCTGTGTATTATAAAGAAGTACTGTGTTTTATGTAGGTACTTCAACATTATATGCTTAGGAAATAAATTGAATTGTATAAGTTGTGAATGGTTATCTCACAGCATACAGAGATGAAAACGGCAAGCCATGGGTGCTCCCAGTGGTCCGTAAAACAGAAAAACAGATGGCAGCTGATGACACACTTCTCCATGAGTACCTGCCAGTTCTAGGTGAGTTAATTAGTTTTAATTGTTATAATTGTCGCACTCTCATTATCACTAGTAATTAACTTGGTATTATAAATTTCACAATCAGCTCAGTTGATAGTAGCTCTGCCTTTTCCCCTAAAGGTTGTCGGTTTGATTCCCTTCAGATATACATGTAAATTAAATTGCAATAAAATCTCATTTCCATTAGCTATGAAAACAAATTGAAATCTGAAGCATGAAATAACATGTCAATGGGATACCTACGTCACTGTGTTATTTTACTTGCTTCAATTACTAGACTCTGTTTCTGTAATATTGTTTTACATTTAGACAAAAATCTTATGCAATCTACACATAGCTTCACATCCTATTATTTATCACGGTAAATGACAGGACTAACTACTGCGGTGTGTCCCAGCTTAAAATAGAACCTATTACCTTATATAGATGTTGTAAGAAGTGGCTAAAGGATTGCACCAGGAGATGGAGAATTTTAGTAGTAGTAGAACTCTTTGTGAAGGGCTCATCCGGGGAAGTACTACCACCTTGCCTATTTCTGCCGCCAAGCAGCTTGCTGTGTTCCAGTTTGAAGGGTGTGGGTGCCAGTGAGGTTACAGGCACATGAGGCTTAACACCTGCATGCCTCAGGTTGATGGACTCAGAGCAGTGCATTGTAAGGCATGATTTTATCGATCATGACCTGCAAGGTAATGCTTTGTTATAGGTGATGGTAACCATTTAACATCAGGTAGGCCATCTGCTTGTTCCATCAGCAATGACATAGAAAAAGAGATAAACACCAATATCTCTTGTGTGCTAAAAATAAACCATCCACAATTACAGTCCAGTGGGTCGTCTCTAATGTAATTCTGACTTTAGACACCACAGTATACTGATTCGTAGGTATTACTCGGATGTTATCAGTAGGTATCTTGAATATGTTTTTAATGTTAGCCAATCTATAAGATAATGGTAAGCTATTATTACAAGCTGAGCTAACTTGTGTTCAGTGTGACATAATGATACCATGCACAAACAATCGCTTATGTGGTAAATCTGTATATAGGTACCATTTATAATTACTATGCCTATTTCTGCTGCCAAGCAGCTTGCTGTGTTCCGGTTTGAAGGGTGTGGGCGCCGGTGTAATTACAAGCACACGAAGCTTAACACCTGTATGCCTCAGGTTGTTGGACGGATAGTAGTGCATCGTAGGGCTTAACGAGCGTGAACTATGAGGCAATGCTTTGTTATAGGTAATGGTAACCACCTAACATCAGGCTATCTGCTTGTTTCATCAGCAGGTCATTGACTCCTGACTGACTTTCTGACTGATATTTAAACAACGCATAGCCTAAACCACCAGATGTAGAGACTTGATATTTTTATTTATATCTTGGAAAACCAACAGCTTGTACTAAGTAACATTGGAATAGCATCGGAAAGCCAATTAAAGCCTTTCACGTATAAAAAAACAGTTCAGATACTTGACTTATTATTACATAAAATACTTATTAATAAATACCATCACGACTTTAATACTTTAATCCTGAGATATCGGGTCCCCTAAGTTATCTTAGTACCAAGTACTTACTCAAGATTCTTCGAGGATGTTTAATGGCGGGGTGGGGCGGTGAGAGGTACGTCCACCAGATATTTAACATTTGGTACATACCCACATTTTCAATTTTCCAGTAGTGAGTATTCCATACGTGACAGGTTGATAGCCCATCGCCGCTGCTAGAATACTAACTAGTTTCCTCACGATCTTTTCCTTCTCCGTTTGAGAGCAATCTAAATATATGACTGACTGACATAGTGATCTATCAACGCACAGCCCGAACCACTGGACGGATCGGGCTGAAATTTGGCATGCAGGTAGATGTTATGACGTAGGCATCCGCTAAGAAAGGATTTTGATTAATTCTACCCCCAAGGGGATAAAATAGGGGATGAAAGTTTGTATGAAACTTGGTCAATCTTAAACCGATCGGGCTGAGACTTTGCATGCATAAAGCTACTTGTAATAATGTAATTGTAATAATAATGTAATAGATTTTATCCCGAACAAATAACGGGAACGGGAAAAAACTGCCACGCATGCGAAGCTGCGAGCGGCCGCTAGTTATTATATAAAATAGTGAAGGTAATAGAATTATCCTTTTTCAGGTATGGAACAGTTCTCAGCTGCTTCTGTATCCATGCTGTTGGGTGAAGACAGCCCGGCTATTACCAGCGGACGCGTAAGTAGCCATAGTTTTAATAATAACTGCCTATTAATGATTGAGTACTAGTGGTTGTAACAGAGGATTGAAAGGCGGTTCCAATCTGGTCGCGCTCAAGTAACAGCACAGAACTAGCCTCAATATTGTTGACAGCTTGTCGATTCATTCGATATAACTTCTCGAATTTATAGACCTAGTGTTTAACTAAGTTCCATGCTACCAATCTCGATAAATTTCGATTAAACCCAATTTTATTTAGAATTTAAGTAAAATTTTATCTATCGAAACATCTTTGTTTGCGGTATTGCATCGATGAATTTATTTAAGCATGTGGCAAACTAAACCCAATAATTGTACCTTGATTTTACTCTTCTTTATTCTATAGGTATTTATGCATATACTGAAAATATCAATTGATTTGTACAGTTTTGTATATTTTTTAGGCATTTGGTGTCCAAACTATGTCTGGGACGGGCGGTTTGAGGGTCGGGGCGGAATTCCTGAGCAAACACCTCAAATACAACACTTTCTACTATTCTTCACCTACATGGGGTAAGGAATAAGATTTCTACCCTCACTTGAGTACAGTGATCTGAATTAATGATAAACGAAAGTAATGTTCATCAAAAACGGCGTAGTAAAGTAGTGAGGAAGCAAAAGACGCCGGTTTGATTCCTGAGGCGAGAACAACTTGTTTGTAGCGTTGGAGTATGTATGTACGGGTGCAACCCACAGCATTACAATAAACTAATACTGTAGGTAACAGTAATAGTACACTCTAAGGGCTTTATTATACTTTTTCTAGAGAATCACCACCTTGTATTCGTGGACTCTGGCTTCAAGGTGCCGCGTTCGTACCGCTACTGGAACCCTAAAACGTGCGCTATTGACTTCGACGGTATGGTTGAGGACCTGAAGAGCGCCCCTGAGAACGCCGTGATCATCCTGCATGCGTGCGCACATAACCCGACGGGCATCGACCCCACGCACGAACAGTGGGAGAAAATCGCTGATATTATGGAGGTGAGGTTTACCTGATCTCTCTACTACTAATTGGCGTTTTGAATTTTTTTCTTTTTTGCGGTAAATGGAAAGCTCATATATAAGTTTTATAACAAAACAATTTTTTTAATTTTTTTTTCGCAATAATTCAATAGTTGATTCAAAATAAAAATAATTTTTGAATCTAGTACCGAAAACACGCCGACAGCTCCCGAACAAACCCGAGCGTGTGTGACGTCGTAATTTTAGTTTTCACTCATTGCAATAGCCGTAAACGCTGTACTGTTATTAGATAGCTATAAAATAATGACGTCACAACTATGGTGATCAATCATGGCGCGTTTATAGTCACGTGATTTTTTTCTAAATTTTATCAATTTTTAATTGTTTATTATTAATGGAAAAAAGGGTTTTTTTTAGTTTTTTGCATTAAATATCAATATAATTAATAATAATGTTTTAAAATACATAAAAAAAAACATTTTTTTTTTCAAAACCCCAATTACTCAATTTTTCTGTACTAATTATAAAGAGGAAAGATTTGATTGTTTGTTTGCATTGAATAGGCTCCGAAACTACTGGACTATTTTCACCGTTGGGAAGCTACCTTAGACGAGTAAACCACGTCGAGTCGAGTCGTTCGATAGTTTTGTAACGTAAAGGAAGTGAACATAGAAGAACATAGAAATGGACATTTTAGGGTGGTGATGATAATGATGAAGTAGTAGTAGTAGATAAATTTAGATTAAACCATATAATTTATTTTAGGCTCTACTGTTCACGTCGTAAAAGATAAATAATTTCGTAATTTATGAAGGTATTTTAAAAAACACCATAGTACTTTATTACAAGGTAAGAACGATTTTTTTTAATAATAAAAAACAGCACGCGTCTTTCTCTATTCATACTTTGACGGAGTGAATGATGGAAAATCTATCATTCATTCATTTATTTCATCGATTGCATCAAGCACTAGTCTAAATCAGCAGGAACTTTTAGAAAGTGACAGCGCTATCTGTGGAAGTAAAGCAGAAATAGACCCTCCCTCCCGTACTCCGCAAATATTGGTTGATCGTGATTTCATTAGATTTTCGAGCGTATCGTGTCCCCTGGTTTACTCGTCTAAGGAAGCTACACTATCTCCGGGTGACATAGGCTATATTATATTTAAAAAAAAGTAGTCTAATAGAGGGTTTTTTTCTAGTTGTTGGATTAAGCATATGGCCCAGTTACCATTACCCATAACAGAGCATTGCCTCGCAGGTCACACTCATTATAAACGTGCCCTTACGATGCACTACTCTGCGTCCATCAACCTAAGGCATACAGGCGGTAAGCGTCGTGTGCCTGTAATTACACCGGCACTCATACCCTTCAACCAGGAACACAGCAAGCTGCTTGGCGGCAGAAATACGAATAGATAGGTAGTTAGAATTACGTCCAAATATTACATCTTGCGCATACACATAATTTTAATATTATTTTGTAGAAGTTGGTATTCCATACGTGTTGGATTACAGGCCCATCACTGTTACTTATTGGTTTTACTGAATATTAATGTAGAATACTTGTATTAAATAAATGCCTGTAGGTTTTGATCTACTAAACGAAACACAAAATAATTTTGGAAGTAGCATGTAGTATAACGCAAGATGTCGCTAATTTATCCCCAAATCTTTATACTTTCTCACTTATTTTTGCTAATTCATTGAATGCTACTACATAAATATTTGATGCAGATCGGACATCCATACATACAAGGTGGATTGAGAAATCTTGGTTCGCTTCACTCTCTCGATCAATCACATTAAGAGCATGTAATATTGTTTACAGGAGCGCAAACTGTTCCCATTCTTCGACAGTGCTTACCAAGGATTCGCCTCAGGTGATCTGGACCGCGACGCCTGGGCCGTGCGGTACTTTGTGCAACGCGGCTTCGAACTCGTCTGCGCACAGTCTTACGCCAAGAACTTCGGACTATACAGTAAGTACCATAAATTATGTACCCGCTACTAAACTGGCGCAGCCTTGAAAATAAAAATCTGCTTGAGTTGCCATTTTTGGTTTTATGAGTAGGTAAAACATTTTTATGATGGACATAGATTTTTGTTGCCTGTCTGGAAGTCTGGATTTTAAACAATATTATTTTAAGTTATATAAATACTCATAACTATCATATCCGATGCCTGGCTATGGGTTTGCGTAGATTTGGTGTTGTGTGAAATGTCAAAAAATATAAATTTATAGTATTTTTAAATGGAAATACAGGCATATGATGCTTTAACACTTGTATGCCTCGGGTTGATGGACGCAGAGCAGCGCATTGTATGGCATGTTTCTAACGAACCTAATCTTCGAGGCAATGCTTTGTGCCCATCGAATTATCTACTTGTTCCATCATCAAATAGAGTAACTTATAATTTTTTAAGGAAAAATAATAATATTTATTTAAGTATTGTATTGATTGTGTTTGTTATTGCGAATATGGTTAATCATTTTGATGATACTTTTTATCAAGACAAATAAATTGTTATCTAAAGTGGAATATAGGTGTCGATACCACGCAGCCTTGGGATTGTATACAAATAAGATTTGCTGAAGTTTCTGGTCAACATGATTTGGTTCACCGCATCGTGAAGCGAACTCACCAAATGCTGACTCCTTCCAGTAACTTCGTCCAGTGTTGTTTAAGTTTTGATTAATCAGTAGTGTAACTGGCGCAGCCTTGAATTCAATCCAATGGTTTATTTCAGACGAGCGCGTTGGTAACTTGGCTGTGGTCCTCCACGACCCTGCGCTAGTGGCTCCCATCAAGTCTCAGCTGACGTGGGTGGTGAGAGGGATGTATTCCAACCCTCCCGCCCACGGCGCGCGCGTTGTCGCTGCCGTACTTAGTGACAAACAGCTTTTTGATGAATGGTGAGTTTTGGTGGTTGGTTATTAAAAATAATTTATTCGTCTTTCGTAACTTTGAAAATGATGTTCAGTCAGCTGCACTAGAATGTATACAATTCGTATCTTTCAAACCGGTATCAAACCCTTACAGTAAACTCTTAAACAGTAAAAACTCAAAAATCGTGATATTAACTGATAAGTTCACTTATTTATTGAGTTTTTGCCCTGTAAATATTAACTGTAACGCTGTAAAACCATTCTGTAAGTTACGAATTGTATACATTCTAGTGCAGCTCCCTGTACATTAAAATAAACATTTATAGTTAAAATAATAGAAAACTAATTTCATGTTATTTTAGTTTTAAAGTTGAAATGTGTACAACTGTGACTCTTACTCTCTCGACATTGCTAAATTGATCTGGCAAGAGCCAGAATTACAGACTTTTTTAAAGTTGACAGTGATAAGGCTTATCTATTACCAAATATCTAAAACTAAACTAAATATCTATTACTAATACCAATATAAGAAACTTTGTCCTGACTGGGATATAGACAACGCACAGCCTAAACCACTGGTCGTAGACACTTGACATTTTCAGAGTATATTTGTCTTGGTGCATAGAGGTGTACTAAACGTGTACAGCGGGGGTTGAAGTTTATTGTATGAAAATAGCTTTACGCGAAGTCGCGCGCGTTTCGCTAGTTTAAACATTAAAAAAAGAATTTTGTATGTTAATGTGCTTAATTATATTACAGGAGAGACCACATCAAATTGATGTCATCCAGAGTTTTCCAAATGAGAGAAGCACTAAGAGCTGAACTTATAAAGTAAGTGTACTAATCATGTTCAATAAACATACTGTTTGTTTCACAAATGAAGTAAAACAAAAGTTCCATGGCCATATTGCCTAGAAATATTTCACTAAGAAACGTAATTCAAAAGCTCGAAATTTTGTAAATTTTCTTTGATCACATGAACATGAAACTAAAACATAAAATCGTATTTCTGTTGCCTCTGTAACATCAAATACTAAAAACCAGAATATAATAAATATTCAAAGGGGGGTTCTTATACAACAAAACGTGTATAAGATTTTTACCCTTTTTTATTATAGATAATGGTACTTTCGTGCGTGAGTCCGACTCGCACTTAGCCGAATTTTTGGTTAAGGCTGACTCTGTCCTCTTCTCCACAGACTCGGCACTCCCGGCAACTGGGATCACATCGTGAAACAGATCGGGCTGTTTTCATACACCGGCCTAACCCAGCGTCAGACCGAACACCTGGTGCAAGAATATCACATCTACCTCCTCAAGTCCGGCAGAATCAACATCTGCGGCCTGAACCCTTCTAACGTGGCCTACGTAGCCAAGTCTATGTATGACGCTATCACCAAGTTCCCGGCTAAAGAGTAAATTACTTTAGATAAATTTTGGGAAGGTGGTGGAAAGTGCAGACCACTTCAGCTTATGTCTATGTCAATAGAATTTTATTCTTTGAACTAAGATCATTTTGAATATTGTAAGGTCTAAGCTATCAGATACTTAAGTCGAAAATTTTGTGTGTACTCGACTGTTCTCATAAAAATTTACTTTTTATGTCATTTACCTCCGAATATCCAAACACATCTCAGATTTAGGTTCACCTCAAGTCGACTTTTCGACAGTTTGCAATGAAAATCTGTCAAAGTCCGTCACTTGAGGCGTGCTTAAATCTCAACTGCGTTTGTGTATTCTAAAAACAGAAACGACCAAAAATCTTCGACTTGAGGCTTTGGTATTTAAGTAAGTTCCTAAGGACTCAGTAAGGGTCCTTAGGGTCAATAGTACGGATCATTTTAAACAAAATAAACAAAAGGAACGAATACGATACGAATAAACAAATCATTGATTTCATGTTTTTTATCGCATAATGTTTATTTATCCACTACTGTTATATTTGTTTGTGTACACAATGGAAGTTAAACTTCGAATTAAAACAAAATGTGCTCAATATTAAATTTTGAAGTATTACTACAAAGTAACTTATGAAAAACAAAGCAATTTATATACAAACCAAAATAAATTATATTTACTAAAAGTTTAATATATTAATAATTCCAATTAAACTTATTTTGGCTGTGACACCAAATGAAATTACCATGTTCGTAAGTATGATCATATATATTTACCTATTTACTACATATAAGATGTAGATATTACTATGATCATATATATTTGAATACATATGTACTGCCTTTATGTCTTGAAAATGATAATCCCTGATCACAATTTGGTCGTAAACTTTTTCATCCAGATGGCTTTTATTTTTTTAACAATTTTAGAATCATGTGTATAGCTTTCAGTATTAACGATTACTACCAGATACAAGGCATTATAGTTGTTTTACGAAAGTATATTTTGTGTAGAATTGTATGTTTTTTTTTGTTGCGAATACAATATCATGTTGTTATAATGTTTGTTTTATTCTTCTGCACATAATCTACGGGTGATCGTTTGGACCGAACTTTGCCTTGTGGTTGTTAATACCTACCTACGATGGTAGGTGATAAAATTTTTTATGCAGAAACATTTGAAATCGCATCAATTTTATCCAATCATAGCTAAACTACAGTCATTAAAACTCTGCTACAGTGGTTTACTAAATATTACTATTTATATCGCATCTCAGAAACTCAAATGAATCAAAATAAATTGTATTGTGAGACATCCGATTTATTTTATCCTCGGTTGGAATCGAACCCACAACCGACAGCGTAGAAGGCACTGCTACAACACTACGAGCTGTGACGACTGTCGCATGGTAATTTTTGGTCATCAAACTAATGTTGACGACCGATTTGGTGCGGCAGGAAAAAGTCTGCTTGCGACGCAGGAGGTTACGGGTTCGATTCCCGCCTTGGGATAAATGGTTGTACGATTTGCAAATATTTATTCCGGGTATTCTGGGTATTTTCTATGTATAATAAAAAATATCTATGTATGTAAGGTACCTATTGTATTATGTATACCTACTAGTCACCTAGTACCCATAACACAAGCTCTGCTTAGCTTGGGGCTAGATGATGCTGTGTGGATTGTCCAGCATTATTATTATTATTAATATTTTACAGTGACTCGCGAGCGAAACTATGAAGATAAGAACGATCTTGAGGCCGTACTATCGCACCTTGTTGTGATTCAGTGTGGACAGATTCGATGACATTTATTTCGTCGTGGTAAGGTTCATATTGTTCATGGAATGTATAACTGTTCAGTGCAGCAGATGTTTTATTGTGTAAGTGTTGTTGCAACAGGATTTTGTAAGCAACTGCTGGTATACTTTTGAAAACGATAAACGAAGTTTCGTATTGTCGTTTTAAGTTACACTGCGGGCTTTTAATAACTCATTCCACTGTCAAGTTGTCGCTGCCTGAGATGCCTGAGTGTAATTTAAAACAATACGAAACTTTGCTTATCGTTCGTAGACATGCTGCTTTAAGATTTCATGGTACGAGTCCTTATCACATGTGTGTTGGTGTTTTAATTTGAAATGTATTCAAAATAGGTTTACTATGTTTACAATTACAATCCTACAATAATATCAATAATTTCTGTTTTTCTGCTACCTACTTACCTACTCAAAACATTGAGTTCTATTGATAAGTATGCCTATCCTTATCAGTAGTATACGCAATGGTTTTTGTTCTTACCTATCTAAAAAAATCAAAGTCATGGTGGACTGACTATTAAGATTTTAATCGCTGGCTGTTCAAAATGAAGGCCAAAGTTTATCAAAAATCGTTCGTAAGCAAGTAAATGACAAAGCAGAGAGAAAAGTCGTGATTTTTTTTTACTTGTATGTATGTACTACGATGAACAATGGTGGTCCAGGCTTAAATTGCTCCTATAGGTGTCTTAAGACTAAGGGAAAACACCTAGAGACGGCAACACCGATACCGGGGTCACCAATCTGCCTGCCTTGGTGATTATCACTGGCAATCCCCCCAAACCTGGGGGAGGCATGTCTAATGTAGGCACGCGCCATCATATTTGCTTGTAAAAATAATAAACAACTATTGTAAAGTATACTTATGTTAGTTTATTTTTAGTCATAATATAATTTATGATACTAATAATATGTTCAGTATAGTATATCTATGTGTCCATAGCTTCATTGGATTCCGTCGATATAGATACTAGAGGCCGGGACCCAAAGCGATTCGTAACTGAAATACAATTTTAAAATTTATTCGATTTTACGTTTACGCACTCAAGCCTCAATACTGCATACAGCTGAGACAGGGACCTATTTGACCCCAAGAAACGCAATCTTTACTGCTAAGTAGGTAGGTTAGTACCCAAGTAGTAAAGCTCTTAGTGAAGGGTTCGTCCGGGGAAGTACTACCACCATGCCTATTTCTGCCGCCAAGCAGCTTGCTTTGTTCCGGTTTGAAGGGTGTGGGTGCCGGTGTAATTATAGGCACAGAGTCTTAACACCTCATTCATAACGTAACGTCAAATGTGGGTATGTACCAAATGTAATATTTGGACGTACCTCTGACTAACCCTTTTAGACATCCTCAAAGAATCTGAGTAGTTACTTAATACCAAGAGATCAGAGGGGATATCTATCATCCCTATTAAAATCGTGAAGCTGTTTTTTTATATACCTACATATACATATAGTATACAGAAAGAAACTTCACGACTTTAATCCCGGTACAGTTGCTTGGTACAGTCAGCTGCACTAGAATGTATACAATTCGTAACTTTCGAAACGGTATCAAAACCTTAAAGTAGCACACAGTAGTTTTACACAGTAAAAACTCAAAAATCGTGAAATTAGCATCAGCTAATTACACACACACAATACACAAACAACAACAACAACAACAAAGTTCACATATTTTCTGTGTTTTTGTCCTGTAAATATAAATTGCGACGCTGTAAAACCATTCTGTAAGTTACGAATTGTATTCATTGTAATGCAGCTGATTGTACTACAGAGTAATACATACAATCTTCACTAATAGTGAGGTCGACGACTTCGATATAATGTTCTTTGTTGTCTCCTCCGACGGCGACGCTGTAGGCGGCGTCAGGACACAAGGCGGCGCAGAGGGATTGTCCTACCCTGCCGGCACGCTCGCTAGCTTGCACCGGGGGATTGCTGAAACAAGCCATCACAGTGGTTTAGTATTGACATCATATAGTCATAGTCATTTATTGGTACCATATTTGTACAGGTCAGATAAAAAAAATCACATTATTTCATTGATAAGTAATTAAAAAAAATAACAATACTATCATACTAAATAAGTACAAACTTTTGCTATTCGCTTAATTCAATCACGCCTAAATAAAATAATAATTAATAATTTAACACTTAGCTTAAAAATTCAGCAATCCTATAAAAGAATCAGAACCATAGCTCGCTGGACAGTTGGAGATCGAGCAAGGCCTTAAATCTATGGTAAGGTTTAGCTATAAAATGTTTGTGGTCATTTTTACACAGCATCATCTAACCCCAAACAAAGCTTGGAGATAGCTGTGGAAACCAGATGACTGATTGAATACTTACATAGTACTTTTTTTTACAAAAAAAAAGTACACATACTTCTTCTTCTTCTAGCGTGTCAAATGGTTACCTACACTTTACTGGCGTAGAAATTCGCCATACATTCGCAATACATACTTACAATCCATCATAACTTTTTTTTTTAATACTATAACACCCAGACACAGTTATGATTTCATATTGCCCCAAAACACCATCATTTTAATTTGTAGTTCGACACTTCTACTATATAAATTAGAGTACTAATATTGATTTTCTTACCTTGAATAGTCCCATGTTTTTAGTTTTCCGTCTGTACTAGTTGTAATCATAAGTCCGGGTACTTTTTCACTCAGCAGTAGTCCTGAAAGTAATAACATGAAATTGTTTAATTTTCTATTAAGTCATACTTATTTAGCCTTTTCCTATTGGTCGGTGAGTACTCCTTAAAATCCTACTAATATTATGACGACCGATGTGGCGCGGCGGGCGAATGTCCGCTTGCGACGCAAGAGGTTGCGGGTTCGATTCACGCCTTGGGATAAATGTTTGTACGATCTGCAAGTATTTATTCCGGGTGTTCTGGGTGTTTTCTATGTATAATAAAAAATATCTATACATGTAATGTATTGTATTACGTATATCAGTTATCTAGTACCCATAACACAAGCTCTGCTTAGCTTGGGGCTAGATGATGCTGTGTGGACTATCCAGCATTATTATTATTATTATTATAAACGCGAAAGTTTGTAAGTATAAGTGGATGGATGGATGGATGGATGTTTGTTACTCTTTCATGCCCTAACCAGAGGACCAATTTGGATGAAATTTAAAATGATTATAGATTATAACCTGGATTAACATATAGACTACTTTTTATCCCGAAAACATAACGAGAACGGGAAAAAACTGCCACGCGGGCGAAGCTGCGAGCGGCCGCTAGTAACCGATAAATCTGTTGCCATCTAAGCATATTACCATTTCCACCTGACAAGTTAAGAAGGATAACAGAAGCTATCTGTGTTTCGCGAGCTACGGTATTTTCTTACCTGTAACTTCTTTCTCGTGTGCATTTATCGTCCATAGAGGTTCGTCTTGTCTGCAATCTACGTAAGCAACCTTGCCTTCGTTGTTACTCATCTGAAACAAATCAGTGGTCCTATCATGGAACTTCTGTCGACAAACTGATTCTATTAATCGAATTTTATCTACACCCTCTAGCACAAAACTAGCTTCGACATAATTTTATAAAGTGAAAGTAAAAAGGCATATATTCAGTAATATCCGCAGGGATAATCTTAAAACGTCTTAAATCTAGGTGAATCTAAGCGCCAGTTCCTAATAGATCTAGGTGAATCTAAGCCAAGTGATTTCCTTGTCGACAGCTTGTCGATAAATTGGGTAAAACTTCTCGAATTTATCGACCTAGCGTTTAACTAAGTTCCATGCTACCAATCTCGATAAATTTCGATAAAAGCTCGTTTTATCGAGAATTTATGTCAAATTTTATCTATCGGTACATCCATGCTTGTGGTGCTGATCATAGACATATGATTTTATATGATCCCAAAATAATGCACCAACTGGGATTTGAATCCGGCGAGTACATCGTAGAGCACGATCGCTTCTGATCCTAAGGTCGTGGGTTCGAATAGTGTACAAATGGATTTTATTACTCGAAAAACTTAATGCGCGTGACAGATTATAGTTGAGAATGTCAATGTCAAAAGTATATTATCATGGCAACCCAAGAGCATGTTTTAGAATGAAAGAACTATAAACATCGAAATAAGTAAATAATACATTGTTGTGGTAACAGTGTAAATTATAAACAACGGTTTAGTTTATAATGGCTCATGCAAATAACATTAAGGTTCATTATGCGATATAAGATATTTGAGTATAAAAATGACTACCTTACCTTGTTTGTTATTGTAGTGTTTGAAGTATTATTTATGTCTGACTTTATTCTGAGAATATTATAAATTGATACGAAAATAGTATAATTCATAAAGTAACTTTTAAAAAGGTTCTGTTAAAATGTATTATGTTATAACTGTCTATTTAATACGATAATCTTTGAACACTTGTGATTGGTCCAAAACAGAATTGGGAAATATTGCCTTAAATAATAGGATTTAGTGGTTCTAAATACTTTCATAAGCCATCTATATGGTTTCAAAAGAGTTTAACAACAGCAAATACTGTGGTTATTGCTATGAAGTCAAGATATTTTGGTTTAATATTTCCTTGTCTGTGATTGGTCCAAGATTTTACGACCCTCAGAGGGTATAAATTGAAATGTGAAACATATTGAGGGACAGTCTACAACAGTCTACGATAGTCTACAGAATAGTCTTGAGCAGTCGACTTATACAGTAATATTGTAATAGTGTTTTGTACAAGTGAAGTTCAGTATAATTATCTTCGAGATCGAGTAAACTATGTGCTAACGAGAGACAAGGTATGATGTTATTTCTGGTTGCTTATCTATACCTAATACTGACTTATTGTGTTTGAACTGCTGCTTATTTTATTGTGTTAATGTGTTAGTGGGTAATTAATAAATTACTAAGTACCAAAGGCTTCTGATATCTTTATTCATAAAGTATTTGGATAACCTAAATATAGGCAGGTCCTTGTAAGTATAATCTACCCACAAGTCATAGTAAAATAGGTCTAGTGATCCCATAGCTAATTATTTCATACATCCTGACAGATGAATAGTAAGTTGTTGGTCTATCCATCCATATAGACCAATAACAAGTTCTTGTAACGGATTTAGGTTATGGAGCGGTATTTTCTAAAGTACCTTCTTGAGATAGCAATATTTTATTCTAGCACTAAAATTAGTGCACTTTTGGGTAATTTCATTAAGTAAATAACTAGACCTTTATAAAATTTCTGTCATCAGAAGTGGGATACAATTCATGTCTACATAAGTGTTTTCTAATGCATTTTTACTGTTTTCATGTTGGAACCAAAATTGTCGAGGCGTCGTTGTCGTCGCGTTTTTACAAGCAATCCATCCATGATGTATCCATTGCCGCTTCTACAAGTACCTATGCTACAAGAAGATTCCATGATTTTTGCTGGCCAGATTACCAAATCTGAAACTACCTTCAAAAACAAAAGTTAAGTATTAGTACACATTTGTACCGACAATTTAATTTGAAACCAAACCCTTTGTAAAGAACAGAAATAGATGAAGTTGCTGCATCATTTATAGGTTACCTATTTATTTCTACTTTCGATTAAAAAAAAAATATTTATATATTATTTGATAAAAGTGATCTTGTTAGAGTGACTGGTTAAATTCCAAGTGTTTTATTGTTTATCTTTGTTTCTCGAAGCTTTCTGACTTTTGACTTATTTACCAGCCAGAATGTGGTGATTTTAGAGGAAAGTTATACTTGTTTATGTACATTATTCTAATGCAATTTGTTTTCTGGTTTTCATATGGTACCTGTCATGGATAAGAATCTACATTGATGTCTCCACTTACCCTCCTCGTCAAAAAACCGTCTGAACGACAACACGGTGACGACGTGGCATTGCACATCGGTAGCAAGTGATCCTGGCATTGATACTGTAATGCATTTTGGGATTCATAGGTATTATGTACTAATATGATGTAATGTTGGAAACATGATGACTATGTTGAGTCGGGTTCGCACCATGCTTTAAAAATATTTTAGTATACAAGAATATTCATAGTTCTTATGATTTTGTAATTGATTTAAAAATGGCATGAATATCCTTTCGTTGTGGATAAGGACGTGGATAGGGCTGAGGATAGGGATATAGAGATGAATATGGATAGGGACGCGGATAGGGATGATGCGGATAGGGATGCGGGTAGGGATGCGGATAGGGATGCGGGTAGGGATGCGGATAGGGACGCGGATAGGGACGCGGATAGGGACGCGGATAGGGATGCGGATAGGGATGCGGTTAGGAACGTGGATAGGAATGCAGATAGTAACTTGGATAAGAATATGGATTAAAATTGAACGGTTAGTTATGCGGATAAGGACGCGGATAGTGATGAGGATAGGAATGTGGTTAGAAACATGGATAGGGAAGCGGATAAGAATATGGATTAGAATTGAACACTGTAAATTATCTGATACTGAGCCAGTTAGTTTTAAAAATCAGTAAATAGGTACTTTGCGAGCAAAATATTTACACAATTTTTTTTTACTTTTAAAACTTTGCCACTTAACTACTCTTTTGGCTCTATTTTTATTTTGGGTCAGTATGCCCGAGCGATTGTATTTTTAATGAAGTACCTGTTTATTAATTTACTTATAAAAATATAATTGTAAAAGAGATCGCTTAGGTAGTCGCGAAAAGAAATTACCCCACCGAGGTTTCTTGCTTGTTCTTTTACTCGAGATGGGCCGGATAGGGTTGGAACAAGTGTAAACTTACTTTAAAGTCTTCAGATTATACGGTGATCTTTTTAGATAATATGTACTAATGTTATTATATTAAGTGCTCTTGTATAAATAGAATTTCCTATGTACTTCGGGACGCAGTACTTGTCAGTCTGGCCGTGACAGATTATAGTTGAGAATGTCAATGTCAAAAGTATATTATCATGGCAACCCAAGAGCATGTTTTAGAATGAAAGAACTATAAACATCGAAATAAGTAAATAATACATTGTTGTGGTAACAGTGTAAATTATAAACAACGGTTTAGTTTATAATGGCTCATGCAAATAACATTAAGGTTCATTATGCGATATAAGATATTTGAGTATAAAAATGACTACCTTACCTTGTTTGTTATTGTAGTGTTTGAAGTATTATTTATGTCTGACTTTATTCTGAGAATATTATAAATTGATACGAAAATAGTATAATTCATAAAGTAACTTTTAAAAAGGTTCTGTTAAAATGTATTATGTTATAACTGTCTATTTAATACGATAATCTTTGAACACTTGTGATTGGTCCAAAACAGAATTGGGAAATATTGCCTTAAATAATAGGATTTAGTGGTTCTAAATACTTTCATAAGCCATCTATATGGTTTCAAAAGAGTTTAACAACAGCAAATACTGTGGTTATTGCTATGAAGTCAAGATATTTTGGTTTAATATTTCCTTGTCTGTGATTGGTCCAAGATTTTACGACCCTCAGAGGGTATAAATTGAAATGTGAAACATATTGAGGGACAGTCTACAACAGTCTACGATAGTCTACAGAATAGTCTTGAGCAGTCGACTTATACAGTAATATTGTAATAGTGTTTTGTACAAGTGAAGTTCAGTATAATTATCTTCGAGATCGAGTAAACTATGTGCTAACGAGAGACAAGGTATGATGTTATTTCTGGTTGCTTATCTATACCTAATACTGACTTATTGTGTTTGAACTGCTGCTTATTTTATTGTGTTAATGTGTTAGTGGGTAATTAATAAATTACTAAGTACCAAAGGCTTCTGATATCTTTATTCATAAAGTATTTGGATAACCTAAATATAGGCAGGTCCTTGTAAGTATAATCTACCCACAAGTCATAGTAAAATAGGTCTAGTGATCCCATAGCTAATTATTTCATACATCCTGACAGATGAATAGTAAGTTGTTGGTCTATCCATCCATATAGACCAATAACAAGTTCTTGTAACGGATTTAGGTTATGGAGCGGTATTTTCTAAAGTACCTTCTTGAGATAGCAATATTTTATTCTAGCACTAAAATTAGTGCACTTTTGGGTAATTTCATTAAGTAAATAACTAGACCTTTATAAAATTTCTGTCACGCGCAATGCGAGTGCTTTCAAACGGCAGGAAAACATCGTGCGAAAACCAGTTTGAATACAGTTTGTAGTCAGAGCGGCGATTAGCTTACAACGGGTCACGTATGGAATACTAACTATTACAAAATGTGGGATTGTGTCAAATATAATATCTGGACGTACCTCTGACTACCCTCCTTAGACAATATCGTAGAATCTCGCGTAGGTACTTGGTGGTTGTGAGGCTGATTTGTAATAGATACTCACAGCAAAACAGAAGGGGTTCTGAAGGTCCCACTGAACGCGTTCTATCTCCGGGGGTAGTTGCCAGGCGCGATGCGAGTCTGGCGTCCTACAGTCTGTGACGCGCACACCTCCGTCACACGACCCCGATAGTAAGGTTTGAGCTTCTAGGGGGTGGAATTGAAGGGTTTGTACCTGTAAATATTCATTTATGTACCACGAAAAATTTTCAGAGCAATAATTATTTATTTATTTTATTTGGAAAACAAACTGAACAATGGTACCTACTTAAAAATATAAACCATAGTTAATGCACAATCCAACAAAGTTTCCACTAATAGATAATACATACATATGGTGGACAACATAGTAGATGACTAATAGACCTAGTAAACTAGACTAATAGACTAGTAATAAAAAAAAAAAGAAACATATTAAATAGCAAAATTATAAATCCCTGTACCAATATTTTACAAGTGTGTGTTAGTATCACTAGGAATCGTTGCTTGACAGATCAGCCTTTATCTCTTGGCGAATGTTACAGTGACAGCTTACTCTGGGCAATGAGGTGAGGTGTTTAATATGACGTTGTCAGATGATACAATTGGTTTAGTAAATTTAGTTTAGTACGGAATTTCACAAAGATCCATCGGTACTTTTTGATTGAGTAAATTTAGTTTGAGTACGGATTTTTACTAAGATCTATTTGGTACTATTGGTTTAGTATATTAAATTTTAGTACAGATTTTACTAGAATCTATTAGTATTATGGTTAAATCAATTTAATCAGTTTAAAACTTACTTTATCTTGGAAGTAGTTTAATTTCGTGTGTGGCGTGCCTTGATCTAGATCCCAGAGAAGAACTGTGTTGTCGGCTGAACCGCTGGCCAAGACGTGTCTGCAGTTCAACATCGATATCAGTAATGTTCGATTGCCTGGCCTCATAGCTCAGTTAAATAATAATAATAATGCTGGACAATCCACACATCATCATCTAGCACCAAGCTAAGCAGAGTTTGTTATGGGTACTAGATGACTGATATACTTAATACAATACATTACATTATATATTTTTTATTATACATAGAAAACACCCAAAACACCCGGATAAATACTTGCAGATCGTACAAACATTTATCCCAAGGCAGGAATCGAACCCGCAACCTTCTGCGTCGCCGGCGGACATTCACCCGTCGCGCCACATCGGTCGTCAACTTACGTGAAATTCCTGTTCCACGACAGATCAAGCACTGCATCCTTGTGGCCTACACGTTTTGTTTTTTTCTTTTTATTCGGTTTCTTCCCGAGCTTGAAGGCGGGCTCTAAGCAGTTCTCTATGTCGAGGTCCCATACCTGTATCACGGGGTCCATGCCACCGAGGGCACAAAGGTTACCTGGAATTTTCAATTTGATACTTTAACGCATGGAAATGTGATTGCGTCGATATACCGGATGTAATAAGACCACTTCCGAATACTCTAGGAACGTGTAAAGTAACGACAAGGTCTTATAAAATACCACTTGGCTGACAGTCAAATAAATTTAGAGTAATACGATTATTTTACAGAATTTCTAAGCAAAATTCTAGGCTATTCGTTGACTATATGTAAGTCAGTCAGTCAGCCAAGACAAAGATTCTTATAATTGGTATAGATATAGTTATACTTATTATTTTTATATTTCATAGTACAATGAAAAATCGAGCAGTTCGAACCGACGACTGGTGTCACCTTAAACATTCTTACCTGGCTGTGGATCTGAAGGGTCATGGCTGAGCCATTCAATACACAGCGGAAACCACGGCAGGATGATGTCATGATGAACGTAGAATGAGCCCTCTTCTTTATTGTAAACTGATAAAAAAAAGGCATTTATTAATTTGCATACTTATTACGAGTCTTATATATCCTATGAGCGTAATTTAGTGGTACAACGGGTTGTTGCCTGTCAGATAAACGCTCACCTCATTGGCCAGTGTTAACTGTAGCCATAGGTAACATATACATGTGATGTATTTCCCAATTCGTATTGCTGGCCGCACAATACATTTACTATTTGTACATCATCTCATTGGTCTTTACGATACAGGCTTGTCCAGTGTAAACACCGCTGTTGCAGTTGCATATTAATAATAATAATAATGCTGGACAATCCACACAGCATCATCTAGCCCCAAGCTAAGCAGAGTTTGTGTTACGGTTACTAGATGACTGATATATTTAATGCAATACATTACATACATATATATTTATTAGCAACTGGTTTTTTTTCAATTGCATATTAACCTTGCCATAGATGAGTTTGTGCCAGCAACCGATGCCACCTTAAGCTGTTTGAAAGACTTTTACTTGCTTGATCAACTATTCAATATCTTAAAATATTAACACAGGCAATTTATAGTAATAACAGACACGCGAGGCTTATCACCTGTATGCTTCAGGTTGATGGACGCTGGCAGTGCATCGTAGGGCACGTTCCTCACGAGCGTGACTTACGAGGTATTACTAGGTTATAGATAATGGTAACCACTTAACATCAGGTGCCATCTGCTTGTTCCATCAGCAAGTTATATAAAAGAATTTAAAAAGATAAATATTTTGATATTATAATATTCTATTAGTTGATCAAGTAGTAGATCTCTTTAGATCATTTTAGAATCTAAAATTTAAATGTATACCAATTACCAACTGAATATACGTACTATATACTTCTAGTATACTAGCATCACTCTCAACATGGCCAACTAGGAGTAGGTTATCATCAGGCTTGATAATGTCATCTTCTTCATCACTGTCAGGTCCTTCTGTCTGTAACATTAAGCTATTTTTAAAGTCAAATTGTATAAAAAAAAATTATTGTACCTCTATTCAAAACCCGCAGGCATACACAACCAGTGATGTGATTTGAATTTTACGAATACAAGTAAATTTCTGAACAACAACCTAATTACCTACCAAATTTCTTACTGATCAGACAATGATTCGTGAGATTAGGCTTGAACAAACAAAGGTGCATACAGATGAACAATGTAAAATTGCCGAAGTTGCCACTGAGATCTTTGATATTCTAATTCTATCAATCAATAAAATATGTAGGAATTATGAAAATACATACTCTTATTTGCACATTCTCACTCAGATCTCCCAAATTTGGTAGTGTAGCTACTGTGCCAATTCCTATTGGGTTGTCTAAAACAAAAAACACCAGTATTTTTATAGGAAACACACAAGTGGCTTAAGCAGCTACTAAACAAATTATACTTACTTGGTTCTTCTTCATCATACTTGGCGAAATTGAACTCATCATTGGGATCAGCGGGCGGGTCTCTAGGAGCACTTCCACTGGCTTCAGCTTCCTCATCACTCTCATCATCACCTTGTTCAGCTATACTGTAATTTGATGTCCATAGTAGGTAAAGATTCAAGCTACCTTTCAACATAAAACTTTAGAAGCTTTAGGGAGCGAGGATTTACTCTCCTACTTACTGTAAATCTTCAGCAGTTTGTTTGATAATCTTTTCCAATTCCCTTTCCGTTAATTCAATCTGAAATTCAAGGTTTTAACGGTAAAAGTAGGTAAATAGAGAGCACAAAAAGTTTACCTATTTATTTTATTACCTTTTCCGGTACTGCTTTAGCAACGCCTCGTCTTACGAAATGCATGCATGATATTAAGCTAACTGTAGGCGTCTGATCTTCCATTATCACTATGCACTAATTATATGTGTAAGAAAGGAAAAATAAGCTTTATTTTGGAAAAACCAAAACACGTGCACGCACGCACGCACGCAATACAAATCCATCACATGTTTTTGACTTTGACTTATTTGCTTTTTTTGATTGCCATGACATTTGTCACTCTGACAGCTCTGTAAAACTGATATTTTCGTAGACAACTCAATGGAAAGTGTGTGTGGAAACCATAGAATAAGAAACTAAGTCCAATATTCTTTGGTGGAAACATACTGGTACATATAGTGTTGTGCCGTAGATAGAGAACCTGTGTACGTGTTGTGCCTTCCCTCCGCTACCACCACACACCACACTTTGCTTTTTTTTTTGTGGCATGTGTCCGGCATTCGGTCATGTTAAATAAAATACTTCCTATTATTTTAATTAGATCAGGAGTTACTGTTACTTGAGCACATCATGCCCTGAAAGAAAATAATTTAAGTCGAATCAGTAAAAAAAGTAAAGTCACACTTTGCTTGAGTGGTAGAAGCACAGACAAAGATTAAAGGAAATCATTGTAGTGAAGTAAACAACTTGAAGTCTTTCAACGGAAGATTAGGTAGTATAGATTGTAAAGACCTTAGCCTGACTTAAATTACATGTTGATTTAAAAAAATCGACAACACAAAAAGTTAAAACCCGTCTCTATTATAATTTTATTGCATTACAATTTAATGTGGAAAGCTATTCGTGCGCTGTGTTAGATAGGAATTATTTTGGACACTTTATTACTATAAATAATGTCAGACACAGACATTCCTAGAAAACGTGCAAGAACTAGCGTCTTAAACGAGTGCCGCGCTTGTCTTGTGAAGATACAGGATGGCTTGGGTTGTGTTGATATATTTCGTGCTTGGGATCCTTCGTGGTCCGGAATGGGTGCATCCATTGCTCTGGATTTGGTTAAACTCTCAAATATACAGGTTCGTACCATGTTTTAGGAAACAACACCATCTCACACTATGCTCTTGTTTAGAGCACTATTTTGATGCTAAAAATACCATTAAAAAATTATAGTTGTTGATGAATAACAATTAATTACGTACAACATACCACACTTCTTGTCATATGTAGGAAAATGTAAAAGGAAGTCATGAATGTATTATATTCTTATATCAAATTACAGATTAGTGCCTCTGATCCACATTCCAAGAACATATGTAAAACATGCTGTACCCGGCTTCAGGAGGCTCTTCACTTCACATTGAGTGTCCAAAAAAATGACCTAATACTTAGGAAACGCCACAAAGAATCAAAAGATGAAAACCCGTTGTGGCCTAAACCCATCCAAGTAGATAAGAACATAACTACCAATGAATTGAATGTCATGACTGCAGAAGTAAAAGAGGTAAGTCCTGCTTCAACCTATCGCAGTCCACTGCTGGACATTGGTCTTTTCCATCCTTTACTTGGAATATTCTCTGCGAGAGATAAGAGTTCAATATTCCAAAGAATGGGTTTGGCAGTAAATTCTTTATTTTGCAGAGTAGTATAATAGGGTCGGCAACATGCTTGTGATTCCTCTGGTGTTGCAGGCGTCCATAGGCTACGGTAACTGCTTTCCATCAGGTGGCCCGTAAGCTTGTTTGTCAACTTTGTTGTATAAAAAAAAAAAGTCCCCTGTGCCAAACCTTATCGAATGCCTGTTGTATATCCAGAAAAGCCGCCGAGCAGTACTCTTTTAGCTCTAGAGATTTTTTCGTATGTGTCGAAGACCCTGTGGACTTGTTCAACTGTGCCAATTCGATTATTATAATACTCAAACAGAGAACAAACATTTAGGCTCAACACACAAATGCTTGTCTGTGAGAATTGAAACCACAACCAAGACAAGACAAAATTACTACTGACTGAGTTATAAGGGCAGTCTGTATCAAGTCTGGTCTACGTATGTGACTGTTGGATTATAATGATACAATTTCTTAAAACCTTAGGAGGTGCTGACTGAAGACGAATATGAAATGAATGAAACATGCAATGAAGCAAGTGAACCAAATTTGGACATTAAAATAGAACCTGAAGAGTTGACTCCTGTGGCAATATCTTGTGATGCAATTAAAGTTGATGGTAAGATATTGGCTAAATAAATTTTATACTTATTACTGTGTAACTTGTAGGTCAATTATGATGTCCATAAAATAATGATAAATCTCAGAGAACCTGGGCAGACATATCTTTTGCTATTGATTCATAGTTTTTTTTAAATTATTCAATTGCTGATAGACCAAGCTGCGATGCTCGCATTACTGTGTTCTGGTTTGAAGGGTGATGGTGCGACTTAAGGCTTAATGAGGCTTGATACTTGTATGCCTCAGATTGGTGGATGCAGAGCAGTACATTGTAGGGCACATTCATAATGAACATGACCTGTAAGGCAATGCCTTGTTATAGGTGATGGTAACAACTTAACATCAGGTGGGCCATTTGCTTGTTTCATTAGCAAGTTGTATAAAAAAAATATGAAGAAAGCTAAAAATGGTTTTCTGATATTCAGTGGGACAGGCCTATATTCAGCCATAGACTTCTTCAAGTTGATAAAGTAATTTGTATAAGTATAAATATAAATAGACGATTAAATATGCATAGTACTATACTATTCCGCCACTTCAATCTTTATTAGTTAAAAAAGTTGTAAACATATATGTGCAACTCCTACAGCACATACAATAAAGTAAATATCCTAATAGTACTATGTATATTATATAATCGTCTATTTTATACTTTAACAATGAACTTCCGCAAAGTCACATCTTAATCAATGAACTATCTTAATTTGTATGGTTACAGGTCCCCTTTCTGATCCAGATCCAGCAGCAGGAAAGACAGCAAATGCAAATAGTGCTACCGAGGCTCCTGTTGAGGTAAAATATTAATAATTTGCCCAATCAATTACAATCCGATTTGGATTATCCGAATGACCTCTCTATACCTGCATGACGAACAGTATCTACGAGTATTTAGCAGCTCTTAATCGTGATCATTGAGAGCGATGGGTCGGCCTATTTCTGCCGCCAAGCAGTGATGCTTGCATTGCTGTGTTCCGGTTTGAAGGATGTGGGTGCCGGTGAAATTACAGACATGAGGCTTAACACCAGTATGCCTCAAGTTGGTGGACGCAGGGTAGTGCATCGTAGGGCATGTAACTAACGTGCGTGACCTACAAGGCAATGCTTTGTTATAGGTGAGATGGTTACCACTTAACATCAGGTGGGCCATATGCTTGTTCCTCCAGCAGTAGCATAAAAAAAAAACTTACGGTGGGATACCACTGGAGAAGGGTAGCAGAAGATAGAACCCAATGGAAGACGTCGGAGGTCTATGCCAAGAAGCACACAGAGCTACAGAATACTATCTAAGATACCGAAACATAAAGTTCTGAATAAAGGGCTTTATTATTATTATAGACACTAGAGCACCGGTGGTCTAGTAGTAGTGACCCCACCTTCTGATCCTAAGGTCGTGGGTTCAAATCCGGTCGTGCACCAATGGGTTTTTCTGTTCCAAAGATGTATGTGCGCAATGCCAGTACTCTCAACAGTAAAGGAAAACATCGTGAGAAAACTATTTAGTATTCTAGCAGCGGCGATGGGCTTGCAACCTGTCACGTATGGAATACTAACTACCGCAAAAATGTGGGTACGTGGGACGTTCTTTTTTATCGACAAGGACTTGTCTTCTCCGCAAAAAAATGTTATTGCTCCAAAATACAACTTTTTTCCTTTCACATAAATACAATTGACAAAGCAACAATTATAATATCCTCAAAACTCGATTTTGTTTTTTTTTTTTAAATTATTGCGACATAGTTTACGAAAAACGTAACAGAGGTGTTTAACATACAAATAAAGTGTGTCCCTCTGTGACCAGTAACGTAAAAAAATTGCTCTCGTTAAGAAAAAAATTTTAAAGTTTCTTTCAAATAAACACGACGCTTAATAATATGGCTTTTGTTGCTACCTTCTGTCACTCATTTTATGGTATCAAATAATGTGCGTTAGCTATTTTGATCTTGGTCCCCTATCTATGCGTCTCTACACCCCGGCAATACCAGTTAGTCGCTTGCAAATAGTAAAAGATGGTGCGTGTGTTTATTTAGCGACTGCTCTGTCACGTAAGTTACTACTTTCAAATATTATTATAATTTCTGTGTTCTAATATTATTTTATTGGTTTCTGATAAATATTGCTTATGTGCCTAGCTTTATGCATAAATTATAATTAGGCGAATGCTGAGAATTTCGAACACTACTATTTAACACCTTTGTCACGAGGCACCTCTGTCACAAAAATGTGACTGAGTGGTATATAACTCGTGACGGAGTGGTCGTTTTGGTATGGAACCTAAAGCCTTAGTTCATTTTCATAAAATGTTAGTTGTTAGTTTTCTTATGTTGGTTATTATATCGTCGGTTATTTTGTTAATTTAAGGTGTTACCATCAGGTAAATGGAAAAATGGCATTATCTGCGGCTGAAAGACAGCGACGGTGTCGTGAAAAAAAGAAACTTAATCCTGAAATCGATGCAAAAGTGAAACGTAAAGATATAGAAAGATATCATGCTCGTAAAAAGTTAGTTAAAGATATGACACCAAAAGAACACACAAAAATAAAGAGACAATGGCAGATTAGAAATAAGAGAAGAAGGCGAAAGAAAGCTTTGCAGAACGTTTTGATGAACACTCTGGCTTCTACACCACCTTCTTCAAGTCCCAGACTACTTTCATTAAGTCCTAGATCTCGTTCACTTACTCCAGCCTCGTCTACTGCCAGTGCAAGGGGAAGAAAATAAGTTAGACGGGATAGATCACAACTTTCTAGATAAAATACTCAACTTCAAGGACCAAATACATGAATAACTAAGAAAAGTACGCATGCTATCCTCAAACTGCCATAAATTCGTACTTAGTCTGATTTTCTAATTACAAGTCTGTTTTTTAATTAAGATTTAAGAAATCTCATGTCATATAATAATTTAAGATATTGCTACCAAATTTCTGCGGTGCTGTGAAACCAAAACGAACTTTTAAGGCATCGTAATTTTGAATTTCCTAAGTGGAGAGAAACTGTAGGTAAAAGTAAAGTAAATTCATTATTGTTATTGAAGATCAGTTCACGCCGAGACGCGTCGCGACGTTGCTTGAAGAAGTTTCGTCGCGGAATGCATCGCGACGCTGCAAAGCCTATCTTGAAGCCACTTTGGCAGCGCACCCCGTTGCACTGAATTTATATCAACTTTACAAAAAAGCACGTGTTTTTTTAAGAACAGAAAAGCAGCAGAGGTAGGCTTGAGGATGCGTCTTGCGTCTTACTACACCGCTTTGCATCTCAGAACACCGCAAAGCGCAGCGCGACGAATCTTGAACCCACGTCAGTTGCTTTGATTTTTTTAATCAAACATTTGTTTTCATTGCGCTCGTCGCGTTGCCTGTTGGTTTGAACTGACCCTTAGCCTCTTTCTACGTAGAACCTAAGCTAAGTACCCTAAGTACCTTAAGTACCCTATTAGCTTACCTACCTTGTAATTTGCATAGTTTGATTTTAATGTGTAGCGTGATTGAGACTAATTAAGGTGAGAAATTAATAAATACTGTCTTCTTTGTTGAAATAAAAATCTCCTAATTCTTAACAAAGGCTTTTATTTGCATTTCACTGATTAAACAAAACTGTAAAACACTTTACATTATACTATAAAAAGTATGTAATAATGGCACTAAATAAATTTTTGAACCATAAGAGATTGATACAAGCTTACACTTTATTGCGTGAACTCTGTACAACCTTCTAGTTTTGTTCATGTTTTGAATTATGCATTTATATATGTTTGAATTTGTAGATTTAATTGGAGTTTTAAATACGTCACCGAGGGGTTCGATACAGTTGACCATGCATAATATCTAATTCTTGGTGGTTTGATAACCCCGCATTACATTATCGCCCTATTCTTGAGTTTTAATCTCTACTATTACAACAGACCCTTTCGTTCAGAACCTGTATTGCGTAAATCAGGCGCATTAGCGCGACAGCACACACTGTTTTAAAGTTCTATCGTTGTATACTAATCACATTGGAGGTTGCTATGACGCTTGATTATAACAGCTATATAAAGTCGCGAAGTAAACCTTTACATCACTTCAGTCACTTAAGTCGTTTTAGCTGTATAAACTTATGCCAAAATGTATTTTTCAAACGCTTTTACACAATAATCAGTCATCGCAGAAACCTTTATACATCGTTTACCGTTTTTTTTTTAAATGTAAGGTTTGGTTATAGGAAAAAACTGATTGTTGGGATGAAAGTATTTGAAAAGTAGAGTAAGCGAAAAGATATTATAAGACTAAATTAATATCTGCCAAAGAATGGATACCAATATATTTTTGCGATGCATTATATATTTTAGAAATCTACAATAACGAGGCAATAATTTAAAATACATTTGACTAAAGATATGTTTACTTTTTTAACAAATATAAAAATTTGCCGGTCAGATTGTCGAACAAAAAGAACGTCTCACGTACCAAATGGACTACTATACTAATACTATCTGGACGTACCTCTGACTACTCCCTGATATCCTCGAAGATTCTCGAGTAGGTACCTACTTGGTAGATATCTACCGTGCTTGGGGATTAAAGTCGTGATGTTTATGTTTATATTATTATTATTATAATCGTGAACATAACCCATGTGGATCCACAGCATATTGCTGACAGTAGTGGTAGGTACTCTTACTAAAGGGCTCGTTAAAGGAAGTACTACCACCATGCCTATTTGTGTCGCTAACGTGAAACGGTTGATGCAGGTCTAATGTGATTCTGCCTTAACGGGGAAATAATTACACAATGTTTTGTCTCTATCGATCTACTTTGAAACTTCCTGTCAAAGCAAAAGACAAAGTAACTATTACAACGTTACGCCGAACCTTTTAGTACCAGGGTAAATTTTTAATTCTGGTAACATTATGATGATTTCAGCACTTGGTTGAAGGTGTAAAAGAGGAGCCGATGAGTGAAGATGAGTCTGAACCAGTAGCGGATATGCCGAAGGATTGTATGCTGTGCCTGGAGTCATTCAACACGGTCAAAGGGCTCAAGGTAATCATATTTTATGTATGTAACCCTCTGGTACAAACCAACGATCGGACTGATTTTTTGGTTTTTTCAAAAACGTGACGTTTGCGCTGACGACGGCGGCACAGTTCACCATGTGCCGCAAGGTGGAAAATGGCCAGAAAAATAGAAATAATATGGAGCAAATTCGCGCGCGACCTAGTGACGATGTTTTGTGATATAATTCTCTGTAACAGTTTTTTTATTTGTTTCAGGCTCATGTAATAGCGGTGCACTCATACAAGTCCTTTGCTTCGCCTCGAGTGGAAAAGCTAAACGTGTGCACCAAATGCAATAGAAGTAAGTTTTTATAATAAAGTACTTTTTATAAGTTATATTGAAGTCAGTGATGAATACAACTGAATCGGCGCGACGGTGTTATGAAAATACCAGTGCTCTTAAACGGTGAAGGAAAACATTGTGAGGAAATCGGATAGTATTCTAGCAGCCTGTGACGTATGGGATACTTACTACTGCAAAATTACCACCAAGAAGATTGGTGAAATTACAGGCACATGAGGCTAAACACCTGTATGACTCTGGTTGATGGACGCTGGGTAGTGCATCGTAGGGCACGTTCCTAACGAGCGTAACCAACGAAGCAATTCTTTGTTATAGGCGATGGTAACCAGTTAACATCAGGTGGGCCATCTGCTTGTTCCATTAGTAAGTTGTATATAAAAGAAGATCGCAGCTATTTTATTATAATCTATATTTATATCAATTTTAAGAACCTTTGTCCTGATTGCCTGAACAATAGACAACGCACAGTCTAAACCAGTGGTTCTGAAACTTTGGTTCACCCATAGGTCATAATACAACAATTTCACTATTTAACTACCTCCATTTTTACTACTTATAATGATTAACCAATACACAAGCTACCCTAAAATATCGATCCATTTTACCTAATTATCATATAGCTTCAACCTTCAAAGTGAACAGATAATTAGCGAACATTATTTGTGACGGTGAATTCTCAGAGTTGCATTGTTTTTGAGTAGTGTTTGTGATATGGATTTTCAAGATCAAGGTATGTTTTTACTATTTTGATAAAGGTTTTTTGACTTGTTATAACGCGGTTTTACGTGCTACTACTACGCTCCACCAAGATTCTATTAAATGTTTATCTTGACATTGACTTTACGTAGACTTAAAACTCACTTTTTACACGATTCTACTACTCTCACATACTTTAAGTTAAAGATTGAACGTTTAATTTTTTAAATATAAAAGATTTTTTGCGCAAACTTGCGCAACAAACTATAAAGCCTCTACGACTGCGTAGGCTTAGGCGTAGTACCGTCTACGATACATACGTATAACTTTTAATTTTTCTTTTCAGGTAATTTGATTAGATGTACCTTTTCAAGGATGTGTTTCTTTGAGATTTGGTCTGCAGTAAGTGGAACTGTTACACAGAAACATAAATACGTGTTGCAAACCATCCTTAAATCTCTGGATGACATCGAGAATCTAGATATGAAGAACTTAGATAGTAAAGTACTCAGTCTATGTAAAAGCCTTGATAGATATTGGAAAAATGTTTGTAGAAAGAAATCAACGTTCTTGCATAAGTATTCTGATCGGTTAAAAGATATTGAAATTGTCGAATTAATAAGAAGTCATGAGCAATGTATCCAAGAAAACGCGAACCAGTCCGGGCCGTCTTGCGGACGCTCCAGGAAAGGTTTTTCTGAATTGTCTAAGCTTTCCAAACGTAACGCATTACTTAATACTTCTGAAACGTCTATTACTATCTATAAACAAAATATAAGTGCGAATGAGGTTTTATCCCTTCTTGTTGAGGCTAAATTGACACAGCATCAATATTTATTAATTAAGAACTTAATTAACAGTAAAACTGCATGTGACGTTTTACCATCTTACAATAGCGTACTGATTGCTAAAAAGAAATGCTATCCTGAAACTTTATCCGTTACGGAAACTAAAGCAGAATTTTAATTGCAAAGTTTATTAAAATCACACAATTTCTGGAATACTACTCCCAAAATGAAATTTTAGGTAGTGTGTCCCACTTAAGTTAGTAGTAAACTTAGACAGCAACCCTTCCGATAGTATTACAGTTTGGAAAAATCCCCGACCCTCTTCCACTAGATACTGCAGACCTATTCGCTTTCAATTTTTGAAAGAAAGTACTGAATTATTTAAGACAGAAGAAGCCTACATCCGAGAAAAGATTAGTAATTTGACTACAACACGTTTTAGTTTAAACAACCGCGATTTCAAAATTCAACATTCTTTACAGTTAACTATGGTAGATGGTAAAATGTGTACCGCTTTAAGTGAATCATCTTCCTGTAAGTGTTATATTTGTGGAGCAACTCCCAAAGATATGAACAAAATAGACGTCTGCTTACAGAAACGACCTGATGAAACTCAAACCGACACGAACAATGTAAAAGAGAAAGACCAAACTCATACCGAGTTTGGTCTTTCTCCTTTACATTGTTGGATACGCTTTTTCGAGTATTTTGTTAATCTTGCGTATTCAGCTGAAATTACTAGCATAAAAAAAGATTTAATCGATCGTTGTTACACAATTTTACAAGCTTTGTCCTCTGGTTTTAATATTCATTCAGATAAATTTAGTGAATATGCTCTGGAAACCGCAAAACTTTTGGTACAAAAATATCCGTGGTATAATCTCCCAGCTTCCGTTCACAAGGTCCTCATCCATGGTGCTGAGGTGGCAAAGTATGCTTTGTTATCTATCGGGGAGTTATCCGAAGAGGCGGCCGAATCTCACAATAAATATCATGAGGCCTTCAGACGAGATCACACTAGAAAAATATCACGAGAACTTACGAATACGGATTTACTTAACAGACTTTTACTTAGCTCAGACCCATTAATTACTGGTCTTCGAAAACTTCCCCGTAAGAAGGGCATTATGTCACGTCAGGTTTTAGATTTATTAAGAATTTAGTTTAAACTTAAATAAGGTAATAATCAATTGTAAATAAATTGTAGTTTTAGTTTTCCAGATTTTTATTAGATAAAACATGTATATAATATAAAAAAATATATATATAATCATAGGATTATAATTATACATGTTATTTTTAATTTTATACATGTTTTATCTAATAAAAAGTATTGTTAGCATATTCAGACGTATTTCCGAAGTATGGATATTAAATCTTAAATATTGCCTTAATAAAATGTATGTAGAAACAGTGCATATTTTTAAAGTTTATTGTATATTTTGTATTAAGTTTAGTAAATAAAGTATTAATGTGCACATTTGAAAAGTTTTATATTATTTTTCCTCAAGAAAAATCCCATTATCTAAGTTAGGTTATTATAAACGCCCTTGTAGGGCGCTTGAACCACTGTAAGTGGTCTTAGAGGCTTTAAGGGAGTATTCGTCTTGGTGTATTCTTAAATTCTTTATTGTACACAAAAATATTTACAGATCAGTGACTACAAAAGACATGTATAAAGGCGAGCTTAACCCTAAAAAGAGTTTTCTTTAAGCAAACCTTAAAGTTGAGAGAAAAGTAAACATAAAGTGGTAGAGATGTGTACTTACTAAAGATACTGCATTTAGGTGTTTTAAGAAAGGAATTCCCGAAATTGTTGTGTTTACCTAAACGGATTCAGCGGAGCTTAACGCGAACGAATCCACACACGTTCCTTTGGCTAAGGCATAACTGAACATTGTACATTGCAGGTTTTACGACGCGCGCAGAACTATCCATGCACGAGGTTTGCCACAATAACTTCAAGTGCTATGTCTGTCACAAGAAGCTTGATACATTCCTCCTCCTTATCGAGCACAGGGATAAGTGTGAACAGGAGCAGAACCTGTCTGAGCTAGAAACTTTGGAGGATGTGAGGAGGTGAGAAAACTAGTGCCTTACTAGATTTACCATCACAGTTCAGTTAGTTTCGATCCTCACTGAAAACATATACGTTTGTTCTGTGGCTGAAAGTATTTTTTTAATTCGTGGAACAAGCATACGGTCCACCTGATGTTAAGTGGTAACCATCACCTATAACAAAGCATTGCCTTGTAGGTCACGCACGTTAGGTACGTGCACTAAGATTCACTACCCTGTGTTATATAGATACTTACCTTACCACTTACCTGAGGCATACATACAGGGGTCCTTATTTTTTGAGGTCTGATATAGTTTTTCAATATTGGGTAATGATAAATAATATATGTTAGACCAAATTTTGAGCAATATTTAAAATAATAATAATAATAATAATGCTGGATAGTCCACACAGCATCATCTAGCCCCAAGCTAAGCAGAGCTTGTGTTATGGGTGCTAGATGACTGATATACTTAATACAATAACATTACATATATAGATATTTTTATTATACATAGAAAACACCCAGAACACCCGGAATAAATATTTGCAGATCGTACAAACATTTATCCCAAGGCGGGAATCGAACCCGCAACCTCTTGCGTCGCAAGCGGACATTCGCCCGCTGCGCCACATCGGTCGTCGGGTAAAATGAAGCTGTCTTGTGGAATTTATGTGATTTCGTTTTCTCATAACTATTTTTATATAAACTTCAAATTCTGCACCCTCTTAGAGCTGAATTTCAGGAATTTCTGTGTATCAAGACAATTTATACAAAACCAGTGGTTTAGACTGCGCTTTATTTTTCAGTCAGCATAGTTTCTTATAATTTTTATAGATTAAAAAACAAGATGTATGGATGGTAAAAAAAAAAAAAAGAAACGACAGAAAAATCGAAGTTCTGTAGAAAAATAACATGAAAAAAAACGGTTAGAATCCAGCCGTTTTTATCATGCCTGTTCTTATAACTCCTAGCTAGTTTTAAAACTATTTAAAGTAAACCTTATAATCGGCACGAATTTACAACAATTTCTTAATTTTCTTTTCAAAATGTGTTTTCTTAAAATTATATACCTATTAAGGAACTGGTTTCAAGAAGTCTTTTAACCAATTTTAATAAGCTTTTCTTACAATATTATAAACGCACTGCATCCTTAGTAAAATAAATATAATGACTAAATTTGTCTACAATTTTCGGCATAAAACAATTGTGTTTAGCTGCTTACCCTGCAAGAAACTATTGCTATGTTATTTATGAAAACTTTATTAAAACGGAACAAGTGGAAAATTGGCCTTTATTACTTGCAGAATCGCGCGCTACCGAGGAACGAACTCAATACGGCTATTCGATTTACACATACCCATTGCACAAATACGAGAAATGAAAATAAACAAAGACGAGTTTCGTAAGATCATGATGGCCAAACGAAAGAAAACACAAAACAAAGAAGAACATACAAAAAGAGGTAAAAATGGTAAAAGAAATAAAAATGATCCATTCCAAAATATTTTTAACGATAACGTTATGTCTGTGGTTGTCAATTTACGTATGCCATTAGATGAAGACCTTAAACCGAAGATAGAACCACTAGGGGATTTCTGCAGCGAGATACCCCCAGCCGAACTAGGCGATGATAAAACATCTGTTAAAAGACATAACATTGCTAGTATTATTCCCAAGACTGAATTAGATTGTAAAGATTACTTGCAAATGAGGGTACGACGAAAAAAGCGAAGATCTAAAGTAACTCTTGGCCAAAGAACTCTGGTCGCCAACCCAATCCTCAAAATACCGGACCCAAATATTATAACTCCGAGTCAAAGCTTCCAAAATCACAATGAAACATGTAAAATAAAAATAGAAAACGTAAACGACCCAGACGATAATTATTTATTTAAAGAAGATATAAAACGAATACACGAGAATGAACAGTGGGAAGGAGACGGTGAAAAAGAAGCAACGAACAGTATAAGAAAATCGCGCAGATTGAAATCCAAAGAAAAACAGTTGCAAGCCATTGAAAACTGGAGAATGTGCTATGTAGATGAAGCTTTCAATACCACAAGAAAGTTAGTTTAGGTACTATTGTTTTTCGCCATTCATAAACAAGACGCTGTTATAAGCTGCGAGGTAAGATAGTTCCTTGTGAGATTCTTCGAAAAACGTTCACATTTTACTAAGGATGCAGTAATTTAAAAAAGCGTATTAATCTTGTCTTGTTTTTTGATCTTTTTACTTTTTGTATCGTGTTGAGATTGAATTGACTCCAAAAACTAAATATAATTGTACGTACCATGGTTGTAACATGGATTATACAAAAAAAGCTTGGAGCCCGGCCGAAGTCTTTTTGGTTTGATCGCAATGAAAATGTTGCCTAAGAAGTTTTTATTTATTACTTTTTTTTCTAATATTTTGTAAATATTTTATGCTCTTGGTTGCTTTATTACGAAATCGAACACCTTTCCGTCACTTAAAAATAAATTTAAACAATTTTAATCTTATGTATTTTTTTGTTACAGGCCGTTATATTTTGTCTCCGATAAAATATCTTCAAAAATCAGCGAAGAAGGTCAAACACCTGAGTCACATAACGATCTTATTAGTAAGGTTACTGGTGGTAAAGAAGCTCCAAACTCGGTTGGAACGCGATCAGCCCTGGAACCGCAAGATCTAGGAAACTATGAAATCATAGAAGAAGATATACCATTAGAACTGTCGGTTAGTGGACACTCAACTGTCAACGAAAAGCCCACCATAGAAGAGTTAACATCGAAACTTAATGTAATATCAGAAGGAAGTCATGAATCAAATAAAGCTACAGAAAAAGAACCAGAGAATATGTCCTATAGTAAAGAAAGAAATTCAAATTCAAACAAAAATTTAGATACTTTTAAACCAGAAGAAAACACCCAATCATCACAAAAGCCTGTTTATATAGACACAGCAGTTATTGTAGATTTTAAAAGTCAGCAAGCCGAAGATATTAAACAAGAAGAATATGTTGATGTAGCTCAAGACGATGAACTTACTTTAGAGTCTAATAGCAGTAATAATAATATAGATGACGATAAATCAGAGGTTTGTTATAAAATAAGGGAAAATGGATCTGAAGTTAGTAACATAACAAAAGAGTATGAAGTAAAAGACAATAATAATCAAAAAGAAAACGAATCAGAAGCTGAAATCAAGATATGCGTAGTTATTGATAGCATAAATCATATAAAATCCGAAGAACGTAGAATATCTGAAGACAGTAAATTAACTCTTGAACTGCCACTAAAAATAGAAGAAAACTTAGTGGAATCTACTACAATAGACAATATTACATCCAAAAGCAGTAATATAGGTCCTGAAGTCTGTAAAACAAAAGGATCCATCACGGCAACACTAGAAACTATACTTAACCAAGATTTAGAAAATAAAAGAGAAGAAAATCTATTACAATCTTTAGAAAATGCCAATATAAAAAATGAAACCGACGAACAAACTGATATGAACGATATGAAACAAAGTCCATCAAACAAAGACCTTAAGTCATTGCTTTCTGAAATGCAAGTGGATAACTTAGAAAGTATGAAAATAGAACTAGAAATACATTCCATGGACAAAGATACAATGGAAATAGACGGCGATTTAGAGAATGGAATCAAAGCTAGTTCGGAAAGTGATAAACAAACATAGTATCTAAGTTGAAACGCTTGCGACTGGCCTAATATTTTAAGCTCCAGTATTGGATTCTTTGAGGGTCACACGATCTAGCAGAGATCTTGTTAGAGCCTTATTGCGCTTTGATGATGTAATAAACAAGAACATGGCAGAAAACAAATGCCTATGATTCAAAATAATACATTTTCTGGGTTACAGCTGTTTGTTACTTTCTAAGTATTTGAGTTTGAAATGATCCTCAAGGCCTAGCCAAGTATCTTCCGTAGAAAGTTTAGACAAAATATAATTGAAAACTATGGCGCTTGTAAAAAGTGTCTCTTGGATTCTCTGTAGTGTTGAGAGCTGATTCATGAAGTCTTCTTCTTCTTTTATGTCTCCTGTAGCTCGAACGTCCATAATTTTGCCAATGTCAATAAGATTCGGTAACATTCAAAACGATGGCGGTCTAAGTGTAACAAAAAGATTGACCGGAAACTTCATTTCCTGTCATCTTCGAAAAAAAAAACATGACTTGTCGTTAGTAATTACAACTTACACTTCCAGGCAGTAATCTGGTAACAGAAAGATAAGAGTTAAGAACGGAACAAGAACACAACTGAAATAAAACGTTTGTATTAAATTCTTGTACAAACTATTAAAAAAATGAATTTAATAAAATATTAGTTTCAAAGTGTATATTTCTAAAAATATTTTTTTTTATTGTTATTCTTACAATTTCTGTTGCGTGCTGTGTAGAAGAATCATCATCATCAGCCTATATCAGTCCACTGCTGGACGTAGGCCTCTCCCAAGACGTGCCACTGAGCCCGGTTTTCGGCTCTTCTCATCCATTGTTTGCCCGCTATATGTCGCAGATCGTCGCTCCATCTTGCCGGAGGGCGTCCTACACTACGCTTACCTAAACGTGGTCTCCACATAAGAATTCATTTGCTCCAACGATTGTCGGTTTTACGGCAAACATGGCCGGCCCACTGCCACTTCAGCTTACTAACCCTATGAGCTATTACCAGATTATTATGTTACTGTGAGACTAGTAAAGGTTCACTATATTTTTTTATATTATGTCGAATACTTTCGTAACGTCACAACAGCGCCATCAATAAAGCCAGTTTTTATTGTTGAATCGATAAGCTCTTCTAATACATTTCGAACTTTACCACTGACTTCATAAAAAAATATTCGACGTGACTGCCTACAGGCGCTGTTTAGGTCAATACTTTTTCTTCCAACCTTCTGTATTATATCTAATATTGTCTCAGACTGACGTCCTATAGAAAAATAAAAAAAATCACGGCCGAATACTCAAACGCAACATAAATTTAATCATTCAAGTCGCGATTTTTTTACAGTTTCCAATGAAAGTCTGTCAAAAATTCGTCACTTGAGACGTGACTAACTTTAAGTTGCGTTTGAGTATTCGGCCGTCGGTCTTTTAGTGACTCGTGAATGTAAAACAACCAATTCGTGTTACATTGTACCTACTACTGATATTGTGTACACTTAAATGTAATTTTCGTGTAGGTATAGCCTTAGTTCCTAGACTGTTATTTATGTGTTTACCTAGCCTTTTTTAACTGTTAAATCTAATAACTGGGTTTCATTCTGATATAAATTCAATACCGGATTGTTTTTAGTATGGGCCTAGTTACTGCCATGTAATTAAAAAAAATCTTAGTATATTCTGATGTAAATATTCCTAGGTACTACTGAATTATGAAATGTTTATCGTTGTGATTATAAAATCGTGATTTACTGTCAGTAAAAATTCGCAATAAACAGTGATTTAATATTATTTTGTCTTTTAGTGTTACCCTTAAGGTCTTCGATCTCTAGGTAAGTAATTATTGGTATCTATGTAATTACCTATTCAAGGTTAAGGGTGTGTTTCCACTGACGCAGACCGGGCGGAGCAATGTCCAGACTGTCAATGATTATTATTTTTATAATAGATAATATATGGATAAAGTATGTTGTAACTTAACATTAGAATTATTGTGCTTAGTATTTTTTGTTTTTAAGTATAAAAAAATGAGAGCTAAAAAAGAAAAAAACTATTAGTAAGTTTGAAAAATTTAATACTATTCAACAATACGTGTGTTTCGTCGTTGTTGGAATGTTTTGTGCTAATAACTACACACCACCTTACAGAAAATTATATACACTTAAAAAATTATACATTTGACCATAAATTGCACTAAAATAATACAATTGTTGTACACAAACGAAACGAAATTTATTTTTCGAAAGATATATTATTACAATTTCTGTACAAATCGGACGTTCACAGCCTTCTTGCCACAAAATAACTATAAATATATAATTGTGTATTTGAAGAGTGTAGACTAGACTTATAAATAAGCACCACCAAAAACTTCCACGAAAACTCAACCATAGTGCGTCCCTTTCTTTTGTTTAATCAAACGGCTGCTGTCTTTGTCTAATCCTGGCAATTTTTTTTAATTGTCAATTATATAAAATATAATTAAAGTACAACAAAATACAACTTTTTTAGTAAACCAATTAAACTACGTACATAATTTTTTAAGTGACAAAACCGCGACATTTTATTTATTTATTTAGTTCTAATATATAGATAGACTATATACTATAAACAAAAATAATTATCATCAGCAGAAGAATGTCATAGGGTAGACAATCTTCTTTATTTTTACACAGTATAAAATAAAGTCGCTTCCGCTGTCTGTTCGCTTAGATCTTTTAAAATACTCAACGGATTTTAATGCAGTTTTTAGCAATATATAGAGTGATTCAAAAGTAAGGTTTATATGTATAATACATACATATTATAGTACATAAAAGCCGAAAAATTCAAAGATTTGTACCGTCCAACGAAGTGGGCACGGGTCAGCTAGAAATTTATAAAGATTCAGCCAAATAAAATTGCTCCTTCTTTGACGGTGGTTTAGTTGAAAATAAGTTTGTCAATGTTTTTTAATTCTCTAAAAAAATAAAATGAGAAGTTTCTGTGTACTCTGCATTGACGTTCAGTACTTTGTGATTATTAAAAGATTATTTCTAAGCTTTGCAATACTAAAAAGTTCAATAATAATTTAAATTTATATATCCCTCTTCGATCATCTAATTCCTGTTCAACTCATTCAATATACGTAGAATATAAAGAAACAGATTTAAAATATCCATGTACAGATTGATTGTAGCCAAAATGTACTCTTCAGGAGAGAGAACAGTCATCATCTGTTGAGTGTCGAAGATGAGGAAGAAGCTAAAGAATATTGCCCCTGTGAAAGATAGCGCGATCTCTAAAGCAGACGACTGGATGAAAAGTTGAAGTAAACCACCCACTATGAGAACGCTCAGGCCAGCAACCAGTCTGAAAAATAACAATACAAGTTATAAATAAACAGGTCCACAGTCCACTCTTGAAAAGGGTTTAAATTTTGTATTGTCGTTTTGAGTTACACTGCACGGCTTGTCAGGTAGTGGCAACTTGACTGGAATGGAATGGGCTACCAAAACTCGCAGTGTAACTCAAAACGACAATACGTAACTTCGTTTATTTTCAAGAGTACCTGCAGAAATGAATATAATAGAAAATATTCATTTTAAACCAAAGATAACAGACAATCAAATGACAGAAAAGCACTCAGTATTTGGCATAGAAGCATTCTTAAAAGTAAACATGTCTTTGGATGTATTAGAAACAACCTCACGACTTTAATACCCAGTCACGGTAGATATCTTCTCAAATCTTTTGGGGAGATCCTCTAAGATTTCTTGGGGATCTTAAGGAAGGCAGTCAGAGGTACGTCTAAATATTACATTTGGAACATATCCAAATTTTTCAGCAGTAAGTATTCTAAACTTTGAAGCTATGAAGGTTGTCACTACATTACATCCATATTTCATCCCAACATTCACTAGCATCCCAGTTACACTTACCCATATCCCACAAATGAGAAGTCTCGTTTGGTGTTGAACGTGAAGAGAGTGAGCGAGAAGACAACAGCGAAGGTGAGAGCGAGCGCTTGCAGCACTATCACGGTGTTGTAGTAGGAAACTACTACGCCGATTGTGTACGCTTGGACTGCGGTCTGGGAAACACGACAATTGTTACCAAACTGATAATAAAAAGAAAGATTTTTTTTATCCCTAAACTACACAATTTGCATATATAAATAATAATAATAATGCTGGACGATCCACACAACATTATCTAGCCCCAAGCTAAGCAGAGCTTGTGTTATGGGTACTAGATGACTGATATACTTAATACAATATATTACATGTAAACATATTTTTTATTATATATAGAAAACACCCAGAACACCTGGAATAAATATTTGCAGATTACAAACATTTATCCCAAGGCGGGAATCGAACCCGCAACCTGTGCGTCGCAGGCGGACATTCGCCCGCCGCGCCACATCGGTCGTCTATAAATAGTAATAAATAATTAATGGAAGGGGGTATAGTTGTTGACAAACAAATTGTCCTCTGACATACCATGTGACTAAGCTGCGTAGAATACATTTCTTATATTCATTTTTGTTAACTGCAATGCATCCATCACTTCAGGGCAGGTGTTGTGTTACGATTTGTAGGGTAGGTAATGTATATCCTCGGGTTCCACTGACCCCAACCTACAGCACAGAAGGCAGTTCTACCACTGAGCTGTGAGGTCATATAATAATGAACATGCTTTTTAGGGTATGTAATATACAATTACTACTACAATTGTTACAGACATGGAACGGCTCATTATCAGATGGAGCATTTTGTTTTATACAATTTGCTGATGGAACTAGCTTATGGCTCACCTGATGTTAAGTGGTTACCATCGCTTATAACAAAGCATTGCCTTGTAGGTCATGTTCGTTACGAACGTAACCTACAATAACACTGCTCTGCGTCCATCAATCTGAAGCATACAGGTGTTAAGCCTCATGTGCCTGTAATTAATGTGCATCTGCTTGTTCCATCACTATTTCTAATAAAATAAAATTTTATTAAAGATCTGTGTAGTAGTAGGTACTTATATAGAGTAGGTAAACTTACAAATGCTGCCAGCAGGTACAGATTCGCTGGCGAGTCCTTGCGCTTAGCGATGAGAGCCAATAGCGTAACAATGCTTAGAACAAACGCTACAAACACCAACCAGTCGCTAGAAACGATAATAAATAATTAATATTTGTGGTCATTTTTACACATCATCTAACCCCAAACTAAGCATAGCTTGTACTATGGGAACAGAGGGCGGATTCTACGTTTTGCGGATACCGGATTTCGGTTTGCGAGCTCGAACTTTTTGTATGGAGATACAATAAGCGCCCCTAGCGACATATGGGGGCACTAGCGCATCTCCATACAAAAAATAGAATATACCCAAAAGGTAAAACGGGACCCTATTACTAAGACTTAGCTGTCTGTCTGTTTGTCTGTCCGTCAGTCACCAGGCTGTATCTCATGAACCGTGATAGTTAGAAATTTGAAATTTTCACAGATGATGTATTTCCGTTGCCGCTATAACAACAAATACTAAAAAACAGAAAAAACAAATATTTAAAGGGGCTCTCATACAACAAACGTGATTTTTTAACAGTTTTTTTATGAATAATGGTACGGAACGAGTGCGACTCGCACTTGGCCGGTTTTTTGTAAATACATACATGCTTAGTCTGACTCATACTTGACTGGTTTTTTGTAAATACATACAAGAATACAATATAACACCCAGAGAGAGAACAAACATCTATCTAAGTTCATCACACAAGTGTTTGTCCTCGGTGGGACTCGAACCCACAACCTACAGCACAAGTTAGTACTTACTACTTAAACCAAAACCTAGCCTTAGACCTTAGTATACTTACTTTTTGTGAATGAATCCTTGAACTGGTTCTACCAGGGTCAGCACGGCAGCAATTGCCACAGTTGTCAGAAGTTGTACAGTCAGCAGACCATAGACTTTACGCACGAAGGCGAGGCGGATGGACTTCTCAGCGTTCATCACATTATTGCGGTACGCAAAGTCATCCTGCAAAAGAACCACTTATACTTATTTATTTTCCCATTTGACCTACTGAGCTTATAAATAAACAGACCTTTGCATCTATTGTAGATGATTTATAGCGTCAGGGGCAAATCTTAACTCATACTCCTGTTTATAATTATAATAATGCTGGACAATCCACACAGCATCATCTAGCTCCAAGCTAAGCAGAGCTTGTGTTATGGGTACTAGATGACTGATATACTTTTTTTTTTTTTTTTTTTATACAACTTGTACTAAAGTATTGCATTGCAGGTCACATTTGTTAGGAACGTGCCCAGCGATGCACTACTCAGCGTCCATCAACCTGAGGCATACAGGTGTTAAGCCTCATGTGCCTGTAATTTCATCTTCATGTAATTTCATACTTAATACATTACATACATAGATATTTTTTTATTATACATAGGCAATACCTAGAACACCTGGAGTAAATATTTGCAGATCGTATAAACATTTATCGCAAGGCGGGAATCGCACCCGCAACCTCCTGCGTCGGTGTTGTTGCTGGCGTTTGGTGTTTACGGTGTGTAAGTACAGTTACAGTAAGTGCCTGAGTAAACTTGATGTTACACAGAAAAATCCTCACGACTTTTACTTTTAATATAACACCACTGCTATTTAATTGAATAATAGCAGTTTCTTGTATAAGTTGTTTGTTTTGAAATATTTCAAAATAATACTGTATTAAAACAATTAAGTAAATGTTTAATTGTTATTTTTATCATTGTATGTGTGCTATCTTGCATGGTGTAGCAAGAAGAGCTTGTGTTATTTAAAACAAAGTGTTTTCTTATGTAAAGTTCTGAGTAGATACTAGCTAAGGCGATAAATATATAGTTCATAATGTATGCAAGAAAATCCTATCCGTAATTACTCTGTAAATTCTAGTTTTCACCATAGTATTGATTCTCACTGTGTGTTCAACATTTATGTTTACAAAAAAGATTTCTTAGATATTTTTTACAGTGACTATTTGGAATAATGTTGCAACAGGTGGTGTTAAACATTCATAAAGTGGTGGCTGGGTTCCTTTTTTTTATGTCACGCTCATTATGGACGTGCCCTACAATGCACTACTGAGGTACAGATACATACAGGTATTAAGCCTCGTGTGCCTGAAATTACACCTGCACCCACCAGTTTGAAGGGTTCAAACTGGAACACAGCACGCTGCGTGGAGGTAGAAATAGGCATGGTGGTAGTACTTCCCCGGACGAGCCCTTCACTAAGAGCTCTACTACTACTAAGTTCTAAGTTCCGAGAAGAGCTGTGTTGGACGCCCAGGAGTCTAGTAAGTATCCCGTAGATAGTAGAAGGTGTAGCTCCAAATTGTGTCAAGTATGGAGATATACTTATACTCAGCAGTGGGTTGAGTTAAGCTTCGGATACAGGTGAAGAAATAGCAGATTCTTTGACACATCTATAGATAAAATCAATATTTGCATAGAAACCGTACCCTTTGTTACAAAACAGGCATATAGTAGGTATTTTTTGACAAAACAACCTTTTACGATAGATTCTTTGGATATTGTTCTGAATATAAGCAGCATCTAAACCTTGGTGCTGCTTTTAATAAGTAAATACCAGAAAGTATACTTAATAGAGTACTTATCAAAGATAAACTATTACATTTACAGCTCTTATCAATGATAAGAAGTTGATGGTAAATATTGAAGTACCTAACTTTTTTTTTTGTGTTGTCTTTTCATCTGCGATCGGTCTTCTAACTATAAGCAAGTTTGTTGCAGGTGATTTGCAGTGTCAGGGAATTGCTCCAGTGAACATTACCCTCTTCGTAACTTTATCACGCATCCAGCTCCATGATGTGATGCCTTTTCAGCCTTTTAGGGTAGCTTATCGCGGTCAGCTGTGATGCCAAGTGATTTGGGTGGTTATGAAGGCGTAAGAACTACCTAACTTAGTAAAGAACTTCATTTTCAATGCAAATATATTTTTCTCATCTAGTAAATGTATGTGGTTACCATAATAGCCCTAATTGTCTTACTGGTGCAGGTGAATGTGCACAGAAGAATAGAAAGTAGTAGTGGCACGTACAGCATGAAAGCTTGCAATAGCATAGCTGTTTAGTACTATGGTATACCGAGCCTACACTTTACTAAATAATTTTTTTAACAGTTGAGATGTTCTTTGTAAAATAGACTTTCAAAAGACTTTAAAGGTGAGTGTACTACGCATATTCAAAGGCAACAACATCATTAAGTAAATAGACATTGTCTGGTGTTTGAAAACAATATCGATTAGAATGAAAGAAAAACCCAAGGCCAATGACGAAACATCGAATAATTTCTTCAATAAAGTTTGCTTACCTCGATAGATTCTTTTCCACCCAGCTCGCAGTCATCTTGAGCGTACATCAAAGGTATTGAAGCAGCCATCACGAATATGCGAGATTTTAATACACTATAAAATAGGTGATAAACTTGAGTAAAAGATACACAGTAAGATTTCCTTTCTGTTCGATCGTTTCGTTTACCTCCTGCCCTCCTACGTGTTTTTGTTGCTGATGAGCTGAGAAAGTGTTACCAACTACCATTGCTTACATTGCTTCAATTCAAAATATGCCTAAGGTAGGTAGGTACTATATATTTTTTATTGTACCTACCTACACAATACATAAAAACGAGATGTACATAATCGAGCTTGACCCTAAATAGAGTTCTCTTCCAGTAAACCTTCGAGAAGAGAGGGAAATGAAAGTAGAGGTTAGGTGCTTAGTAAATACATTTTTTATCAAAGTTCTTTGAAAATGTAATAACAGTCACTTGAGTTCTAACGCCCTTACCTCAAGCATATTGATCTTAAAGTTGATGGACGCAGAGTAGTGCATAATCGTAGGGCATGTTCCCTACATCCGTGACCTGTGAGGCAATGTTTTACCAATTACATTACCATAGGTGGTGGTTATCACTGAGTCATTCCATCAGCAAGCTGTATCTTATTGAGGACTGTTGTTTTGGGAAACTTTTAGAAAAAAGAGTTGGTAACAAACAAACTTTTACGATGACATTTACATAACTGTCATGAGCTGTCATTTCTTACCAATCTGTAGAAGTCCCGTGATTGACTAGGTGCTAGAAAAATCATTATGTGTCTAATATGTTCGATTTTCATTCCAAAGCACCGAGCATATTGTTAAATGAACCGGCCATATTCTTACACTATCTCCATCTTTACGGTTTATGAAAATATCACGAAACGGACACTGGCAGAATTGTGACAATAGCCACAGTAGCCATAAAAAAGAAATTGAATTGAATTGACTAGGTGCTGTTCTCGAGTCCGGCTATTGTAGGTACGTCACGTTAATGTACACCCAATAATTCGAATCCAAAAGTGGATTCGTATTATCAGGGCGTACATTATCGGGTGCGCATAAAATGAATGTGATTTAGGATTTAATGTCACGTGTTGTTATTGTACGGATTTATAATGTACGGCCAACTTGTACATGAGCGAGTTCGATAGCCGCGCCGCCGCGCCGCGCCGTAACGCTATACCAAAGAATATGGACTAAAAGTATTCTATGCACTATACCACCGTACCTACTGTGTCTATGCTTTGTTCGAAGCTTTTGCTTCGTTTATGTGCAACTAATGAGTAGGGGAAAGTGGGGGAAACGCGAACGCGGGGTAATGCCGAATTCAATGGTTCTGATATGTTAGAAAGAGATAATCATAATTTACTTGCTGCCATTTCGGAGATCACGCCACTACTAGTGCCAGTCAACAACACGGGAGACGCGGACGCACGTACTTATCAAGGTACGCATTTTTCAATATTTTGTAAGTTTTAGATGTAATTTTTTGGTAAATTCAAGTTGGTGTAGCTTTATTTCTATTTACAATAGTAATTCAGATTATACAAAGTGGAATAATCACATTTTAATCAGCTAAATTACAATAACGTAGTTGGCAAAAAAAAATAACCCAATTTATTTTTTGACTTTTTATTAGTTTTGATCCCGCGGGGTAAAGACGAACACTCCATGTCGGGCAATCTCGAACATTCGGCATTACCCCACTCTCGTTTGTTGGCTCCCTGTCTAATTTTTATGTATTATTGTTACAGATGCCTCGGACTTACAAAAGAAAGACGGAACTGAAGTACAGCTTAGAAGATCTCAAAAAAATCTATAGACGATGATCAAACTAAAAAACTCCCCTCGGCAAAGCAGTAGAAACTTATATGTCCCAAAAACAACTATTTAAAAAAAAAAAAATTTAAAAAAGAAGTGTTAAAACAGCCAAGGTCTGGACGAAAACCTTAATTTACAGACGATCAAAAAACGCAACTTGTTTTCGTTGAGTTTTAAATGTGATCTCAATCGTTAATAATGTTAGTTCGTAATCACCCCACTTGGTGTTCGTATTTACCCGACTAATGTCGGGTAAAGCCGAACACTAAGGGTTTTGTTTTTCTTTCATATTCTTGCAATTCATTGAAAAAATATAAATGTTGGTTAGTAAATTAGCTAGACAGATAAGTAAACTTTATAATTAAAAAAGTTAAAAAATTCTGTGATCAAATTCCACTGTTTTATTTAAGTCTTCCCTTAGGTGTTCGTATTTCCCCCACTTTCCCCTAAAGGTTGTACTATCTTATGTTGTTTTTTATATAATGCCTACTTAGTAGGTACTTAGGTTCAGATAAACCTAGATGTAGGCAGGTATATAATTTACTATGTACGTTGGATATATACATTATGTACAAGCGTTTATAAGGTTGATATTTAGGTACCTAGGTAACGTAGGGTAGCTCAAACGCATCGAATCAGGGAAATCGACTTCTTAAAAAAGAGGAGATTCCAAATTTATTTAGGTATAGAAAATTTTACCAAAATTTGTTCAGTGCTTAGTCCTAACAGAATGTCAGTCATGTTAAAGTTGAAGACGGTTTCACAAGTTTTTTGACTTAACCAGCCATAGGTAGGTAGGTAGGTAGGTCTAGAAAAAAGTGTGCAAATGGTTCCCGCTTTCTTACTAAATAAGTAGGTACCTACTTAGTTATACCCTGTTACATAACTTAACAGCTAGGCTGCCTTTTAGAACTTCAATAAGAAGGTCAACTAACAGGGTTAGTTAGAAGACCACTAGCCTCCCACATCAAGTTGTATAATCGATTCAGTCGGCCGCACATTATTTTTACTGACTATAAAAGTTTAGTATCACTGTCAACGGTGGTTGTGGAAAGGTCGAGGCGTAATCACCACTTTTTATATTCGTTGTAACTGCCGCATGACTTTCGGCACAGTGTGGCAAAATGCGGTATCTAATACTAATTACAGGATTAAACGAACTCACCTGAGTGACGTTCAATTCTCATAACTACTTATTTTGGGATGAGAAGGTCCCGCCTTTTAAACAGCTTTATATTCTACTGCTGGTGGAACAAGCATTATGGCTTACCTGAAGTTAAGTGGTAACCATCACCTATAGCAAAGCACAGCTTTGTGTGTTACGCACGTTAGGTGCCCTACATGCCCTACGATGCAGTATACCCTGCGTCCATCAACCTGAGGCATTCTGGCGTTATGCCTCATGTGCCTGTGATTTCACCGGCACCCCACACCCTTCAAACTGGAAAAGTTTTTATTCTACTTTCGCATCTACCAATAAAAAACTTTTTTGTACAACCCCTTTTTGACATATCACATAAACACTGGCCATTTACAAATTCCATATAAGTTTTCCAATTAAAAGTTGAAAAACGCGGGAGAGGTCCTGACCTACCTAAGTTACTGATAATTCTGCACTGTGTCGTTGTTTCCAGTGCATTAGAGATGATGAGGTTGCCAACGAGAAAAATATGAAAAGTTATGTGCATCTAATGATGTCCTGAACTGTGTTTTGTAAAGATGGTCTACTTTGCGTTGGGAAGTCGTGCGCTTATTTCATAAGTAAGTATGTTTATTTTACATTATCTATATGATTTTCTATGTACAGTTTTACCTTTAGAATCTGTAATCAAAACTGAGGGAGATCTTGGTGTTTGTAACAGTAGCAGTTTTGTTATGCAAAGACAGGTACAGCCTCTTATTTATTGCCGTCATCTTTATAACGGCGGCGGTTTTTTTAAATATACTCGTCATTGTCTTTTACATGTTATCAAAAAAGTAGTAGCACACTTATCGGTAATCTTAGCTCTAAGGAAATCTTCAAAAGCCGACATGAATAAGTAATTGAAAGGCAATGGACCGACCATATATTAGCTCGTAGAACCTACAACCACTAAGGAATAAAGGTTTTCGAATGGCGACCATGAACCGGAATAGGAGGCGGAGGACACTGTTCCATACAATGGACCGACGACATTATTAGGATCGTGGGAAGTCGCTGTAGGCTGTTGATGATGATGATGACTGGCATTTATTAGTTTTTGAAACTGAAAACTTTGCTTCCGGTATATCTTCATCTACACACAAACTTTCGCGTTTACTCAGGAAAACCAAAGTGGAAACTGTTACCTAGTAAGTATAATAATAATGATTTAAAGATCGCATATTTCACCAGGTTTATTCGGGGCCGCTACATTGTCGTCTCATCGCGTCGCTCTTCACGAAATTTAATTAGAATTCCGCTGGAAACCCATAAAGATGTTCCTGATAAAAGAGTAGGAAATTCAGGTGGTGGATTATTCTGGACCAACAAACGTTATACTCAAAGACACCTGTGAAATAGATTTCTACGAGACAGAAAATATAATAGATATAAATAAATAAATATTTGTAGACATTTCACACAACACCATCTAGCCCCAAGCCAAGCATATCACTGATAGAATAAATATGGAGCGTTTTTGACTGATACATGATACCTTAGCATAGCAACATTGATTAGCATTGATATTTATTCAGTAGTTTTTGCGTCATGCATGTACAAACAAGCATACGTTTTTTATAGTCGATTTCGTCTTTTTTTTTCCTTTTTTTAAGTACTAATAGCATGATTTGAAAATAATTTCTTTAATGTTCAGACTTTTTGACCTCGACAGTTTTACTATAGCATAGATTACTATCTATCTGTCTGTCTGTTACGCTTTCCCGCTTAAACCTCTCAACCTATTTCGATGAAATTTGGCACAGACAATCTTTAGACCCTGAGAAAGAACATAGGCTACCTTTTATTGCGAAAAAAAGGGATGAAGAGGTTGAAATAGGGGTTGAAAGTTTGTATGGGATTTCTTAATTTTAAAAGATAAAACCATGAAACTTTATATTTAAGCACTTGATAAGAAATAATTAAATATTTGTTCTAGCGTTTTTGAAATTTCGACCTGTGAGGGGATGAAATAGGGGTTGAAAGTTTGTATGAAGTTCGTCATTTTTGAAGATAAAAACATTACATTTTGTATTTAGGCACTAAATAAGAAACAAAAAATCGTTTGTTCTAGCATTTTGAAATTTTTACCAGTGTGGGGGTGAAATAGGGGTTGAAAGTTTGTATGGGCGTTTTTGAAGATAAAACCATGAAACTTGGTACGTAGGTCTCTTAGGATGTGCAGAGTTTTTCTACAAACAGAATTCCCGAAATTCGAACGGAACGGAACGGATTCGGAACGGGAACTACGAAGCCAAACTTTTTGTATACAAAATCTTAACCACTGAACCTAGGAACATGATATTTAGAAGTTTTGGGTGTATCAAATTAAAAAAAAAATTTGGCTTTTGAAGTTCCTTTTAACGAATACTCTGCATCGCCGCCGCTGCCGTCGCGTCGGTCGTCGTCGCGCACATTCGCCGAAGTGTGGCGGCAGGCAACGGCGATGTCGTGTGGTGGGGGAGCGCACAAATCTAACTATGCCTACCCGAACGGGCAGACACGTGAGGGCAGACGTCTTAGAGCTGTCAGGAGTGCCGTCTCATAAGCTGAGACTGAAAGTTGGGGTTCCAGTTTTGTTAACGAAAAATCTCGAAGCGCCGAGACTATGCAACGGGACTCGATTGCAAATTACGCAGCTAGGACGCAATATTATTAGAGCAATTATAATGACAGGAATAGCTAAAGATGAAGAAGTTTTGATTCCCCGCATACCCATGATCCCTACAGATTTACCTTTTCAGTTTAAAAGAATCCAGTTTCCCCTCAAACCAGCCTTCGCAATGACCATTAACAAAGCGCAAGGGCAAACACTTAAAGAAGCAGGTGTCCATTTAGAAAAAAACTGTTTTTCGCATGGCCAACTGTACGTGGCCTGCTACCCTGCTAGCGAGTGTCGAGTTCAAACAATCTCCACATTTTAACAAATAATAACAAAACAGCAAACGTTGTGTACAAAAATGTTTTAAATTAGGTCATTTTAAAATATTTTTGTACACAACGTGACGCTGGCCCTGTTAAGTGTCTCTTGGACATAAGGGACCAATAAATTTTCCTAGGTACTTTCTGCCACTCAATGGAATGCATAGGTACCTTATACCTACTGTAAACAGATATTTTTAATTTTTTTAAATATACCTACTCTCTTTTAACCAAATGCTATACCCAAATCTATACCGTTCTTTTAATATAATCCATAATATTCAAATTAAAAGTACGCAGACGAAGTCGCGGGTACCAGCTAGTGCTACATAAATATTATAAAAAATTGAATTAAATTAAATATTTAAAATATCGTAATACCAGTATAGGTATGTCATAAGTAATTATAAGAAATCTAAAAATAACTGACCAATAATTCTTCGTCTTCGCAAAATCTCAGACATACCAACATAAGTCTCTTTCATTCGATCTCTGCTCTACGATACACTCCTCAGCGTCAACCTGAGGCATACAGGTGTTAAGCCTCATGTGCCTGTAATTACACTGGCACCCACACCTTTCAAACCGGAACACAGTAAGCTGCTTGGCGGCAGGAATAGGCATGGTGGCAGTACATCCCCGGACGAGCCCTTCATTAAGAGCTCTACTACTACTTATATGCTTAGTCAAGGGCTAGATGATGATATGTAAAAAGTACACAAATATTTATTTATACCATAGCACTCACGAGACCGGCTCGCATAATGCAAAAAATCGACTTGGGGGCTCTACGAGTAGGTGAGCGGACGCACCTGCAATGCTTCGAGTTTGGCAGCCGTCCATGAGCGTCAGTAACTGCTTTTCATCAGGGAAGTATTATATACACTAGTGGAGTGCCCACGGTTTCGTTTGCGTGGAGCTATAGGTGCTTGGACTGCACACTTTTATTTGCTCAGCGTTCAGCGTTCATCAATTTTTGCAAAATAAACAGTCTCAACAGAATCTGGTATTGAAGTTTTGTTTTATTTTGTACGTACGACTTTTTACCGGAACAAGTAGATTATTACCACTATCATCGTATATAAATATAAAATATAATTCTATTCTATAATAAAACTATAGAGGTCGAAAAATCTGTAGGTACATTAAAGATTTATCTTTAAAAAAAGGCAAAAAGATGAAACAGACTTTTAGAAGAGACCTACTACTATCACGGTTCATGAGATACAGCCTGGTAACAGACAAACAGACAGACAGACAGCGGAGTCTTAGTAATAGTCTCGTTTTACCCTTTGGGTACGAAACCCTAAAAAGAAGTTGGTTTATAAAAAAAAGAACTATTTAGCGTCTACCTACTAGCTACTAGGTCCATGGGCGGATGCAATTTGTGGACGCATTGCGGTAGGCTGTAGCCCGGGCTCGCATTATGCGCTGTTATTGTGTTACCTGCCTGCACTCTCATAAATCCCGCCTTCAGAGTTACACAAAATTATGCTCTATCTATTGTTCCCTTGCGGTCGTTTTACAATAATAAAACGTAGTTACGTTCTGTATTGTATTTACCTACTACACTAATATCCTACTTCCAACTTCCTACTAATATTATAAACGCGAAAGTTTGTAAGTATGGATGGATGGATGGATGGATGTTTGTTACTCTTTCACGCTTTAACCAGTGGACCGATTTGGATAAAATTTGAAATAATTATTGATTGCAACCTGGGTTAACATATAGGCTAATTTTTATCCTGAAAAAATTACGGGAACGGGAAAAAACTGCCACGCGGGCGAAGCTGCGAGGGGCCGCTAGTATTTTATAAATGCGAAAGTTTAGATGTTTGCATAAGATAAGACACGACTCACGTGGACCCGCATCGACTGTCTCAGACACATTGTATGAAACAGGTAGAAAGAGAGGTCTGTTGTATTTCCACGCGGGTCTGCGCGGAAATACATTGTAATAGTATTTGTTAAAGTTTTCAGGTCAGTGCTCGGCGACACAACACTCCGATACAAGTAACAATGTCCAACATGTGTTAATCGTCTTAACAACAAGTCAAATCTTTCTGCATTTTATTGCATGTGCTGCAGGAGTTGCACATATACAATTTTTATAACTTATAAAGATTGAAGTGGAGGAATAGTACTATATGTATTTAACCTTTTATTTAAGTATAAATATTAACTAGTGTTATCACTAAAATATATGAAGCCGATGGACTTCTGACGCGTTGTGACACGCGGTGTGTGTATAGTATGATTCTGCCTCTATTCACTGTAACTACTGGATCGATCTAGATTAAACTTGTATGTAATTTGTAACCTGGATAAACATATAGGCTACTTTTTATTCGAAAAGACTGAAAAAGGCTTTTTGTTACAACCTGCTGAAAGAACAAGCAGATAGCCCATCTGAGTTTGTGGTTACCATTGCCTTTAACAGCGAATTGCCTCGTAGTCATGCTCGTTAGGAACGTACCCTACGATGCACTGCTCAGCGTCCATCAACCTGAGGCATACAGGTGTATACAGATAAAAGTTGTAATTTTCGTTATAAATGAATACTGTTACAACATTTTGTAGCACAATGCTATTCTAGTTAAGTCTTCACTTTTTAAAACTGCAAATGACAAAGTTGCAAAACTTAACAATTTCCTTCGGTATCCGGTATTCGGTTTTACTTTGTCAAAATCACTATGATCGAAATTACCGAACCATAAAATCTAAAATTAGGAGGGACCACCGAATAGCCACCGGTTTCTTGACTGTCTGACGCACGGCCAATGTAAGCTGACCTCTTTCGAACCCCTGGTCACTAAAAAGGGAAATAACTAGGGATTTTTCGTTAAAATGCACTGCCAATTTATCTGCAGCCTTAGGAACTGGTCTTTTTTGACGACGAAGTTTTATGAGGCGTTCCGAAAGGTATCGGTCACTAATAACATTATATAATAAGCAAATAAATACTGACATATTATATTTTTGCGGCTTTGGTATCACTGCGGCCATATGGCCTATTGTGATCGCAAATACTGACATAAATAATGATAATAATAATAATGCTGGACAATCCACACAGCATCATCTAGCCCCAAGCTAAGCAGAGCTTGTGTTATGGGTATTAGATGACTGATATACCTAATACAATACATTACATACATACATAATACATTTATTTTTTGGTATACATAGAATATACCCATTACCCATACAGTTCTGGGTATTTTTTATTATACAAAGAATATACCCAGAACACCCGGAAAAAATATTCGCAGATCGTACAAACATTTATCCCAATTTAGAATCGAACCTGCAACCTCCTGCGTCGCAGGCGGATATTTGCCCGCCGTGCCACATCGGTCGTCGTCATGGTCGTTGTATATTGTCATCCCTACGGCATTTCAACTTGCTGTCTATTTAGCAATATGCATATATTATTTTAAGTCCGAACAAAGAACAAAAAGCCGGAAATGTCCGGACAAATTCGGACGGTACCCTAATAGCAACCCATTTTCCGCGTGACCAACCGTCCATTTTATATAGACCTGGTCACAGCACCCGTAATAGTTACTACGCTTGGAGGAGGTATTTCATTATATTTTGACCCCATTTATATAAGCTCTGCCCGCGTGGCTTCTCTTGTTGTATACCTTCCGCTGAAATATATTTTAGTAGATACATTTAATATCATTGATTTTGCACAGTACATTTTTCTCTAAGTATTATATTTGTTGTATTGTAGAAGTGGAACCGTGCTTGACTTCGTGTATAGCTTTTCACACACAACACTCGCTGCACCCTTAGAATTTCTGAAATAAACAAAATAAATGAGGTTTACCAAAGACAACTTATAAATAGCACCAAAAATAAAAAGTAAAATAGGATTTGTCCTAAAATCCACTGATTTTAGGACAAATCCTGCGGTGCGTGCGATGCGGTCACGTTAGTAACGTAACCTACAAAACACTGTTCTGCGTCGATCAACTATTGATAATGATGATGATGGTGTTAAGTACACATTCAAATAAAAATATTCTAGTCTCTTCCAACAAAAAATCTCTTAGGCTTTCAGTTCATTCGTTTAGAGGGGTCACACTCATTATATACGTGCCCTTACGATGGACTACTCTGCGTCTATCAACCTGAGGCATTCTGGTGTTAAGCCTCGTGTGTCTGTTATTAAACTGGCGTTTTCTTAGTTACCTTTTACAACATCCGTGAAAGGTGGTAGGGTCCTATTCTAAGTCTCCCACTTACCACATACATACAGCTTAGAATACCAGCTCTAAAATAAAAAAAGAAAATTGATTTAATGTTCGAAGAAAAGAGTAAAGGAAAAGTAAACTGTAAATGACTAGTTTCGTTTGATGTAATTATCCCAACCACAGCTCGTAGCAGCGTCGTAGCACCGTAGCGCAGTGCTACGCCGTAGCTGCAGTTTTTTCAACCGCTTTATGACTTTCCATAGAACGATTACATTTCTCTTTTTGCTGCCTTTTTCAATTTATTCCGCAGGCTAGATTCTGTTTCCGCTTTTGTGATCTAAAAAACGTACGGTGTGTGCACTTTTGGTTTAAAAATCAAATGTTTTGGTTTAAAATATTGTTTGAATTTTTCAGTTTTATAGCATAAATTCAGTGCCCAACTTACTTTAGGAAAAGTTATTGTATTTTCTGCATTTATCTGCTCTATTGTAAGGTTTTAACTTGGTTTGTTATTCGTCGTAGTGTGTTAAAATTGTATGTCTCAGTTTTTAGGCAAAGCTTTAATTAGGGGTTCGAAGCCTAGGGGTAAAACGGGACCCTTTTACTAAGACTAAAAGCTAACTTATACTTAGGTAATTTGTTGTTATATAAAAGCCCATTAAATATTGATTTTATTCCGTGTTTTTAGGATTTTTGTTATAGCGGCAACAGAAATACATCGTCTGTGAAAATTTCAACTCTCTGACTATCACGGTTCATGAGATACAGCCTCGTGACAGACGGACAGACAGATAGATAGCAGTCTTAGTAGTAGGGTCCCGTTTTACCCTTAGGGTATGGAACCCTTAAAACTAAAAAACCATGGTAATTATCCCGCTTCTAACAAAAGTTTACATTAAAATCATGATAGTTATAAAAAAAATATAAATAATTTACAGTCACCGGAAAACATTAATAAAAGAGCATAAAAAACACATTAAACTCAGTTATTTTTCATTATAAAATAAATGTGTTCTGGAAAATACCAGAGTTATTGTGAATGCCATTCCACTCGGTTCACAAAGCATCAGTCTTTTATAGCAGGATATTAAAATGCGCATAATAATAAAAATTGAATTAAAAGTGCGCTCTCAAAGGCGAATGAATACAACGGAAATCCAATCTCGGGCTATACGCCATACGCTCGGAAACGTTCGAAAATATCATTTTGAGAGTTCCGTATCCAAAGTGTAAAACGGGACCTCTTATTGTTTTGCTGTCATTTTTAAAAATCAGTTAAGGTGGAACAAGTCGTTACTATTTCCATACAAACGCTGTAACTGAATATCTCTACTATTTATTAACGTGCGTCCGAAGTTAAGTTTGATACTGAATTATCTTGCCGTTATCTAGGCTCGTTACCCTACATTACCTTGTACATGTACATTACAGTAAAATCAGATTACCTTGAAAGTTACAAGCGTTTTTAGATTTAGTACTAAATCTTTCGACGCTTGTCAAACTTAACTTCGGACGCACGTTAATAAATAGTGGAGATATTCAGTTACAGCGTTTGTATGGAAATAGTAACGACTTATTCCACCTTAAGTGCGAGTCAGACTCGCGCACGAAGGGTTCTGGTACTATTATCTATAGTAAAGACGGCAAAAATCATGTTTGCTGTATAAGCCCCTAAAATACTTATTTTATTCTGTTTTTTTAGTATTTGTTACAGCGGCAACAGTAATACATCATCCGTGATAATTTCAACTCTCTATTACGGCTCATGAAATACAGCCTGGTGACAGACGGACAGGCAGACAGATACCGAAGTCTTAGTAATAGGGCCCGTTTTCCTCTTTGAGTACGGAACCCTAAAAATGTAGTAGTAGTAAAACTGATTGCTTATGTTCAGCAGTAGACTTTTACAGGCTGTTGATGATGAGTAAAATTGAACGGGTCGTCAGCGGAATAACCATGTCTTTGAATGAAGCTTTGAACTAAATTGAATAAGAATAAAAGTAATACATCCTAGCTCCAGTAGAGTGGGCAGATGGGTAACACCACACTCTCGTTAATTAAGAGTATGCTGGAGTATTGGCAAACTATCGGTCCATTTCCAATCCATTATTCTGAAATGAAAAATGGTTCGCAGTTCTATTTGACTTTAATTAAAAACATTCAAAGCATAGCTGCACAAAAGCGCTGTATTTTAAGTGGTTCCTGTTGAGTTTTGCAATAAAAATACTTGAAGTGAGTAGAATAGTTATATGCTTCGCTCGCGTGTCAGTTTTTTCTCGTTCTTGTCATTTTTCGGGATAAAAGTAGCCTATATGTTAATCCAAGTTATAATCTATGTTTATTCCAATCTATTCTATTATATATCTATGTATATTTCATCCAAATCGGTCTATAGGTTAGAGCGTGAAAGAGAAACAAACATCCACCCATCCATCCATATTATAATATTATAGTAGGATGTTTACGAAAATATCTTGATATTTAATGATTTTTATGGATATGAGATATTTTTTAGTAGGACACTCAGCCATAAGAATCTTGTCTATTCTGCTAGGCTTGGTCGCGAGAAACTGACGTTTAGATTCACCTGTTTTAAGACGTTTCAAAATTACCTTGGATATAACTGAATAAATGCTTTCTAACTTTATCATAACCATAGAGGAAAAGTATAAAATATACGATTAAATATACATATAGTACTATTCCGCCACTTCAAATCCTATAAGTTCAAAAAATTGTAAACGTATATGTGCAACTTCTACAGCACCTGCAATAAAGTTTTCTACAGCACCTGCAATAAAGTTTTCTACAGCACCTGCAATAAAGTTTATATCTTAATTCAGCATTTACTGTGCTTAATGCATATGTAAGGGGACTCCCTCCAGATACTGGGATAGCAAAACCAAACCAATATTTTAAATAGTCTGCTATTTAATTAAATCGTATTACAAAAGGTACTTACATGAATCTCTATTATAGCACATCACATTCCTTTACTTTACAAAACTATCGACCGACTCCGACCCGATCCCAAAACAGACTGCCACGTTTCCTACCGCTCTTTCCTAACTGAACGTCCGACTGTCGGCCATCTTGTCTGTCAAGCAGACTACCGGCAATCTCCGTCAGTATTGCCAGTACAATTACAAAAACTTCTACCAAAAGTCATTTGCAAAAATGTCTCAAGTAATCTAGTATCTTACACATATTTAATACTAAAGACTCCTAAACATGTTTAATACTGAATAAATAAATATCTATTAATGCAATTGACTCACCACTCCCCCTTCCCCCTCCCATTTTATGCTGCTATTTATGATTTCTCGTGTTATTGAGGGAACTTGAAGATTTTAACTAAGAGCTGCAGATACGGGTATAAGCTTTATATAGATTATTTTTTAATTTCTACCATTGTTTTTTCTAGGTTGATTAATTGTTACACGAAATTCATGAGAGAAAGCAAATTTAATAAACCTAGTAAGTAGTAAGGTCTAGTATCCAACTCTGGAAATAGATGCTTTAGGTTGCTGTCAAGTCTCTGTAAGCTTGGGTCATGGCTTGTATGCTTGCACAACGATCACTAAATAATGATGAGAGCTAATTATGTTTAACTTCTTGCACAAAGAAAAATTTAGTTGCTATTACGTTTACGCTAAAGATCTTAGTAAACGTGATTAGCTAAATAAATTTAAATCAGATTGTTGTGCAAGCAGGCCACGGTGTACTAAGACATTATATATTTCAAAAAGGACAAAAAACTTTGAAATTCTTGATGTTACTTATTTTATTTATTTGTACCTAGGCTGACCAATAGCTTACTGATTGAGTTACCTAACATAGCGTTTATGGTTTTGTTTTGAAATACACGTTTGAAGTTAGTGTGATTTGTAACATAATCTAGAATTTAGATTATGTAGGTTCTAGATATTACTAGGGTTTAGTTTACTACGAAAATAAAGGTACTTTTACACAAGCCAACCAAACCTACACGTTCACATATTACTAAAGGATCTACGTACAATCCCATTACAGAATATTGATAGTTGTGTAGTCAAAGTTTCACTATCCATCTTAATTAAGATACCTAGTTAGAAAAATATATTTAAACCACCTGAATAAGTCTATTAGTGCTTACTTGCACTAATGGAAATCACAAAGGTGACATATTATTTAGTAGTAGTAGAGTTTTTAGTGAAGGTCTCGTCCGGGGAAGCACTACCACCATGCCTATTTCTGCCGCCGATCTTTTTTTTTATTATATTAAACGAAAATTGTCTAAAAATATTTTACAGGCCACGTGATATCTTGATAACTTTTGACTCTATCGATAAAATTACAATGCGACTTGTCTATCAGAACTACGAACGACTGTTTGTAGTTTTCATTGCTATCTGTAGCAGTGCAAAATATATCTTAAAGTAAGTAAGATAAAGGTCATTTTACATAGCAAGCAGTTTGAAATGACACACGCTTGTTCGCATTATGCATGAGCACGTTACCTGCCCGATCCAATTGGAGGATAACGCAGCCTTAGCGAGTTGGACGGCCTATATTAAGTTAGGGGCACTATAGACTGGCTTTTCGAGTTTTTTTAAACCAATTATTAGTCGAAAAATCTGGTTGACATAATTATCATCTGTAAAGTATAAAGTCACTTACACATCCAGCCTGCATGATATAGAAATAAATAACATGATTTTAAGCACCCCTTGGGTGTGTAAACAGTAGATGTCCGCTCAGATTTCTTAGCACCAAATACCTACTCAAGGTTCTTCGAGGATGCCTAATGGAGTAGTCAGAGAACGTCCAAATACCCACATTTTACAGCGGGGCTTGAAGTTTGTATGAAAACAACTTCACACCGACGAAGTTACGTGCGTCTTTGCTATTAAAAAATATATAACAATATACGCACTATCAAAGCTTTCAGTAGTTACAGTAAAATAATAATGATACTGCTTTCAAACTTTTCAACAAAGAAGAGCAAATGTACATGGTTCTTAAGACCGCTGTGACTCGTAATTTTCTTAGGCGATTCCATGTTTTTGTCCTTTTCTTGCGTAGGTTTTCACATACCTATTCCGCAGAAAATACTCGATTTTCCCAAAAGTATTGCAAAATTACGAAAAACAGTACCTGCTAAAACAAATTCTAACAAAGCCGGCTTACCATCAGGCAATTCAAACACCTTGCCGAAAGCCAACATCAATTTGCAGCCCCATTTCACGGAAACAACACATAATCATTTCCCTGGATTTGCACTACGCGAGAATTTAATCCAAAATCTATAACGCTAGAACTACTATCTGTGCGGAGAATTATTTGATAACCTCAGTTTCCTGACGGGAGTATCGAACGAGTAATTCTTGCGCATACATCGCTGGGTACGCATGGAAAGCTTGATACTCGTTTTAGATAAAAGCAGTAATGGTCGGATAGATAGGGAGAGCGATACAGAGATGTGTGGTTGAATAGGGCCTAGGATGGGGTCCACAATGCACGTTGTTTATCCGGCAGGGCGCGGGGGGGCGGTGCGCGGCGCGCGGGCGGCGGGGCTCGCGGCCGGGCCCAGTCCGTCGCCGCCGCCCGCCGCTAGAACCCGCGACGCGAGTGTACCCCTCTCACCCCGACCTTCAGCGAAAGAACGAGACGTCTATATCAAGTAAGTTTCATAGTTTCACCGACACCTCTCATCATCTGTTTTGTTATATAATTGCTCATTACCAACAGGTTAAAATCGGTCACGGAAGTGGTTGATAAGATTTGGTTTCACGGTCAAGGCAAGGTCTTAGATCGCAGCGCGCTACAGCCGCGCTGTCATTTTGCCATAATTGTCCTGAAAGCCCGACCTTGTACGGACAGTGAATTCTTTGTTTCTGCAGAGTGTTTTTATTTTATTCTACTAGCTGTCGGGTAGCTGGAGAAACGGTACGTGGTACTGCGTATGTGGGTATAAACGTGGATATTCAGTGCCGGGGAAAGGGATAAAAACGTTTTTACGCCAAAGAAGGAACTGCGCAAAAGCGTGGCTTGGAGTAAGGTTACTACTACTACGACAGACGGTTATAATAACAAGAGAGAATTGTATTAAGGCTCCGCAGCTAACGCCTTTGATGCGGCTTTCAAACGCTAACGACGATAACTTGGAGAAATGTGTTAAAACATTGGTTTTTTCGATACTTTTAGTGGTTACTACTTATTGTAGATATTTTTAAATTGAGTCACACTTAGTATTTCACTGAATATTATAAATTAAAACAAATAATAATTTAGTCGCTTTTAATATATCGAATGAATAAAACCAATACATGTTTATTTTTTCATAAAGAATTTAAGTAGCACAGCAGAATAATTATGAAATTCGTCGCAGAATTAAGAACAAATCTGTAAACTATAAATCAGTTCAGAAAAACCACTAAAAGTATTGAGAACCAACGCTTTAACACATTTCTCCAAGTTATCGAATTGTATTATAGGCATGACACCTTATCACAATTTACATAATCAAAAGATAAGATAAGATTATTTCTTTCTTGTTTTTTGTTTTTCTTTTGTTTTTTACTATTAGGTTGTGTATACTTAATTAGGAGAATGCACTGTCTACAGTAACACAGTTTTCTCATAAACTAAAACAGGAGACAGAGTCGACTTTTACCTTTGTTAACACTTTCTTTTGGAAAATAAACATTTGTATTTGTATTTGTAAAATACGTTTGTTTTGAGATTTTATAAGAAAACAAGTATTTTCCTGTCTGATATTACGCTACGCAGTTTCGTAGCTCGAGTAAACAAAGGTTGGTACACTAGAGAAGACTACGTAGCACGTTGTAACGGCCATGTTGTTTGAACAGGTTGTATGAATGCGTTTACACTACCGGTCGGTACCTAACCAAACAATTTTCAAGCTTATTAATAAAGCTTTTTTTTAACTTTAATAATAATAATAATGCTGGACAATCCACACAGCATCATCTAGCCCCAACCTAAGCAGAGCTTGTGCTATGGGTACTAGATGACTGATATACTTAATACAATACATGAAATACATAGATATTTTTTATTATACATAGAAAATACCTAGAATACCCGGAATAAACATTTATCCTAAGGTGGGAATTGAATCCGCAACCTTTTGCGTCGCAAGCGGACATCCGCCCGCCACGCCACATCGGTCGTCATTATCATTATCATTATTATTATCATTATTATTATTATCATTATTATTATCATTATCGGTCGGTATTAGACTATCCTTTGGCTTCAATCTCACCTGATGGTAAGTGACGATGAACCGACGATGAAGCAGGACGGTACAGATGATACTTATTCACTCTCGCCTTAAAGAGATCCAAATTATAATTACTTTTGAGCGTCTGTTGATCGAACTACGTTTCGTTGATAGTCAGACAAACTCTCAACCATAGAAAAAAGACAAAGTCCTTATTCAACAGTAGCCTTAACATATAAAACAAAAACTGGCCAAGTGCGAGTCGGACTTGCGCACGAAGGATTCCGTACTATTACCTATAATAAAAACGGCAAAAAAATCACGTTTGTTGTATGAGAGCCCCCTTAAATATTTATTTAATCTGTTTTATAGTATTTGTTGTTATAGCGGCAACAGAAATACATCATCTGTGAAAAAAATTCAACTCCGTAACTATCATGATTCATGAGATACAGCCTGGTGACAGACGGACAGACAAACAGACAGCGGAGTCTTAGTAATAGCGTCCCCTTTTATCTTTTCGATACGAAACCCTAAAAAGAAGTAGAATATTCAAACGCTTAAATTTTACTATATTATTACCTCTATGAGCCAATTCACACTGCATATTCCCTGAATAATTCACAAGGTATTGCCAATATTATTACGAAGTGGATTTTCTACTGGATTCATAGTTAGTGACTATATTCAGTTTGGTTCCTTCCTATGGACGTGACCGGAATCTGCCATGTGCTATACAGAACGAGTATAACTTAATAAAAACATAAAAGCTGGCTGACCAACTGACCAATACTAGGTTAAAGCATAAAGAGAGAAAAGTATGACCCTTTCCTATAATTAAATGTAGAGTTAAGAATCCTCATCATCATCTGCCTGACGCTGCCTCGCGTTTCGCGTAATGTAACTCAAAACATCAATACGGACCTTTCCTTTATCGTTTCTAAGAGTATATCTGCAGGCATAGTATGCTGAGCGTAGCTGGGAAAAGTTATTAAGGTTAAACAAGTCGGTACGTTGTCCATACAAACGCTGTAAGTGTTTAATGTCTACTATTTATTAATGTGCGTCCGAAGTTAAGTTTGATACTGGATTATCTTGCCTTGGATCTTGGATTATCTAGGTACGTTACCCTATATGCTACGGTAAAATCAGATTACCTTGAAAGTTACAAGCGTCGAAAGATTTAGTACTAAATCTTGTAACGTACCTAGATAACGGCAAGATAATTCAGTATCAAACTTAACTTCGGACGCGCGTTAATAAATAGTAGACATTAAACACTTACAGCGTTTGTATGGACAACGTACCGACTTGTTTAACCTTAAGTGACACATGAGGCTAGATGGCGTTGTTTCAAATGTATTTGGTTGTTTGAGTTAGCGATTTGTGTCGAAGGTAAAAGGAAACATCAAAAAGTACTGTGAGAGTCACAAGGAAGTCATAACACTAGTTCAGGAGTCCCCTAACCTGTTCAAATGTAATTGTGCATTTCGACGATGTAAGGGGGCACTGGGGTACCAACTGAACTGGTATAGACCAGTTTAAGCATGCCAAGGACTAATAAAATTTGACTGCAAAGTTCTCTCTGGTCCATGATTTGATTTAACATTTCTTTTGTAAATTATCTAGAATCGCCCGTGAGTATACCAATTATAAGAATCTTTGTCCTGACTGACTGGGATATAGACAACGCACAGCCTAAACCATTGGTCGTAGAGTCTTGAAATTTTCAGTCTTGGTGCGCAAAAGTAAACTATAAAAAGAATTCCTGAATTCAACCTCTAAGCGTGTATAGCGGGGGGTTGAAGTTTGTATGAAATAGCTTCAAAGGGACAAGTCGCGCGCGTTTCGCTAGTTTTCATATAAATTTCAACCCGCATTGTATCAATTTATGGGTTGAATTTCTGGAATTCTTAGTATACTTCTAACTCCTAAAAAAGTATTAGTATTCCATTAGTCATGGTTCCCTCCGATTACAAGTTTTGCTTAGTTTAGGGATAGATGATATTGTATAAAACGACGTGATAGGTTGCAAGCCCATCGCCGCTGCTAGAATACTAACTGGTTTCCTCACGATGTTTTATATAAATACATAAAACACATAAACACATAAATTTTTCGAACGGAAAACCAATGGTGCACGACCGGGATTGAACCTACGACCTTAAGCTCACAAGGCGGGGTCACTCCAACTAGACTCCTGGTGCTTCACAAATACAAACCAAACCAAAACAAAGCAATTAATGATGTAAATTGTGTTAGTAGCACAATGTAAATGCATTTGTCATCGGAACGATCGGCAATTAGTTTCTGTCTCGGGCTATACATCACTGACTGACCTCAAGTTAAACTAGCTATAGCTATGAATATGACCTATCCGGAAAGAGGTCGTTCACCTCATCGATATGAAGAACAATCTAGGTTTGATTACACAGTTTTTGATTCAAAAAACGAGCAGCAGAAAACTTTCCGTTAAGACGGGTGGGATTTCAGAATTGAAATCGCAATAAATATAGTATAATAATAATAATGCTGGGCAATCCACACAGCATCATCTAGCCCCAAGCTAAGCAGAGCTTGTGTTATGGGTATTAGATTACTGATATAATTAATACAATACGTTACATTCATAGATAATTTATTATTATACATAGAAAATACCCAGAATACCCGGAATAAATATTTGCAGATCGTACTAACATTTATCCCAAGGCGGGAATCGAACCCGCAACCTCCTGCGTCGCTAGCGGACATTCACCCGCCGCGCCACATCGGTCATCGTCGATTGAAATCTTTATAAGTATAGCATACCTACAAAATCTAACGTTGTTCCTTCTTAAGTAAAACCCACGATAAAAAACATTATTCTATACATATGTTACGATACGTAAGGTTTATTTTAATTTAACAACAACAGGTTTTATCATTAAACCTTTTTGGGCACCAGCTTTCAATATTCCTTAGTCTAATTTTTGTGTTTTATTTTCTTCTACATTAGAATTTAAGGTTACTTTTTGTATTACTCTTATTGATGTTGCTGTGTGGATTGTCCAGCATTATTATTATTATTATATTATTGTTGTCAAACATAGTATTCTTGCCTTGGATACCAGTTGGTGCAGTTGATCTTATAAGTTCACACATATTCAAGCAGAGTTAGATCTTTAACCCTTGGGATTCGACCAACCCCTCAACAACTTAGCGAAACTGTTAGATTCCCGGATCAAAGAATCTAACGCAATTTATTTTCTTGAAAACAATTCAAAAGTTAATTAATTTCTGATGGATCTTCATTTATCAGAAAGTTCCGTTATTGAAAAAGATTTCTAATCTAAAAAATTTAAAGATCATGTAGATGTATGTAAGTATGATATCTTATTTTAGATTTAATTATTTAAATAACTTAAGAAAAGTAAAAGGATATAAACAAAATGACGTGCGGTAGTCCCGACCTAGCTTCTGACGCCCCCATGGAACACCAAGGGGTTGTTATTTGTTTCATTTATACTAGTAACTGCTAGTTTTATGGTGCACCCCAACCAATTTTCTCATTTTGAAATCCTCTTCATCCAAAGGCTGTCTGGAAGAGATCGCTTTTTAGCGATAAGACCGCCCATTATACATTCTCAGCTATTGTTAATTATTTTTTTCTCTCATTATTAGTTTGTAAGGTGTACAATAAAGTATTTTCATTCATTCATTCAAAGGATGTCTATACCACTATGCTGCACTATGCTTATTTCTGTTGCCAAGCAGTTTGATGTGTTTTAAAAGGTGTTGTAATAAAAGAACCAGCCAAGTGCGAGTCGGACTCGCGCACGAAGGGTTCCGTACCCTATATAATAAAAACGGCAAAAAAACCACGTTTTTTGTATGAGAGCCCCTTAAATATTTATTTTATTCCGTTTTTTAGTATTCGTTGTTATAGTGGCAACAGAAATAGGTACATCGTGTGTCAACTCTCTAACTATCACGGTTCATGAGATAAACCTGGTGACAGACGGACAGACAGACAGCGGAGTCTTAGTAATAGGTTCCCGTTTTACCCTTTGGGTACGGAACCCTAAAAACAATACCAGGATTTAGAAAAATAGTCATTTTTATTGAAGTCTACCTATCAAATTGATTTTAGTTTACTCTGGGTTGTAATTGATTTGTACGTGTGATTTTCCCGTTAAATTTTTCGGGAGTAACAACGAGTACCTGTTTATGTGTGAAAAGCGTGCTTATGTCCAACCCGCCATAAACTCTAGCGGCCCTACATTTCCCTACGTTACAGACATAAACATTACTACAGTTTATTTGCATAGTCCTGAACTCTAGGACCTTGGACGCCCACGTATTTGGCGCGCTATTTCGATGCCCACCCACGCACGTACAGCTGACGCTAACTGTAGGACTTGTTAGACCCGGCTGTGGCCAACTGACCCCACCTCTTGATCTTCCTGGTTATAATAGCTTCACAACTTTAGATATTCCCTCAGACCTCTTAGTACGAGTAGTATTAACTCAAGATTCTTTGAGGATGTCTAAGGGATACCCCCTTGACATATTGAATAATGATTCCTTGAAATATTACATTTATTTACAAAGAAAATTATGACTAATACAAGTATTTATAATTGGTATGTACAAAATACATGTGAAACAGTTGAGCTATCTAAAGACCGTTGCAAACGATCTAAAGGTAGCTCAACTGATCCAGATCAGTGCCAATCGGAAGCGTTCCCAAAACACTGGCTGCATTGCCACGCTGAATGGCAATGCTGATTCGTGTTGAAATATTACATTTGACTCATATCCAGATTTTGCAGTAGTTAGTATTACATACGTGACAGGTTGCAAGCCCATTGCCGCTGTTAGAATACTAACTGGTTCCGTCACGAGGTTTTCTTTCATCGTTTGAGAACACTGGTATTGCGGATACACATTTTTCGAATAGAAAAATCCATTGGTGCTCGACTGGATTCGAACCCACGACCTTAGGATCAGAAGGCGGGGTTACTCTCACTAGACCACCGGTGACCGGATCGTAGTCAGATAATCTATAATCTCATTAAAGTCACCTAATCAGATTTTTTCTATGTAATTGCTGATGGAAAAAGCCCACCTGATGTTAAGTAGTTACCATCGCCTATAACTAAGCATTACATTGCAGGTCACGCAGGTGCCCTACAATGCACTGCTTTGCGTTCATCAACCTGAGGCATACAGGTGTCAAGCCATATGCCTGTAATTTCGCCGGCACCCACACTCTTCAAACCGGATCACAGCAAGCTGCTTGGCGGTAGAAATAGGCATGGTGGTAGTACTTCCCCGGACGTGCCCTTCACTAAGAGTTCTACTACTACTGAGACCTGCTTTAGGTATTTTTGTAAGGGTATAATAGGCTTCGATTTAATGGTATGGATGCCGTGAGTCAGCACGATGTATCATCAGTTTTCCTACAAACTGACACCGATTTATTCCGTCCACCACACCGTTAGCAGCCATGATAACATCTCTCAAGGACAAAACGGCTGTATGTCTTTTTTAGGGTTCCGCGGAGCTGTTATTAAAATGCCGATATAAGTGCAGTTCTTGATAACAAAATTATTTTGATACTTTTGCTCAGAGATTTCACTATTCCATTTCAGAGCTGAATTCGTAAATTTTAGACATTTTCATTTTTTAATCACAAAACTTCTAGAGCATAATTTACCTTTTGACATGATATCACTTGTTTCCTGATAAGACAACTCCGAAACTACTAAACCTACCGAGGTAATATCCATCGTTTTCTGTCTTTGTTATGTGACTTTTTTATACATAAATGGTATATGAATCTGGAAGTATGACATGAAAAATGATTGATCAAACAATAAAAACAATAGGCATTCGTTCACTATTTAGCTTTGATTCGATCCTTTGAATGTTGTATCTGAATTTTGTTTTTGTCCATAATAAAAAAACATTTTGTATCATAAAATTTATCGGAAATTAATCAATGAAAAAAACTAGCTATTTAAAAAAGATGGCAGTTGAATTTAGGCATTAGTTGTAAACAACCAAACTTAAAAACAAAACAAGAAACTTACGACTAGGTTCCTACCGTGTTTTGCTATGATTCTATTTACAGTCATCCTCAAAGAATCTTGAGTCAGTACTACTTGGTACTTATAGATCAGTGGGGATATCTACCATGTCTAGAAATTAAATAATAATATATTCTGAAATAATAAAACCAATAAATTACAAATTACACACAAAAAGACAAATATGTATCATCAATTTACATATTTGCGGTTTCCGCTCTGGTGTATCGAGAGCCAGAATGTTATTTCTCTCTTTTATATTTACAAAACATTAAAATAATGAAGCTCCAGTATTCTTCGGGCCAAAGATGGTGATAGGCATAGGTACGTCCGAGGTAGCGTAAGTCCCGGGCACCGCACTGCGACTGGTTGCGGCAGGACCGACTCGGGTAAAGGGGTGTTCGGGTTCAACTGCTTATGAACGTATGGATTCACACTTTGTGCTGTACAACCTGACTATAACAAATGACTGACCTTACTAATAAAAAACTGTCATAAGATGCCACACAAAATGATCGATTAGGAAATAAGAAAAAAGAAAATCGTATTAATTAATAAAAAAAACCGTGATGTCAATGAAATAACTTAACGTCACGTCGTCAGTCTAAATGAGTCCACTGTTGGATATAGGCCGCCTTCATATTTAGGGAAGAGTTGCCATAATTGCCACGCTTGAAAAGCAAATTGATAACCGCATGTTGATGTTTAGCACTCAGGAGATGTAGCTGTCTCTCTTACGTCATTCATGGCAGATAATGGAGGTATGGGGTTCTATTCTAAGCCGGGAATACCAAAATTTCTTAAATTACGCTATACATTTTTTTAAAGTATAACACAAAAAAGACTTGCTTATTAAAATTAAGTTATAGTCAGATCCCTGTAGTATGGATAATGATACCTACATTTTAAAACTAAAACCTTCGATCATTTTTTTACGAAATACGGGACACAAACCTACAATAAATAATAACTCAATATAAACTACGTGTTTCAAATGCATTTTTATGCACACTAGGTATGTATATTTAGCGGTTATCTCGTATGCAAAACGCTTCAATGACAATAAAATCTAGCAAAACAGAAAAGAAAAAAAAGCTTTTCATTGACCCAAACAGGTATATTATCATTTACCTACTTGCATTCGTCACTTAAAACTACGCTATACAAAGCAAGTACCTACCTACCTACTTACGTACCTTGCTACAAAATGGAAGAGAGATGGAGAGAGGACGATTGCATGCAGGTAAATACGGCCACAACCTTTACCTCACTGACAAATAACCAGAATAAAGGCCGAAGTTGAACTGTTTGTGGCAATTTTCATAAACTTCAGTGCGATAATGAAACGGTTTTTAACCACAAGGGTGTTGTAAATTTGACAGCCTGTGGTTAGAAGGCTTTGATTTACGTGATTTTTAATTATTTCAACACCTTATCCCAATCAATCAAATATATCCTGCCTCACAATTCAGTTGGTAGCTTTGCCGTCTGTAATTTTAAGCTGTTTTGAATCATAAGTATTAAGCAATCATAGTTTGCTCTGTAATGGTTTCTTCTTTTATATATCTTTTGCTTGGCTCGGCTCGGCTTTTATATGGTTTCTGTGGATATGAAAAATGGTAGCCCCCACAGTTGAAAGCACCAACTTCGATTTGACATATTGACAATTGACATCAGGTATCGGGTTTTTTCCATTCAAAACGGCTAAAAATTTAATTATTTTTGAATTTTTCGTGATCTATTGTAACTAAATCCTTAAGGTGTCTACGATTGGGTCCTTCACGGTTCTTGTATTAGCTCTTTCTTTTTTAAAAGTTTATTACTTCAATAAAAGTTCACATTTCTGAGAATGTGAACACGTGACCTCCGTGACTGGCCGTGGTATCTACTTCCTTCAAGTTCATATCGATTCAGATTCTTGTTATCAATCGCACAAAGGTCATGTCAATGCAATTTTTAATATAAATGTTGAAAAATATGATAGACTAGCGAACGCGCAATGTTATTTTTATACAAAATTCAACCCCCACTGTACCCATTTAGCGGTTGAATTTTGGGAATTCCTTTCTTAGTACACCTCTACGTACTAAGACGAATTTACCCTAAAAAATTCAAATCTCTACGACCTGTGGTTTAGGCTATGCGTTGTATATGTCAGTCGGCTAGTCAGGTTAAAAAATCTCATAGGTAATTGGAATAGATTGGTATAGATATAGTTATGTCTTCTATCTATTTTGGAATGAAAGCATTGCTGTTAAGCACTATCTCATGTACAGTCAGCTGCACTGGAATGTATACAATGCGTAACTTTCAAAATAGTGTCACAATGTAACAGTTAGTACTGATTACATGGTATTTGTTTCTACTGTCTAAAAGTTTAAAGTAATGTTGTAATATGATATAGTAAAATAATAGATATTGACACACAGTCACACAACATCTTCTAGCCCGTTACTAAATAAAGGTTGTACTATGAGAACGAGATGACTGATAAAATACTTTTTAGTAAATTTTTTTTTTAATAAATACATACTTAGAGTAGGTACCTACATATAACACCCAGACAGAGAACAACCGAGTATGAGTCTTACAAACGTAAAATACTTAACAAAAGATTGCAGCTGGTTTGAATGCAATCCCACCAAATCGTCATATCAATGAGTTGGAAGTATGTCAGTGTGACTGTAGGTACTTATGTAATATTTACCACTCACGATAATAACATCCTCGTTTGAATCATGCACATTGATGTGTTTGTTACGAGATGTATGATTGTACTATTTATATAGCTTGAGAGATGAATCATTCTACCAAACACAAATAAAAAAAATAAAAACTATTCCATACTAAGTAAAGTCTGTACTATAGGAATGATACTGAGTTGCGAGGCTAGTCACAAACACCTAAACGGCACAATGATAATTTTATTATAAGGCATAAAACCTCACAAATTTGTTATCTGTTGCCCTATCAAATCACAAAGCCAGAAAGTGCTGGCCGCAAATATAAAAATAGAAATGAGTAGGTGCGTTGGTACTCGAACTTTCCATTTTCAAAACACAAAAAAAAACCGAGCTAAGAAAATGTAATTCTACAACCGCGTTCTAAATTCAAATGTCCGTATTCCAGCGCCCGCTAACTTTTTAATTTCTCTTTCAACGAGGCAAGCCGCGAAGATTTTTATTAGTCCGGAAATTAAGCACTGGAGTTAAGTGGGCCGCTAGAAGTTGGATGCCCACGGTTTAAGCTACTCATAGACGCATGGCGTCGCACTTACACTTATTCTACACTTTATTGTGTAGCATGTTGAGAAATGCGGATTGAACTGTAATCGCGTACCTACGTATCGTCTCATTCTGAAAGCTCAAATTTTGTATCAAAAACTATCACCACCACAAAAAACGATCGTATGCGGTTATATGGAAAGAAGCCTTTGACGCTTGCCAACCTGGCAACAGGAAATTGTCAATAGTTGCGGCTTAACGTGGTACAAATTGAACTCTCTAAAGATATTTTATTAAGATGTTGAGAAGATCAAGTTCGTAGAAAATATCTTACTGCTGTGATTTTATTACTGGAAAAAGAAAAAATATGTTTATTTACTTATTTAATTTAGTTGATACGGTAACCCAGGTAGGTACATCAGTCAACAAACAAACACAAAATTAAAATATTAGTAACAGACATGACGATAGTAATTTCAATAATATGTCATGTCATGATTAAGAAATGTCAAAATCGTGTCACTAAATGAAAGTGTCACCAAAATTATCGAACAGAACAGAAAAAAAAACAATTAAAATGAAAAACGATGGTAGAAAATCGTCATGCCAGTATCAAAAGCTAACATTTTGAAATTGGAATTGGAATAATTTGCAAAGCACACAGAAACAAACCGTCTAGGACTAGTCTGTCATTGGGAGCGCCAGTAGCTGTCTCACTGGAAGTGTTATACTGTGACCTATTGACACTATAGTAGGACACATTTTTGACGAATATAGAACGGGCTTTTCTTGGCTATTGTATGGCGTTGGTTGCGTAAGCGGAAATTATTGGTACCACACTTCATTTGGGATTATTAGACGGGGCCAAAAACGCACGTTGGTCTATTTATTTGCTAGAGTGAAAATGTACATAATACAAAGGTACACAATGCTTAAAATGAGAATCAACGAAACAATAGGGAAACTTATGCCTCTTACTAGTATATAGGCATCTATTGTTGATCATTTTAACGGTGACTTCATATAATTTTCATAAAAAATGGGTAGGTATATTTAATAATATCTAATATGGTTGCGAAGACATCAGATATCAGTTCTAGCCCGTGTCCTAACCGTCATCATGGCGCATGATTGGCGGCAGAAATAGGTATGGTAGTACATAGTACTTTCCCGGATAAGCCCTTCCACAAAGACCTCTACTGCTTCTATACTACACTTCTATATCCCTAGATAGACCTGAATAAATGATTTTTAACTTTTGACTTTTACACCTGCCTAACGAACATTAACTGCAAGGCAAGTACTTAGATATAGGTGATGATAACCACTTAACATCAGGTAGGCTGTAGGTCAGATAGACCATCTGCTTGCTTGATCAGCATGTAGAATAAAATATATTTAGAATCGTATTCGTCGCTTATCTAGAGACGGGGCCGTAAGCTGCTCGTAAAGATGTCACTTGCAAACGGACGAAGGGTCGCGACAGGATACGATTTGGCGAATTCGCACCGTTACTGTTGATTTTCCTTGGATTGACGTGAATCGGTAGGTTTATTATGATTTGTACCGTTTAGGGGGCAACCATTGATTACATGATATACGGAGGTAAAATTAATTTAATCGTCTATTTTTAACGATCAGTACAAGTTATACGGAATGCACAAATTGTTTTTATAAATCTCGGGTAATAACTGGTGAGCCGAGGGAGTGCAATATACTGAGTATTGCATAGTGTAACGCCCGCCCTACAATCATCCCATTGTAAACAAAAACATAAAAAAGTCGATTTGTTATTATTATTATTCTTTAATACTTTATTGCACTAAAAAATATACAAAAGGTGAGCTTAATTAAATACAATAATTACATGGATACAAATAATTGTGATTAATAATTGTGGTGATTTAAATTAATACAATCAAACACAAAAGTAGCAACTTTTTTTATAGTTTATAGATAAACGTTTGACTGCAATCTCACCTGATGTTAAGTGATGATGCGGTCGACGGTGTAGCACGTTTACCAACAACTTCTACATTGCGACGCCAATGCACACAGAAATGTGCGGTGTTGCAAATATAGTGGCTGATTTCCCGTTGTACTTAATAGAGGTGTATTAGGGAAAAATAAATTTAAACCCTAATCGGGCACAACGGGGGTTGAAGTTTGCATGAAAATAACGCAGACGAGGTCGTGTGTTTCGCTACTACAATTTTTTTTTAACCTACTGTGTCCCACTGCTGGGCAAAGGTCTCCCTCAATGGTCAACTATAATAATAATAAATGTATTATTGTACCAGCCAATAAATTCAAATCAGGATATCCGGTATCCAATAATCACTTGATTTAAATGTTTAATAACGATCAATATTCATGACTGTATTCCGTCGGTAATACAACAGTCGACAAGCCGATATGCAATATGCAATAATTATGCTTATGAGATCAACGCTCTCAGGATTATCTTGCAGAGATATATTGATATGTAACTATAGTTTACACTTATATGATTCAGTGAACTCAGTACATGTATTATGTACATAGACGCTAAGTCAATCTTATGACGCATGTAAGATTTGTTATTCGATGTTTTAATTTATATTTGTGAGTGCAATTTTTGAGTAGTAAAAATAATAAAATAAATATATAAATAATGCTGGACAATCCACACAGCATCATCTAGCCCTAAGCTAAGCAGAGCTTGTGTTATGGGTACTAGATGACTGATATACTTAATACAATACTATATTACATACATAGATATTTTTTACTATGCATAGAAATAAGTCAGTACAGAAATAAGTAAGTAGAAGTAAGTAGTTAAATAAGTCTGCATAAAATATAGCTACAATGTTAAAATAAGAACATTAAAAATCGGCCCTAAATATCGAGTCGAAGCCGATTTTTAGGGTTCCGTTCCCAAAGAGTAAAACGGGACCCTATTATTAAGACTCCGCTGCATTGTCCGTCTATCACCAGGCCTCATGAACCGTGATAGTAAGAGAGTTGAAATTTTCACAGATGACGTATTGCTGCTGCCACTATAACAACAAATTCTAAAAAGCAAAATAAAAGAAATATTGAAGGTGGCTCTCACACAAGGTGAATCACCTAATATACTTACTTAGTAGTAGTAGAGCGCTTAGTGGAGGGCTCGTCCGGGGCAGTACTACCACCATGCCTATTTCTGCCGCCAAGCAGCTTGCTGTGTTCTGGTTTGAAGGGTGTGGATGCCGGTGTAATTACAGGCACATGAGGCTTAACACCTGCATGCCTCAGGTTGATGAGTAGTGCATCGTAGGTGACGTTCCTAACGAGCGTGACCTACGAGGCAATGCTTTGTTATAGGTGATGGTAACCACTTAACTACAGGTGGGCCATCTGCTTGTTTCTTCAGCAAGTTATATAAAAAAGAAACAAATTAAAAAACCGTAGCGAAGTTCTGAAATCGTAGCGTAGCTCGTAGCGCTAGGAAACAGCTACGCTCGTAGCTAGTTTAATATTACTTTCGTTAGTAGGTCAAACTTAAAGAAAATGACTATACTTTTGAACACCAATATAGCTGGCGAAATTCACTAAAGTTTTTTAATAGCATAGAGTCATGAAAAAAACCTCTAATATCTGCATAATTGAATGAAACGAGAGTCGCACGGAATCATGCAAAAATACTTGAATATGGTTTGCTTGTAATTATCTGCAAGATGGCGCAGTTCCGTGTGAAGGCACTTAGGTGATTCAGCTTTCGCTTGAACTGAAGTCTGAACCGTAGGCCGAGTATATTGAATAGGATACTCAAAGTAACGATTTGTTATTAATATTTTTTGAGAGTGATTGTACTCTTTGGACAAACATATTTAGGCTTTACATATTTATATTTTGCATGCACCACATTACCACCATATCACTAGACATACTACGAGAGCACCAGTGGTCTATTGGAAGTGACCCCACCTTCTGATCCTAGGGTCGTGGGTTTGAATCCTGTCATGTTGTATTGTTTTGTAAAAAGAATCACACAAACAAGCAAGAAAAACCAAACTAGTTTCTTGCTTGTTCTAGGTTTTTATTGAACAAGCATGGCCCACCTGGTGTTAAGTGGTAACCATCAAGTATAAGAAAACATCGTCAACGTGGCGTACAATGCGGTGCTTTGTGTCCTGGGCATACTTCATGTACCTACAATTTCACTGACATCCCATCAAACCAAAAATTTCCACCTTGCCAAAAACGTCTAGCTAAAAATGCAGAAAACTTTTATTAAAATCAAATCTTAAGCTGGTTTTCATCATGACGTACACCGTACAGTATACAAGGTTATTTTCCACTTATAATGTCAAATGCAGGCGGTACCAGGTCACTGAATCACTTGGCATGGAGCCAGGACACCAGGTGCTCGTCTATGAAACTACACTTGGGTAAAAGCATTTAGTGTCTGTACACGTGCACACAGTTGCTTTGCAACGGCATAGCTTTAGCTATTCGTATTGCGAAACGGCAATGTATTTTCAGCCAGCCACTATCCATGTATGTCGATAGCCAATCAGGGGGGTAAGCACGGACGAATTCCACTTTCGTATCGTAACGGTCTGTAAACCTAACGTATTCACGTTATATAGGTTTACGCACCGAGACGATACATGGTAGCACGAATGACAACCGATTTACTAACTTCCTATCGAATTACGTTACTTTACGGAACTAGCTATCGTTTACTTTACGTACGTAATGCCAAAAGTGTTAGTGCTTCCCATTTTAGTTCTCTTTACGCACGATAGAGGCACTGTTCAAAACCTCATACATTTTGGTAGCGTTAGCGTGACGTCACGATAGCCAGTTCGTGCTTAGGCCCCAGTTGGGTTTACGGCGATGTATTAGTCAAGTCTAAAGTCTTAAGCATCGTCGCAAGGTAGCCAGTCTGTCGGTATTCTACAGGATACATTTCGGCGAGTGTGCCTTAGAGCTTTACAAACTGATTCCCCCATCTCCATTATATCATCGGACCACCAGACGTACGGAGACAAGACACCCGTTTATGGTTGACACCCTTTCCACTCGCACCAAGCGCTTTGCCTCAACTTTTATTATGCGCACAGCAAAAGAAAGAAACTCATTGCCGTCGTGTGTTTTCACGGTCACGTATCATTTGGATGTCTTCAAAAGAAGAGTGATTTAGGTATCTTCTAGGTAAGCATGCTACACCGTCGACCGCATCATCACTAAATATTACTCAAAATATCTTCTGTCACTGTTTGTCATTATCCGTTAATAAGAGATAGCAGTAAGTCAAGCGTAATTTAACTTATAACAGATAAGTGAGGCAATAAGAAGCTACAGTAAAACATGTCTTAGGTATCCGTGTGCACGTGAAAAGACACTCCTGAAATATGAACCGGAACTCAATAAAGACGAATGCAGTCATTTTGAAATGATACTTATATTTTGCTTAGAAGTATTTTCTTTTTCTTTGCAGGTATTTTCTAGCTTTTATAGAATTGGGTATTGGGTACACTGAGAAAAATGAATTTCGAGCCTAAGGTTAAAAAAGTCTTACACCGTTGAATTGTAATTTCGCTGGGCGAGTTTATAACGCTTACGTTAGTTTTTACTTTTCAAAGTGAATACGTCAGAATGATACCGTCTATTACACACACAGAACGGCCGGAACAACTTTATAAGGCGTTTCTGTTCGTTGTTACGTTTGGTCGGTTTTTTGCCTTCATACGAACAAAATCGCCGTAATAACAGCACTTTCCGCTTTTCACTTTTCTCAGCGCAGAGGTTGAACCAGAAATTTATAACAATGAGTGAGGCGGTCTATAACCTTTAGTTCCAAATTAGTTATTTTTAGTGCCCTAACTATAGACTCAACAGATATAGACCACAGAGCAGTTCTCGTTTTGTAACATCCCTTGTGATGCTATTGTCTCCTAGTTTACTCGTAAAACTAGATAAGTTTTTAATTTGTTAGTTATACATTAATAAATGAATAGCATCACGACTGGTGGGTAGTCAGAGGTACGTCTAGATATTACATACCCACATTTTGCAATAGCTGGTATTCCATACGTGACAGGTTGCAAGCCCATCGCCACTGCTAGAATACTAACTGGTTTTTTCACGATGTTTTTATTCACCGCTTGAGAGCATTGCGCAGCTATATTTTTCGAACAGAAAAACGTTGGTGCTCGAACGAATTCAAACCCACGCCCTCAGAAAGCGGGGTTACTCCCACTAGGCCACTGGCGTTCGCTTCTTTCAACAACATGTAGAAAAAGTCAAAATATCATAAGACTTTGGACTTAATGGTCATAAGCGCTGCGTCAGTCCGCATGTTATTTTAAACCTTATTTCGACGAGGTAAGGTACGTATTACACGCGTCGAGAAACTCGGCTAGCATTACTCTTTTTTTTTTATAAAATTTGCTGATGGAACAAGCGTATGGCCTACCTGATTTTAAGTGGTTACCATAGCCTATAACAAAGCATTGCCTTGTAGGTCACGTTAGTTAGGAACATGCCCTACAATACACAGCTCTGCGTCCATCAACCTGGGGCATACAGGTTTTAAGCCTCACGTGCCTGTAATTACACCGGCACCCACACCCTTCAAACCGGAACACAGCAAGCTGCTTGGCTGCAGAAATAGGCATGGGGACTTCCCCAGACGAGCCCTTCACTAAGAGCTCTACTACTACTAAACTACTACGCTCCACTACTACTCTTATAAGTAACAGCTTCATGAAACACGCCCTTAAGCCGTACGTTCCATAACCTGGTTTGTACCGAGGTCATATTCTGACAGAGCGTCTAACTGGAACTTTATTAGGACATTCTTATGCAGAATGGTGCAGTAAATTTAACTTTATCTGTCGGTTATCGCGGTGAGGCGAATAGAACGATACACAAAGGTCAGGTTAGGCTCTGTTTAGACTGTCAATACTGCTTGTGTAGGCGACACACGCCGTAGTATTTTAATTTTAATTTTGAATGACGACCGATGTGGCGCGGCGGGGGAATGTCCGCTTGCGACGCAAGAGGTTGCGGGTTCGATTCCCGCCTTGGGATAAATGTTTGTACGATCTGCAAATATTTATTCCGGGTGTTCTGGGTGTTTTCTATGTATAAAAAAAAATATCTAAATATGTAAGTATATCAGTCATCTAGTACCCATAACACAAGCTCTGCTTAGCTTGGGGCTAGATGATGCGGTGTGGATTGTCCAGCATTATTATTATTATTATTATTTTATATATTTTTTCCTATGTATTTTTTCAGCTTAATATTGTACTTAGTTACCTACCTACTTTATTTTTATCCACAATATTAGTTTGTGTCCTATTTAAATATTTGGTACTGGTAACGCCATCTGTTGGCACCACTTGGCACCTTACTTCTGACGTTGCCCTAAATGTTGTGTTTTTGTTCGATCACCTACAGCTTGAAAATAGTTGATATTCTAAACTGTGAGAGCTGTGTGGTTCGATCTTCACCTAGAACGAATATTTGTGTGATGAACACAGATGTTTGTTCTGTATCTGATTGATTGTATTTTAAATATGTATTTACAAAAAAAAAGTATATACGTATTCTATTAGCTACCTAGTTCCCATAGTAAATACAAGTTTTGCTTAGTTAGGAATTGAGAGCATTGTGTGAATGTTACATTACATACAGAGAACAAACATCTACGGTAATGACACAAATTTTTGTCCTCGGTGGGAAAGGAACCCGCAACTTACAGCACAGAAGGCAGAGTTACTAGCAACTGCACTGTGAGGCCAGGGAATGAAAAATATATATTGCTAACGAATGACATTAGCTAGAAGTAAACTGTTATCTGATCGAGATTTGAAAATGAAAATATTCATGGTAAAAGTAAGTGTCACTTCAGTCCTTAGATATTGATCAATTGATCAGTCAATCGGGTGTAAGAAGACGCCGACACCGCTTCTTGATCCGAACGATGCCAATTTAAACGCGCTCATTTGCACCAATGAGTTTCACGATTTTCTCGCTTTTATGTGTGAGGGAAAGAGATAAGAAAAATGCTGGTTTCTCTATTATTGTAGATGATAAGTGGCGTACTTGCAATATTTTGCCTGTTTTCTTACAAAATTGACCCCCCTGCATCTGATTATGTCTAAGGAGGGTTGTCAGAGGCACGTCCAGATAGCACATTTGGTACACACCCACATTTTGCACTAGATAAACTTAAAAATCAGTGCAACAGTGGATTATATCGTGTGAATGTACCCTAATTTTAAACTAGAGTATGGTACCGTTCGCGTATCAAAACATCAACCTAGATTATGAGATACAAAACGAATTTAAAATGAAAACAAAAGCTGTAGATAAAATAACTTACTACTAACGATATCGCTAATAGAATGGTCCAAATTGACATAAGTCTGCCACAGCGTTACGTGGTCTACTTGTCAACGAATATACAAGATGAATTTCCTCGAACGTCAATTGAGTTTAAAATATGAACGGCTTTGTAAAAAAAATCTTCTAATTTTGGAGTAAGTTGATATTTTTGCATATCTTCTTTCTGATAAAAAAAACACCTGTGAGCCTTTTGTTGATAAATAACTATAGAAAATAATCGTTTACACATAATGTAAAAAGCAGAAAGAAACTAGCACAATCACATTGAAATAAACTATTTTACTCGACATTGTATCAATAGTAAATAGAAATAACAAACGTAGAAATAGAATCGCTTTGAAGCGAATGCATACTGTCTAGGCTAGGTTAACTTAATAACGTCATACTTGATGTTTATCTAGTTGGTATCCGTTTAGCATCGAAGTTTGTCTGTTTGATAATATTATTAGTATCAAAATGAAGCTCTAATATTCTAACGTTTATACTAAGGCCTTGACTTCGTTTAAGACTTACTTAGTTACTGTTTTGGTTATATTCCATTGAAGCTGTGGAAGTTTTAAAGTGGTTACCATCGTTTATAACAAAGCATTGCCTTGTAGGTCACGTTCGTTAGGAACGTGCCTTACAATACACTGCTCAGCGTCCATCAACCTGCGTGTTAAGCCTCTGTGCCTGTAACCGTGATTATTTGAAACCGCCCTTATGATATCCACTTATAATAATAATAATAATAATTAATAATGCTGGACAATCCACACAGCATCATCTAGCCCCAAGCTAAGCAGAGCTTGTGTTATGGGTACTAGATGACTGATATACTTAATACAATACATTACATACATACATATTTTTTATTATGCATAGAAAATACCCAGAACACCCGGAATAAATATTTGCAGATCGTTCAAACATTTATCCCAAGGCGGGAATCGAACCCGCAACCTCCTGCATCGCAGGCGGATATTTGCCCACCGCGCCACATCGGTCGTCAAACTTAAGGGGACAGTGTCGTTAGCGATGACTATTCTTTGCCAAGATCACCACTACCAAATCCCTATAGCAGTATTACCACGACAAAGTTATATTTCGTGTTAAAGTAACATGTTTCGTTTGTTTTCAAAGTTCAAACTTCACCAAGTCACCACAATATCACCGGGCAAGTGAACTAGGTGAAAATTAATAAAGTTCTTGCGTGTGTTGGTTTAAACTTGTTAGTAAATGTTCAAAAACTGTAATTCGAATATACGATGAGTGGTCACGACAAACTGGCGAAAATAAACATTATTGTCGGAAACTATTGTTTCAAGTTACGGCAAAAGGGATTTGCATGTGAGTTAATAACTTTCGACTTTATTGCTATAAGGATAAAGGTGGTTTTGGTAATGTGAGTGTACAAAATGTGTGTTACGAAAATTGGTATGGTCTAATACACGTCCGCGTAGAGCTTTTGTAGGTGTGATTTATAAATGGTAGTTTTTCCTGTAATTTGTGTGATTCACTATTTTTAGTACCCCAAATTACACGATAATTAATGGTTTGATTGTAATTTCTTTTTTATGTTATACTTTAGCTAGCAAATCTAAAAAATCAGATATAACTTACTATTTTATTCGGGATTAATTATTGGGACACTAACAACCGTAATAATAATAACATGTCTAAGCGGGGTAGTCAGAGGTATGTCCAGATAGTACATTTGGTACACACCCACAGTACTCACAGTAGTTGGTATTCCGTACGTGACAGGTGGCAAGCCCATCGCCACTGCTAGAATACTAACTGGTTTCCTCACGATGTTTTCCTCCACCGTTTGAGAGCACTGGCGTCTGGCATTACGCACATAATTTTTCGAACGAAAATCCATTCGTGCGCGACCGGATTTGAATCTACGACCTTAGCATCAGAAGGCGGGTCACTCCCACTAGACCATCGGTGCCGGGACGTGATTATTTTTATTGTCCCAAATGAAATGATGATAAATGGTGAAGTTCGATAAAAAAATATTCACAAAGAAAATTACGGATAATTCAAATATTTATGTACAAAATATATGTTAAACTATTGAGCTATCTACAGACCGTTGCAAATGATCTAGAGATAGCTCAACTGATCCAAATCGTACCAATCGGAAGCGTCCTCACAACGTAAAATTTAAATAAAAATAAATATATGTAGACATTTTTACACAACATCATCTAGCCCTGAACTAAGCATAACTTGTACTATGGAAACCAGATGACTGATAGAATACTTATATACTTTTTTTTTGTAAATACATACTTAGAATACAATATAACACCCAGACACAGAACAAACATCTATATTCATCACACAAATGTTTGTTCTCGGTGGAAATCGAACCCACCACGCACAGAAAGCAGGATTACTACGAACTGAGCTGTGACAGCTATTTCTTACAACCTAAACTCGCAATAAATCTACAACAGCAGTAAAAAGTAGCAATATGTACTCCCGCTTACAAATCAGGTTAAAACAGTAGGTAAGCAACTAAACCAACCGGGTTCAAAGGCACGTTAGACCAATTTCCGCATAGCCACGTCCGGTCGCCCTCTCGTACAAAGCACTTATACTGAATTTGAAACCTTTGGTGAGCATTTAGGACGTATAAGAGGCAGAGGGGTACAGTCAGCATCAAAATTTGTTATTTTTTATAACTAGAACAAAATTTATCTCTACAGATCAGTAAAGGCCCGTCACGTACGGAATACTACTGCAAAATGTAGACATGATTGTACCAAATGTACTATCTGGATACATCTGACTACCCCGCTTAGACATCCTCGAAGAATCTGGAGTTGGTTCTTGGGGTCAAGATCAGTAGGGATATCTACCGTGTTTGGGGAATAAAGTCGTGATTGTAGTCAAAGTAAAAAGGACATTTATTCATTGGAATCTTAAAAATGGTTGTTAAACACAAAGTTCCTCGCAGTCGTCGATAGTTTGACTGTTTTAAAAAAGTAAAAAGTATTCTTATGTTAGCTAAGTGAAATTGATAAAAAAAACTTTGTTAAATGATCATATTTTTCGTACAATTTGCTGATGGAGCAAGCCCACCTGATGTTAAGTGGTTACCATCGCATATAAAAGCATTGCCTTGTAGATCGCGTTTGTTATAGAAACGTAACGTAAATTGTCAATGCCTGACATATCACGTATCTCTAAACAACGATACGAAACTTCGTTTATCGTTTCTAAGAGTAGACCTGCAGGTTGCATGCACCATTGCCGCTTTGAAAAACCATTGAGAAACTGAAATACCTATTTATTAAACGCTGAATATTTTATACATCCACGTTCAAAGTTCAAAATTACGAAATAGATTTAGCATTTCATTCCGCTCCGGAACCAGGTGAAAGCTTTCAAAGCCTTTGTTTGTGCTTTCAATGTTAGGCAGATTTCAGACTCGGCCATTTGACGACCGATGTGGCGCGGCGGGCGAATGTCCAACATCGAAAATATCCAAAACACCCGGAATAAATATTTGCAAATCGTACAAACATTTATCCCAAGGTGGGAATCGAACCCGCAACCTCTTGCCTCGCTAGCGGACATTCGCCCGCCGCGCGTCGCTCGGTGGGATATCGATATCATTTGAAAAATCCTACTCAAATCTTTATTCCTGTCCAGCTGTAGACGAATCAATGCTTCTTCCACCAGAATTTAGTTTGTTTTAATTATTTATTGCATCACATCTATATCTATCTATACAAATAAATAAAATTGAAGTGTCTGTTTGTAATATTAAAATAACCGCTTTTTACTATATGCATATGCGATACATATACCAAAATAGCATTTATTAAAATGTTTGTCTGTCTGTCTGTCTGTCTGTCTGTCTGTCCATTTGTTCCGGGTAATCTCTGGAACGGCTGGACCGATTTCGACGGGACTTTCACTGGCAGATAGCTGATGTAACAAGGAGTAACTTAGGCTACTTTTTATCCCGAAAAAATAACGCCCAGCCCAGCCCAACGAAGTGGGCACGGGTCAGCTAGTATATATATAAAATTGAATGCCTATTTTTCTTGGTCACGCCATCACGCGTGAACGGCTGGACCGATTTCGCTAATTCGTTTATTGTTGTATTTGTTATTGTCAGGAGAAGGATCTTATGAAAGAAAAAATTAAGAAAATTGCGCGGAAAATTAGAAAATGTAAGAATACACCTTAGCGCTTTGTACAATATAAACTTTTTTGATGTAACAAATACAAATACAAATACAAATGTTTATTTTCCAAAAGAACCTTAAGACGTTTGACATAGAACTGACAGAATGCGTGTTCTCTCTCTCTCTCAGAATGCGTGCTCTCTCTCTCAAATCTCTCTCAATATCGTCAAAGAGGATGCAATATTCATAATTAAGACAGGACAACATATATCGGGTCAAAAGTCAAAAAGCGTTTATTCAGTAATATCCGCAGGGATCATCTTGAAACGTCTTAAATCTAGGTGAATCCAAGCGCCAGTTCCTCGCGACCAAGCCTAGAAGAACCGACAAAAAACTTACGGCTCCTACCGTTTTTTTGTATGATCCTGTTACAAAATAATAATAATGTAAATAATGAAGCTCCAGTGTGGTGCCAATCTAACTGAATGCTAGACAAAAAACATGCTAAGGCAATTATACCAAGAACTTAATATACAACAGAAGTTCAAAAGGCAGCACACGCTACGCTTCAACTAATAGTGATGCTTACAATCTAAGTACAGACATTGCAAAACTATATAGGGTCAGCTAGTAAAGTTTATACAAAAGAAGAGCGAGAAGTTCTCACAGTCTCACCTGTCTCACCACTACGTGAGATGTGAGTGGCGACGGGTGTGACAAATGAGCCTTATTTGCGAGAAGCACGTTATTTGTGAAACGCGAAAGTTTGAGGATAGCTGACACAAGCTCAGCGAGAACTTTGAGTATCGCTGACACGGCTGAAACATTTCCCGGGTCTAGCAGCAGTTTTGGCGCTATCGAGTCACTAATGAGACTGTCGCAGGTGCTAAAGTTAGGCGTAAACAAATACTAGAAATTGACACAAGGCTAAAGCAGACTACTAACGTAGGCCCGCGGTACTACTAACGGATGCACGAGGCTATAGAAACCGGGCATTATCCAAACAGCCCGCTTTAGTATGAAAATAGGTTCGGTATATTTTTCCCAGCGTCAGGGGTAGCTAAATTGCCAATAATAGGAATTAATGGACTAGGTCAAGGGCGGCGGGTATCGAGTGTCTAATCTAAGGGGTCCCTTACTAGTGTTCCAGGACATTATTGTAAAAGGGTCTTATGTATAGGTAGGTTTTGTCTTGGCGGGGCCCCGTATACAAATATGTTTGGAGACCCTTATGATGGGTAAAGATTTCTCGCAAAAGAAAAAAAAAATGCTTGCATAAAATTGAAAGAAATATTTATCGCCTTTTTTACTTTTGTAATTTTTACTTACGCATAATTGTATAATTGATACGGCAGATACGGCAGTAGATACGCCCCTGGGTTTTGTAGATTTATAATATACAAAAGTTATACCTACGCATGATAGTGCATCGTAGGGCTTAGTGGTTTGGACAATGCGTTGTCTGTATGTTAGTCAGTAGGACAAAAGTAAATAAAGGTAAAGGAATAATTGGTATAGATCAGTGGTTCCCAGATTCTTTTGTTTCATAGACCACTTTCAAAATTTTGCTGTATCCGGTGGACCCCCTGCATCTACATTACTACCAATTTCTAAATCTTGGCGCGATACCGACATGGTCTGGGTTCGACTCCCAGTTCGGAACTATCTATTTTTTCTCAACTTATTTAAGGTTTAATTTAGGTATCATATTATTTAAAATAACAAGCCAACATTTTAGTTCTTCACTATCGAAACCAAATTAATTTTCATGCACCCCTGCTTACGATTGTAGACCCCCATTTGTCACGTCCAACGTAGACCCCTGGGGGTCCACCACTTTGAGAATGACTGGTATATATAGATATAGAATAAGAGTAAAACGGTTTAACAATTGCATTGCCTTGCACATCACGTGCCTTTTGACGTTAGAACTTGCGCTAGAGGAACTTTTAAAGGCACACGAGTTTTAAACTTTTGCTCATGTCATATATGTCACGTGACTGCATCTTTTTATAAACTTTCAAGCGTTTGAAATGTTTGAAACTTTTTCTATTGAATCGGATTTTATAGCAAGGCGACATACAGTGCATGAAATAGTAAAAAAGTAAAGTAAAAAATTTTTATTACAGAAAAAAAGTATAAAAATCCACACTGAAAAAAAAAACAAATATAACAAAAGAAACCAACTAAGGAAATAAATATGCAGGACTAAAATACATTTTACAGACAAAATAACATTAATAATAATAATAATAATAATAATGCTGGACAATCCACACAGCATCATCTAGCCCCAAGCTAAGCAGAGCTTGTGTTATGGGTACTAGATGACTGATATACTTAATATATTACATATATAGATAATTTTTGTTATACATAGAAACACCCAAAACACCTGGAATAAATATTTGCAGATCGTACAAACATTTATCCCAAGGCGGGAATCGAACCCGCAACCTCTGCGTCGCAGGCGGACATTCGCCCGCCGCGCCACATCGGTCGTCAATCAGGTCGGTCAATAATAATAATAATAATAATGTTATTTTGTCGTATGTAATACGTACGCTCCGTACGAGCCCTTCACTAAGAGCTCTACTACTAGGTGTAGGTGTGTAAATAAAATGTGTGTAACAGCGTAAGTTTCTGAGAAAATTTGTTTATATGTATATTGAACCCAAGTTTATAACAAATCTGCAAAGTTTCATTGCATCGTCGGGCGGACTTTCCTGAATCAATATGAACATTCTATATTGAGTTTACAATAGTTTGGGTCATACAGCTAGAATGTAGTCGAATTTAATGAGATTCCAGCTTCGAGTAAACAGGAATCCAGCTTAGTTTCCTGTTGCAGTTCTATGAGACTTGGGTAAACTTCTAAGGTCATCATAATCATCATCAAAAAGGGTGTTGATGATGATAATTGAAGCCCATTGCTGGACATAGGCCTCGCTCATATGATTTTAATAAGAACGATTATGAACCTTTTCGTTACACCGACTACACCAAACAGCGTCGTTAGTACATCGGGTACGAGGGCATTCTACGCTTTAGCTGGTCTTTCGGTTCGTGGTTGCTATTTGAGAACCTTTATTCCCCAGCGGTTGTCGGTTTTACGGCCTGTCCATTCCGCTTTAATTTGTACGAGTAACTTCTAAGGCACGAGGAATCAAATAGCATATTGTAAGCGTAGATGTTTCGGTTGGTTTTAGTGTTATTCATACGTAAGCCTATTCTCATTACTAGAATATTTACTGGTTTTCTCACAATATTTTATTTTACCGCTTGAGTTTTTTCGTCATCATCAGCTTGGAGAAGTCCACTGCTGTGGTTTCTCCAATATTAGGGGGATCTACTAAGGCGATCAAATCATCCGCGTAGCATCATACTCAGGAAATGCTGCTGCCGAACTCCTAGTAAGCAGTCTTGTGACACCCACGGTAGGCGACGAAAGTCCTTTTCTCCACAAGAACCATCCCGGGTAGAGATTTTCTTGCCGCCTACAAAATATTATAACCCTTATGATACATATTTGTAAGTATTATATTTTTCTCTCCGTTCGTATGAAAGGTATTGATTTTCCGACAGGTAAGGACAAACAGAATGGGAGGCTTTACGCGACAGGAAGGAAGCGAGGTTATGCGTTTGCGATGTATGTTAATGCTTTCCGTTTTGCTGGTAACTGGGTTTTGCACGCATTTTAGGGATAATGGAATTTCGATAACTGAATTTGCTGATTTGAATTTGTTATTAGACCAATCTTAGGTAGATGAAAATTATCATAAACATAAATGGTAAACAGTGGCGATGGATTTGGAACCTGTCTTGTATGGATCTATATCCTCAATTTTAAGCTGGAACCTGGTTCTAAGAGATCTAAGGGGATATCTTCCGTGCCTGGGGATTAAGTCCTGTTTCCATGTTGTTCCTGTTTTCTGTTAAATTTTACAGTGGGTTAGGGCTACTCCTGTTCTCTTACATACTTAATTACTTACAGCTGAAAATATTACAGCTGATTGACTTTGTTTTTTTATACGACTTGTTGGTGTAACATGCAAATGGCCCACTTGATGTTAAGTGGTTACTATCACAACAACAAAGTATTGCCTCACAGGGCACGTTCGTTAGGCACGTGCCCTACGATGCACTACTCCGCATCCATAACCTGAGGTATACAGGTGGTAAGCTTCATGTACTATGTCACTGGCACCCACACCCTTCAAGCCGGAACACAGCAAGCTACTTGGTGGCAGAAATAGGCATGGTGCTAGTACTTCCCCGGACAAACCCTTCACTAAGAACTCTCCTAATACTGAACTACTGCAAAATGTGGGTATGTGTCAAATGTAATATTTGGACGTCACTCTGATTACCCGTCGCATCTTGAGTACTACCCGGTACTTACAGCTGTCTTTTGTCTATATTTATGTAATCCAAAACAAACAAAGTTATTGTAAACAAATAATTTCGTAAGTGTAGCTTGTAAGTAAATACTTGATAAACAAACTTGTCAATCACGCGATGAACAAACATAAAATTAATAGTTATTTGTTTGTTTGTATAGTGGTACGTTAGGGGTGCTTGTTACACACGACAAAATATATTTATAATTTTCGTAGATTAGAGGCCTTTTTTAAGCTAAACTATTCTCTTACCTAGCTTTAACGTTTGATAAATCGCATCATAAAATCCAATAGAAGCACAGTTTTTTTATACGACTACATAAAAAAACTAGCAAATAGTCCACCTGATCTTAAGTGGTAACCATCCCCTATAACGAGGTATGGCCTCGCTCGCAGTTCACGTTAAGTGACGCAGTCAAGGTTCTTTGAGGGTGTTTTTTTTTTCAAGGTCTGAGGTACCAAAGTACATATTTATTTTGCAGTAGCTAGTATTCCAACCGCTATAATACTTAATGCTGAAGCAAGCTGAAGAAATCCTTCACGATATTTTTCTTTACTGTTTGAGACAAAAATTTCCAACCAGACTCAACCTAAGATGTATTAGTATCTTTTAATAGTAGCTTTAAAAATATAGAAATACCCTTACTCTCCATGCCACAGGAATACAAATAGATACCAAACCCTAAAAGAAAAGCATCATTGTTACAGCCTGAAGAAGGCGTCTTACGTTTTAGTTTTATATCACACTTGAGCAGTGCCCACTTCGTTGGGCGGTAAACATGTTTACTTACAAATCTTAACTGAAGTAGTACTCGATGTCGCCAACAGATGGCGTTAATACGGCATAAAATAGCGGCCGTTCGCAGTTTCGCCCGCGTGGCAGTTTTTGTCCGTTCCCGTTATTTTTTCGGGATAAAAAGTAGTTACTCCTTGTTACATTAGCTATCTGCCAGTGAAAGTCCCGTCGAAATCGGTCGAGCCGTTCCAGAGATTACCCGGAACAAACAGACAGACAAAAATTCAAAAAAATGCTATTTCGGTATATGTATCGTACATACATTCCTATGCATGTAGTAAAAAGCGTTTATTTTAATATTACAAACAGACACTTCAATTTATTTGTATAGATTTTGTCATAAAACTATATTACATTATGAATTAATGTCCTTTTTATAAAACACCTGCGTAGGGAGCCGACCTCGCGTCTGAGCCGCGCGGGTACTTTACTCATAGATCTAAACTCCCCTTCCGCACGCGCCGTGCAGCAGAAATCGTAATATTTTAATTTCGCCATAACTTCAAAACCAAATGTCCAATTTTAATCATTCAAAGACCAAATATTATCTACATAAACTGTACTTAGTGATAAAGTAATTAATTTCGATAAGGATTAATAGTATGAGTAAAATAAATGCGTTTAAATGGAGTCCAAAAAAATTCAAGATTTTTAAATAAAAAAATGGTTGTTGTGCCTCACTCGACATAGATAGGTATAATGTGTTGTGGACTTTTTTGTAGATATTTATAAGATCTACAATTATTTAGAACATTTTATGGTTCTATCTTTTATAGTTTAGGCAGCGTACGCAAAATAAGTAACTTTTCTGGTTGATTTTTTACACCTTGTGTCTGAAAAACCGAAATATTTTACGGAACGCTATTTTTTTCCAAAATAAAATTTAACCTATGTTACTCAGTGATAATGTAGCTTTCTAATGAAAAAAGAATGATTAAAATCGGTTCAGTACTTTTTGAGTTTATTCGTTACATACAAAAATACAAATCTTTCCTCTTTATAATATTATTAGTGTAGATGTAGATATATCTTCTCATTATCCACTTTGTGTTTGTACACCTACCCACCACTACAATCTGCTCTCTCTATCTTCTAAAGTTTGCTAGAAGAAAACTCTTTTTAGGGTTAAGCTCGCCTTTGTGCATAATCGCTGTAAAAATAACTGTCTGTATAATTTGTGTGTACAATAAAGAATAAATAAATAAAAACCAATAAATAAGGCTGATTATTTGCTTGACTAGGAAAATACAAATTACAAACTCCATAGCATACATTTCTGATGTAATGAAAACTCATTTCACGCTGTCCGACCATTGAAACTGTTTGAAAAAAGAACGATTCAAAACGTGTTGTAAGTTACATGAATGCAGGCCGCGTTCCAGACATTACTTCCTCACCATTAGGCGGGCACTCATCCACTCGTAAAAATTTTAAATTGCCTCGCCTGAAACATTTTCCACTGGGCACAACGGCTCGACTCAAGAGCTCCACCGAAAAAGTAGGTGAAATATATGCGGCTAAGTGCGAGTTGGTCGCGTCACAAGAATTCTGACAACTTATTTATGCCATACTAGCGGCCGCTCGCAGCTTCGCCCGCGTGTCAGTTTTTTTGCACGTTATAATCCATGGAACTTTCATCGCCTATTTTATCTCTTTGGGGGTAGAATTAATCAAAATCCGTTCTTAGCGGATGCCTACGTCATAACATCTACCTGCATGCCAAATTTCAGCCCGATCCGTCCAGTGGTTTGGGCTGTGCGTTGATAGATCACTATGTTAGTCAGTCAGTCACCTTTGAGTTATATAATTATATTTAGATCTAACTGTATAACAAAAAAATGTGTATGAACATGAAGAAAAATTGTTTAGTTTTAAAGCTATGTGTTATTTGAAATTAGACGAGACATTTAGATGTTCTGTCTGAGGTTTAGATCACCGCTCTCAGAATCAGCAAGTTGAAGTGCTAATGGGTAGGCTATATAGCTCGTAAAACTGGCAACCGCTGGGAAAGAGAGGTTCTCGAATGGCGACTACGAACCAGATGACGAAGTGTAGGACGTCCTCTTACCCGATGGATTGACCACATTGTTAGAATCGTGGGCAGTCGATGAATGGAAAGGGTGTAAAATTGTTATTCCTAGATACGTATGAGGGAGGCTTTGTCCAGCAAGGCAACAGCCTATATATTGGTAAGTTATTCTGTTACTATAAGTCAGTAGGCCTTAGCATCTATTGTAGCTGAAATTATGCAGCGTCAGATGTGATTTTTTTTTAAATCATATACTATTTCGGCACTGAAGTGCCTAAGACAGAGTTTTGGATAGGTTTGCCCGGCACCTATTTTATTCTCATAGCTTAGTCAGCCTATTTCACAGAAAAGACATACGTATTACAAAGCTGTTTTCATTTATACAGCGATCACTATTTTGGAAATTGCTAAAAAATATTGTAATGCGTTTACTTTATATGTTTACGAACGGAATCCTAAAAAGGAAAAAAGCCAGTTCATTCGCAAACAAAACTCCAAACTTGAAGTTGAGTCTAGTTTCGTTATAGAGAGCGCTCGACAGCATTGCTGGACAAATTGCACTCTAGTGACTTGAAGACACTTGGATGGAATACACTGCGATAAAATTGGTGTTTTTCTGCCGTGTAGGTGTACCTATGTTTTGGCACACGAATAAAAGCCGGTTGTTTTGAAGCAACTGACGTAAATAAATAGAAAATTGATGACAAAATCAAGAAAAGTATTGAAAAGATGCATTAATTTGCTTATGAATCACAGCGTTCGATTTTAGAACTATCTTCAGGTTTTAACAGAAATCAAGCTAATAAGGGAAAAAAATAGTTTTTAGTTTTCACACAGAGTTATTCGTACTCCAAGTAGGTACGGTCGGAATTGAGTGCTAACTGAAAGGTTAAACATATGCAGCATTTAGGGCAACCTTCAAGAACTAAAACGGTGGGATTTAGTAATAAACGTACGTATGGTTTTGTTTTCTGTATAAAAAGTACTTTGAATTATTCAATCGCAGTTATATCCTCCCAAACACAGTGTCTTCTTATAATAGCCCATTCCAGTTATAGTCTATTTTGTCAGGAGATAAATATCCAGGATCAGTGACCTTATATAATATCCGGAAAGAACTAGCGAAATTTTATTTCGTAAATTCAATTTCTAAACTGGTTTTCCGCATTTTCTCGCTAAATTTCAAATGACTACTCTCCAAGGACTTAAACGCTACCTTTTCTCTTCCTGAATTTAGGGGAGTTTTCTCGTGGTTCCAGGATTTTATTCAATTAATGGGGCGACGGTGTAACTACGAATTTAGGATGCACTTATACTGTTTTGTTTGTGGCAGAAAGTTTTTCTGTTTTGTTTATCTTTATACTTTGTAGCTTCATACCTCGGCGACTATGAAATAAATAGTATATCTTTTGCTTGTATTTCTACTGTATTTCGAAGTGACAATGTTCAAATTTATTTATTTATTTATCGGAAAACCAGCAGCTTATACGAACTAAATGACATTGGAATAGAACTAATATTGGAATAGAAAAATATATATTGGAATATATATTTATAAGACTTACTATTTCGATGATTATTTATTTTGTTGGTAACATTTGAAATATTTGAAACGTAATACGTAATATTCTTTTTTAATCTGTGTAATCTGTAAGGTATCTTTCCATAGTCTAATGTGTATCTGTGATTTGTTCATTCTCTGTTGAAATGTTTTGTGTTCTCTGTAAATAAACTTAGTTTAGGTAAAAAATGTATTATAAACAATTACAACTGCTATTCTATATACAAGTGACTATTCTAAGAACGTCTTATAGATGTCAAAAGATGAAAATAAATGAAATGAAATGACTGGAAAGCCAATAATAGGTTTTCAGGTAAGTATAGAAATAAGTTATGATACAATTGTTAACCGTGAAGTCCCATTGAAATCTATTAAAAGTTAAACATGATGAAAGAATAGATAATAGTGCCTTTAGGTCTTTAGTTTGTTTATGTAGACAAACTAAAGACCGATGTAGACGACCGATGTGGCGCGGCGGGCGAATGTCCGCCTGCGACGCAGAGGTTGCAGGTTCGATTCCCGCCTTGGGATAAATGTTTGTACCTACGATCTGCAAATATTTATTCCGGGTGTTCTGGGTATTTTCTATGTATAATAAAAAATATCTATGTATGTAATATAATATTGTATTAAGTATATCAGTCATCTAGTACCCATAACACAAGTTTTGCTTAGCTTGGGGCTAGATGATGCTGTGTGGATCGTCCGGCATTATTTATTTATTTATTTATGTATAAACTTTCAACCGTTATTATTTGATAACTATGACTAAGAGTGTTGTCTAATTCTTATAAGGAAATATCGTCGAATTCAAGTTTCAATCGTGTCAATCTCCAAATGGTATTCTTTCAAACTAACATTTCAGACAGGTCCAATTTTGACAATCAAATTTCAACCTCGTCTCAGCTCCAAAAAATATGTGGTTTGGACCTAAGTTTAAAAACGACCATTAAAAGTCTTTACAAACTTTTGAAAGTCAGGTGAACGCCGATCTGTTTTCCGTGTGAAAGCGGCGATATTTTTATGTGTAGTTTATTTATTAGAGGTAAAGTTTAGTCGGAAGTTAGAGGTATGAATTTATAACCGCCAGTGCGGCACTCCGCTTGGTGCAATGCTTAACTTTAGCCAAATTCGCATTGGACTGTCTGTTGTGTCTAATTTCTGTTTGACTATGTTTTGTATTCTGTTTGATATGACTTGATCTTCGTTAGTGTCAGCTATATATGTTCTGTGGTGTCAGCTGACATAAACTGTCTACGTATCCCATACACGTAAAGAAATTATGTCAGTCATGTCAATATTAAAACGTCTGTCGCTATGTGCGTTCTAGGAAGTAGGGCCTATATTCATACGTTTGAATCTGCTAAATCTGCTGGGTATACAAACAATCTAGAGTTTCATATTAATGAAGAAGAGGAATTGTCAGTGAAATTTTTGTTCATGTCACTAAATAGGTATTGAAGATTAAAGATTTAACTGACTGATTGCTATTCTGCATTAAATATCATGTAGGATTCGTTTTCTGTCATCTTTGGAAGCAACATTGTATTTTCATTTTAATCGTTTTTCTAGTGTTATTTTAAGTTCTGATGGGTAATTTTGGTGGTATTTTAACCATCATTACTTGAGGTCTTAGCACAAGTGTGAACAATTGAAATGAAAGTGTGTTATGAGGCATCCTGATTTGAACGAAAATGTTTCCCTTTGGTTTTGAAAAAAAACGCCATCTTTTTCTTCAAAACCGATGACGTCTGACTTTACTTTTTTTACCGACTCGACTTGACTAAAAAGAATTTATTCAACCCACTTGACATTGGCAAAATTGTCCGCAAGACGGACAGATGCCACTAAAAAAAAAATATCATGTGGTACCTACATATTGACCAGAGTAATAAAAAAATAATAACGGGTTGGAAATGTGTTTTTATTAACAAAAGAAAGCACTGTCATTATTATTTTTAAAACTTTATAACCATTTGAAAATGAATTCATGCTAACACTCTAGCTTTACAAGTAAACGCGGCCCATTGCAGTATTTCAAAAGTAAATTTTATGACAACGGGAACAGAGAGCGATGCAATAAAACAGGTTTATAGAAATGCGCTGTTGTTTTGAACGTTGGTAAAGGTAGCCTTTTGACGATAGAGACATAGTCACGATTTTTCGTATAAATAAATAAATAATAAATAAATAATGCCGGACGATCCACACAGCATCATCTAGCCCCAAGCTAAGCAGAGCTTGTGTTATGGGTACTAGATGACTGATATACTTAATACAATATTATATTACATATATAAATATTTTTTATTATACATAGAAAATACCCAGAACACCCGGAATAAATATTTGCAGATCGTACAAACATTTATCCCAAGGCGGGAATCGAACCCGCAACCTCTGCGTCGCAGGCGGACATTCGCCCGCCGCGCCACATCGGTCGTCAATCGGTATAGCGTCCACAACTTCCTTTACAACTGTATTATAATATATTGCTACTGTAGCAAAATACCTAACTACGAAACGAAGAATGTGTCCTCCAGTTTGTAGATAAGTGTGGAATTATAGGCACATGAGGCTTAACACTAGTATGTCTCAGGTTGGTTGACGCAGGGTAGTGCATAAGGCACATAGCTAACGTGTGTGACCTACAAGGATGCTTTGTTATAGATGATGGTTACCTCTTCACATCAGGTGGGTCATATACTTGTTCCAACAACAATAACATAAATAAAAAAGCGGTTCCTAGATCCCTCAATTTTAATTTAACTTTGCATGCTATGTATTGTATATAGCGAAATACGGATCATTTGTTTTAGAACATCAGAATTACAACATCTATTATGTACTACCTATTTCAAGCAATAAAGATATTCTATTCTATTCTATTCTATTCAGCCCCTCTTGCGTGCATGGCTCGAAAATATTGGAACCTAAAAAGTTAGATTCAAGAATTTGTTGAATTTTTTCAACAAATTATTGGCATAGAACATAAGACCTCCCTAGATAATCGCGGTAGTTTTGCGATACTGCCAAAACAAAACCTCTGACTACTACAGTTGCACAGTAAATATCTTTATTCAAACGGTATCAGTAAAAATACATTATAAGGCGATTTACAAAATAACATAACGATATCCCTAAAAGAAATTTGAATGTATGGGGTTGACGTATCCCAACTTCACGCGGTCAATTGTCAATGAATATGAAATAGTTTGTAAAGTAATAACTGGAAATATAGCATTTATTTACAAAGGAAATTATAGCTAATACAAGTATTTATAATTGGTATGTACAAAATAGCGTATAATAATACAAATACTGGAAATTAGCGTTAGTTCGTTAGAACATGTAAGCCCTCTGGTCGCTGCAACAGAACCGCACCTTTACACTCGCAAAGCTTTTGCGCTGAATGCACGGCTCAGATGGAGTCTACGCTGAATAGATCGTTCAGTTTCCCTTTTAGTTCCGAGTGTAGGCGTAATGGAGGAAATTATATTTTTGATCGACCATTTTCTAAAGGGCAAAGTCGTTTGAGGCCGTCGTGTCATTTGTTTTTTATAGTCACTAAGCTTTCAAAGTGAAGTTTTAATGACGTAGGGTAGACTTCGACCAAAGATCTTCCAACTGACAGCTTAACGTGCCCTTTGACACCACATCACCCTATAGAAGACTCATTTTTTTTTAATTAAAGTCGATCGACTGATTTGCTTTGACATACCTTGACTCTATGTCTTGAAAATTAGTTCAGAATAACTAACAGGAATTCAACGAAGATAAAATTATAAAAAAAATGGTTGTTAAAAAGTAGGTATTTTATCTAAGTATATATAGTTTTTTACTGAGAAAATTACAGCTAGTGTAATTATTTATAATAGGTATGTACAAAATGAAACAGAGAATAAAATAAATATTTAAGAGGGCTGTCATACAACTAACGCTTTTATTATGGATGGTACGAAACCCTTCGTGCGCGAGTCCAATTCGCACTTGGCCGGTTTTTAACAGTTTGCAACCGTGCTATAAGAGCTCAGAGTTGGGGGCTGGTTTTTTGCCGAGGCTTGTTTGCAGTGGACGACATATAATATAAATATTTCTGGACATTTTATACAACATCATCTAGCCTAAGCCTAAGCATAGCTTGTACTACGGGAACCAGATGACTGATAGAATTCTTATACTTTTTTTTGTAAATACATACCTAGAATACAATATAACACCCAGATACAGAACAAACATTTACGTTCATTACACAAATGTTTGTTCTCGGTGGGGATCGAACCCACCACCTACAGCACTGAAGGCAGGGCTACTTGAATCTGAGTTGTGACGGGATGTGTGTTTCAATTGAGTTTGTTTCTGTTGCAGGTGGGTTTGGCAAAGGATGTGAAGTAGTGCGCACTGACGCGCAGCTTACGCAGCGTGCTGGCATGGCGCTTCGGAGATAGTGCCAGGTAAAGGTCTTTTATACAGCTTCTTGAAGGAACGACCCACTTGAAGTTAAGTCCTGTTATATATATATTACTAGCACCGCTCGCAGCTTCGCCCGCGTGGCAGTTTTTTCCCGTTCCCGTCATTTTTTCGGGATAAAAAGTAGCCTGTATGTTAATCCAGATCGCAATCTATAATTATTCCAAATTTCATTCAAATCGGTCTACTGGTTAGAGCGTGAAAGAGTAACAAACATCCATCCATCCATATTTACAAACTTTCGCGTTTATAATATTAGTAGGATTTTATTTATATTCCTTAAATGATCTTTCTCACAAAAAACTTCGTTAGGTACTAAATAACAAACACGGTGTTGGTAGTAACGAGACCAGAGTTATACTATGTTAGATAAACTGATTTCTAACAAATTAAAAACCAACCTTTTCCTTGGATATACAAAGAAACACGAAGAAAACCCGATCCGAGCACAACAAAAATGTCCCAACAGCTTAAAATGAATTTCCCAGCGACCTCGTTAAACATTTTCATTTGGAAAATTAATATCTCAGTAAACATGGCGAGTTATGATTCAGAAGTTGCGCTTGCAGCGAGATGGCGAAGAAAAATATAATTAAGTCGTTTGTATGTGCTGGCACGGTGGCGACATGCGGGAACTTTATGTACTTCACTTTAGGAAGGGGATACTACAGCGTGTCAGTTTCATCGACTATCGATAAAATGGTGGAACTTCTGTACTGTTGGTTACGTATGAGTATGAGCGTCAAATAAGCAATACATCATTTAAATATTGTTTCTAAAACACAAACTTTTTAATAAATTACTAGTGCGGCTTCCTTGACCTCCTTGTACAACATAACAGCCACCTTCTCCTGAATCTGGCTCAAATAGTTTATCCTTGGCCTTCCTCTCCCTCGCGTTCCTTCTACCCTTCCTTCGATGATGTCTTGTATGTAGCTCTCATGTCGTAGTAGATGGCCAAACATTTTCCCTCTTTGGTTTTGAATGTTCTTGAGCAAAATCCTTTTCTTTATTACTCGTTCTAGAACCTAAGCTAGAAATTAAGCTAGTGTTCAAATATTATTATTAATTACAACAAACACTTATAATTATTTTGCATAAGCTATGGTATAAACAACAGTGTACGTATGGTCAAGTGGTAGCTACCTCCCTATCCGACCTTAAGGTCGTGGGTTTCAGTCCGATCGTGTACTTATCGTCAGTCGGTCGTGTGTTTGCTGGTCCTCTCAAACGGCAAAGGAAAACACCGTGAGGAAACTCATGGCTTGTTAGCTCCGCTCGTATTAAACAAGCATTTGCTGTGCTGTATAAGCCTACTCTATCTGAAAACCTGTCCTAGACCTGAAGCGTTCGTCAATAGAGTAAAAAGTTGTTCCTGATGCTGTATTTATGTTCATAGAACAAGCTATGCTCAGTTTGGGCTACTTTATGTTGTGTAAAAATGTCCGCAACTATTCAAAAATAAAAAGATTATTTCGTGAAAAATACGAGTGAACTACCAAAAGGCTATATTGCATCAAAAAAAAATAGTCTCATTTTGCTTTATCGATAAAGGATCACTGTCGTTTCTCTACCCTAGCTCATGATTGTGGCATTTTTCTGCTAAATTTTTGAGACTGTATCAACGGAGTTTAGATAATAATAAGCAGGCACAGTAGCATCGATTTATAATACTGAGTTCAACACAAAAAATCTATACGCTGCTGGGAGTTACTACGCGATGTAATCAGAAATGAGGAAATCCGTAGTGGAACAAGCTTACTATTATGGTAACCGGTATTGCTCGCAGAATAAGTAGGCACATATTCTGCGACACATATTCCCTTAGCACGTAGAATCAACAACCGGAACGGACGGATCGATGGAAGAGGAAGGCACAAAGTCATTCATCCTGGTATTATGCTGATATAATCCTGTTTATAATAATAATAATAATAATGCTGGACAGTCCACACAGCATCATCTAGCCCCAAGCTAAGCAGAGCTAGTGTTATGGGTAATAAATAGATGACTGATATACTTAATACAATATTATATTACATGCATAGATTTTTTTTTATTATACATAGAAAATACCCAGAACACCCGGAATAAATATTTGCAGATAGTACAAACATTTATCCCAAGGTGGGAATCGAACCCGCAACCTCTGCGTCGCAGGCGGACATTCGCTTATACATAATCCTGTTTATGATTGACCAAAACACGTAATCCTGTATATTTTGAGTTTTATTTTTTTACATGAACATAGATAAGTGCTTCTCCGGTGGATATTCTCGGTCGGGTATTGGAAAGAATGGTATATGTGCGTAAGAGCGCGTTTATACGGCGCCAATTCTTTTGCGCCGTATAAACACGCTCTTAAGCAGAGCTACCTAGAGCATAGATACTATACTTGGTTTGATTTTTTTTAACCGCATGAATAGACCCTTATCATACTCCCTAGCCAATCTAAAAGTATTAAAATACATAACATGATTTTATTTGTGTTATCGGATAATGCGTATTGCGTGTTTACTTGTTTGCGAAATGTAATAAATTATCTTAAGATAGTATCAACTTATCTGGAATATTTATCTAAATACATTTAATTTTGTTTTCTCCATCGGTGATTTTAGATATATTTGTCAATGTCACACTTATTTTGTATGTCTGTACTCATGGACGTAGTGATAAAACCATTTTTGTGACCAAACAATAATATAAATGTATATATATTTATTTTATACAATTTGCTGATGGAACAAGCATATGGCCTACCTGATGTTAAGTGGTTAACATAGCCTATCACAAAGCATTGCCTTGTGGGTTACGCTCGTTAGGAACGCTTTTAGAGTATAGTTGAAATGTCGGGAAAACAAATAATATAGGTAATACGCGATATATAAAAAAATGTGTAACATAATATTATGTACCAACTAGAGGCTACTTCGCCCGCGTGACAGTTTTTTCCCGTTCCCGTTATTTTTTCGGGATAAAAAGTAGCCTATGTCCTATTCCAGATTACAATCTATATTTAATTCTAAATTTCATCCAAATCGGTTGTCTGGTTAGAGCGTGAAAGAGGAACAAACATTCATTCATCCATCCATCCATCCAAACATTCGCATTTATAATATAAGTAGGATCGCGAAAGTTAACTAAATACAAACAATAAATTGTCTTCTTTTTACCCAGGTAGGTACCACGTAGAAGGAACCGCGGGCGGATGTTAGTTAAAAATAAGTTGTTGCCAAAGTAATCGTTTCCATCAAACCATTTTCCAATTAGCAAGTCGCACGGCCAATATAGCTCAGAGCGAAGTGGCTCAAAACCAAATTTATGGTTGAAGCTATATCCCGTCGGAGCCTATTACTTGCCAGGGCTTCCGCTGCCCAGTGTAGTTTGACCCCTCAGGGTAACCATGATTTTTGTTAAGGCGGAATAACTTAGAACGGATCTTATTTATTCCAGATAACTTTTTGTAAATAAATACGTAGAATACAATTTTTTTGATGTGTGGATGTTTTTACTCAATTTTTTTTCAAACTAAGCTTAGTAGCTTATTGGACTATGAGAACCAAATGACTAATAGAATACTTATATATCTTTTTTACATACTTAGAAAATACAATAAAATACCCAGACATAGAACAAATATCTGTGTTCATTACATGTTTCTAAGTGAAGATCAAACCCGCAACCTCAGCGCAGAAGGCGAACTACCAACAAAGCTGTGACGGCTGTCAATATATTTTTTATAATTGTTCGACTTTAGATAAATATGGCTTAACATGGTCTTATAAAGACCTTCTACGTCAATAAACATGATATTTGTCGTAACGTAATTTTTTTTTTTTTTGTGGCGTCTGTCCGTCTTGCGGACAATTTTGCCAATGTCAAGTGGGTTGAATAAATTCTTTTAGTCAAGTCGAGTCGGTAAAAAAAGTAAAGTCAGCCGTCATCGGTTTTGAAGAAAAAGATGGCGTTTTTCTTCAAAACCAAAGGGAAACATTTTCGTTCAAATCAGGATGCCTCATAACACACTTTCATTTCAATTGTTCACACTTGTGCTAAGACCTCAAGTAATGATGGTTAAAATACCACCAAAATTACCCATCAGAACTTAAAATAACACTAGAAAAACAATTAAAATAAAAATACAATGTTGCTTCTAAAGATGACAGAAAACGAATCTTTTTTTGTAACGTAATCTGTAGTATGTAATCAAATTCATGTTTCGAAAGTGTCAATCTAAAAGAAATATATACTATGGTATTCTTAACTGTCATTTTAGACAAGTAAAATTCTTGTTCTCGTCTCAGCTCTAAAAAATTACGAGGTTTGGGTTTCAGAAAACATCATAGCACAATATTTGTCATGAGAATCAAACCTGCTTTTCTTCGCGATATTCGACATGTGACATGTTTGGTCACCCTACAACTCCAAGTATCTCCTTTAAATGGTCCATATCCGAGTGAGATCGAAGAGGTTTAAAACTTGGAGTATATTTTCTCGTTGGAAATTACTAACTGGTGACGAGACCCAATCACCTACCTTGTAAAATATATCCGCGCTGAAATGGGATTTCGTTATTTTTGTACGTAAATGGTTTCAATTTTGTTACATTTCTTACTGTACAGTAGGTATTTGGAAATATTATAATAATAATTATTATTATTAATTATTTACTAATAGATCTGAAGGGATATCAACCGTGATTAATAATTATAATAATAATAATGCTGGACAATCCACACAGCATCATCTAGCCCCAAGCTAAGCAAAGCTTGTGTTATGGGTACTAGATGACACTATTAATTAATATTATAATTAGTAATTACTTGACAAAATAGTTTCCACGTGCATTTTTAAAGCACGCAGTGTTTACTGCTGTAAGAAACTGCGCCAAAAATGCAATTTTAGATGTAAGAAAAGCTATAATGTAGATAAAAAAATAATTTATAGGCACATGAGGCTTAATACCAGTATGCCTTGAGTTGATGGACTCAGAGGAGTGCATTGTTGTACCTACTTTCTTATAGTTGATGGGTACATACGGGTGTAATTTCGAATACTCCGATAACGTGTAAAGTTACCTACAACAATGTCTTTTACATTACCACTTGGCTGACATTCAAATACTTTTAGACTAGGTAATACAATACAAGATACTACAATACAAGATTTTCGCACAAATCTTTTGCGCCGTATATACGCGCACTAATAGCACCGTGTTGACATTTGAAATACATTGCGCGGTATCGACAACTAATTGTCTAAGGTATCAGATGAAAAACAGAGAAGGTACTCGACTCTAGATGACCACCCTATTAAGGTTGTGCCTACTCGGAGATCTGCGCGATATCGCCGCGTCGCGTGTCGAAGGTCGCCAGCTGAAGACTATTTGCAATTCAAAGAGGCATTGCGACGGAGCGTCTTATCAGCGACGCCCTTGGGCCTTAATTGGTGTTTTGTGATTCAACAGCGATTGTGTAACACTTGACCAAGTCAAAGCCAGAAAAATTTACAGACCTACAAACAGAGGCTTAATTTAAGTAACGAAATATCATCAAATTGATGTTTCGATCATGTCAATCTACCAAGTATGTATATACCTACGTATCAAATGAAATATTTGGACGTACCTCTGACTACCCCCTTTAGACATCCTCAAAGAATCTCGAGTAGGTACTCGGTACTAAGAAATCTGAGGGGATATCTACCGTGCCTAGGGGGTTAAAGTAATGAAGCTTTTTTTTTAAATCTTTGAATCTGACATTTTAGACAAGTACAATTTTAACAATCACATTCAAGTTTCAATTTCGTCTCAGCTCCAAATAAATAAAAGGATTGGGCTTTAGATGCCTATTTTTATAATTGATTTATTTATCTGGCATTTCTATATAAGCATTATTATGAAACAATAGCCCCACTAATATTAATATTAAGCAAACGAAGTTACAAAATCGCAAGCACATCATTATTAGAAATTTATTCAGTATATACACCCCTTTATGTGATTCTTGGTTCCTCCGTCCTTTCGTAAATAGTGAAGCTTCGGTGTGGTGTCAATCTAATCTAGTAAGGCATATTAAATAAATAAACTTGCATAGGTACAATACAAATCTTACAAATTATCAGCCGTTTACAACAAACAAAAGTTTCCCAAAATTGTGATAAAACCAGGTGGATAGTTAGTATAGATAGCCTGACAGTATCAGAAAGATAATCGTTTTCCTTGTGTCAAATATTCCTTTCTGCCACCTCGCCTTAAGTCATCATAATCTCGGCTATTAAGATTTTTTATGAGATTGTTGATAGCTAAATGAAAATTATGCTGGTTTTGTGAAAGAAATTGTATTTAAATGCAGATATGTTTTCAAAACGTTCATACTAAGGTGCATTTTCAATATTTTGCTATATTCCTTTTGTCAGATAGAGAAGTCGTTTTACCAATTATAAGAATCTTTGTCCTGACTGACTGACTGATATGCTAAACAAAGCACAGTCTAAACTGGTCGCAGAGACATGCAAAATTTAGTGTATATTTGTTTTGGTGCGTAGAGGCGTACTAAGAAAGTAATTTGCGAAATTCATCCCCTAGCGGATATAGCAAAGTCAAAGTCAAAGTAAAAAATCATTTATTCAGTAATATCCGCAGAGATCATCTTGAAACGTCTTAAATCTAGGTGAATCTAAGCGCCAGTTCCTCGCGACCAAGCCTAGAAGAACCGGCAAGAAACTTACGGCTTGGTTCCTACCGTTTTTTTGTATGATCCTTTTACAAAGTAATAATAATGTAAATAATGAAAATAATGAAATGCAATGCAAAGCAGGGTGTTGAAATCAAAAATCAGGCACCTCTAAAAACTAAGAGTCGCTACTTTATTATTTTAGGATTAAAATTATAATCATGTTTTTTTTTAAGACTGTGTACCTCAGCCTTTGTTGCAAATATTTGATTTCTTTCATTCTTTTTTCTGAAATCCGCCAGTGATTGTAGTAATGAAGTTATTATACATTGGAAGCACTCGAAAGTCTCGATTCACTTGCCGGAAAATCAGACTGGAATAAGAACCTAGATGTCATTGTAATAAAATAAATCCAACTCACAAGTTCAACCTCACAACCGTATTTCCAACTCCCCTTCAAGTCTGTAGCAAATGGTAACGAGCGGAGTGTTTTGTTGAGCTGAATGCGACGGTACCCCTTTGTTAATCGACAATGACTCCGTAATTAATTGGTTTTCATTCGCAGTGGCATATTAAATTTATGGGTGAAGGTTGTTATAAACTTTTTTAAAGTTCGTTTGTATCTTTTGTTAGTTTTTAAGATTTTTATATAATTCCAAATCTTATTTTCAAAATTTGAAAATTTGAGTCATTTGAATCCTAGGTAGCAAAGTTGGTTCTCGCATCCCCGTGTCAAGGGGAAGGTCGTGGGTTCAAATCCCGCTCGAGGAAATAATTTTTGGGATGATATGAAAATCTTCGTTTGTATCGTTTTTTCTGGTGATCAAAATATCAACTTTTTTTTATTTCGACAGTATAACATCATAACAAGTTTTTAAGCCCTAAAGTGATGGATAAAGCATCTATCGTGGTGGATACACTGTAGAATAATACCCATCACCTCACGTAGATGTAGTAAACGTCGTCGTAGGGAACGCCCTAAGGGATGAGCAGCTTCTTAGTACTCAACATCAATGCCCTCGTATCATCATCACCATCAACAACCGGTAGAACACTGCTGAACATAGGCCCATACGTTTCCAGGAAGAACGTGCTTGAGCTATTTCCATCCATTGATTTCCTGAAATCCTAAATTTCCTAATATTCTAACAATTCTAGCACTGTATAAATAATGTCAAGTCCTGTTTACTTGTTCCACTGTAAACAGCCCTGTAGGTAACTACAATATCGACTTCTCTCAATATCAGATGACCAGCGCAATACCCGAGTGTTTGCGAAACAACACAAACAACGTAGCTGAACCAATATTGTGTTATATCGAGAATTGAATAACTCAATTCCGCTGGCAATATCTGAATCAGATTTAGCTGTTTATTTTGCTAGTACTACGTTTATTTTGACTTTAGGGCATCATTTTTTTACTATCGACCTATTATTATTATCAAAATATTTACAGTTTACACGACTAAACTTAAATGAGCATTTTCTTTGATATGAGGTCCCAAGGTTTGAAAAGTGTAAAACTTATTCCTTAAAATCAATCACAGCTAGGTGAATCTAGGCGCCAGTTTTCCGCGACCATATCTAGAAGAACAGGCAAGAAAGTTACGGTGTGGTTACTACCGTTTATTTACAATATAATACAGTAAGCGTCCTTGAGGGACGTTTGCTTATTACCTTAATTTCTTCATAAAACACATATTTTAAAACAGCAATTTCTATTGATATAAATGAAAGAAAACAAGTCAGTAAGGCCTTTCAAAAGTCTGTTTGATGAATTACTTTGTAGAATTACTTATTAGGTGGGAGTGCCTTACGGCTTTGTAAAGTAGGTAATTTATCATGGGGACAGGCGTGTCAAAGCTAGGTACTCGGAGACAAAGTATTGGACGATAAAATATATCCACACAGTTTATAGCCAAAATACAATCTATCACAGTGAAATGATAATTACTTGTAAATAAATAAATAAATAACCGACGTATATGTGGTTGCCTCTACCTAAGATAATTTATTTTATTATCAATTCAAATCAATAGAGTGAGAGACAGATAATCATTGTAATCAGCTTGTCTAAAATCGTATGTTAGGTAAATGATTGCCAAAAACAAACATAGAAAAACTAATAACGATTGGCACAATGTTCTCTATATAACGGCACCGTTTTTCTATTTCCAGGTGGTAACTGTGGGTTGAGCGGCTGCGGCATGCGCGTGGTTCTGGCGGCGCTGACGGCGCTTTCGGCGCTGGCAACGCGCGCGCTGGCTGGCCCGCACGAGCACCGCGCACGGCACCGTGCGCCTGACCATCCCCCAGCGCAACCCTACCACGGTCATGGCGAGGCTGTCCGGTACAACCCTGAACTAGACACCATTCTGCCTCGACTCGAAGACCATGAAACCTCCTCTAATCGCGCCAACGACGCTGAAACCTCCTCCAAACGTTCCAAATTTGATGAGCGACTGTACGAACAGCTCATGGCTGATGAGCCCCAACCGCACACTCAGACACCAAAACAGCATTATGGTCCCGATGAAGATGACCCGCTTATCGTTCGAACTAGAAAAGGACGCGTCAGAGGAATAACTCTCACCGCCGCAACAGGAAAGAAAGTCGACGCGTGGTTCGGTATACCTTACGCACAAAAACCACTAGGAGATCTCAGATTCAGACACCCCAGACCAGTCGAAAACTGGGGCGATGAGATATTAAACACGACGACACTGCCACATTCATGCGTCCAGATAATAGATACAGTGTTCGGAGACTTCCCCGGTGCGATGATGTGGAACCCCAACACGGACATGCAGGAAGACTGCCTTTACATAAACATAGTGACGCCACGACCCCGTCCAAAAAATGCTGCTGTCATGCTATGGGTGTTCGGAGGTGGGTTCTACTCGGGAACTGCTACTTTAGATGTCTATGACCCAAAGATCCTTGTATCGGAAGAAAAGATCGTGTATGTGTCGATGCAATACAGAGTAGCATCACTTGGGTTTCTTTACTTTGATACACCTGATGTGCCTGGAAACGCAGGAATGTTTGACCAGCTGATGGCATTGCAATGGGTTAAAGATAATATTGGGTATTTTGGTGGAAACCCTCATAATGTTACTCTTTTTGGAGAGTCAGCTGGAGCTGCATCCGTTTCTCTACATTTGCTATCTCCACTATCGAGAAATTTATTCTCGCAAGCGATTATGCAGTCAGGATCTGCCACGGTACCTTGGGCTATAATTTCTCGAGAAGAAAGCGTTTTACGTGGTATCCGTTTAGCCGAAGCTGTTCACTGTCCACATTCCAGAACAGATATGGGTCCTATGATCGAATGCTTACGCCAGAAAAACGCTGATGAACTGGTTAATAATGAGTGGGGAACTTTAGGAATATGCGAGTTTCCTTTTGTTCCTATCATTGATGGTGCATTTTTAGATGAAATGCCGTCACGAGCGCTCGTGCACCAAAATTTCAAAAAAACTAATATTCTTATGGGATCGAATACTGAGGAGGGGTATTATTTCATTCTCTACTACCTAACCGAGCTATTTCCCAAAGAAGAAAATGTAGGAATTACAAGGGAGCAGTATCACCAGGCAGTTAGAGAGCTAAACCCCTATGTGAATGACGTAGGAAAGCAGGCTATTGTTTTTCAATACACAGACTGGTTAAATCCTGACGATCCTGTAAAAAACAGGAATGCACTTGACAAAATGGTTGGAGATTACCATTTTACTTGCGGTGTAAATGAGTTTGCGCTACGATATGCTGAGACTGGCAATAAAGTCTATACGTATTACTACAAGCACCGAAGTAAGAACCATCCTTGGCCGTCGTGGACAGGAGTGATGCATGCTGATGAGATCAACTACGTCTTCGGAGAGCCATTGAACCCTGGAAAGAATTATTCTCCTGAAGAAGTTGAGTTTAGTAAACGCTTGATGAGATATTGGTCAAACTTTGCTAGAAGTGGGTAAGTAAGCAACATTCTACCGAAACACTTTTAGAGTACCTACGTCAAGAACCACTTCTTGCTTTTATAAAATATAAGCTCACATATATTTTCCACATTTCAGAAATCCATCACAAAACCCTGGAGGAGAGCCACCAGATGTCTACTGGCCTGCGCACTCGGCAATGCATAGAGAGTATTTGTCTCTCGACGTGAACTCTAGCTCTGTTGGATATGGAGCCAGGGTTAAAGAGTGTGCTTTCTGGCAGAAATATCTGCCGCAGCTAATGGCAGCGACAAGTAAGTTAGGTTTTTGTATCTATTCGCGAAAGCGATTTCTTAGTAGCACTATTAGGTCACACACTTAGGTCACAGTAATTTTGAATCTGACGGGATATTTATTAAAAAAAAATTGTTTACATCCATATTCCGATTACATCTGCCAAATTAACTCTAAGGGCGTATTTAGACAAAGTGAGAAAGGAATTTGAACGTTGATACCTATAGAATATTGAGATAATATACAGTATTGATTTTCACGCGTGGCGTTACAACTTTGGGCTCGTTGGATAACCGAGATTTTAATATTTTCAGGTAAGCCGGAACCACCAAGAAACTGCACCAGCTCAGCAAACTCTCTGTGGTCAATAAACGATTTCATCAACCTCACGATTTTAGTGGCTACAGGTTTCGTCCACTTTTCACTGTTCAAGTATATCACATGAGCCTTTACTGTATCTCAATGATATGTCAAATCAAGCAGTCTTTCAAAAAATTTTACATGTTTACTTTCATGTAATACGTTCGAGATTATTAGTTACATAAGTATATCTGTTGCCGTCACTCTATGGATTTTATTTTTATATGTATAGTATTAAATTAACTGTGTATTAAGTTTTAAGTAAACTCAAGTTATATTATGCTAAGTCCATTAACTACATTCTTATGAATTACTAAGTTCATTAATATATAAGACTTCTATAATCTATTTAATATAACGTTATAATATTACAAGGAGTGATGCCTCCAACAACATATCACTTGTTAATAACAAATTAGAGAGTTAGTAGACGTGATTTCGTCATAAGTTTAAAGTCACTACATATCTTTCGTGAGTAGGTACTTCTGTCAGAAAGTTACAATGACATTTGTGTACTTTGTCTTCAGTAATATTAAAAATCTACATACATAAATAAGCTTTTCAATGAATAATGATAATAATGTTTTTAAATCAAAATGCTATGATCCGAAAGGCGTAGAGGAGGACAATTGATAATATGTAAGCTTTAACGCGCCTCTAATGCAATACATATCACGCAAAGCTAGAGATATATAAGTTCATTCTAATAAGTAAATACTAATATTTAAGCTAAATCATTTCACAACTCTGTAGCGGACCAATATTAGAAAGTTGTACGTGTATGGTTCGATATTTCAAATATTATGCTCATGATTGAACATAAAAAGATTTCGGAAAAGGTAGATCAACAATCACGGAATGTTCGATCAGACGAAATGATAAAAAAAGTTGTGGCAAAAGAAAACATTCGAGTTAAAAGAATACAAATAAGATGTAAGACTAAGAGTAAAGGGCGAATTGAGATGATGTGTGTAGCATACGAATGAGTTAGAGCATACAAATTAGCATAACGTTTTTTAGGGTCGAAATACATCTAGATTATAGAGAACGTAGTATCAGCGGTCAGCTTTCGAATATTGGTGTTAATAGATATTTACAACTCCTTTAACATTTACAATAATTTATATACAAGATATCCCATAGCTTGTAAAACATCCCAAAACAAAGGTAACGCTGTACACAGAAACCTTTTTCAATACTTTGAAATTTTCATAGTCAGAAACGTATGTTTCGTGTTTTGGATTTACCCCATTTTGTGGTGAGTTATATGCACTATTGTGGGGTATTTTGTATAATATGACAGCTGTATCATGTATATAGTATAATGAGTGTTAGTTAGTATAAGTAGGAGCCCGTTGTTTCGAGGGTGGGTCGTACGGGTGCCTGTAATGGTAACTATTATATGAAAAATATAACCTGTTGTGGAAGACGATACCTTATGAGATAATAGTAAATGCTAAATGTAATTAGATTATATTGCTTTTGTTTTTTTACTATTTAGAAGTATTTCTGGCAGGCGTTAGTCTGTACCATCAGATTGCTGATGTAAGGAGACCTGTTTCACAGTTTTTTTGAAATAAAAGTATCGACTGAGATGCATGGTGGATTAAACTTATCATTGAAGTATCTTACAGAAATGAATGCTCTCGTATCCACTATTTTTACTAGTCAGTTTATTAGATGACAGAATATCGTGAATACATTTTGTATAAACAAATCAAACATTAAAACTGTGAAATAAGTTTTGTGTATAGTTGATCACGATGTCTAGTTCAAAAATTCGATGTTTCAAGAACTACGCTTATTTGAATCTGCGTATAAACCTATATAGTGCCTCTTGTTCACTTTTATATATATTGATACACTATGACATAGGTAATTAAGTAGATGTAGTGTCGCGGTATTTCAAATGCACTGATTTCTTTTAGAATAAAGGCCAACGGTAGTCGCGTGGTGCCAAAGAGAAGCAAAGTTTGCTGAAAGGTTATATGTTTGTTGGTATCTTATAAAACAGTCTGTATAAATTCACTATATTTTCCACATTAGCTTTCGGCTTTTTATATTGTTCGGTCCGTTTAGCGTTATTTTAGATTTGTATCTCCTGGTTTGCTGTTGTTTTTATGTTTGAGAGTTTAACTATAATAGTAATTTTAGATTAGTTAAACCAAATTTTGTTCATTATGATGAATGTTGATATTGTTAGATAGATTATCTTTTAATTCGTTAGTATTTCTTAAACAAAATATTTATTGTTTTTTGGTTCAAAAGCCCGATTCTTGTAATTATTTTAAGCTGAGACGATTTTGAAACAATAATTTGATTTTTGATTTGATTTGACGACTGATGTGGCGCGGCGGGCGAATGTTTGCCTGCGACACAGAGGTTGCGGGTTCGATTTCCGCCTCGGGATAAATGTTTGTACAATCTGCAAATATTTATTCCGGGTGTTCTGGGTGTTTTCTATGTATAATAAAAAATATCTATGTATGTAATGTATTATATTAAGTATATATCAGTCATCGAGTACCCATAACACAAGCTCTGCTTAGCTTGGTGCTAGATGATGCTGTGTGGATTGTCCAGCATTATTATTATTATTATTATTATTGTTAAAATTGAGTCTGTTTGAAATGTCAATTCCAAAGAATACTATTTAGAGAGTGTTACGATCAAAACTTGAATATGACGATATTTTGTTACGAGAAATGGGCCTTTGAATGAAATATATTTGGTAGATTAGCCATAATTTTGTTAAAATCTACTACCTAATTCTACTATCTATGTTATTACTTAACAATGTATTAATGTTTTCTTGGGGAAAGAAATTTTCTAAAGTGTTGATTGTGTGTAACTAAACTTATAAAATTAGCTTCAAATCTGCTTGGCTATAAAGTTCTATAAATTGATGTAAGGAATGGCCTAAATCTAAGCATTCGGGAACACGACTTGAAAGGCCTACGCAAACACGGCAAGTTATTTTCTTTATTGATCTGTTCCATCATTGGGTAAATGCTATTTTAGAATAACTTAAAACTTTAAGATGAGATATTTGTTGTCCAGAGAAGTACTACCTCCATGTCTATTTCGGCTCCCTAACAGTTTGCTGTATTCCAGTATGAAAAGTGTCAGTGATATTACACCTGTATGTTTCATGTTAATGAACGCAGAGCAGTTGCGACGTAATGCTCTGTTATAGGTCATGGTAACCACTTAACATCAGGTGGGCCATCTGCTTGTTTTTTCAGCATGTAATAAACAAAACCTCCTAGTAATTTGAGTGAGTAAACAAGATTTTCTCAACTTAAAGTTTCCTCTAAAATGAACTACGGCACTTTTAATGAAATTGTTGGAAATTATAACAAATAGCGGACATATTTTAAAATATATTATTTACTGACATGTATCTAAATTGAAAATGCTTAGTTAGGTAAGATAGATATTGGACACTTATATTACACGGGTATTTATCGCGTATTACCTTTTTTATTTATTTTCCCGACGTTTTGACTATGTTGCAATAGTCGTGGTCGCGGGCAGACTAGAGCATTGACCTAAATAAATAAATAAAAAAGGTAATACGCGATAAATACCCGTGTAATATAAGTGTTCAATATGTGTTCCGATCGCGAAAGTAGGTAAGATAGCTTTTATACTATGTGGTGGAACAGACCATGTCTCTTTTAAATTATCTAATAGCGAAAGATGTTTCATGTAAGTTATTCGTAATTAGTGCTATAATTGCATTATTGAATGTTTGCAAAGTTTGTGTTTCATTATGAAAATAAACGCTTGTATATAAATTTTATCGTTTCTTTTAACATATAAATAAAATTAACATCATATTTATTTAACGACCGATGTGGCGCGGCGGGCGAATGTCCGCTTGCGACGCAAGAGGTTGCGGGTTCGATTCCCGCCTTGGGATAAATGTTTGTACGATCTGCAAATATTATTCCGGGTGTTCTGGGTGTTTTCTATGTATAATAAAAATATTTATATATGTATATGTAATGTATTGCATGAAGCATATCAGTCATTTAGTACCCATAACACAAGCTCTGCTTAGCTTGGGGCTAGATGATGCTGTGTGGACTGTCCAGCATTATTAATATTATTATTTATTTATCTACGTTCATCACACAAATGTTTGTTCTCGGTGGGGATCGAACACACTACCTACAGCGCAGAAGGTAGGGCTACTACAAATTGAGGTGTGACGGCGGACAAATTAAAAAAAATAGTAATAGAGTGGTCCTTTTACCATGCTAAGCTAGAAGCTAGTAGCAAAACTTACATAGACATACTAGCGGCCGCTCGCAGCTTCGCCTGCGTGGCAGTTTTTTCCCGTTACCGTTATTTTTTCGGGATAAAATCATAGTAGCTTTATGCATGCAAAGTCTCAGCCCGATTGGTTTAAAATTGACAAAGTTTCATACAAACTTTCATCCCCTATTTTATTCCCTTAGGGGTAGAATTAATCGAAATCCTTTCTTAGCGAATGCCTACGTCATAACATCTACCTGCATGCCAAACTTCAGCCCGATCCGTCCAGTGGTTTGGGCTGTGCGTTGATACAGTCAGTCACCTTTGAGTTATATATATTTAAGAAAGATTACAGGCGGAATAGTACTTGAGATTTATTTTCTCTATTTCGTAAGAGATTTACACAGTATCTTGAAAGTTGTCAACATGGAATTAGTACATAATATATTTTTATCAGAAACTTAGTACATTGGTTACTTCCCATCAACCAAGATTGCTTGTAGTGATAACTTATAATCATAATTAATTAATAATACACTATCAGAATATTGTATATATCAGGGTAAGATGATAAAACCGTTTTTGGTAGGTGTATAAAAGTGTATCGGTATTATAGTAGTACATAACTTGTTTAGGTGTAGTCAGTGTCATAACTCGGTAAGAATTGATAGAAATTAAGTTAAGATGTTTACAATACAATACAAAATGTTTTATTGCGTTTCCAAATGATACATTAATTATAAAATACGATGAAATCTCCTTTTAAGTAAAACAAATACTTATACATATATCTAATACTATGTTTAGAGCAATAAACATACTGTGTTATAAGTGGTAGTTTATTTGACGACCGATGTGGCGCGGCAGCTGAATGTCCGCCTACGATGCAGGAGGTTGCGGGTTCGATTCCCGCCTTGGGATAAATGTTTGTACGATCTGCAAATATTTATTCCGGGTGTTCTGGGTATTTTTTTTGCATGATAAAAAAATACCTATGCATATAATGAGTTATCTAGTACCTATAACACAAGCTCTGCTTAGACTGAGGCTAGATGATGCTGTGTAGATTGTCGAGCATTATTATTATTGTTATTATTTCTGGAAAAATTTATTTATTTCAAAAAATTTTCTTGCTTGCTCTATTGATAAAGTTCAGAATCCAATTCGTTTCATGTTCATTGACATTCATGTTTGTGAACGCGCTATTTTCTTCTAATTTGTTTAAAAATAAATGAAGTCACACTGTTGAAAATTATAGACATGCCTAATTCAACAAAGTACCTTTTTTCTGAATATCAAAAATATAGTAGCTGTAGCTCAAAATCTTAAGAAGTGCGCGACGAAAGTTTTTTCCGAGGTCATTTTTACGACTTTTTTGCAAGATGCAGTGTAGTTTTTGGTCGATGAAATTTATTTAAAAGGTGATAGAAAACAATGGTGAGTTACAAGGTGTTTATTAGTAAACTGTTTCAGAACCTACACACAACCAAAATGAAAAGTTTCGTCGCTCTCGCCCTGCTGATCTCGGGAATTTGTGCTCTTCCACAGCAACTTAGTGAAGGTATCTGTATAATAAATATATAAACACCAACTATAAGAATTTTTGTTCTTAATATACACATATACACGTAAATTCTACATACATAATGTACGTATATGTGTGTATGTTCTATATACGTAATGTATTGTATTAAGTATATCAGTCATCTAGTACCCATAACACAAGCTCTGCTTAGCTTGGGGCTAGATGATGCTGTGTGCATTGTCCAGCATTATTATTATTATTATTAACACAGAGCCTAAACCACTGGTCGTCATCATCATCATCATCAGCCTATAGAAGTCCACTGCTGGACATAGGCCTCCCCCACACGTTTCCAGGAAGAACGATTCTGAGCCTTCTGACCACTGGTCGTAGAGACTTGAAATTTCTAATGAAATGCCATTTTTTTATTAATCACCTTATGTGTTCACTACAGAAGGAGTACTCCGAAATGAGCGTTTTGTGACGGACGCCATCGCTAGTGCCATCGAGGATGTCAGTCAGAGCATCAAGGAGGCTAACCTGGACCCCTTTTATATTCAGCAGGATACAGGCAGTTATGCTCTTCCAGTACCCGTGTACGTTGTTTTATTATAATTACTAGAGGCCACTCGCAGCTTCGCCCGCATGGCAGTTTTTTCCCGTTCCCGTTATTTTTTCGGGATAAAAAGTAGCCTATGTCCTATTCCAGATTACAATTTATATTTATTCCAAATTTCATCCAAATCGGTCTACTGGTTAGAGCGTGAAAGAGGAACAAACATCCATCCATCAAAGTCAAAGTCAAAAAGCATTTATTCAGTATTATCCGCAGGGATCATCTTGAAACGTCTTAAATCTAGGTGAATCTAAGCGCCAGTTCCTCGCGACCAAGCCTAGAAGAACCGGCAAGAAACTTACGGCTTGTTTCCTACCGTTTTTCCGTTCTTGCCCAAAATGAGCTCGAACTTTTATTAATAAAATTGGGTACGCAAGTCATGAGAGAGCGCATGAAAGGACTGGTCAATAAAGTCCTACTTAGTTTTTAATTATAGTCTTAATTTTAAGTTAGAGTTAATTATGCCTAGGAACTAGGAACGTAGGGTTTCATAATGCTATTTGTTATGTTTCAGTATATTCAACGCCGCTGGTGAAATAGAAGAGTTCTTGTTTCATGGTCTTAGCGAGATCGTGATCAACAGCATGAGTTTTGGCATCATATCCAACCGCCTGCGCCTTAATATTAGCCTCCCTCTTATCGAAGTCTCTTTCAGTAAGTTCGTTCACTACAAGTAAAAACAAAATATGTGTAAGTAAAAAGTAAACGGGTTTTTGCACCTATATGTAGTATCTGTTGAGTACTTAATATCAATATTGCGGTCACAAACCAGAGGTCCGACCTTCGTATTGTTTTGGGGCTGAGACGAGATTGAAACTAGAATTTGACTGTCAAAATTTGGCGTCCCTGAAATGATAGTTTTGAAGAATTTTAATTTTATTCTTATTCTTATTCTTCTTTGTATTTTTTGAATTTTTCGATATTTCGTTACAAGAATTGGGCCATTGGCCGCTATGAGTTTACAACTGTAAAATCATTCAGACTTATTGCGAATTGCCACTTTTTCTGGATTTAACAAAGAAACAAAAAATTCATTTTACAGATAACTATGTCTCAAAGCTCATCTATATCATTTATGAAAATCTTTTCTTAACTGACGGACTGATAGACAAACACCGCACAGCCTAGACCACTGGTCGTAGAGACTTGAAATTTAATTTTATCAGGGTATACATCATGGTGCATAGAGATGTCCTAAGAATAGAATAGAATAGAATAGAAATTTATTCAACACAAGACACACACGACACACACACAAAGACACCACAGCAGGTGCCTACACTTAAAAATACCCTAAAACACATAGGTATAGCTAAAACCTACCCTACCTAGCTCACAAAAACATAATAAAACAATAGTATTAATAAAACATATAGGTAGGTGAGGTACCTAAGTCTAAAGGTTGGAAGGAATAATAATAAATTAATGATTGTAAGAAAGGAATTATTTATATTCTACCACTATAAGGGTGCAGCAGGGGTTGAAGTTTGTATAAAAATAACTTAACCTGGACAATATTGCGCGCGTTTCTCTAGTCTTCAATAAACTGTTGATCAGAAAAAGTTCAGAAACTAGAAGTATTCCTCTTATTTTTGACGACCGATGTGGTGAGGCGGGCGAATTTCCGCCTGCGACGCAGGAGGATTGTGTTGGATTCCCACCTTGGCAATAAATGTTTATACGATCTCAAAATATGTATTTCGGGTGTTCTGGGTATTTTCTATGTATAATAAAAAAATATCTATGCATGTAATGTAAGTATATCAATCATCTAGTACCCATAACAGCTCTGCTTAGCTTGGGGCTAGATGATGCTGTGTGGATCGTCCAGCATTATTATTAATATTGTCTCTGGCCAAAATAAAGTTCAAACCAATTTGTTTTGGCTGATCTTGCGATATTTATTTATTTCACTTTGAAGACTAACCTACAATGATTCAAAAATATTATTCATAGTGTCCTAACGATGTTTATGATAGAATAATTCTTTATAAAATAATAAATATTCTTTACTGTACAGGAAAAGCTGATGGCCAAGTTGTTATTTTCGGTGAAAAATACAGCGCAGAAACTGCTGGCAGGTTAGTATTTAAATATTTATACATAATAAGAATAATATTCTAATATACTGTAGGTGGTGGAACCCCACCGAAGACGAGCACTTCTTACATAAATTCTGTTTTCACATTTTACATGTAAAAATGTTTTAATTTGAAAAAAATTGACAATATTGTTTTAAATTAAAATCAAAGTGGATAAACGACATCGCGTGTTAAGGATGTTGATAGCTATAATCCAAATAATCATATCTTATTGTAGATAAGTAGATTATGTCATAATCTACATAGGTAACTACTTTTTACTTATTATTATAATCAATCTTGATTTTACTTACAAAATATTATTAATATTTTAAAGGAAACTTCGCTATTACTTCCTATTTCCTAGCAGCAGATGTCTCATCTGATCTTCAGTAGCTACCATCACCTATAACAAAGCATTGCCTTGTAGTTCACGTTCGTTAGGAATGTGCCCTATGGACGTAGTCCATCGACCTAAGTCATACTGTAATGTCACCGGCACCCACATCCTTCAAACCGGAACACAGCAAGCTGCTTGGTGATAAAAATAGGAATGGTGGTAGTACTTACTTAGACGTGCTCTAAGAGTTCTACTACTACTAATGCAGCGTTTTTGCTTTTTGTTGCACATTATATACACTTCTATGACTTCTGAATTAGGCTGTATAATTAGTCAGTTACTAAAAATTTAAAAACATAGCAATAGTGTTTCTAGTAGTAATAGAGCTCCATGTGAAGGGTTCGTCCGGGAAGAACTACCACAATACCTACTTCTACCGTCAAGGAGCTTCATCTTATCCGGTTTGAGGATGTGGGTGCCGATGACATTACAAGCACAACTCTCCTAACATGATCTGCAATGCAATGCTTTTTATAGGTGACTAGCGGCCGCTCGCAGCTTCGCCCGCGTGGCAGTTTTTTTCCACGTTATAATCCATGGAACTTTCATCCCCTATTTTATCCCCTTAGAGAATTAATCAAAATCTTTTCTTAACGGATACTTACGTCATAACATCTACCTGCATGCCAAATTTCAACTCGATCCGTCCAGTGGTTTGGGCTGTGCGCTGATAGATCACTATGTCAGTCAGTCACCTTTGAGCTATATATATATTTAGATGGTAGTCATTTAACATTAGATGGGCCATTTTAAAGAAAAAATTCTCTTTTTAGATTATCAATCAGAAACATTAATGTCGACGCTAACATACAAGTCAACATTGGCATAATTTCCGGCATTTTCATCAACAGCGTGGATTTCGACATCAATATTGGAAACATTGATGTAAGTCTTTTAATTTCGGTTAAATCTCCTTACATAACAGTCAACCTTTTCACCAACATTGAAAACGACAATCTTGTCAACATTGATATTGACAAACTTGTCAACATTGATACTGGCAATCCTGTCAACATTGATATTGGCAATTTTGTCAACATTGATATTGGCAAACTTGTCAACGTTGATACTGACAATCCTGTCAACATTGATATTGGCAATTTTGTCAACATTGATATTGGCAAACTTGTCAACATTGATACTGGTAATCCTGTCAACATTGATATTGGCAATCTTGTCAACATTGAGAGATCATCCTCACAGCTTTAAGTCAAAGTCTAAGTAACTTTCATTTATTCTATAGAACTGTTACGTTATAAAACTTCTTAAAACTATTTATCACTGTCAGTAGTCGCAGACCGTTGTTTCAGAGGAACTTTTTATACTTTATTGTACACATAATTGATATATACAAACAGTAAATTATACAGCGGCCAACAAAGGCGAGCTTCTCGCAAACGCTTAAGTTTTTCTCTGAACGCAACTGTTTGAGGTTTTGGGATGGCATGACTGTTCATCGATTGCTATAAATGACAGAAGCATTCCAATGTTTTCCACAGATTCCCAATAAGAATCAGTTTGTATATTCTCCATCTACCAACTTCTCATCTTTATATCCATCCATCCATCTTTAGTCATCCATTTGTACATACCTACTGTATTTTTATATTTGCAGTCAAGACTTGCCGTTACCGTCGCTGGTCGCAATTTATCTAACAGCATCAATACCTTCTTGGGAACGACCATTCCTGGAACACTGAATAAATTCCGGGTAAGTATTCAAAGTGGCAATGAGCAGGCCATGTAGTTCGGCTGTAACAGCTGGGGAATAAACATTCTCGAGTGGTGACCACAAGGTGGAAGACGAAGCGTAGGACGCCCTCCTACTTGATGGACCGACGATGTTGCTAAGATCGTGTTGCTAAGTCAGTGGATGCAAAAGGCTCAAAATAGTTCCCCTACGTCCAGCAGTGGACTTCTACAGTCTGATGATGATAATGATGATAATGATGATGGTGATGACGATGATGATGATGATGATGATAATTTGTGTGCTCGAATTCAACGCCAATAGACTAAACTAATCAATTTGAGTTGGGGTATAAAAAATCAAACTGAAAATTAATAAAAGAGATGGGGTTTTTAATTCAATGAGTGCTGAATTAAGTTTAAGAAATAATGGTGAAAGCAATACTTATAACCGGTCTTAATTTATTTTTATACAACTTGTAGATGGAACAAGCAGATGAACCGCCTGATGTTATGTGGTTACCATCCTCCATAAAAAAACATTCGCTCGCAGACCACGTTCGTTAGAAACGTACAGTGCAGTGCTCTGTATCCATCAACCTGAGGCAGACAGATGTTAAGTCATGTGCCTGTAATTTAACTGGCACCCACACCTTTCAAACTGGAACACAGCAAGCTGCTTGGCGGTAGAAATAAGCATGTTGGTAGTACTTTCCCGGACGAGTCCTTCTGCAATATAAGACACTTTGTAAGATAATCTGGGATCAGATTATATATGATAAAGATAAAAGATAAAGATCATTTATTTGCTTAGACATGTGTGTAAAATAGATGACAAAATATTGTGAGAGGCAACATGCAATACCGTGTCGGTGTGCAAATGGAGATGGCACTTAAAACGTCACATGCAACATGATAAAAAGGTGAATTACAATATTACAATGAATGTCAAAATATAATAATTACAGGATTAAAATCAATACAAATATACAATACAAATTACTATAAAATGATAAAGTCGTTAAATTTATTTAATTTTAAAGACTAATCTTTTAGTCCATATTCTTAGACTAATTGTACCTGTGTTTTTTTTTCAGAGTGAAGTAAACGAACTTGTCAATATCATTGTTCTTGAATACCTCAACACGAATATATTTGGATAAAGAAATTGTACAAAACAAATAAAAATGTTATAAAAGAAATAAAAATAATAATGTAAATGTAATAACGAACTATTGCAAAACGTGGGTGTGTTCCAAATATAATATGTGGACGTACCTCTGACTACCCCTCTTAGACCTTCTAGAAGAATCTCGCGTAGGTACTTGGTACTAAGAGATCTGAGGGGATATCTACCGTGCTTGGAGATTAAAGTTGTGATGCTATTTATTTTTATATGTAAATAAAAGTAGAAGAAAATGTAAAGAACTTAGAAAATGTAAATAAGTGTTATCAGTGGCTTAAACAATAAAATTAGCCATTAGTAATGCAAACGTATCGTACCGGTATCGTAGTTACACTGCTCGGCAACCTGGCAATACTCTCCGAATGTAATATCGATACTGCGCAATGTAACTTAAATATCAAATACGCTTACGTTGCAAATGTCAGATTTGTTCCTGCTTGCCCGTCACCACAAAGAATCACGACAGATACGTAAATAAAGTCTTTGCTTTGAAGTATTGTTTTATTTCATATACTATACCTAACATTAAGCAATTTAAAATATTTATTTATATATTTATTAGGACTAAATTTGTGATCGATTTATCCTATTTAGGTCGTGGTCGTGCACCAATGTGTTTTTGTGTGGTGAACCTGATGTTAAGTGGTTATCATCACCAATCAAATCTTTGGCCCGTAATCAAACCGGTTCCACTACCACAACCCACACAGAATTAGGTACGGTAGGTGGCTATAATAATAGGCATGGTTCCCCAGGCTTCACAAAAGGCCTAACTACTACTAAAATAAAAAAACTCATTTTTACAAGCTCCAAAACATACACTAGCAAAATTATTATGACTTGACTATGCGCTAACTTGTTTTTAACGCACACACTCGCACATTCTCTAACTCACTTAGCACAGCATGTGCAACAGAGATAGGGCGCGCTTATCGTTTTGCGAATGTCGATAGCGAAATACGTGGGTAATCCCCCGATAAAAATAACACGCATGAGTCTTGGGTTGCTAGTAAAAATATAAAATGTAAAATAGAGGAAGCAAAACTCTTGCCAGGGTTGCCAGGAAAAAAACGGTTTTCAAATAGAAAACGTCACACAAATTTCTTTATTTATGAAATCTAGTCGGCCTAGTTGGCAACACTGAGTGGATATTTCGGGTAATAACATTGCTTGGACTGCTAACGGGGTAAATGACATCATCCAACTAGTGGATGACTGGATGACTGACTGAATTGACCACAGAATACTTTGTTACATCGGAAAGAACCGACTGCTTCGTTTATTAAAGTGAGAGTGGTTTAATAGGATCTTTTTTCAAATTTGGTAAAATAAATTGGTAGAGTTACTAAGGTTCTTTTTTCAAATTTGATAAACTAACTAAGGAGGTGTTAAAAGAAAAGTTACCTTGTGGTTTAGATTACATTCAGTGAGTAGATTCATGTACGAATACTTTTTTAGCGCAGTGCTAATAATATTGACACTTGTTCTATTGTTTTGGAAAAAAGGTGAGTTTTTTTTTATTATTGACTTTTTTATTCGATTTCCGATGGGACAAGCATATGACCCATTTGATGTCAAGTGGTTACCATGACCCATAATAAAGCATTGTATTGCAGGTTACCTTCATTAGGAACGTGCCCTACAATGCACTGCTTAAACTGATGCATACAAATGTTAAGTAGTTAATTTCACCGGCACCGGCAGAAGTAACTTCCGGTGGCAGAAACAGGCGTGGTAGTATTTCACCGGATGAGCCCTTCACGAAGAGTTCTACTACTACTAAAAAGTAGAATAATAATTATAAGTCACTTAAGTGAAATATCATAGAACTCCTCTAAGGGGTTAGATGCAATTTGCTTACTCTTATTTAAAAAAATACATTGAATGTAGTATTTTTATATTCATGTTCTAAGCAAATTAGCTTGTTCGTAATTAGTAGTAAGCGGCAATGGAATTGCAACCCATCCCGAATACAAACTACTGCAAAATATGGGTATTACCAAATAAATAAATAATAATAAATAAATATAAATAGTAATAATAAAAAAAACATAAGTTACACCAATTTTACGTAGCACCAATAAAAAAATGCACAAAGTATGACATAAATAAAAATTTAACCTTCATGATTCAATTTATCGGATGTATTGTTATGATAAGCCGACAAAAATAGCTAATGACCGTCTATATGCAATTTTTTAAAATAAGAACGACGTATCTAATCATTATTATTTAGTTTATAAATATCTGTTTTGAAATTCAAATAGTTTTTAGTCGTTCCTTTTATTTTAGGTTTTAAAAAAGAAACAAAAGAAATAGCTTCACGACTGTAATCACTAGGTACCTACGGTAGATATCTTCTTAGATCTCTTAGTATCAAGTACTTACTCGAGATTCTTTGAGGATATCAAAGGAGGATAGTCAGAGGTACGTCCAAATATTATTTGTTATACATCTCACATTTTGAAGTAGTAGTTAGTATCCATACATGATAATTTGCAAGTAAATCGCCGCTGCTAGAATACTAACCTGGTTTCCTCATGATGTTTTCCTTCACCGTCTGAGAGCAGTGGCAAAGAGCACATAATTTTATCTAAAAAAATTTAAAGAAAAATCCATTTATGCACGACCGGATTCGTACCCACGACTTTAGGATCTGAAGGCGGGGTTACACCCACTAGACCACCAGTGTTCTCTGTAGGCTCAGGTTTTATTGAATAAAAATAGGTAGTATTTAAAATAAGAACTTTTTAGGGCTCGGTACCCGAAACGTAAAACAGGACCCTATTACTAAGACTCTGTCCGTCTGTCACCAGGCTGAACTGTGATAGTTAGAGAGTTGAAATTTTCACAGATGATGTATTTATGTTGCCGCTATAATAAAAAATAGAAAACACAAATATTTAAGGGGACTCTTATACAGCAAACGCGATTTTTTTGCCGTTTCTATTAAGATAGGTACTTACGTAATCCTTCGTGCGCGAGTCCGACTCGCACTTGGCCGGTTTTTTAAGTACTATTAGCAAGAATTCAGAACAATTAATGTACATACTTTTCGACCTACAGGTTTAATATCGTATCAACTTAGATCAATGATCTAAGCGTATCAATTATTTGTAGCCCCACAAAGAACAATGGAGCATATGGTAGGACGCCTAGCCACTAAGTTCATTGAGAGCATGTTGGAACAAGTTCGGCAGAAGATTATCACTGATGGCTATGAACACTGGACTTTTGACTTGTACCAGAAGGAGTTTTCCGTAGCTGAGTATGTCCCACTTCCTACACTTTCCTAATACATTTTTCCTAATTTCCTAATACACACTAAATACCTAATACATTTTACAAAAGTTTTAGCGAATAACCTACTTATTAAGTTATAGTAGCGTCTATGAAACTCTTATATAAATAATAACAAACACACATTTACACAACGCCTTCTAGCCCCAAACTAAGCAAAGCTTGTACTATAAGAACCAGCCGTGCTAATATGCAACGCGAGATTTGTCGCGCTTGACATGAGATACTTTTTTTTTGATGGACATTTTAGAAATTATACCTATATGAAAGACTCACAGATAAGCCGAAGCCGACAGATAATTTGACGACCGATGTGGCGCGGCGGTCGAATGTCCGCCTGCGACGCAGGAGGTTGCGGTTTCGATTCCCGCCTTGGGATAAATGTTTGTACGATCTGCAAATATTTATTCCAGGTGTTCTGGGTACTTTCTTTGTATAATAAAAAACATCTATGCATGTAATGTGTTGAATTAAGTATATCAGTCATTTAGTACCCATAACACAAGCTTTGCTTAGCTTGGGGCTAGATGATGCTGTGTGGCTTGTCCAGCTTTATTTTTACTATAAATATTTTTATTATTTATTATTAATTTAAAAGAAATGTTCTTTATGTTATTTTTCAGGCTTTTCAGTTGCAACATAACAGTCAAAAATATGCTGTTTACTGGTGCCAGTAAGTTTGTTACGAATAATGTGAGCTATGACGTCACAACTTCAAAAGCTAACTTCGATATATCTATCCCTAAGCTATACTTAGGTGTTGGTGAGTGCATTAAAGAGTTTTTTAAACAGATTTTTATAGCAGTTTTTTTATGCTACTGCTGGTGGAACAAGCATATGACCCACCTGATGTTGAGTGGTAACCATCACCTATAAGCAATGCCTTGTAAGTCACGCACGTTAGGTACGTGCCCTAAGACCCACCAACCTGATGCATATTGGTGTTAAGCCTCATGTGCCTGTAATTTATGGTAAAAATCTGAGGCTATTGGTGTCATTTGTCCGTCATTTAACAGACAATATTGTAAGTTTCAAGTAAATAACTTGTAATACTTATAATCAAGTCAGTCAGTGAATTCTGTCAAGTCAGTTGTCATTGGTATTGAATAACAATATAGCACTGTCTGTCTGCCCGTCTGTCACCAGGTCTTATCAAAGTCAAAGAATATTTATTGCTTGAAATACATGTTAAAAAGATGTCAATTATTATATTATATTATATGTTTCAATGTATTCTGCTTAATTCTTGGCGTGCAATATTTAAATTTACATAGTAGTCATACGATTAATTTATAAACATAATAATAATCAAAAACAAAATAAGTAATGAGAATGTCAATCAAATAACAAAATAAAAATAAAAATTAAATTACAAAAGAGTTCAATAGTTCAATGTCAATAAAATAAATGAAACCGAACCGAACATATGAACCGAATTTTTAAAGATTGTTGTTGGTATACAACAACATCATCTTTAAAACATACAACAAACGTGGTTTTTTTGCCGTTTTATCATAGATGGAACCCTTCGTGCACGAGTCCGACTTGCACTTGGCTGGTTTTTTAATTTTGATTTTAATTATTTTAGGTGATGCCAACGCTGGGGTAACATTAAACGTTTTCGGAATGAACTTCGAAAGCCAGGTCAAAGGATGGTAAGTTGATATTTATAAAAACACTAGTGGCCGCTCGCAGCTTCGCGCGCGTGGCAGTTTTTTCCCGTTCCCGTTATTTTTTCGGGATAAAAAGTAGCCTATATGTTAATTCAGGTTACAATCTATATTTATTCCAAATTTCATCCAAATCGGTCCACAGGTTAGAGCGTGAAAGAGGAACAAACATCCATCCATCCATCCAAACATTCGCATTTATAATATTAGTAGGATAATAATGATTTTTTCTAAAGGTCAAAAAGCTGGTGGTGATTGTCTGACGATTATTACAGCGCTAGCGAGAAATGACGAGCGCAGAAGACGTCAACCGATAAAAATATGACACAATCTAAACTTACTAATATTATAAACAGGCAAAGTTTTAAAGTGGAAATAGTAGATTGTTATAAAAGGAGCTAAAATTACCCATTATATACGAGGTAGTTTTAAATAGAATAAAATTTAAATAGAAACCGAGTTTTAATGGGTTTTAGCGCCGTGTGTTACACTATACTTTTCACTACTATTGCGAGAAAATAAAACAATCCTCACTACCAATTCAATTTGCAATTAGAGAAAAATTATAAAGATTTCGCGCCAATGTCTTTTTTTTGTTTCTTCTGTAGCCGCAACATTTGCATGCATTTTACCAGAGAACGCCGATTTTAGTTCCATTTTCAAAATTAAAATGCTTTTTTTATGAAACAGTAATAAGTCGTCTTTATTCATGATTATTCTACTTATGACTTAAAACTTTTTCGTTTTTGTAGGCTCATTGTCATTTGACACACAAAAATAATAAAAAAAAAACATTTTCCCCTAGAGGATGAAATGCTATTTTATCCCCGCTCTGGTATGCTACAATGACGGCCTTTTTGAGCAAGAGAAGTGAAAAAGCCATTTTAGCACGACCGAGTTCTCGTTATCGCTTACTTTGGAAAACGACTTACTTACTTTGGAAGGAATACTGTACCTATCTACATAAAAAATGTTTCATGTTCTAGGATTACATTGGTAGAGCCCCGAGTGACTGGTGCAGTGGTTCTAGAGATCGATGACGAGGGTAAGGTGACGGCGTCAAGTGTGGATATCAACATACAACTAAAAGATATTCAGGTATGTGGTCATTATTATAGTTTATACTTTAAAATCCAGTCCATCCAAAGGTTGTCTGTGAAGAGATCGCTCACAGCGATAAGACCGCCCATTGTACATCGTTGTAGCTACTTTAAAAATAGTTTTAAATTTAGTTTTTTAATTTGTTATGTCCTTGTAGTTTACAATAAAGAGTTTTCTATCTATCTATCTATCTAGGTAGATATTTATACAGCTGGCTTAAGGAACAAGCATGGCCCACCGATGCATTGCTTCATAAGTCACGCTCGTTAGGAACGTGCCCTATGATTGACTGCTTAACGTCCATCAACGTGAGACATATAGGTGTTAAGCCTCATGTGTCTATAATTTTACCAGCACCCTGCAAACAGGACCACATCAAGCTGCTTGGCGACAGAAATAAGTTTGGTAGTCTTCCCCAAACGAGCCTTTCACTAAAAGCTCTCAGTTTAAGAAATATCTGTCCCTATCTATACCAATTATTATTATAAGAATCTTTGTCCTGACTGACTGGGATATAGACAACGCACAGCTTAAACCACAGGTCGTAGAGACTTGAAATTTTCAGAGTATATTTGTCTTGGTGCGTAGAGGTTTACTAAGAAAGGAATTCCTGAAATCTAAATATATATAACTCAAAGGTGGCTGACTGACTGACTGACTGACATAGTGATCTATCAACGCACAGCCCAAACCACTGGACGGATCGGGCTGAAATTTGGGATGCAGGTAGTGTAGGTAGGATTTTGATTAATTCTACCCCCAAGGGGATAAAATAGGGGATGAAAGTTTAACGGGAACGGGAAAAAACTGCCACGCAGGCGAAGCTGCAAGCGGCCGCTAGTTCAACCCCTAAACGTGTACAGTGGGGGTTGAAGTTTATATGAAAATAGCTTCGTAATAGCGCGTTTCGCTAGATTACTATAATATAGTATGTATATTTTTGTTTCAGTCAATGATTAATCTATGCGCAATGGAAACGGACTATTCAGAAGCCGTCAACACCTTCCTACGAGCGAAGCTACCAGGCCTCATCAATACATACGTGGTAAATGTATTTATTTTATTCATAATAATTTATAATAATATTTTGGTTAATAACATTACTACAATTGTGTCTGGGCATGATCTTAAATGGCCAATTCGGAAGTCGCTAAACAGACTCCGTACCCAAGTTATAATAGATAGAGGGTATAATAGATTCCTTTCGAAGTCCAGTGTGAGTGCGGAGCCCTAACGCAAAATATGCCGCACCTGCTCTCTTGCGCTCTGTGCCCATCCACCTGCACCCGAGCAGACCTAACAAAAGCAGCGGACAAGGCCATACAAGTTGCTACCCATTGGAGCAAATTAATATAACCAGCCATTGACACGAAGAATGAATGAATTGTGTCTGAAATACATTTGGGAGTGACAAGTAAATAAGTATCTAGTCATCTACATTAATTATCAAAAAAGAAAATAATCCAAAAACATACAAAATTGTCTAATAATAAACAAATAAATTCAAGTACTCATGCCATTATTTATAAAACAAATTGTCTAATAATAAACAAATAAATTCAAGTACTCATGCCATTATTTATAAAGCTTTTAATTTAGTTTTAAATAAATTCGTGCAGCTTATTATTTTTAGCGACAAAGCGACATTTAATTTCGGACAGATTTCCAATTTTTTTTAATCCGCCCTTCTTACTACAGGCTATATTTTATTTATATTTCCGCACTTTAAAACGTGTATGCACTCACCAGAATAGGATCGTATGCAATTCTTAATATAGACGTTCTTATTTTTGTTTAAATTTGGGAGGCAAGTCATAATACCTGTGGTCACTGACCCTACACTCACTGATCAACTGAGCTCTGGGCGCATGAACTAAAATTTGTCCAAACATATATTTTTATAAAATAAATAAATGTTAGTTTTGCTTTATTTTATATTGTTCTTGTAACCAAAATAATGGTATATCAACAAAAAAATGGATGATTGTGGACAAGGAAAGACAAACAGGTTAAACCCCCCTTACTTGGTTAGCATACCACCCATTCGCACCAAGCGTTTCGGTTCCACCTTCATTATGCAAACCGCTAAGGAGTGGAACTCATTGCCAGCTTCTGATTTCCTGACCACTATAATCTGGATCTCTTTAAGGCAAGAGTGAATAGGTGTCTTCTAGATCGTCCTGCTTCATCGTCACTTACCATCAGGTGAGATTGAAGCCAAAGGATAAAAAAAAAACCAGTTTAAAATCTACAATTTTCATTTTTTTTCTTTTCACTTTCAGAACTCCTGTAAAGTGGCCATAGAAATGGGGCTGATAGCAATAGCAAATCCAATCCTGGCTCAAATGTTTTAGCTCCAACATGAAACTTGATTGTAAATTTTCTGATGGTGTATTAAATTGATTTAACTTTTTCATGAGGAAACTTATTTTGTACCTGTACATTTACCATTGACATAATTTTTTTTTATGTGACTTGCTAACGGAACAAGCTGATGACCCACCTGATGTTAAGTGGTTACCATCACCTATAGCATTGTCTTGCTATGTATTCTTACAATGCATCTGCTCTGCGATCATCTACCTGATGCATACATATATTAGCGTCACGTGCATGTAATATCACCGGCACCCACACCCTTCAAACCGGAACTAAGCTGTTTTGTGGCAGAAACAGGCATGGGATAGTAGAAAGAAAGAAAGAAAGAAAGAAAATATATTTATTCATCCCCAAACCACACAAATTGCAAACATGAATATCAGGGCATCTACACTGTAGTAGGTACACTAGGTTTACTTCAGTTTCAAGAATTTTTTCTCATAAAGAACATAGTTCACTTATAATTAGATGAAGGTAGTATAATAAGGTTACTTACGGCTAGTGGCGAAGATACAATATATTACATAGGTAGCTTATATTGTGACATATTAGTAGTATGACATATTAGTAGTTACTATGAAACTATCTAGTTCTAGAACTTATCTAAGTAGGTAAACCAATAATAATTTAAAAGAAAAACCCCATCAAAATCTCAATCACAGTCAGGCAATTATATCGGTACACTGAAGACAAAATTTGTTTGAATGTATCAAATTCCTGATAAATTCAAACAAACAACCTATCTACCTATAGGTAGATAGGTAGACAAGATGTAAGCAATTAATTGTTAAATTGTTGGCACATAGTATTTAAATTTGTAAATAAAGAATTATAAAGTATTGGAACATACTAATTTAGAAGTTACCTTTTTTTTTTTAACGTTAATAACTTTTTTCACTTATCTATCTATCTTAACTTAACCTAACTAAAGAATAAAAATAAAAAGTACCTACACTACATCAACTACAAATAACCCAGGTTACCTACCTAGCAGTAAGGTTTGTGTTGCTTGGGGTTAAATAGGTCCCTGTCTCAGCTGTATGCAGCATTGAACATGGTGTGCAATGCTGCGCTGGTTTTCAGACAGGGCCTTGCGTGAGGACTTACTACGGACGAGGATAGTACTTCTCCGGACGAGCACTGATGATGATGATGATGATGACGTATCCGTCAACGGCGAACCTTGCTAACTCCGGGTATGTGAGCGAATATGACTTGCAAAGCCAAATTTGGTTTTAAAGGTCAGGTCACACATCACTACTATGTGGACGTACCTCTGACTACCACACTTTGACATCCTGACTTGATACTAAGAAATCAGAGGGGATATCTACCGTACCTGGAGATGAAAGTCGCAAAAAGAAAACAGTATTGTTTCCTTTTTCGTCACGGATGTAGAGCACGTCTGCATGTTAAATCAGAAATCATTTTCAAAAATTGCAATCTTGACCAAGACTAAAAAAGAATAAGTAGGTAAAAAAGCAAGTAGTGACTATCACGCTAGTATATGGATTAGCAAGTAAACAAATCATTTTTAATTGATTGCTTATCATAATCAAATAATACAAGAAAATGTGTTATCCGCTGAATTGATTCTTTAGTGATATTTGTGTCTTAAGAAAGGTAAGTCAACATTTTAATATTGTATTCGTATATAAGGTTATGATAAATAATTTTACACTAATATGGATCTTTTCCATCTTAGTTAGCCATAGGAAAGACCATTGTCAAGTGCGGAGCTAACAAAGACACAGGTTTTCCTTTACCAGTGCTCACATTTTTCAAAAGTCCATTGGTGCCCGATTGGATTTGAACCCACGATCTTGGGATCAGGTGAGGTCGCTCTCACTAGAACTAAGCAAAGCTGTACTATGTGAACTGATAACTGATATTTTTTGCATAATACAATAACACCCAGACACAAATAAAACATTCATGTTCATTACACAAATGTTTGTTCTCGGTAGGGATCGAACTCACAACCTACAGCGCAGAAGGCAAGCTACTACCTACTGAGCTGTGGCGGCTGTCAATAGATACAATGCGATACTGACTGTGCTATCAGCTTCAAAAGGAATAGTAGAAAGATCTCTGTAAAGATCTTGTCTGGGGAAGGTACTAGGTACCACTATTCCTATTTCCGTCGCCAAACGAGTCGTTCTGTGTGAAGCGTGTGAGTTCTGGTGAAATAGCCCATTTGATGAAATAGCGGGGTCCTTTTTTAAGATAAGTTTTTTTATATAACTTGCTCATGTAACATGCAAATGGCTCACCTGATGTTAAGTGGTTACCATCGCCTATAACAAAGTATTATCTCGTAACAAGTCCACAGGCAGTCGTCATTAAACATGGCATTTTCTGAACGCTATTTATACTTTTAGGAAAATATGAAACATTTTTGGGTTTATTTTGCTGCCGTGCTAAGCATCACAGCAGCTGTACCCGTGCGCACACTGAACGAAGATGCATTGCTACAACTGCTATCCCACAGAGGTAGGTATAGTCGCATGCAGATACATGTATGCAAAGTATAATTTTCAAAATTATGTCACTGGTTTTATTATCACAAACATGCAGACAAGATATAACTTTTTACGCTATCATGGTTTTGATCAATATTTTGGACAGAAACGGGATATTTACCATGATTTTTGAGTTTGATTGTTTCCCGATATTTCGGCACCGTTGCATGCGCCATGATCATGGCCGTTTCTATCCAAAATAATGCAGACAAGATCTTGCACAGGTGCCAAAAGCTATTTTCTGAAAACAATATTTTTTTATCAGTACTTAAAAATAATATAAAAGCCACACATAAACCTAACCACAAAATTGTTGAGAAATAAACTAGCAAAAATATGCAAAAAAAGCCAATTTGTCCGCGTAAAGATGTTTTCATGCAAACTACAACCCCAGGTGTGCCACCCCAGAGTTCCTTTCTTAGTACACTTCTACGCACCAAAACGTATATGCCCTGATTTTTTGCAGTTTAGGCTGTGCGTTGTCTATATGTCAGTCAGTCTGTCAGTCAGGACACAATTCCTACAATTGGTGTATAGATATGTATTGCAGAACTGACAGTTGGATTATGGGTATATATTATGGCAGTGAGAATATAACGACTTTCATATGGGTTCAAAAGAAACTAAGCTAAGCCTAAGCTGTTAACGTTCCGAATACCGCAGTGAGAGAATATAACATCTTTTAGATGTTAGAATGATTTTAGTTCGAAAGGAACCTAGGTAACAGTTAACATCGTCGCTAAGTAACGCTGTGAGAGTATAACGTCTTTTAAATGAGTTCGAAAGAGACTAAGCAACTGTTGACGTTGCTAAGTAACGCAGTGAGAATGTAACGACTTTCGTATGGGTTCAAAAGAAACCTAAGTAGCTGCTAACGTCCCGAGTACCGCAGTGAGAGAATATAATATTTTTTAGATGTTCGAATGATTTAGTTCGAAAGGAACCTAGGTATGTAACAGTTAACATCGTCGCTAAGTAACGCTGTGAGAGTATAACGTCTTTCAAATGAGTTCGAAAGAGACTAAGCAACTGTTAACGTCGCTAAGTAACGCTGTGAGTAAAACGTCTTTCAGATGAGTTTGGGAGGAACAACGCGCTTGAGAACATTCTTATTGGTGTGCTGGAAGACCTGCGTGGTATCATGGTGACTGGAAACGATGACATTCCAGTGCTGGACCCCTTCTTCGAGAAACGTGTGTTTGTGGACGACTCTATCATACCAGTACCTGGGTATGTTTTAAATTATGGAATTTTATGGATTGAAAGAAAAGAATGAAAAATGTTTTATTTATTTGATTGAACATTATTTCGTAGTTTTACTAAAAGGGGATATACCATGATTATTTAAATTTGAGTACTGAGTCTTTTTTTTATATTTTTTACATAACAAGTTATTGCCCCAGTAGAATATTATGTAAAGATTTTAATTATTAAATACTAGTGTTTCTTCACTTATTATGTTTCTCGGGGAAATATTTAAGTTGCAATTACGTAACTTAGTTGCAGTCTATTTCAATGTATTTCTATTGAGAACCAGTTGCTAACAAAGCTTTATTATTTTTGTGCTACTGCTGGTGGAACAAGCTAATGACCAACCTGATGTTCGGTGGTAACTTTGCTTTGTAGGCCACGCACGTTAGGTACGTGCACGACAATGTGCTACTCTGCGTCTACCAACCTGCATACTGGTGTTAAACCTCATGTGCCTGTAATTTCACTGGCACCCACATCCTTCAGACCGGAACACAGCAATGCGAGCATCACTGCTTGGCGGCAGAAATAGGTACGGTGGTAGTTCTTCTCGGGACGAGCCCTTTCGCAAAGACTATTACTAAATACAACAATGTTTTCATGTTTTACTATACAGGGAAGTACTTTTCAACAATGCGCTTGACGGCAGAAATAGGCATTGGTGGTAGACCAATGCCTATTTCTGCCGTCAAGCGCATTGTTGAAAAGTATCTGTGCTGATGGAATTTCAGGCACATAGGGATTAACACTATGCTAGGTTGATAAACGCATGGCAGTGCATGTAGGGCACGTTCCTAACGAACGTGATCGGCAAAGCATGTTTTATCATAGGTGATATGTTTGTTTCGCCGGCGTAAATTAAATTATTGTGTGTTTTTCCAGGGCGTACCTAGAGCTCATTGACTTGACAGTATCAGAACTAAGTACGTTTGAACTCAATACAGTCAGTATATCATCCGCTTCGATAATTCTTCAAAGGTATAACGTGGTGGTAGACGCGGAAGTACCTGCCATTGATGTCGATGTCGGTAAGTCACTTGAAAACCCCTTTTTTCTAGAAAGAGAAATAGATAGGTAAGTTTAAAATTAAATAGTAGGTATATTTAAAAACAGCGCTAGATGTAACCGTCCAGCTATAGCTGAATTTACGCCCTTTGCCCGCATCTTAACCTAAGACCAATAAATAACATGTAAATCTCAGGAATGTATATGGCAATAAATGATTTTTTTTTATTTTATTTTATTTATAGCCTTAAAAAAATCCTGTAATTACTGATTGGATAAAAATATGTCTATCAAAAATAACTTCTTGCTTATACCCACAAACAACTATAGTTATACTACTGAAAGAAAAAAGAAAGAAAGAAAGAAAGAAAATACATTTATTTGACACACACGTTTTGCACACAGAACGGACAAAAAACTACCTAGGTACATGTTACAAACAAAAAGGAAAAAAAAAAAAACAACAGAAAGTACTGACGACCCCACTACGAATTGTTAGTTGTTTATATATTGCTTTGAAGTGCTAGTACAACACGATCAAATCATTGCAATCCACAAGTGTGAAGTACAGGTTAAAAAATATTTATTTACAAAGAAAATTACAGCTAGGTCAAGTATATACAAATAGTATATATAAACAATTTTTTATTTTATTCTTTCAGTTATCTAGTGCAAGCCAATAGCCAAAAGCCGTAGCAGCCATATAAATTATAAATACTTTATATAACTCGACGACAGATGGATAAATGTTTGTACGATCTGCAAATATTTATTTCGGGTGTTCTGGTTCGGGTTTTCGGTATTTTCTATGCATAATAAAAAATATCTATGTATGTAATGTATTGTATTAAGTATGTAAGTCATCTAGTACCCATAACACAAGCTCTGCTTAGCTTGGGGCTAGATGATGCTGTGTGGATTGTCCATCATCATTATTATTATTAAACGAACGAACTACAAATTAGATGCCTAGTTTAACAAGGCTTCATCCCGAATAGTTTAATTTTAATAAGTTTTATTTTAATTGTCATTTAGCGTGGTAATGCAGCCAGTATTTTGGGGACGCTTCCGATTGACACAGATTTGGATCAGCTGAGCTATCTTTAGATCGTTTGTAACGGTCTGTAGATAGCTCAATTGTATTATTTTAAACATACTTTTTATAAATACTTGTATTAGCTGTTATTTTCTTTGTAAATAAATGTACTACGAATATATAAGTTTTAAGAATCCCTATTAATTACAATAAACTATTTTCCTACAAATTTCAATCGCTATAGTGATTTCAACCACTATAGCGGTTGAAATTTGTTGGAAATGGAAGAGTTGGGTTTTTCAGATTCCTTCCTTGAAAATATGAAGTCTACGGCCGGTAGTTTAGCCTGTGGGTTGTTTATATGTCAGTCAGTTCAATCAGGACAAGGACAAAGGTTCTGGTCATATAATTGGTATTGATTATCATGGATTATAAGTTAGGTATATAGAAGATGGGAGTACATAAGTCTGCAACCAAGATGTTTTTTCTATATTTCAGGCAGTTACGATCTTTCTGTTCATGCATCTGGCTTGAGCATTTTCGGAACTGGTGATGCAAAGTAAGTGGTCAAAGTCAAAGTCAAAGTAAAAAATCATTTATTCAGTAATACCCGCAGGGATCATCTTGAAACATCTTAAATCTAGGTGCGCCAGTTCCTAGCGACCAAGCCTAGTGGTAAAAAACAATCAAATTAGAAGAAGTGAGAAGGCTATATAGCTATTTCATTTTGTATGGAAGTTATAACGCTAGAACAGGCGCCGTGGATTTGCTCCCTCTGTCTCTGTCTATCCCTAACAAAATGCCTGAGACAGTCGGTTTACACGGGCCGGATCTAGTGTAATTTTGCCTAGTTATTCCATTGCAGTTTAGATCTCGTCATGTAAAAGAGATGTTTTATCCTACTAATATTATAAATGCGAATGTTTGGCTGGATGGATGGTTGTTTGTTCCTCCTTCACGCTCTAACTAAGTGGATGAAATTTGGAATAAATATAGATTGTAATCTGGAATAGGGCATAGGCTACTTTTTATCCCGAAAAAATAACGGGAACGGGAAAAAACTGCTACGCGGGCGAAGCTGCGAGTGGCCTCTAGTATTTTATAAATTTTTATTACACTTAATTTTTACTGTTTTTGAAGTGAAAACGCGTTGAGAAATTTTTTGGGTGAGCAAAAATCATGGAACTCTCGTCATTGTCACCGAACGCTTTCCATGAGCATATGTATACTATGTATGTATGTGTACTTTTTGGCCTAATTTTCACTTCTATCGGCAGTCCCAAAAGACTGCCTTAATTTTTTTTTACTTGCGGCAGCGCTCAGTACTAATTCAAAATAGTCGCTCTGTCTTCTGTGGTGCAGGTTGCGCGTTCGCCTCTCACCGTGGACAAACATGTGTGATGAACATAGATATTTGTTTTCGGTCTGGGTGTTATATTGTATTCTAAGTATGTATTTCACAAAAAAAACGTATATTAATATTCTTTTCATCTGGTTCCCATAGTATAAGCTATGCTTAGTTTGGGACTAGATAATGTTATGCAAAAATGTCCACAAATATTTATTTATTTAATTTATATTTGTCTTCCCTTTTCAGAATCCTCATAGTAAAACCGAGAATTAAGGTCACCTTGCTTGTAGGCATTAGGCTAGGACTTGGCGCTATCTACCTCAACATTCGGGATACCAGCATCGAATTGACCATTGCGGACATTCAGGTTTGTATTTATACTAAATGAATGTATGAATGAATGAATAAATGAATAAATGAAATGTACTTATCTATCACAGAAAAGTAAATATAGTGTCTGTACCGTAGTGTGTACCTACTGAAATCGTTGTGATCCAGGTATAAAATAGGGCTTTCGTGACTTACGGTGGATTTCATAAGAAGTGACTAAAGATACGGGGACCAGGGTACGAGAGGATGAACAGCATCACCAACACTACGGCCTCAATCCGTCTGCCAAACGTAGTGACCCACTCAGTTTTCCTAAAGAATACAGAATGGACGTCAGTCTAGTTTAAGCTGTGGGCACGTTCTCAAGATACTCTGGAGACTCTGACGAACCCATTCCACGGTGCTGTTTACCTTACGTGCATGGACACTGCTGTTGTCCAACAGCGGAACTGTACCTTGGACCTTATTGAAGATTGTTATCTAATAGTTAATTGTGATTGTATGAATAACCTGTTCCAATTGATAGCTCTGGGTAGGTAAGCCGTCGTAGTCTCGGCTTAGAAGAGGACCCCTCCATCATCTCCCATGGATGTCGTGAAAATCGCACCAGGAGATGAATAGCAGGCATCATCTCTTGATTACCGAACACTGGAACCACTGGAAGTACAAATGAGCCCTTCACTTAAGAGCTCTCTCTACTACTGCCAAAACTACTACTATGTTCTAAACTACAGTTGATTTTTTAGGCTGATGCAGTGGCAGGACGTAGATTTACGTTGCCGTGAAATTGTTGAACGGCTCGTTTATAGGGTTAACAAGATAAAATATATATAATATCTAACGAAGAATATTTTAAGTTTATTTTCTAGTTAAAAACCATTCACCATTTCGTTTTGTTCCAGCCTGCGGTCACAGGGATGTTCCACAACCCTGCTGTAGATAGCTTCATCAACATATTCTTGAGGAATTTGGTGCTGGAGTTATTGAATGCCTACTCAGTAAGTAAACCAGCAGAGTTATCATAACTCTTCGGCAGTAGGTTGAGAGGTAGCAAGTCTTATGATCCTGAACAACTATTTTTAGTAAAATTATTAAACTACCTTTCAACTTTTATTTTTTCATTCTTTGAGGATATCTTAGTTATTTTGAATGAAAAACCAAGCTACTGAATTGATTGAAAATTTTAAGGAAATTATCTGAAAGTATCTTTATTGGGGTGACAAACTAAAAAAAAATACAATCGAATTGAGAATTTCCACCATTATTGAAAAGTAATACAGTTTCTCAACTTTAGTCTTTCGGCACGGCAGATATTCTCGATTTTTTGGGGGTAAATATCCAATCTACTTTTGGAAATGCTTAAAAGCTACCCCTATTCACCCTTTATATCTTTTGAAGATAGTATTCATAGTTTTACTATCAGGGGTTGTCAAGTCCAAAAATCTTCACATATTGCTGATGCATTTTGCAGTAGATGTTATTCATATTATCATGAATAAGTTGTTTTTAATATTTTAATAAGCCTATGCTTCCTTGCAGGATGATATAACGGATACAGTAAGCCCAATAGTACAGAATCTGGCCAACGATGTACTCTCAGATTTGAATCTTATAAGTTTACTTGGTTAAACTACGTTCAAGCAGAATATGTATCTATGTGAACTGAAAAATGGAAAACCAGCGCAGGTTATTGCTGCACCATAGTTGAATTAAATGACATCAAATTTCTATGTTTTGAATTTGTTTATTATGTGTTACTTAGTAGTAGAGCTCTTTGTAAAAGGAGAACCGTACGTATTTCTGCCGCCAAGCAGTGATGCTTGCATTACTGTGTGTTCCGGTTTGAAGGGTGTGGGCGCCGGTGAAATTAATAATAATAATAATGCTGGACAATCCACACAGTATCATCTAGCCCCAAGCTAAGCAGAGCTTGTGTTATGGATACTAGATGACTGATATACGTAATATAAAAAATATCTATATATATAGATATTTTTTATTATACATAGACGTACGTATTTCTGCCGCCAAGCAGTGATGCTTGCATTACTGTGTGTTCCGGTTTGAAGGGTGTGGGCGCCGGTGAAATTAATAATAATAATAATGCTGGACAATCCACACAGTATCATCTAGCCCCAAGCTAAGCAGAGCTTGTGTTATGGATACTAGATGACTGATATACGTAATATAAAAAATATCTATATATATAGATATTTTTTATTATACATAGAAAATACCCAGAACACCCGTAATAAATGTTTGCAGATCGTACAAACATTTATCCCAAGGCGGGAATCGAACCCGCAACCTTCTGCGTCGCAGGCGGACGTTCGCCCGCCACGCCACATCGGTCGTCAAAACCTACCCCTTACCCCTAACCACCAAAAAAAGCTTGTTCTATGGGAAGTAAATGACTAATTGAAATACTCACATACCTTTTTATTGTAAGTATATATTTACAATAAAAAAGTATATAAAGTATACTATGCATACACTTAGGTAAGAATACAATAGGTGTAATATCCGCTAGAGAACAAACAACTCCCTATGTTTATCGCACAAAATGTTTATTCTCAGTGGAGGTCGAACTGCAATTACAAACGAGGCTGTGTGTAAAAAAATAAATAATTTGTATTACCGCGGGTTATAAATGTTTTGCTGGTAAGGCTAGGCAATACGTTGTGCAATGTTTTAATTTAATAATAATTCAAAATTAAATAATAATAAAAAATTAAAAATAACGCCATCTAGGTTAAAACAAAGGTACTACTTCACCTAGTATCTCTCTTTAAAGAGGTTCTTACCCACCGTCCGCACCTCTCTGAGACCACCTGGGTGAATCATTGAAAGTTTTTTTTACAATGGCTCACATTTGTTCACCTGGGTGATCCTTGGGAAATATTTAGTTTCCACCGTCCACCTTGTCATCAAAACTCACACAACATATAGGTTAGGTTATGTTAGAACATAAAAAAACGCGCGAGGCGAGCGTGCTGCGGGAGCATCCGCCGTAGCGCCAGAAGAACTGTTCGTGATGGCGTAAATATTATAACAGCCAGTAAGTACTGTACCATCACCAATATAAAGCTAGGCGCGTTTAAGTTTATCCTGAGAGGTGAGCCACTGTAAAAAATAACTCAATGGTCTACCCAGGTGGTCTTATGAGGTGGACAGTGGGTAAGAACCGCTCTAGAGAGCATTTCCTTATTGCGTTGCGAGTAAAAGGTTCCGTGTTTCACTAAGTGTAACTTACACAATACATGATGAAGAAGATAAACACCAATAGATGGCGCTGTCACAAAATACGGTGGGATATAAAAGTGTTTCATGATAGAGAAGATAAACCTCGATAGATGCCGCTGTATTGCAATTAGAATGTTGGTTATCAAGTTAACCGTGGTTATTTTTATCAAATTTTTTTCTTAAACATTTCTACTGGAATTTAGAAATGATGATAAATCATACATAATAAAACCAGTGATTCATAAAACAAAAAAATGATACATAAAACAAGATACTTACCTGACTTTTATGTTCCTGTGGCACCGTTTTTATAATGAGGTACTTAGATAAAAAATGAATAAACCCTGCCAATTTCAAGTCTCAATAGTATCAGTCAGTCAGGACAAAGATTTTTATAATTAATAATAATAATGTGTTTTATTGACACAAAGTTTTACACGATAAAGAGGCTCCCCAACTAGTAAAAAACTGTGTTTCAGGAGCCAGTGGCTTAATAATGCTGTACAATCCACACAGCATCATCTAGCCCCAAGCTAAGCAGAGCTTGTGTTATGGGTAGGTACTAGATGACTGATATACTTAATAGATAATGTACTACGAATTCGCTTCACTGCTTTATTTGTACTTAAATAATGTGTAAGATTTTAATTAGAATTATAAAACAGTGTATATGTACCTTGTTTTTGGCTCTATTTTCACACTGACAAAATTGTCTATGGAATAATGGACAGGTGTAATAGAAAAGAGGAGTTTAAGTATTTGGCTCCAATATTAAGTCGCGTTTATACGGCGCGAAAGACATACAGCTTGACAGATTTAAAGGTTGCTGCATAAATATAGCAAAATGAAGTTAGCGAAGTCAGCTAGTCATCATACTAATATTATAAAGAGTAAAACTTTGTTTGTTTGTATTGAATAGGCTCCGAAACTACTGGACCGATTTGAATAATTCTTTCACCGTTGGGAAGCTAGACTATCTCCGAGTGACATAGGCTATATTACATTTTCAAAACAATTAGGAATCCTTACTAAAACCCGTGCGAAGCCGGGACGGACCGCTAGTTTAATATAAATAAACTTCTCACACACATTCACATACATACATCTCACACCAATTACCATATACCAATTATAACGTAATGTTACATGAATTAAAATGACTATACCTTGTTCAAGTGCCGTGATTATTTTTACAAATGTATATTATAGGTACCTAAAATGTAAATCCGTTAATGGCTAATGTTTAAATCTTAAGTATTTTTATTGTTTTAAAAGAATTTTCGATTTTGTTATTCATTTAAATAAATAAATAAAATATAGAAACGGTATTCAGTATTGATTTTCTCAACCGAAATCCTTCGCGCCGTGTAAGCGCGCCTTTACGATTTATTCAATTCAGTAAGGGATTTTGCTACCTGGGTAACAAAGTTTGGTTTCCAAAGGCTAATGAATTATGCAAAGCCTTGGTTTTGATTTTCGAATAGCTACGGAAAATAATATTATCTTTGGAAGAAATCTTAAGGGAAATTTTTGTTATCGATTTTATCTTCGACAAGCTTGCGCTACTGTTATTTTCAATGTATTACTTCATTCATCATTATCATCAGCTTAAATAAGTCGTGTATTTTATAAAAAAAACATATACTAGTGGTTCGAGAGTAGTGGTTCGCTCGCTTCGCTCGCTCGGTCAATAAGTATTCTATCAGTCATCTGGTTCCCGTAGTAGGTACATCGTCATCCCATAAGCTTAGAGTGGGCAAAATGATGTTGTGTAAAAATGTCCACAATTATATATTTATTAAAATATTTGACCACCAGTATCACTGAAAAATGGGTTGAAATAGCCCAATCTAGAGAAGATTGGCAATCTTTGGAAGAGGCCTTTACCTGTGCAAGGGTTCTTACAAGCTAAAATAGTACATAAGCAATAGGTAGGTACCAACTTTTATCTAAAAGTAAAATGTTATATACTATAAAAAACAGCAGTGTTAGTGTTCCCACTTAAATTTAAAATGTTCTGTATTACTATTATTGTTTTTTAAGCTACTTGCAAGAAATAAAAGGCTTTATTATTATTATTATTATCACTGAATAGACTATTGTAGATCACTATGCGTATTTGGGTCAGACAGTCCAACTATAGATAAGTCCAACTTCGACAAAGAGGTCATCCGACGAATCCAGTTTGGATAGGCAGTGTTCGGGAAATTACCTATGGCACATCTTCTCGTCACAGTTACTGCAACGCCTCAATCAGTGTGTGTTACCAGTGATGACTTATGGAACTGAGTCGTGATCGCTAACTATTGGTCTTATACATAAGCTCAAAGTCACACAACGGCCTATGGAGAGAGCGATGCTGGGAGTTTTACTGCGAGATAGAATCAGAAATGAGGAAATCCGTAGAAGAACCAAGGTCACCAGTATAGAGCTCTCAGAATCAGTAAGTTGAAGTGGCAATGAGCAGACCATATATAACTCGTAGAACCGACAACCACTGAGGAGTAAAGGTTCTCGAATGGTGACCACTAACGGAAGACGAAGCGTCGGACGTCCTCCTACCCGATGGACTGACGACATTGTTAGGACCGCGGGAAGTCGATGGATGGAAAGGGCTCAGAATCATTCTTCCTGAAAACGTATGGGAGAGGCCTATGTCCAGCAGTGGACTAATATAAGCTGATGATGATGATGACCAACACTGAGTAAAAGTTTCTGTGAATAAAGATATTGCTGAATTTTGAATACGAATATCCGAGAGACGCCACTGTGATGGAAAGCTATAAAGTTCATTTTCCTTTGAAGTCGATAAAATTGCTCAGGCGGTCTTTTTAAGAAATCTGGTAAGTTGTGAATTTGTTACATTTCCCGGATGCAACGTTTATTACGTCAGCTGAATCCATGCGCACTCCAGAGGGGGTATAACTCATTAAAATGTTAATGGTACTGTGAAACCTGCCTGGACTCAGCCTGGACTGTGATTATGTAAGTTGGGAAGTAAGGAGTGCTTGTGGCCATTCTTGCCCGGTAGTTTTTAAGGGGACACAGCACATTTGTAGCAGCTTAAATAAGGCCACTAATATCTATGTCTACGGCTAAACATAGGCCTCTAGTTATACAAGAAATACTAGCATATATTCGACAAAGCATAATTTACCCCAAACTAAGCAAAGCAAAAAAATAATTCATATTTTGGATAGAAACGGGATATTTACCATGATTTTTATTCCGTTAATTGTTTTATTTTTATTTGACCGAAACAATGAGTTTTAAAAAAAAAAATTGATTGTCCAAATCAAAGAATATGGACGTCCAAATTGAACCTGTCTGAAGTGTCAGTGTCAAAAATACCATTTGGAGATTGACACGATCAAAATTTACGGGAACGGATACGGAACGATTTCCTTGCATGATATTGTATATATGTATTAGTTGTATAAGTAATTAATGTATGTAGTCATATAGGTAATATAAATTAGAGTAGGTTGATATTATTGTATGCATTATACTTATTGTTTATACTACACTACCGTCCATTCTCGTTCTTGGCAAGTCCTGTCCATCCCAAGGTTGTCTGGAAGAGATCGCTTTTAGCGATAAGACCGCCCATTGTATTCCACTTAATGATTTTTTCTATAAATGTGTATTAGTTTTGTAGTGTTTATCGTAATGTGGTGTACAATAAAGTGTTTTCTATCTATCTTCTATCTATCTATCTTGCAGATAATTGACTTAGAGTATTGTACCATAGAACAACAATCTTCATAATACAAATGTTTGCCCTCCAGTACCAACAGCGCAGTAAATAGGTCAACTAAGTAGTGAGGGTAGTTGTAGTTGAAAGAATAGAATGAGTGACAAACTAGCACGAGGTTTACCTTCAAAGTTTCAGGGTAGAACCAAAACCATAGGCTGGGATCCCTAAGGAATGTTCATACGTGCGAGAATAACTTAAAACTTTGCTCGTGGAAGCGTTAAAGTCGTGATTAGCATGTTCAAATGTTATGCAGATATATGCTGATTTATGTATGTTGAAAGTTTTGTTAGCTCGTGAAAGAATGCCCTTGCAAAGCTAATTGCGAAATGTGATGTACGACATGTACATCACATTTTGCTGAGAAGTTTTACCCGTGTGTAATGAATAATGATGTTCTTTTCAGGAAAAGGTTGTCCAGTGAATTTTGATGAAAATTAGTAAGACTGTAGCACAATAATAATAAATAAATTATAGTAGGCATTTCACACAGCGCCTTCTACTTCCAAACTAAGCAAAGCCTTACTATGAAACCAGAGAGGTTAATTCAGAAATTATTGCTTCGTGTTACACTGCGGGGCAACTTGGTAGTTGTTCCACAGGGAAGTTGTTGCTGTCTATTATGCCGCACAGTGTAACTCAAAACTCCAATATAAAAAAAATGGCACAATTTTATCAATAGTAGCATAAAACTGAACAAAAAGTTTGACTTAACTGCTAGGTTCTTGATTTCAAAACATACATTACAAAAATACCGAACGCATAGTATTAGTCACTAACTGTTATTGCTATTTGATAATAAATCGTATTACTATGAAACAGACCATTCATTCTGAGTTCGATCGTAAATCCGACTTGGAAATAAAAGCGAAAGTTTATAATCGGTTTATAATCCCTAAGTACAAGAAGTATTGTAATCTCCAGAGATCATCTTGCACCGTCAAAAAGCTAAGTGAATCTGAGCGGTTCCTCGCAAACAATCCGATACTACTCTGGTACTACTGCGATTACGCTAATCGAGGGTACGGCCGTCGGTCTTTGTTGAGCTCATGATTACTGTACGGTGCGCATTTCACACACTACTAGTCCGATTGCCTTGAATCCACAAAGCATAGGTAAAGAGGCTTTAGTTTCTGAAAAAGCGGTGACCGTCTTCTGATGTACATCGATAGAGGTTAGCACGGGCCTAGTGTGCAAAAAACAGCAAGTTTTATCATCTAAAGCGTGCATAATTGTAGAAAGATTTGTAGATAGATAGATTATAGCTTTATTGTACACCATTAACATTTAAATCCCGTATTCTGTTAGAGCGAGAGAAAGATAAATAAACTAAATTATTGTTTTTGTTTGCCCATCTTAATAACTATTAAAAAGTGTGATCAGTTCACTCCTGTACCTATGCTATAACAGCAAAAAAGTTATGACTCCGTGTATTCCTTACCACTTAATATAAGAAGGCTATATAATAGTGGATTTATGAGAATGGTAGACCTCGCGAGCCTTTACGTTACGATGCTACAGGCCTTCACTCCATATTTGGATAACATTTTTTTGAACATTTTGTGTAGAATGGAGTTCTTAGTGTGCCTCTCAAATTTGATTGAAACCCGTCGATAAATAACGCTATAGCAAACTTCCCCTCTTTCCCCTTATCAAGGAACTTGGGTACCAATTTTCATCAAAATCTATTGAAAAATTGCGGTAAGCTTTACTGAACCAGAGGAAACAAGGTTCAAGCATGCTTATAATGCTTTTATGGAATTGTAAGTGATGCTTGGGCCTTGTAGTTTTTTTAATTAATACGTCGCAATGTTTCTATCATAATATTAGCTTTAAACACAAGTTGAAAGTCTCATAACAGGCTATGGATCGAGCTATGCTGAGAGTTTCAATACCTACTAAAAATTGGGAAATGCGTAGAACTAAAATTACAAACAAGACTTCAGAATGATAGAAGTGAATAGGCATGCTGTATAGCTCGTTTACCCTCTAGAGATACCCTCTAGAGAATAAAGGTATCAAATAATGAACACGAACCGGAAGACGAAGTCAAAGCCAAAAATAATTTATTCAGTAACATATGGAATTGTCAACTCTAGGCGAATTTACACGCCGGTTCCTTACAACTAATCCTATAAAAACAGGCAAAAATAGGCTACTTACTACAGATTTTTCGTATAATCCTTTTAAAAAATAATAATAATCATGAAGCTCCAGTATGGCGCCAATTTAATTTAATATGACGAAGGCCAGACAGGAAACATGTGAAGTGTAGGACTTCTCCCACACGTTGAACCAACGGCATTTGGATCCCGAGAAGTTGGTGAATGGGGAAGGCTTAAAATAGATTTTCCTGGTATAGAGGCTTTATGTGTTATACGTCAAATTACTAGTCACGATTCTAAGTGAAGCCGACGATAGAACAGAACTGCAAGATACTTTCTTCTGGAAAGTCAGAGTTAAGCGAATAAAATAATTTATAAACAAAAAACTCAAATAACATCAAGTTTTTTATTTGGCTTGGAAAAAAAATATGTTAATTTAAAGTCTAATAATTTTAGATAGTAAAATAGCTCAACTGTTTCATAATATGTATTTTGTACATACCAATTATAAATACTTGTATTAGCTATAACTTTCTTTGTAAATAAATGAATGTATATTAAAAAAAAAAATAGATTCTGAGATACGTTTGAGTATTTGGGGTTTACCCCCGAATATTTATATCCATGCAAATAACCTACACTTTTCTCTTTCCTTGGTTCGGGTAAGCCTTTTCAGTGAGCAAAATAGGGGTTTTAGAGACTACTCACATTTCCTTGATCCTAGGAAGTCCAACCTAGTGCCTACGGCTTCGTCTGGTGAAGGCGGAGAGAACTGCGTATTGTATTCTGATTGACATAGCATAGTATGAGATTTAAAAAAAAAACAAAAATTGAAATCCGTCCATATACAACGCTACAGCAAATTTCGCTTCTCTGTTTCTTTCATCAGCTAGCTGTATCATCATCTTCCTGCCCTTATCCCACACTAAGTGGGGTCGGCACAACCGGTTTTTTCCTTCCACTCCCTTCTTTCATCAGCTAGCTGTATAAAAAAACAAAAACCAGTATATCTAGAGCTCTTTGGGAAAAAGTTCTACTGAGGAAGTACTACCACCATATCTAATTCATTTCAGAGTTCTTTCTTTCTATGCTTTGAAACGTAGGAGATATAATTGCTAAGCTTGTACTAACGTTAAACAGGACTTATATACATATAACAAGATAAGTGTGTGTTCAGGATGAGGTTTGAGGGTAAGTTGCCATTTACCACTTATGTGGGACGTTGATCGATTGGTAGGAAACTTATTAGTGTTTTATCGATGGTGGAAAATCAACATTATTATCACTGACTTCTTAAGCCCGTATCGTGTGTTTTGAGTCGAAACAGGTCCTATAGTTATGGCTCTCCTAAGATTCCTAGATGAGTAAACATAATAAAAGACATACGAGCTGCTTCACAAAAGACTGCGCTGCAAGTCTTTTTTATAGGCGACGCTAACCACTTAACATCAGGTAGTCCATCTGATTATTCCATCAGAAAGTTGTATAAAAAAAAGTTATAATTAGGTAATAACGATCGTAGCCTTTAAAGTTTACCTACTAAAAGATATCAAATTGAACTCTTAGAAGAAGCAACATCGAAAAGATTAATTATGATCATACTTTCCAAATCTTTAATTAATCTTAGGAAAGAAAAGTTTTATAAACCAAATTTTAATCGCTCTTTTATTTTTAGCTCTTGAAAGGTTTTGTAAAAAGTCTGTTTGTGTAGGGCTTGTCCTTAAAATTATTTAGGACCATGCCATATCGGCCGTTAAATGTTGTTGTTGTGTTTCGATTTGAAGGGTATTTTGTAAGCAAACTGATTTCCGCAACTAGGACGCTAGTTGGCTCTCTTTGTGTGTGGTAAAAGGCCAGTGCCATTCAACTGTCAGTGATGTTCCAGGCACATGAGGCTTAACTACTTCTGGCGCAACAGAAGATGGATGAAAGTCGAAAAAACCATTATGTATAATAAAAACGGCAAAAAAATCACGTTTGTTGTATGAGAGCCCCCTAAAATATTTATTTAATTCTGTTTTTTAGTATGTGTTGTTATAGTGGCAACGGAAATACATGATCTGTGAAAATTTTAACTCTTTAGCTATCACGGTTCATGAGATTCTGTCTGGTGACATACGGACAGACAGACAGAGAGACAGACAGACAGCGGAGTCTTAGTAACAGGCCTTGTTTTACCCTTTGGGTAGAAAATTCCAAAAACTGAAAGAAAGGTTTCAGGATCTGGAAGACTCCCAATGCGAGATATTTAAAGTAGTTTTATGTTAGGCTTTAAGGTAAGGTTTTTCTACGTATGAGAATAGTATGTATTAAACAAAATTCGACAATTTAATAGGGTAATAAGTTAATTTTATCTCGTAAGTATTTCATGATTCTTATAACTTATATTATTAGTTAATAGTATTTAAATGCAGCGAATAAAAGTATAAAACCCGAACTGGCTTTAAGAAAAGCTATGTGTAAAGTATAAGAAAGTCTCAATTTCAAGAGCTAACGAAAACATGAAATGAATCTTCAAGCCAAACTAGATTTGAAGGGAAAATGAGAAAATTTTGATGAATTCCCCACGGTAAAAATACACTCCTACTTTAGTCAAATGCTTTTGATTCAGAGAATGGATTTAGGGGTTTGGATTGCTATCCACAAATAACTTTACGAGAAGAAAAAGTGCTTGAATTATTGCCATCTCTAATACGCATTGACTAACTGTGACAGGGTTAGTTTTTAGCAATATTTAAATTTACAAAACAACGGGCCTATGCATCTATTGTAGATAATTTATACAGCGTTGCGGGTAACTTTTTCACTCATAACCCTATTTACGGGGCATGGGACAGGGTTTTTGCATAGAGCAGACTTGCCCAGCACATATATTTTGCCCCCCTTTGTAAAGCATTAAATATGGGGGAGGCTCATGTCCATTAGTGGATTTGTTTAGTCTGGGAAGTCGATAGTTAGAAAAGGCTCAGAACCGTTTTTCCTGGAAACGTATAGGGGAATTCTACAGGCAGTTGATGGTAGTGATGATGATTTTAGTAAGGGCTTAAGTGACCCAATTACAAAGTATTAAAAATCGTTTCATTCTTTTAAACTCGGAAACTTTCAAACTTGCGTATTTTTGCCAACGTGGGTGAAAAAATTACAGTGAAAAAGATCAGCCAAGCGTGAGTTGAGTTGCAACTAGAACCAGAATCCCGTAGTATATCATAATAGGCATAATGATATCGTAACTTTGAGCTTCTAGTACTGATAGTAGCAGTAAAGTTCTTTGTAAAGTGTTCTACAGGAAAAACACTATCAACTATTTCTACCACTAAACAGTGTTGCTGGTGTGGGTGCCGGTGAAATCACACATGTAACTTTTATGGCAAGTTGTAAAACGAATGGTCACTAACTCTATACCAGTCAGCTGAATAGACGCGTGTTCTATGTAATTCACTAATGTAAGAAACGTAAATAAAAATATTTTGTAAAAATACTTTCTGAATTGAAGTGATAGCCGGCAATAAAGCCACCAAATAAAATTTTTATAAATACAGAAGAATGTCTTAATTATTTTACAACGGAACTCTAAAATCTTTAGCCACACCGATTCGTTAAGGCTCTGATTAATAATTCTCGTGGCTACAAACTTTTTAAATAAAAATTTTTGACTGTCGAGGTTTTAGGGAAAAAATCGAATTTATAGTTTTCGAGAATTGAAGAATTTCGAGAAGGTACTAAAATATTTTAGGGAATATCTAGATTAAAGCATGATGCAATTTTTTTTCGCTTTGCTCTCAAATCCTGAAAACCATCATATTAGCGTTTCGTACCCAAAGGGTTGAACGGGATCCTATTACTAAGACTCCGCTGTCTGTCTGTCTGTGCGTTTGTTACCAGGCTATCAGGCAGGTATCTCATGATGATAGTTAGAGAGTTGAAATCGTCACCAAATACATCAATTATATGTATGTTGCGGCTACAACAATAAATACTACAAAACAGAATAAAATAAATATTTTGCGTCCATCAACCAGAATTATACTTTTTTCTTTCCTGACATTTTGCTCACATTGACCTTTTATAACACAGAGCATACGAGCAAACTTTGTAACCTTTCATAAAAACATAGTCTGGGGCAACTTTAGGTATCAAATCTGAACCCTGTTGTGATATTTCATTCGATTCATTCAAACACTAACCGAAGTTTCAATATCGCAATGAAATCTTAATTGGAATTCGGGATCTGTTATCTGAACGGTTGCTTTTATTTACGATGGAGATTTTTTTGATATTGGGAGTTTTTTCGAACAAAACCAAACCAAATCCTACTAATATTACAAACGCGAAAGTTTGTTAGTATGGATGGATGGATGGATGTTTGTTACATTTTCACGCTCTAACCAGTGGACCGATTTGGATGAAATTTGGAATGATTATTGATTGCAACCTGGATTAACATATAGGCTACTTTTTATCCCGAAACAATAACGGGAACGGGAAAAAACTGCAACGCGGGCGAAGCTACGAGTGGCCGCTAACTGTAGTGGTAAATAAATTAACTTTTTTGAGGACGCAACTTATAATAGCACAAAATGTAATGAGAACAAAAGGATTTATTCTACAATCGGCGGACTTATAGCGGGTAGCGATCTCTTACAGACAAAAATAATAGAATAGCATCACGACTTTAATCTCCAAGCACGATAGATACCTTAGTATACCAAGTTTTTGTGACTCTTCGAGGAAATCTAAGGGGGTAGTCAGAGGTACGTCAAGATATTACACCTGGTACATACTTACATTTTGCAGTAGTTGTTATTCAACGTGACAAATTATAAGTCTCTCGCCACTCCTAAAATACTAAGTAGTTTTCTTCACCGTTTGAAATCACTGGCTTTGCGCACAACACACAAATACCTTACCGACAAGGGTCTTAAACTCAGACTTGTACACTATCACATACGTACTTACTCATTGTTATGTAGGTATAGATATATACATCACATTTCGCTTAATTATACCTCGCCGCAGATGTATGGTGTACCACAAATACCGCGGCATCCGAAACACGTTCCCAAATACAATGAAGCATTGTTAACAAACAAGCTGAGTCAGTCTCTGGTTTCACACGGACAACCTTACAAACAGTTTTTCTTAATAGAATTATGTGAAGGTTTACGTAGTATATATAGAGCACCATAGTATATATAGAGCACCGGTGGTCCAGTGGGTGTGATCTCGCTTGATCCTAAGGTCGTAAGTTCGAATCCGATCGTGCACCAATGGATTTTCTGATCGAAAAATGTATGTGCGCAATGCCAGGTCTCATAAATAATGAAGGAAAACATCGTCAGGAAACTAGTTAATATTCTAGCAGCGGGGATGGGTTGCAACCTGTGACATATGGAATAACCAACTACTGCAAAATGTGATAATGAGACGAGAGTGAGAGTAATCCGGGGAAGTACTATCACCATGCCTATTTCAGTCACGGAGCAGCATGCAGAATTCCGGAATGAAGGATGTGGGTGCCGGTGAAATCATAAGCACATGAGGCTTAACACCTGTATTCAGATCGCAGAGCAGAACTCAATCGAACCCGATGAAATAAGACGTGGGATGTTTTTGACACAGTACTTTTTACGGTTAAAATCTTTGTGATTTCCTTAAGGCCTACAGACTCAAACTAGTATTTTTTAACAGTGAGCTAACGGGACAGTTCAGATCCGCTTTTTAGTAAAAAATACAGCTTCAACTGAACGTTTTCTACACAAAGACCCGTAAAAGTCTGTATTGTTGAATATAAAGTTTTCTTTGTTTATATAAAGTGTATGTAAATTGAGTCTCATTAAGTCTCTAGCTGCCTAATGAAGACGGAGTAGCGCTGTTTTCCGAGATAAGGTGCTTACAAGAGCAGGTGACCCAGACAGAACAAAAGTAGAATGGAGTTGCTTGTTATAAAAATTAAATAAAAACTCATTATTACAATGTTTATTATCTTTTTTTAACCTATGGTGTCCCACTGCTGGGCAAAGGTCTCCCCTAAAATCTTCCACTGGTTCCGGTCTTTGGCGGTCCCCCACCAATCTTTTCTGTGGGTGTCATGATCGTCCCGCAAACGTCTTCTCGGCCGGCCCGGTCGTCGCTTCCCATCCTCAGGCATCCAAGGAGTGACTATTTTAGCTCGCTATTTTTTTATCTTTATTTTTTCTTTTTTTTTCATGTTTACACAATATCATTAAGCCCCAAACTAAGCATAGCTTGTTCTAGCTGACTGATAAAGTACTTACTAAATTTTTTTGTAAATACACCTAGAAAATAATATAGCACCCAAACAGAGAACCAAACATTTGTGCGATGAACAAAGATAAATAAATAAATAAATAATGCTGGACAGTCCACACATCATCATCTAGCATCAAGCTAAGCAGAGCTTGTGTTATGGGTACTAGATGACTGATATACTTAATATACAATGCATTACAAACATACATATTTTTTTTATTATACATAGAAAACAAGTGTTATAAGTTATTATTTTTTTATAAGTTATTTGATTCACATTTAACAGCTTTGCTCAGTTAGGGGCTGAATGGCGTTATGTAAGGTATCTAATATATATTTATTTATAGCATTGCTAATTATTATAGTGTGTGACCACTCCATAGAACATTGTTCTACTATTACATCCGTTGCTTTTGAAGAGTCCGAGGCATTAAATCCTGCAGCAGCTACAAGGAGCTTTTCCATTGTCTACAGCAATGGAGAATTTTATTTCATTGTTTAAGAAAATTGGCTAGTTGAAGATTGAAAAAGCTCTCATTAACATCCTCAAACGATGAGCTAAAGCCAGATTAACATCATCGTGTTGAGGTATTATTACACAAATGTAATCAAATGTACAAATAAAACAAAAAAAAAAAAAACAAAAAACAAAAAATGTAAATATGTATGTGTGTATGTGTGTATGTGTGTGTGTGTGTGTGTGTTTGTTTTAAGTACCATCCGAGGACATGCGTATGAATACACAAGGCACGACCGAGGACCTTTTCAAACCGAGGTCTTTTTTGAGGGTCCTCGCTTTGACTCGACTACAGATTCGTATTCCTCATGCAATTTTGAACCTTTCTATATAGTTAATATGGAAAAGTTGCAGAAACCTCGGTTTGATCAAGAAAATTCATAATCTTACACAGACAAAGTGTATAAACCAGGTGGCGCCACTTTTTTCTTACACACAGCATATTTACATTCGTTTCTCGTTTGTTGTATGAACTGAGGTCTTATGTGTTAACTTTAACACAAAGGTCCTCGCTTGTGTAGCTTTTCCAGAAGAGTGTATTAAAGACCTCGCTTTGGTAGTTTTTCCGAACAGTGTGTGTGTTCTAGTCCTCGTTCTGACAGTTTTCTTTGTGTGTAAGCTACGAGTGTCCCATAGTACAATTAAGTACTATGGAGCTATGAAGATAGATAAAAAATAAACTGAATCTGTTATCAATAGTAAGTTGTTGGACGCAGGAGGCTATACTGCAGTATATTCTGAGCACAATGGATCCTAGCCTGATTAGATATTGATTGGTAGTACCAAATTGTACGTGTAAGGTGTTTTATTATTTTTTGCTCTAACGCGCATACCCATTTTCACTTTTCAAGCATAATGGACCACCTTACAATGGAACCCAATATAAGATACAAGAACTGTTTAGGAGTTTTCGCATGAGGAGATTGCCCTGGTGGAACGAAAATATTTACCAGTAAGAGCTGATGTGCAGTACCAGCTCTCACTTCTTTTGGTTTATATTGTAATTACCAGTGATGACTTATGGAACTGAGGAGTGGTCGCTAACTATTGGTCTCTTACACAAGCTCAAAGTCGCCCGCCAAGTCGAGAGGGCTATGCTGGCAGTTTCATTGCGTGATATAATCAGGAATAAAGAAATCCGTAGAAAAATCAAGTTCACCATAGCTTTTAGAATCAGCAAGTTGAAGTGGCAATGGGCAGGATTTATAACTCGTAAAACCGACAACTGCTGGGGAGTCAAGGTTCTCAAATGGCGATCACAAACCGGAAGCGTAGGACGTCTGGGGGACGTGTGGGGAAGGCTTATGTCCAGCAGTGGACTTCTACAGACTGTTGATGATGGTAGTCTGCCATGTGGTAACTGCCTATGAGGTCGAGGGTTTGATACTAAAGGACCTAAAGTGACTTCTTGTATTATGATTTATTTAAAATGCTTTAGCATAAAGTTCAAAGAAATAACACAAAATATTTAGGTAAGTTATATTTATTTAAAATCACGCTTAAATAATCATTAACATGTAATCTTTTTAGTGGAATTACTGAATCATAAAATCAAAGAACTATGCTTCTAGATGTAGCAAACTACCTACAAAAAAACAATAGTAGTAGAAAATTATACTATTTTTTTAGTTTTGTTGAATCAAATTGAATCATAAAATCAAAGACCTATGCTTCTAGATGTAGCCAACCACCTACAAAAAAACAATAGTAGTAGAAAATTATACTTTTTTTTAGTTTTGTTGAATCAAATTGAAACATATAATCAAAGACCATGCTTCTAGATGTAACCAACCATCTACAAAAAAACAATAGTAGTAGAAAATTATACTTTTTTTTTAGTTTTGTTGAATCAAATTGAATCATAAAATCAAAGACCTATGCTTCTAATTCAAATACTGAATAGTCTTTACATGATTAATTTTAGTGGAAATACAGAAAATCGCGACGGCTACTTTTAATATACAATTAAGTATAAAAATCACTTATTCTTTTTTTTGTTTCGTTGTATAATGTTATACACGTAATATTTCACTACTTTCCAGTCTCTGCCTTGTAATACTCTTGCATTTTTATTTATGCAGTCTTCACAGTCATCTTTTCCTGGAACTTTCTGTCTTATTATAGCTTTAGAAAAGTAGTCTTCAACTACTTTTTTTTCTTCTGAATCCCATGTTTTTTTTCTAGTTGTGACATTCTTCTTTTTCGTCGACCTCTTCTTAATCTGTTTTTTTATATTATTATTAAAAGTATCAGTCTCATTTTCATGTTCTTCAGGCCTGTCAGGTGTATTTGTTTCTTGATGAAAAGGACTTGGTGATAAAACATCTTCCCTTTCGTTTTCACTATCTGAACTTTCATCATCGTCAGAAATGGTGCTTACGTTTACATTAATCTCATCTAAATTTTTCCCCTTAAATTGATGTAGTTTTCCTTTTTCGGCAGCAATCAAAATCTTGCTGATTTTAGCAAGCTGTATTGTAGATTCTGGTAGTCTGTAGTACTCCCTGTGAACTCTAATGTCATGACCCATAAAAGTAGCTAACTGGTCTAACTCATGGTTCGTTAAATTGAGAATTTGTGACATTGTAGCTACATTTTTCCGAAGCTTAGTTGAAGTGAGCGTTTGTGGTTGTTTAGCACCACATTGTACAGCGAACGACCTTAAAACATCGCTACCACGGTAGTGAGAATCTGAACCGGTTGCAAAGAAATAAGTATTTTCTCGTGGTATGCCAACGTGGTATCTATAAAGCATTATAATATCGTATGCTTCTATTAGTTTTGGGTACAATAATACTGGTACCCCTCTCCCTCGTTTACCGCGTATCTGAAATCGAACAAACGTTCGGCTTATGGCTTGCTCAAATTCTGATAAAGTTTCAGAAATACTTTTATCAACATTTTCATCGGCAGTTTGCTTATTTGCATAAACATCAACCGGTATTCTTTCCACTTCACCTGCTCTTCTCCTGTTAAATAGCAACGTTTGTGCAAGCACTACTTTAGCCAAACAGGACCAATTATGTATGGTCACTTCCGCCTTTTTTAACAATGTTACGTATTCTTCTCTTTTATTTGTTAAATAGCTGTTGAGAATTTTTATATCTTCTGTCAGTGGCAGTCTATCTGGCATATTCCATTTGTTGCGTCGTATCGTTGTTAAGGCTCCAGATGAAATGTTTGTTGACCATTCGTTTTCACACAGTTTGATAAAATTTTCAGCCATTGCTTGTTTCAATGGCAGGTTATTTATCAAAGATTCTGAAATTATAATGTTGGCGCATTTTTTAAGAGAATGTCCGATTTTTAATGCAAGGCTTGGAATTCCATACTTGCCACTCTCCGGGTTGTATAAGGAAACAATTCGAACAGCCTCAATTACTTTAGGAAAAAATATTGGATTGATACATTCAGAAACATTTTGTATGGCTGGGTATATTTTTCGTATTTCCATCAAAAATCTTGCCATTTCTCTCATTTTTTGGCTTATGTAAGTACTCAAATGAGGATCTTGGTCATGTTTGTTCATGAGTTTACTACCTAGTTTGAGAATCAAATCATCTTGCCTAACCACGAGAGTAATCGAATCATTATTCATTTTTGATAATACACTGTCACGTAATTTTTGTGAAGCTCCTGCTGATATTGGTAAAAGCATTGACCCTTGCCTTTGAACTGATTTTGCAATTTTATCATTTCTTTTATCACAGACATTATAATGGCGTGATAGTTTAGTTTTTGAGTAAAATCCGAGACACGATGGACATGGAAGTAAACCAGTAGCAACAGTAGATTTGCTACGCCGCTCGGGAATAAGAACTCCAGACCCAGATTTTAATACATTCGTATTGTGGAAAAAGTTTCCCTTTTTTCTTAACTCTTCTAGACTTTGCTTTCTCTCTTCAGATCCAATTGGGCAATTCAATATTTTTGCAACTTCTGCCTCATTTTTGTGTTTTGCTTCAAAATGTCTTGGTAATTTTGAGCATAATTTGGAACAATACAAACATGCTTGTTTTTTATCCCATTTTCTAACTATACCGTCATTTGAAGTCTTAGCTACAACAACAGTTTTATCATCATTTTGCTGGTTCCTTACTAAGCTGCTTTCTTCTAAGCTTATTATGTTTACCTGGCATTTTTCTTGGTTTTCTAACATTAATTCTTCTTTTTGTAGTCTTAAAATGTTGTCATCGTTGATGTTTACGTCGGAATTTAAAGAGATATTATTGAAAATAAGACCAATTTCTTGTTGATCGTAGCTATCTAAACTTTGTGATCGTCTATGTTTTTCTATTGTGATTTTTTGTGGTTTTTCTTGTGTGATATTATTTATTGGTTTCCTCTGTTTTTTACTATATTGCTTTTCTTTCTTTTTAATTATGCAATCTACTAGTTGGTTATTATGAGCTTGATTTTCCTTATCAGTGTCAGACTCACTCGATGGCTTGTAAGAGTCCGTTGAGGGGGAAAAATCTTCGTTTTCAGACTTTTCATCATAAAGAACTGCGTTTTTCCTCATACGGAGTCTACGTACCTGTTTAGTTTGCTGAGATACTCCGTTGTTTTTAGTCTTAGCCGCTTCCTGGTCATTAATTTTTTTTTCAGTATCGCACATTTTGGTAGGTATATTATTGAAAACGTCGGAGTCATAACTTATTACACTTTGATTTAATATTAAATTAATTTCTCGTTGATCGTAGCTATCCAAACTAACCGATCGTCTCTGTTTTTCTGGTGTTATAATTTGTGATTTTTCTTGTGTGATTTTATGTATTTGTTTCCTCTGTTTATTTTTAATATATTGTTTTCCTTTATTTTTAATTTTGCAGTCTGTTTGTTGGCTACAAAGAGCTTGGATTTTTATATCAGCGTCACTCTCACTCGATGGCTTGTAAGAGCTCGTGGAGAAAAAATCGACTTCATTTTCAGACTTTCCATCAAAAAGAACTGCGTTTTTCCTTGTACGTAGTCTCCTCTCCCGTTTAGTCTGCTGAGACCCTCCGTCATTTTTTGTGCTTTTCACTTCATTGTCACTAGATTTTTTTTCAATATCAGACACGTGAGAAATTTTATTCAAAACGTCGGTATCACAACTCATTACGCTTTGGTCCATCATAATATCTATTTCTTGTTGATCGTAGCTATCCAAACTTCGAGATCGTCTCTGTTTTTCCTTTGTAATTATTTGTGGTTTGTCTTGTGTGATTTTATGTAATTGTTTCTTCTGTTTATTTTTATTATATTGTCTTACTTTATTTTTATTTCTGCAATCTGCTTGTTGGCTGTGAAGAGCTTGGATTCCTTTATCAGTGTCACTCTTACTCAATGGCTTGTAAGAGTCTGTGGGGTAAACGTTTTTCTTTATATGGAGCCTGCTTTTCAGTTTCATCTGCTGAGATCCTTCTCCTTTTTTTGCTTTCGTTGCTATATTATCATCAGAAGAACTAATGTCAGATGTCAGTATTAGTTCTTCAGATGAGCTATAGAAATCCTTGTCAATTTTACGGAAATATAAATGTTTTCTAACTTGGTTTTTCAACTCATTTCTTGTGATTTGGATTTGAGGCTGTATCTCAGCTAAAGAGGAATTTTCATCAGTATCTTCTTCAGCCATTGTTTTGCGAATGGATGCGATGATATCAAATCAACTGTAAAAAAAAATACTTCATATGTATTGCATATATCTATTATACCTACATTCATCCTAACCGGATTTAAAGTATATCATCTCATAACAGCGCAGTCTGTAGAAGACAATTACAAATGGATATATTACTACCACTACTGAGTACTGAGGAGTTAGATCATGAGGAGACACCCTGGCTGCAGCATCAGCTCTTACTGGTAACAATCTCAGTTTCATGACAAATCTAACGGGTATTCCAATTTTCAAGGCTGTGATGTCGATTACTGAGGAGTTAGGTCATGAGGAGACACCCTGGCTGCAGCATCAGCTCTTACTGGTAACAATCTCAGTTTTATGACAAATCTAACGGGTATTCCAATTTTCAAGGCTGTGGTGTCGAATACTGAGGAGTTAGGCCATGAGGAGACACCCTGGCTGCAGCATCAGCTCTTACTGGTAACAATCTCAGTTTTATGACAAATCTAACGGGTATTCCAATTTTCAAGGCTGTGATGTCGAATACTGAGGAGTTAGGCCATGAGGAGACGCCCTAGCTGCAGTATCAGCTCTTACTGGTAACAATGATGTATGTAAATTTTCAAGACTACTGAGGAGTTAGCTAATAAGAAGACTTGTTGTTGGCTGAAGCCTCCTGGGTCCGTACACCTAGGTGCTCATTTTCCTCACTACTTAATCCCCCAGACACGGTAGATATCACCTTAGGTCTCCTAGTCGCTCGTGGTACCAACTCAAGATTCTTTGTGGATGTCTAAGAGGGTAGTCAGAGGGACGTTCAAATATTTTATTTGGCACGTACGTTTTGCAGGAGTTGATGATTTTATTGTAAAGTAGTAGACAATAATTATTAAAAAATTTAAAACTTACCTTTCTTCCTCACATGAATTACACAAACGTAGCGTAACGAAAAAAAATTACAAAATGACGACGTGCGCACTAACCGAAATACGATTTCGAAGTGAACAGTAAAATTCAAACAAAATTTTAGTAATTTTGGACAATATTTTCTCTCCCTTTCGTTTATGTGAAAAGCGTAGAGAGACATGTATACCACTGTGTTGTTAAAAGAAAGCCGAAAATGTCGGTGCCCTTTGATAATGTTTTGACAACGCCGACAAGCGACAACAGCAGGTTGCGACAGGTCGGCTTGGTTCATACCTACTTTATTTGCAAGACACGAGTCAAAAATTTTCCACGTCCTCGCTTTGTGCAAGCTCTGCGTGGAAAACTGAGCTCGGTCTGGATATGAAAAGTCTAACACACTGTCCTCGCTTTGTACAAAATATAAGAAATATTGTGTTAAGAGAGGTCCTCGGAAGGATGTCCCAAGTCTTACGTGAGGGGTCCTCGGTTTGCATACACAAAGTCCTTACATGTGCATCGCCAGTCACGTTCGACTGTGTGACTTGGATCCTCGGTTTGTTAGCCGTTTTTCATACGAAAAAATGTTGAGATAGCGCTATACGAACCAGCTCATCGCTCTAGATTTTTTATCCTCTCTCTTTCTGTCTTATTCAAATACGCCTACGAGGTCATTAAGTCCGTTTTTTAGAGAGTCCTCGGTTCGTTCAGCCACAGCTGGTGTCCTCGTAAGGGTGTCTATACAAACAGGGGTGTGTGTGTGTGTGTATGTGTATGTGTAATTTTTGTAAATGTACAAATGTAATGTGGGTCTTAATCATTATCAACAACCTGTAGAAGTCAACTGCTGGACATAAGTCTCTCTCATACGTTTCGAGGAAGACCGATTTTTAGCCTACTCCATCGCTCGATCCCAATAATGTCGTCGGTCCATCGTGTGGGCGTCCTACGCTTCGTCTTCCAGCTCGTGGTCATCATTCAAACATGTTTATTCCGCATTGGTTATAATAATAATAATGCTGGACAAACCACACAGCATCATCTACCCCCAAACTAATTCTTTTTTTTTACTTTTTTCTTTACCTTTCATTTCTTTACAGAGTAGCTGAAAAAACAAAATGAAACCTTACTTGAAACTTCTCATGAAAGTTCGCTGTCTTGTCTTATGCAAATCGGTTACATTTTGAATTTCAAATTTCTTTTTCTGCTCAGCATTATACCGTTCAATGGATGTGAGAGTGCTTATGACGTAGGCAGTGGTTTGTAGAATTAAAATATAAAAAGAAAATTAAAAAGCCTCATGATTTTCTTCCTGATTTATGGTAAATACCTCCTCAGACTCAGTACCAGGTACTTATTCGAGTTTATAATAAAAATAATAATGTCAGACAATACACAAAGCATCATCTAGCCCCAAGCTAAGCAGAGCTTGTGTTATGGGTACTAAATGACTGATATACTTAATACAATACATAACACATATTATATAGATATTTTTTATTATACATATAAAACACCCAGAACACCCGGAATAAATATTTGCAGATCGTACAAACATTTATCCCAAGGCGGAAATCGAATCCACAACCTCCTGCGTCGTAGACCTTCGCCCGCCGCGCGACATCGGCCGTCAAAAGAACTGAATAAAAGAGTTTTATGCAAATGAAGCTATAAAACCGAAAAAGTGAAAAGGGATGGTTTTACATTTGTATAATGAGCATAAATCTTCTTGAAGTGCCGTCCGGGTCTTCACGGGTCATCGTCGGTTCTAATTAACCGTTTTGGGGTATTTTAGAGATCCTTTGACTAAATAAAAGTCAAAATTAGATAGGCCTAATTAAACCCTTACAAACTTTACTACCACTATGGCTACCACGAACGGGAAGACGTGTAGGGCTTTAAGATCTTATTCACAGTTTTACAACAAATAAAAAATTCTTTCACCGTTGGAAAGCTACACTATCCCCGTGTGACAAAGGCTACTTATATTATATTTTCAAAAAAATTAGGAGTTCTTGCTAAAACCCGTGCGAAGCCAGAGCGGACCGCTAGTTTATTTATAATTCTTATTTTATTTGTCACTATTTTGACAATATCTATACAATGAACATGAGTTATTTTGTGCGCTTTCAGTGTACTGCATTTTTAAGTAGTTTTTCAGATTTATAAATAAATTAGCGGTCCGTCCCGGCTTCGCACGGAGCCTTTGTCACCCGGGTATAAGTATCTTTCCTCTTTATAATATTTGTACTTATAGATAAATAATTAAACATTGACACACATTTACACAACGCCCTCTAGTTCCAAACTTAGCAAAGCCTGTACTGCTGTTTATCAAAAAAGTTGGGAAAATGCACTAAAAATGTTATATGTAGTGAGATATATAAAACACTATCCTTACTCAAAATTTTTCAATTTTAATTAGTAAAACCAGAAATGAAAAGGTTTGAAACAAATAAAAAGCATAAAAAGTGTTACGTACATATTTATTTTCTAGGAGCCTTTTTTGCATTGTTTACGTAGCGTAAAGTACCTGATATTAATAATGTTTGTTATTATTCCGTGTGGATCCGTTTTAATAAACAGTTTTGGCGTTTTTAGAGATCGTTTGACTAACGCAAAAGGTATACCAAAGAGAAATATAATAAACAAGTAATATTGTTCTAGTTACTTGTTGTTAGTAACCCTGCCTTCTGCGCTTTAGGGTTCGATCCCTACCGAGAACAAACATTTGTGTGATGAACATAGATGTTTGTTCTGTGTCTGGGTGTTACTTTGTATTCTAGGTACAAAAATAAGTATTTATTAGTTTGTTTCCCTTATTCAAACTATGCTTAGGTTTGGGGCTGATGATGATGTGTAAAAATCCAGATTAATAAAAGACAAAATAAGAGAAAATTAAATTCTTGCTAGAAAATTCTCTCTAGAAAAGGAGAAATGACAAATCTTATAAAACATAAATCTTACCTAATAGAACCCAGTCTGTTAATAAACCGTCTAACTTGGCAGCAGGCACTACGTGTTTTTCATTTCTTTTCCTGACAAGTGAAATAAGTTAAGTCAGATTAGCTTTCCTTTAAAAATACTTATAAAGGAACGAAATGAGTTTGTAAATAAACTTATTCGCTGGTTTATTTAAATAATCTTAAGATATTTAGCCAAGTTTTCCAAATGAAAAATGAAGTGGGATCACGCTTGTAATCCCTAGGCATAGCAGGCATCTCAGCATTTGGATACACATGTGCACAAATGCTTTTTTATTTTGTTGGGTTTCAGAAGATCATTTCGATTGAATAATAAATAAATATTGACAAACGTTCACACATCTGAACTAAGTAAAACTTGTATTAGGGACCTGATAACTGATAGATACTTATATACTTTCTTTTATAAATACACACTTTTTTAAAAATACGTTTGACATCTGTCATTATTGTAACTACAAAACGCACCGTTATATCCTGTATACGCAATTTATTACCAATAAAAGTCCTTCTCATTAATCACCGTCATAAAGGTCTTACAGAGTCTGCAGAGACAAGGGGGAGTGTCAGAAGATGCTTCTGTGTACTGCGGTCACAAATCCGCCTGCCAAGGGTAGCGAGCGCCAAACTTGCCTCTCTACTACTACACTAGCAAACCTCGCCAAATTTGGAAAAACCTATCCGGCAGGTTCTTTGGGCTGATGATGATAGGTTACATAAACGTGCCCTGAATGTTGAATTTATAAGGGTCTTATCGGTTATGAAACTTCGAGGCACCTGCTACTTAATTAACTTTGATAAAGGGTCTTAATAGCGGCGCAGAGGTCACCGCGAACTATCTATAAAAGTGAAAAAGAATATGTCTGCCTATTTGGCTAAACTACCGAACCTTAGTAGTAGAGCTCTTAGTGAAGGGCTCTTCAGGGGAAATACTACCCCGCGTGCCTAATTCTACCACCAAGCAGCTTGCTGTGTTCCGGTTTGAAGGGTGTGGGTGGCCAAACGCGCGGCGGCCACGTTGATAATCGCACCCTAAGCATAGAAACCTGACTATTGACTCTTAAGTTTTCAGTCTCATTTCGTGTTCTTGCCACATTGCTCACGTTCTTCACCCTCTGATTGGATTCAATAGTTCATTACTTACGTCAGGTGCCGGTAATACTCGCTGAGGACGCATTTTACATAAAAACCAGGCTGTTTTATGAAGTTTTACAGTGATTTTATTCTCAAAACTGTTTTTGTTATATGTCGTTGTGATACGGCTAATATTTTAGTTCATTGTTGTCCGGTTCCAAAATCCGAGCGTCCGTTAGTACCTAGTGCTAGGTGTTGTTTGTGAATTAAGTATCGAAAGATCGAGGTACCTGCCGCGAGAACCAGTATCAGCAGGTCTTAGAAACGATAAACGAAGTTTCGTATTGTCGTTTTGAGTTACACTACGCGGCATGTCAGGCAGCGTCAACTTGACTTTTGACAGCTACCGAGTTGCCCCGCAGTATATTGCAAAATGAAAATACGAAACATCGTTTATCGTTTCTAATAGTAGACCTGTTGGATTTGTTTGAAAGTTCTGAGAATTTTTGATACTTTTGATACCAATAATTTTGGCTAGCATAATCTATTCATGTTAGTGTCGTTCAAGGTTAGCTCTGCGGGAAGTACGTCAGGATAGAACGTGCATATAATCCTTTATTGGCTTGTGTGCGTTGTCGTGGCTGTCACTATGTTGAGGTTACACTGTTACATGTTTTCATAGAAATTATACTTGTATATCTTTAAGCTGTAGTTTTTTTATGTAACTTTTTGATAGAACAAGCAGATGGCTCACCTGATCACAGGCAGGTCACGCTCGTCACATGCTCTGCGCTCTGCGTCCATTAACCTGAAGCCCACAGGTGTTAAGCCTCGTGCGCCTGTAATTTCACTGGCACCCACATCCTTCAAACCGGAACACAGCAAGCTGCTTGGCGGCAGAAATAAGCACGGTGGTAGTACTTCCCAGGACGAGCCCTTCACTAAGAGCTTTACTACTACTTATATAAATAATATTGTATTTATCTTTCTATTCTTTTGTTGAAATGGGGCGTATGGCCACAACTGTCAGTAGCCAGCGACAACCTGCTTTCTTTCCAAATGAGGAAATTCTTCTAATTCCTCTCACGTTTCACGGGAACGAGTAAGATGAGGAGAAAAGTACTTTTCGCGAACTGTTGCACTGTTGCGAGAAAGGAGCAACTTTGTCATTCTGTTAAATAATAAACTGAGCTTACTACGCTGGCCAACTTCAGGCGCATAACACTTTTGAAAGATTAAAAACTAGTAAAACGCGACTTCCGCGGCAAGTAATTTTTTATTTTTATTTTAATACAAACTTAAACCACTGCTGTACCAGTTTAATTATGAATTGAATTTAAAAAATTCTTAGTCTTCTTTCTTAGTTCTTCTTTCTTTTTAGGGTTCGGTACCCAAATGGTATAACGCGACCCTATTACTAAGACTCCGCTGTCTGTCTGTCTATCACCAACCGTGGTAGTTAGTGGTGAAATTTTCACAGATGATGTACCTATTCCTGTTGCCGCTATAACAACAAATACTAAAAAACAGAATAAAATAAATATTTAAGGGGCTCTCATACAACAAACGTAGTTTTTTTGCCGTTTTTATTATATATTCTGGTACGGAACCCTTCGTGCACGAGTCCGACTCGCACTTGGCCGGTAGGCTTGCAATCTGTCACGTATGGAATACCAACTATTGGGACCACGTGGCGATTAAGTCCTGAAACTGTTTCTGTATTTTCTGTTTTTGAATTATGAAGACTTACAAAAAATATTTGCCATTATTCAAGACTTTAAATCATGAAAATTCTCATGTACTTGCGTTATTGACTGTACTATAAGCGTGATGATTGACCTTCTATAGAAAAATATGCGAATAGAAATCAGAATAAATTACTTTACCTCTCATTCCGGAGTTTTCAAAGATATGAATTAGGTTCATAACATTAGATAAAACTTTTCGAAGAACGAGATTCAAATGCGGCAATCAGAAAAATAAATTGGGTCCTCAAGGGCAGAGTTGAAAGGAGTCTGAATAAGTAGGTATTAGATTCTGCTTTAATATCTACCTCGTTTAATCTTACAGGGATATTTGAAGCTTTAGCCTAGATACGTAGGTATTATAAAAACAACTAGAAAAACACGCGACTGCGTCCGCGTAAAGTTATTTTTCATATAAACTTTAATCCCCGCTGTATCCGCTTGGGAGTAGAATTTCGATTTTTTTTTCTTAGTTTTCTTTATTATATCAAGCCAAATATACCCAGAAAATTTTAAGTTTTTACGACCCGTGGTTTTGGGCTGTGCGTTGCCTATTTATCAGGCAATCAGAACGAAGATTCATACTAGCGAAACGAGTGCGTCTTCATCCGCGTGAAGCTATTTTTCACATAAACTTCAACCCCTGCTGAATTTTGAGAATTCCTTACTTAGTGTAGTAAGGTTGCGTGGAAGAAATAACTTTTAGCGATAAGACAGCCTATTGTACTTTATTCGTTTACGCCTAAGTGTATAATGCATTTTTGTGTTTAATAAATTATCACCTATCTATATTAAAATTTTCTAGTTTCTAAGACTAGTGGTTTAGGCTGTGCATTGTCTATATGTCAGTCAGTACAAAGATTATTTTAATTAGAATAGATATAATTGGTTATTTGAGTCTGTATTTTAATTAAATTTGTGAAATCTGTTTCTTTGATATAATTAGCTAGTAATTAAATACCCTGTAAATTAGAGGCACTGTACGTTGCGATAAATGCGTTATCTAAAGTTGTTTTATATAATGTTACTTGATACCACTTGAGAAATCTCCTTGGAGATTCCAGATTGGGTCAGAATTAATGGCATTTCAATAAGCTGAAATCGATTGAACATTTATCACGTTAGACCCTCGGTTTCGCCGGAATTATCTATGCAGAGTAATTTACTTTATGAAGTGAGTAAAGCCAGTGGTTTTACCTCTCTTTCTTACTTCTATATCTTCTTCTTTTATTATATGGCTTTGCAGTGGCTTAGTCCATCTTTGGCAGCGGCTGAGGGTTGCCACGAGTTCGCCAATATCGAGTGTTTACTAAACTTAGAACGGAAAGGCGGAGATCTTAGTTACTTTGCTTATAATGGCATATGTCCGTCACAGACAGTATCGCCAATATCAAGTGTATTAAATAAATTGTTTTTAGTCGAGTCAATAAAAAAAATTGACCAAGTGCGAGTCGGACTCGCACACGAAGGTTACCATTATCTATAGTAAAAACGGTAAAAAAATCACGTTTGTTTTATGAAAACCTCCTTAAATATTTGTTATATATTTTTTTTATATAGCGGCAACAGAAATACGTCATCTGTTAAAATTTCAACTCTCTAACTATTACGGTTCATGAGATACAGCCTGGTGATAGACGGATAGACAGACAAACAGATAGTGGAGTCTTAGTAATAGGGTCTTGTTTAACCCTCTTTTATTATTATTATAGAAGTATTTTTCCCAAAGCTTCAAATAAACAGGATAGGAAAATAGACACACTTTCACGAGCATAGTTGTGGGCAAACGTGTGCACCGATGTGGCGCGGCGGGCGAATGTCCGCCTGCGACGCAGAGGTTGCGGGTTCGATTCCCGCCTTGGGATAAATGTTTGTACGATCTGCAAATATTTATTCCGGGTGTTCTGGGTATTTTCTATGTATAATAAAAAATATCTATGTATGTAATATAATATTGTATTAAGTATATCAGTCATCTAGTACCCATAACACAAGCTCTGCTTAGCTTGGGGCTAGATGATGCTGTGTGGATTGTCCAGCATTATTATTATTTTAAATGTGGCAATCCCATGAATAGATCTAACAAGGTAGCACAATGGACCCACGCTATGCACCTGTTCCAATATTGATTCAACATTAGAACTATTATTGCAGGCCACAGAAGAAATAATAGTAGCATTGACTATTCAGATTCACCTGGCTGGCGATTGGCCAACCAGATGACCTTTTTTTTATACAACTAGCTGATGGAACAAGCAAATGGCCTACCTGTTGTTGAGTGGTTACCATCGCCTATAAAAAAGTATTGCCTTGTAGGCTTGTTAAGAACGTGTCCTACGATGCACTACTCCGCGTCCATCAACCTGAAGGCACACAGGTAATAATAATAATGCTGAACAGTCAACACAGCATCATCTAGCCCCAAACCAAGCAGAGCTTGTGTTATGGGTACCTACTAGATGACTGATATACTTAATACAATACATTACATTCATACATATTTTTTATTATACATAGAAAAACCTAGAACACCCGGAATAAATATTTGCAGATCGTACAAACATTTATCCTAAGGCGAAAATCGAACCCGCAACCTCCTGCGTTGCAGGGGCACATTCGCCCGCCGCGCCACATCGGTCGTCAGTCAGGTGTCAAGCCTCATGTGCCTTTAATTTGTGTGATGAGCATTGCATGTTTGTTCTCAGTCTAGGTGTATTATATTGTATTCTAAGTATGTATTTACGGTTAAATCTGGCCCCCATCATTTTGGTTCCCACAGTACAAGCTATGCTTTGTTTGGGGCTAGATAATGTTGTGTAAAAATGCTTACAAATATTTATGCTTTGCGATCGTTGGTGGTGTAGTGTGGGAGCGACCTAACCTTCTGATTCTAAGATCGTGGGTTTGAATCCAGTCGTACGCTAATGGAGTTTTCTGGGAAGAACTATTTGAGTCTTTTCCAGCCTTTCTCGCGATCCTAATAATGTCACCAAAGTCAAAGTCAAAGTCAAAAAAATCATTTATTTAGTAAAGCATTTGTTTAATATCCGTAGGGATCATCTTGAAATGTCTTAAATCTAGGTTAATCTCAGCGCCAATTCCTCGCGACCAAGCCTAGAAGAACCGCTGATATAGTAGCCACCGAATGCATATTGAATCTTAATAGCATCACAATAAAGAACACTGTACCATTTTATCCAACCTAAAGAGATACAGGCTTGAAGCGTCGGATTAGTAACAGGTATTCCCGCGGGAACGCTTGAAATATCCGTGGCAGCTATTTGTGGTTCAATGGGATACTGCAACGTATTGTTAGATGTTCGTTGATTGAAACAGTTAGAATGCACTTGTCTAGTTGGGATATCTATACCCATACCATGAAAATGTGTCTGTCTGTTTAATACCTTTTTACTTCTCATAAAATACAATAGATTATTTTTGTTTATTATCTTTGGGTTAAATTGTATTTTTATATAGAATAGAATAGAATAGAATAGAATAGAATAGAATAAAAGTTTATTTGCAACACACGAAACATAAAAAACAAACAAACAGGCATTAACAATAATACAAAAGTGCTACAAATTGGAACCTAACTCAGCATGATGATGATGATATATCTGTTAGTTTGTAAGTTAGCACGCCAACCTTTCACCTGTGAAAGTTGGCATGTAGAAAATACTTTTAGCGTTAAATCCACCTTTTTGTACACTTGCTTCATTTGTTCAATAAAGATAGAACAATACGAGTGGCGATGTTCAAATTGTTTTTTTTTTATACAACTTGCTGATAGAACAAGCAGATAGCCCACCTGATGTTAAGTGGCTACCATAACCTATAACAAAGTATTGCCCAAATATTTATCCCAAGGTGTGAATCGAACCCGCAACCTCCTTCGTCGCAGGCGGACATTCGCCCGCCGCGTCACATCGGTCGTCGAAATTCTGAAATTATAATGTTATATTGAAACAAAGACTATGCAATAAACATATTTTACCTTCTATCTTTAACAGCAAGTCATAAAGGGAATAACCTGAAACAAGTCTGCCAACAATATTGGTGAATAAAGACAACATAAAGTTTCGGCAACTTTGTTGTTTCGAAGTTGTGAAGATTGAACGGAGGTTGGGAAAACATTGTGTGGGCGGGCTGTATGGGGATAAGTGGACTACAATGTAATTTGTACGAAGTAATATAACTTTATTAATGGCTGTGAATCAGTAGGTGTACGCTACTAGGTTTTTTTTATGGTACTGCTGGGTGGAAGAAGCATATGTCCCACCTGCCCGGCTAAGATGTGCAACGTGACAAAATTTTCTCTACTCGTTATCTCGTACAAAATAGAGATATCTCTATACTTTCTACTATAACGTGCCGCAAAAATAGGCACGATTGTAAAAATCCACATAAGGTATTTTTTTTTATAAATAAATAAATAAAAATAAATAATGCTGGACAATCCACACAGCATCATCTAGCCTCAAGCTAAGCAGAGCTGGTGTTATGGGTACTAGATGACTGATATACTTAATACAATACTATATTACATACATAGATATTTTTCATTATACATAGAAAATACCCAGAACACCCGGAATAAATATTTGCAGGTGGTACAAACATTTTTCCCAAGGCAGGAATCGAACCCGCAACCTCCTGCGTCGCAGGCGGACAATCGCCCGCCGCGCCACATCGGTCGTCAAGTATAAACTGAAACCCCCTATTAATAATGGGGTGCCTTTGGGGGTTGTATTCTTAGTACACCTTTAGGCAAGTATACTCTAAAAAAAATTCAGTTTGTACTATCAGTAGCTTAGACTGTGCATTGTCTATAATATGTCAGTTAGTTAGTCAAGACAACTCCGATAATTGGTATACAGGGTGGGTTTTTGAGAAGGGTGGTGATGGACAGGTCCGTGATCACGCGAGTTAAAGAAAAGTCGTGAAAGGAGTCATGCCCTCAATTTATAAGAAAACAATAACTGCATAATTTAGTTTTTTTTAATCTCTTACTTTTGATGTAAGTTTGAATAAGAGGTAAGTTTTCTTCCGTAAAAAAATAATAAAATAGAGAAAATTTGCTCTTTAATTTTTAGTAATACCTTTTTTTGCAAAGATTAATCCTTATTAGCAATAAAATCCATTACTTCAATGATTATAGACTCTTTTTTTTTGAAAAATCATTCGTGTCGATTTACGATAAAATTAAAAAGTTTAAAGTAAAACTAAATATGTAGTTATTGTTTTCTTATAAATTGAGAGCATTACTCTTTTGACGACTTTTCTTTAACTTGCGTGGTTTCAGTCTTATCCATCATTGCCTTTTTAAAAAACCATCCTGTAGATATATGTACATATCTGTGTAAACCGCTCTTTTTAGTCGAAGCTTTGATAGATAGATAGATAAATCGTAAGTAAGATAAGTATCCTAGGTACACAAAAATAACAAAGAAAAATAAAATAAGATAAAATGTGAACACAATGACCAAAAAAAAGAAAGAACAAAAAAAGAAAATTAACTATTATTATATAAATATCTGGTTATCCCTGTCTGTGTTGCAGCTAGACAGAAAGGCAACAGCTCAGCGCATAATATTGCTCAAGAGCAAAACACCCAAACAAACAAATCTATAACAAAGTATTGCCTGCGAGGCAATACTTTGTTATAGGTGATGGTAGCCACTTAACATCAGGTGGGCCATCTGCTTGTTTCATCAGCAAGTTGTATAAAAAAAAACACAGATTTTCAGCTATTATCTCAGCTCAGCTTTGATACTGTTTCCTACAGTTACTGTGCCAAGTTTATATGAAGGAAGTCAATAAGTAAGCGAACTACTTTGCACCTTACCACCTACGCGTTAAAGTACTGAATAATTGATCGAACGCTCGCTTTGGGATAATATTGACACTGGCTCAAAACTATTTTCATTGAGAATTTCATGTTGCTATTTAGCAAGTTTATTTAGTAAAAGACACTATCACCTACTAACTTCTATCACATTACCTACTTCTTTACTCTGAAGTCTAAAACATTTTATACAACATGCTGATGGAACAAGCAGATGGCCCACCTGATGTTAAGTGGTTACCATCACTTATAACAAAGCATTGCCTTGTAGGTCACGCTCGTTAGGAACGTGCCCTACGATGCACTACTCAGCGTCCAACAACCTGAGGCATACAGGTGTTAAGCCTCATGTGCCCGTAATTTCACCGGTACCCAAACCCTTCAAACCGGAACACAGCAAGCTGAACGAATATACAAATATTTGAAGCATTTCTCACCGAAAACAAACATTTGTGTAACGAACATAGATGTTTGTTCTATGTCTGGGTGTTATAATTTACTCTAAGTTGTCATGTATTCTCTCAGTCATCTGGTCCCCATATAAGCTTTACTTAGTTCGATGCTAAATGTTGTGTAAAAATGTCCTCAAATATTTTTTTTTTATTTGTCATAAATACTATTGGATGATGGATTGAGATGAATGGCAGTATATCGTGAGGCGTGTCACTGTCCTAGACAAAAAAAAACAAATAACGGCTCATGATGACCACGACCGCTCTGCCAAGAGTGTAACAACTAAGAAGAAGTCATAAATAAAAATAAAATTAAAGAAACTCCATGTTGCATGTAATGAGAATTAAGCCTTAGTCACATGCAGCTTAACTAACAAGTTTGGGCTTTGGACGCATTTGGCACTTCAGGACTAAGTGGCTTCAACAACTTGTTACTCTACGGTACTAACTCCTTTGCACCGGACTCTAAATGAACAGAACAGGCTTTTACCACTATTTACTCGCTGCAGAAAGCCTTTTGGACTTTCTGATGGAACATTGAAATAGTCCACCTGATGTTAAATAGTTACAACCTATAAAACCCATAAATACAATATATGCCTCGCAGGCTATTTTTGTGAGAGTGCCCTATGACGCGCTGTGCCGCGTCTATCAGCCTGAGGCATACAGGTGTTAAGCTTCATGTGCTTGTAATTTCACCTGCTCCTTAAAAAACATTAACTTGAGGTCTTGAGCGGTTGAAATGAGAGTTAGGTAGTTTTAAAGAGAAACCATGTCTAATTCTTCAAACCAATGACAGTATTGAATTTGACTAACTTGTGTTAAAACTAAAACAAAAAAATTGCATCATGATATAACCAAGCACGGCAGATATCTCTTCAGATCACTTAGTACCTAGTTCCTACTCGTGATTCTTCGAGGATGTCTAAGGGGGATAGTCAGAGGTACGATCAGATATTTTATTTGGGACATATCCACATTTTGCAGTAGTTGGTATTCCAAACATTATAGGTTGCAAGTATTGTTTCAAATAATTCACTTGACACTGTCAAAATTGTCTGTCGAATGTCGGAAGGATACCATTATAAAAAAAAGAAGAAGACGAAGAAGAATTAATAAAACCACCGGTGTATAGTTAGTCTTACCGTTCATAGTCATACTCTTGAGGTTTCCAATATCGTGTCTCATTATGCCTGGTTCCTTTGTGAAGGAGATAATGCTAACGTATGAGATATTACTATTCCAATAAAGAATAGATCAAACATTCATTTCTAACTTAGGCAGTTTCCTTACGAGCCGGCCGAGATGTGAATAAAGATTTTTCTTGAGTACTTTCCCCTGCGATTATTCTTGCGCAGCTACTAGATAAAATGTCGTTCATCGGGTAGGAGGGCGTCCTACGCTTCGTTTTCCGGTTCGTGGTCGCCATTCGAGAACCTTTATTTCCCAACGGTTGTCGGTTCTACGAGCTATATGGCCTGCCCACTGCTATACCTGAGGCATACTGGTGTGAAACCTCATAAAAACATATTTTGTAGCTTGGCATGTTTTTATTACAGGAAAAAAACAATACTATCCAATTCTTTAAGAAGATAATCCAACAATTTACCCTTGTCATTTTACTTGCTTGCATTAGTTATTGGGATTCTAGCAGTCTTTTATCCACTAAATACATAATCGAGGAAGTTAGGATGTTTGTGGCTCAATTACGACGTGACGCCTGATTCAATTTCGATGAAACTTAGACGTTTATATCAAACTTTAGCACAAATACAATAAATAAATAATGCTGGACCATTCACACAGCTTCATCTAGCCCCAAGCTAAGCCGAGCTTGTATTTTGGGTACTAGATGACTGATATACTTAATACAATATATTACATATTTACATATCGATCGTCTTCTTAGATCGAACGTCGGGGTAGACTGAAAACCAGCCCTGCGTAAGAACTTTCGTTCTTACGCAGAATTAGCACTGAGACTACTCCTATTGTCATAAACTTGCTATCTAGTGATATTTTTGTACCCATGTATTATGCATCGTTTTTTTTTGTGACAATAAACTCATTTGTATTTGTATTTGTATTTGTATATATAGATTTTTTTTATTATGCATAGAAAATACCCAGAACACCCAGAATAAATATTTGCAGATCGTACAAACATTTATCCCAAGGGAATTGAACCCGCAACCTCCTGCGTCGCAGGCAGTCATTCGCCCGCCACGCCACATCGGTCATCAGATATCTACTGTGCTTGGGAATTACAGTCGTGATGCTATCTTATATTTACCTGCAAAACACTGAACCGTTTCACATAAATAACGTTGGGCCTGCAATCTCGAAACGATGTTTATGTGGCGGTTGTCTAATATGCGAAGCGGTATAGGGGGTTCAAGGGGTATAGGCCCGGTGCCCTAGATACGTCCGACTATAGCGTCAATCGCATTAATGAACATGCTATCTTTTGTTGCTGAAAATAAATTAAACATACAATAGACCTTTTATTTAAGGTATACTTAATACATTGCTTTCATATGGTTTAGGTTGGATACAAACACAGATAATAATAAAAAGCTGGACAATTCACACAGCATCATCTAGCCCCAAGCTAAGCAGAGCTTGTGTTATGGGCACTAGATGACTGATATACTTAATACAATACATAACACATATTACATAGATATTTTTATTATACACTATCTGCCAGTTAAAGTCCCGTCGAAATCGGTCCAGCCGTTCCAGAGATTAGCCGGAACAAACAGACAGACAGACAAAAATTTTAACCGTATATTATATACATTCATATGCATGTAGTAAAAAGTGGTTATTTTAATATTACAAACAGACACTTCAATTTTATTTATTTGTATAGGTATAAAATACCCAGAACACCAGGAAAGAATATTTGCAGATCGTATAAACATTTATCCCAAGGCGGGAATCGAACCCGCAACCTCCAACCAATCGACATTCGCCCGCCGCGCCACATCGGTCGTCATAAATAGCAGCTTGCCATAATATATTTATCATTAAATTAGTCACCGCTGCTAGAGTACTAACTGGTTTCCTCAAGAAAAATTTTTTGGAACAAAAAAACCCATTGATGCACGACCGGATTTGAACTCACGACCTTAGGATCAGAAGGCGGGGTCACTACCATTAGTCCACCGGTGCTCGTGATTGAATACCGCACTCAAATGTCGACATAAAAACTGTCTAACATTCAGGAAATGACGTCATGCAAATTTTCACCAGTCAGTCTGTTAGGCCTGTTTTATGTTAGAAAGAGAAGCGGGAGCATAATCTGAAGCGATAAAATACTATGGTGATAAGATAAAGGTAAATTTCTATCCTTTTTACTAATAAATTCGGTGTGGCGTTGGTAAAGTTACCTAGGGTTTTGTATTTTGCTAGGAAGTTTTAATTTACATTGAAAGAGACATAACGTAGTGTAACGTTACTCTATGGTTTATAAGTCAAGCATGCCGAGTTTATTAGAAGAGTTTACGGTCAACTATTTAAGATCAATACTAGGAATGGGCTGAGTGATGATTTTTTGATATCAATGACACAAAAAATATTGGTGTAAGGAACAATGATAAAATAACCAAATGGTTTTTATGTGACAAATGAAATTAATATCGCTACAGTAAAGTAAACATCTTTTGCCTCCCTCTATCTCACTCAACTTGCTGTACCGCACGTCAGTGATTTAATTGGTTCGGTCATTTCATTGAGTCACCTTATCACATTCGCACGCATTGCATGTATGCAGCATGCTGTCACTATCCCACTCAGTGGCCAGCCAATATTTAAAATCATTCTTGCCAAATGCTTTAGTTCTTCGTTCGTTCAAATCAGGATGCCTCATAACACACTTTCATTTCAATTGTTCACACTTGTGCTAAGACCTCAAGTAAGGCTAGATGATGCGGTGTGGATTGTCGAGTATTATTTATTTATTATTATTTATTTAATGATGGTTAAAATACCACCAAAATTACCCATCAGAACTTAAAATAACACTAGAAAAACAATTAAAATGAAAATACAATGTTGCTTCCAAAGATGACAGAAAACGAATCCTTTAGTTCTTCTTCTTTTATTATATGGCTTTTCAGCGGGTGAGGGTTGCCACGAATTTGCCAATGTCAAGTATGTGCTTTAGTTGTTAATGAGCTTGTCGCTGTCACAACATGATAAAATTATGACATGACACAAACATGACAGAATGTCAAACATAGTTATACATAAACATATTATTACTCAACAGGGCCGTCTGTAAGTACAGACCACAGAACATATATTGTACAGACTTTTTTTTTTGTTTTTTTACATGCTATAGGTAAACGTTTGACCGCAATCTCACCTGATGTTAAGTGATGACGCAGTCTACGGCACACACACTTGCCCATTTAAATAAATACTTTTGCTCTTTAAAATTTAATCAAAAACTTTATAAAAATTAGTTCTACATCAGGACAGCCTACTTTCCTACCGGTTTCCGCATCGCGCGTTTTGTAAGGAAACTTTTGGGACCAATTTATAACGTCCCCAACCGAGCGGTAATTTTCCTGACAAATTCGCTTTTAGCAACCGATAGTGGTGAGTGATGGTGATGGTATAACTACTGGATGATTTTGGGACATTTATTCGCGGTTTTTGCATGAAATGTTTCATTACTCGACTGAAATAGAACCCTGCATAAACGTGTAACTCTACTCTTAAGGTTAAACAAGTCGGTACGTTGTCTATACAAACGCTATAAGCGTTTTATGTATAAAGATTTAGTACTAAATCGATCGACGCTTGTAACTTTCAAGGTAATCTGATTTTACTGTAGAATATAGGGTAACGAGCCTAGATAACGGCAAGATAATTCAGTATCAAACTTAACTTCGGACGCACGTTAATAAATAGTCGACATTAAACGCTTACAGCGTTTGTATGGACAACGTACCGACTTGCTTAACCTTAAAAACGATAAACGTCGTTTTGTAATACACTTGCGGCTAGCCGTACATAGTCAAGATATCAATGGCGCGGCGGGCGAATGTCCGTCTGCGACGCAGGAGGTTGCAGGTTCGAATCCCGCCTTGAGATAAATGTTAGCACGATCTGTAAATATTTATTCCAGGTGTTCTGAGTATTTTCTATGTATAATAAAAAATATGTATGCAATGTACATTAAGTATATCAGTCATCTAGTACCCATAACACAAGCTCTGTTTAGCTTGGGGCTAGATGATGCTGTGTGGATTGTCTAGCATTATTTTATATTATTTTATAAAAGTTTCTTCAACTTTCGGGTTGTACGAACACAGCAGAAATATTATTCCCAAGTGGTTTGATCGAGTTGTTATCAATCGTCAGTAAAGTTTGTTGGAAATGTTGGCGAGGTGAAGTAAAATCATGATAGCACAGGCGTTTCCATGTTATTTACGAGAAATGTTTACCTGAACCTAGAGATAAGATCTACACCTACAAGTAGGTATTACTAAACGCAGTTGGGGGAGTATCAAGATGTTTTTAATTGAAAAAAAAAGAAAATAAACCGGCCAAGTGCGAGTCGAACTCGCGCATGGAGTTACGTACCATATGGCAAAAAAACACGTTTGGTGTAAAAGAGCTCCCTTAAGTATTTCTTTTATTCTGTTTTTTAGTATTTGTTGTTATAGCAGCAGCATAAATACATCATCTGTGAAAGTTTCAATTCATGAGATACTGGTGACAGATGAACGAGCAGACAGACAGACAGCGGAGTCTTAGTAATACAATCCTGTTTTACCTTTTGGGTGCGGAACCCTAAAAAAGAAAAAGCATCATGACTTTAATCCCCAAGCACGGTAGATATCCCTTCTCTCTTAGTACAACGTGCCCAATCGTGATTCTACAAGGATATCTAAGGGGGTTGTCAGAGGTATATTACAGATACAGTATACTCGTATACAGGAGATATTACAATTGGTACAAACCAAAATTCTGCACTAGTTGGTATTCAATACATGACAGATTGCAAGCTTTTTCTATAATACTTACTAGGTTTCTCGCGGTATTTTGTTTCAGTTTTTGAGAGTACATTGCAAGCATAAAACTGTCTAGCAAAAACCCATTGTTACATAAACTATATAGACTGGATTCTACACCACGACCTCAGGATAGGAAGATATACTCACTATTACTATACCGTCAGTGCAGTATTGATTTTATTTAAAACTTACAGTATCATACTCAAAGAAACCTTCCTTTAAACTATAGAATAGATTGCGCTATATATTATATAGATAGAACACCTTTAATAGCTGATCCAATTAAAACTTTGGCCGGGATGTGTGCAGGAAGTTAATCAAACTTTTTATTAAATACGCAAGTGCTTACTCATCTAGTCTTGTCACTTCATGAGTGCGATCATGAAACTTCAGTCGATAAACTTGTATCGACAAACTGATTTCATCGAATCGAATTTTATCTACGCACAGAGGGCGGATTCTGAGTTTTTTACGTTTTACGGATGCTGGATTTTTATTTGCGAGCTCGAATTTTTTGTATAGAGATACGTTAAACACCCCTAGCGGCATATGGGGGCACTAGGGGCACTAGGCACAAATCAGCCTACAGAATTAGCCTCGACATATTTTATTGAGTTCACGCTACCAATCTCGATAAATTTCGACAAAATACCGTGTTACTCGTGATATGAAACTTCAGTCGGCAAACTTGTCGTATCGATAAACGATATGTTGTCTATAGAATTTTATCTATACCCGCTAGCACATAACTAGTCTCAACATATTTGATCAAGTGGTTTCCCTGTGAACAGCTTGTTGATAAATTCGGTAAAACTTCTCGTACTTACCGACCTGGCGTGTAACTGAGTTTCACGCTACCATTCTCGATAAGTTTCGATAAAAACCAGGGGGCCAATTCTCAGATTGTAGAGATTTTGGCGAAATAGAGATCATGTCGAAACTTGAATGTCTACGCAAAATGTCACGAAAATGTCTAACGATTCAAAAAACCGTATTCTCACTAGAATTCTACAAATGACGGCACGACATTTCTGTAGAGATTTCAGATATACGTTCCGTTTTAGCTATTGTTTCAACGAGATCTCGTTGAATCTTTAACTATATAGTTTTGTGGCCACAAAGTATGTACACAACATAGTTTATGCAATGATTTTATAAATTGAATATGAAACTACAGTAAAAAGTACACAAAAAATTTTTTTAATAAAATATTACATTTGAATATCTTTACATGTTCCTACATGCGTGGTACGAAACTTTGTGTAACTAAACTGTCAGTGTCAGTCAAGCTATCAAACTACAGCGGCTATTTTGTGTTTTGTAAAGAAAGTCTCGGATTCGTTCTCTGTCATCTTTGGAAGCAACATTGTATTTTCATTTTAATTGTTTTTAAGTTCTGATGGGTAATTTTGGTGGTATGTATTTTAACCATCATTACTTGAGGTCTTAGCACAAGTGTGAACAGTTGAAATGAAAATGTGTTATGTGACATCCTGATTTGAACGAAAATGTTTCCCTTTGGTTTTGAAGAAAACCGCCATCTTTTTCTTCAAAACCAGCCGACTTTACTTTTTTTACTGACTTGACTTGACTAAGAAGTATCATATACAACCCACTTGACATGGCAAAATAGTCCGCAAGACGGACAGAGGCCACAAAAAAAAAGTCTCAAAGAGTAGGTAGATACTTTGAAAGTTTGCTAGGCGCCCGAAAATAACATCAATAAATAATGCAAGCGTGAAAAATACCTACCCAACGTCAGCTCAAAAATCACGGCTGCTTGAGTTAATCGAAGCCGATAATGAGCTACGCCAGAGATTTTTTTTTTTTTAAATAAAACGTTGGTACCTATGTGTTTTATTACCATAATTTTATTAGCAGAAAGCACTTGTTTAGAATATACCTACTAGGATTTAATAAGATTTATTACCTACTGTTGTTATTGCATCGTAATGAACGAAAACTAATAAAGGCTTAAAATACCTGGCACAATTAATACTTAAACAAACCAAAAGTTTTGTCAAAATAGGCTGGGTTGTCCTTGAAAAACGGCAGCGATCTTTCGACATTTGATCTCTATCGCTCGGAACCACTCTTTGCTTGTCGAAAGCTTTTTTACGACTTATGTCTATTGGTGACATCACGAGAATAGCATAATATGATTTTATTCGACATTCTCCATCTTTTTTCGACAGGTCAAATTAGACTTTATCTCTAAAGAGCGAGAATTGGCCCCCTGTGTTATCGAGAATTTGTGTCAAATTTTACCTATCGACTCAACCATGCTTGGGCATCGTAGTGGGCAAGAAAGCTTATACAAGCAACTACTTTGGTGAAGGAACTTTCCTCAAGGCCGTTTTTTCATGCTATGGAGCTATGAGCTATGAAGAGATTCTCCCCCTTACAGTAAGGGATAGAATTAGAAATAAGGAAATCTGTAGAAAAACTCAAGTCACGACATACTAATAATAAGTCATTTATTTCCCAAAACTTACTAATTACATAAATAAAAAAATTTAAATTGATTTTTGTACGTCATGGATTTGCATACAATAAAATATTATTTAAACTAATCTATTTTTGACTTGTGGGATGTCCATTTTTGGGCAAAAGCTTTTAGTCTAGGTGACACTAAAAAAAATGGTTTCAAAGTCAAAGTCAAAAAGCATTTATTCAGTAAAATCCGCAGGGATCATCTTAAAACGTCTTAAATCAAGGTGAATCTAAGTGCCAGTTCCTCGCGACCAAGCTTTGAAGACCCGGCAAGAAACTTACGGCTACCTACCGTTTTTTCGTATGATCCTTCTACAAACTTTACCTTTTTATAAAGTTATATGTATAGTAATATAGTATAATAGTATACATATCACGGAAGACCAAGACCACAGATTCTGTTCAGGGTGAGTAGTGGATAGTGCGAATCTTCCTAGGTAGATTGTTTCTTGCAAAAGTTTTAAATTAGTGTAAGACCACTGCAGCAAGTACTGCATGAAGCAGCTTTAATATTATATTGTACTAAATAATTTACTTAACAGTTGAAGTTTAAAAAAGTTTTTCTTTTAAAGTACCTATCACTTGAGTTATTACTGTTTCAGACAGTTGCTAGTTTAGTTTTAAGTCTCAACAGAAAATAGGTATCAGGTGCGTCTTAAATACAAAAATAAATAATTTAATTTTCCAACAGCCCTAAAAAAGCAAAGCATTTACTGTACTGTTGCTTTTACAATAAACATTTAGTCTTCATTTAATTTCCAGGAAAAACTACCTCTTCATTTCTTTTTCTTATTAATTTTCTTAGTAAAACAAGCTAGACAAGCACTTACTAAATACCACACTCGGGAGTAACTAATATGCTTACTGATGGAACAAGCAGATAGCCCACCTGATGTCAAGTGGTTACCATCACTTAAAAGCATTGCCTCGTAGCTCACGTTAGTTAGGAACGTGTCCTACAATGCACTGCTCTGCGTAAATCAACCTGAGGCACCGGCACCTACACCCTTCAAACCAACTAATGCCAGTCTCACTGCTGAGGAGCACAAATAGGTACGATGGTAATACTTCCCAGCATGCAGGTCTCAAATACGATAAACGAAGTTTCGCAATGACGTTTTGTAATACACTGCGGGTCAACTCTTGAACTGTTTCGCAGTCAAGTTGACGCTGTCTAACATACTGTGATGTACCTAATCTATTTTTTGTGATTTAATTAATTTAAATTTAATTCCTTTGTTTCTTAATTTAATTTTGTGTTTGACATTTTATTTTATTTCTTCTTGACATTTCCAAGTGTATCTTAAATGTCTTACTGGAATAAAAATAAATGAAATGAAAAAAATGAAACATAGCGTAGTGTAACTTGAAACGACAATATTCGTTTATCGCTTTTAAGAGTAGACCTTCAGATCAACTCTTTCGCAAAGGGTTCTACTATTAAGTAAGTAAACTCATAACGGGTGATACGGTATTTACTTATACCTCGCTACGTCCAAAGCTTTTACGAATCCAATTAAGTTACGGTGACTCAGCCAGAGAGGCATATAGAACGAGCCAATAGAGTAACGTCCCGCCATTAAGTTAGGAAGTTTTTTCCCATCATGACAAAAATAAGACGATAAGTAGAGAGAGATACGTAATTTTTGTTTTTACGAAACAGAAGCGATAGATGCGAAATTCACGTTATAATATTTTGTGTACTGAATGCTTTTTAAACGTAATAAAAACGTGAATTTTCTAATATTATGACACAAAGTCTTCATAGCCCAGTCAACAGTGTACAGTCAGCTGCACTAGAATGTATACAACTTTTAATTTTTACAAAAGTATTACAGCAAAACGATGAACTCTTGCACCTCAAAAACTAAAAGTCATGAAATTAGTTGATGACCTCACTTATTTTTCGAATAATTGTCATGTGAATATCATTAGCACCGCTGTGCAACCATTTTGTAAGTTACGAATTGTATACATTCTAGTGCAGCTGACTGTACATGCTGAAAGATATTTCAGTATTTACAATGTCGTCAGAAATGACCGAAGGCAACGGCATAAGCAAGAAAATATAGACAACCACGAGGTTAGCTTTTAACTAACCTTTCTTTAGTAAATATTTTGTTATTATAATGATTATGGTAATAAATACGAGTTCTTAAATATTTTTAATTTTTTTATGCAAATAAAAGTGAAATTTTTGATTTTTAATTTAATATGCGAAAATTTAGTTTTTTTAGGTTCGAAATATACGTAACACTAACGATAAGTCATAATTCCTAACATCAGGTTTAAGAGTATTTATTTCTCAAAAGAATACAATATTTACTTATATGAGAAAACTAATTAACTAATGGTAGGTATATATATACCCACCTAACACAAACATTGTTGGGCTCATCGTCTAACATGCTTTAAAGTCCTGCAGTTTCTGTATTTTTTTAATTAGAACCCTGCAGATTATAATAATAAAATAAGGATACCCTAATATTTTACCTCTTAGCGCAGACCGCTCATTGGTATTCCTGTGACGTCCCGAAGATAACTTTCCACTTTACCGGGAAAAGTTTGCTGAACCCGACTCACTCATAAGTCGGGATATTTGACGCGATTATTTCACACTGTACAAACGCTAATATTATTAAGAAAGATACGGTAAAGAAAAATACGTCTGTGTTTTTCAGAGAGATCCCTGAAAGTAAGTATATATATATATATATATATATATATATATATAGACTGACTGACACTAAACAACTTATATATCACTTAATTTTTTAGTTTAACCTTTTGTGTCCCACTGCTGGGCAAAGGCCTCCTCCAAAATCTTCCACCGATCCCAATCTTTAGCGATTTCCCACCAATCCTTCCCTTGACCATCAAGATCGCCTCGCCAGCATCTCTTCGGCCGTCTCAGACGTCGCCGTTCATCCTCAGGCACCCAAGAAGTTGCTATGTTTGCCCATTTTTCAGGCTGCATCCGGCTAACGTGTATATAAATAAATAAAATAAATATTTGTGGACATTTTTAAACAATATATATCATCTAGCCTCAAACTAAGCAAAGCTTGTTCTATTTTTATTTATTTACTAGCTTATACCCGCGGCTTCGCGCGCATTGAATCTTTCGCAATTTTTTTTTTATTAAAAAGTATTCTGTTACTTCTAATACTTCCAAGAATATGTGTACAAATTTTCGTTTTTGCGTGAAAGCGTAACAAACAAACTTACATTGACCTAGGTATAAAAAAAGATAAAGTGAGAGATATAATCGAAAGCTATTGAGTAAGTATAATTACTACAACAATGAGATAAAGTGTTCTTTTTTTTTAAATGGTATGGAACTTAAAAAAACGTATAATAGAAACATGAAGAAAGCAAAAAGTACATTTACATTTACAATTTCTATAGGAAATGGAATGGATAGGATGGAATAGGGTTACCCTAAATACTACTAGATCTGTTTACTTTCCAACAACCCACATGACCGGACTCTCACTTGACCGCCATGTAAAAGGAACATCAATTGGGCTTCCACAAAGCTATACATACGCCTGCGGGTTGTTAACGGTCGTGTAATGAGTATTTAGGTACTTACATTTAATTCTCTTCGCCAGAGACACGCTTGTCTCACCACACCTTGAATTTTAATCGTCTCATTATTTAATGACAGTGGTTCACAAACTTTCAAAAAATACTCTAGAAATATAATAATACAATTTCAGTTATTGGCTTTGATAGTATAGCGTCAAGCTTGTAGATGGAACCACACTCGCTACAGTACCGTATGAAAAACATTCCAAATCTTATTTTCGTCGAGTCATTTGAATCCTCGGTAGCGAAGTTGGTTATCGCATCCCCGTATCAAGGAGAAGGTCGTGAGTTCAAATCCCACTCGAGGAAATAATTTTTGGGATGATATAAAATCTTTATAATAATACAAGCAAATAGTTATTTTCATCAACTTCTGCTGTACCCCGTTTAAGGGTTGAATTTCAGGGGTTTCTTTTTTAGTAGACAATCTCTACGATCAGCGGTTTAAGCCAATTAGTATTCTAGCAGCGGCGATGGGCTTGCAATCTGACACGTATGGTATACTAACTAATGCAAAATGTGGGTATGTACCAATGTAATATCTGGAAGTACCTTTGACTACCCCCTTTAGATATCCTCTCAAATCTTGAGTAGATGTTGGGTACTAAAAGATCTGAGAAGATATCTACCGTGCTTGGGTATTAAAGTTGCGATGCTATTTCATTTTTAGGGTTCCGTACCCGAAAGGTAAAAAATAAGACTGATATGCTGTCTGTCTGTCTGTGCGTCTATCACCAGGCTGTATCTCATGCACCGTGATAGTCAAAGAGTTGTAATTTTTATAGATGATGTGTTTCTGTTGTCGCTATAACAACAAACACTAAAAAACAGAATAAAATGCAAATCTAAAGAGGCTGTCATACAACAAACATGATTTTTTTGCCGAAACCCTTTAGGCGCGATTCCAACTCGCACTTGGCCGGTTTATTTTTCTTATAATTGTTATAAAATAAAATTAAGCTCTAAGGTCAAGAAACTCTGTTCTACCCCACTAGACTATAATTTACAGAAATAACATGAGCGGCCATTCCAGATGTGAGCTTATGATAAATTAGAGTTTTGCTAATTACTTTTGCAGTATTACAGTTGGTAATCCCATTAACGTAAGGGTCATTGTGGCTTGCACTAGAGTGGTCACAGCAAAATAGATTCCAGCTGCGTTGCTACAGTATTTTGGTTTGTTAGTCGGAAAAATTGAAGTATAAATTCAAGTTCTAATAAAGTTTTCAAGTTCTAAGAACTTTATGTAGGATTTTTTTTATATTTTACCGTCATGTTGTGTTTATTTAATTTCTTTTCCATCGTAAGGTTATTTGGAAGAGATCGCTTACAGTGATAACATCGCCCATTGTACTTCACCTAGCTTTGAACTGGTGTATGTTATTTTTTTGACCTTTGTGGTATACATTAAAGAGTTTTGTATCTAAAAGAACATGTCTCTAAAAAGAATGATTTTGAGCCCTTTCCATCCATCGACTTCCCGCGATCCTAACAATGTCGTTAATCCATAGTCTTAGCATTGACTACTCGCGCTAACTAATGTTAACTAGCTGTTCTATTAGTAACTGTGTCATGGTGCAGCTTGCGTTTATGAAGTGGCTATTTATATCGCTAACAAGCTCCAATGGTAGCGAGGTAACAATATCATCAATTTCATTATTATCGGTGTATGTTAGTAGTAGTAGAGCTCCTTGTGAAAGGCTCGTTCGGGGAAGTACTACCATCAAACTTTATTCTGACGCCAAACAGCTTGCTGTTCTCTGATTTGAAGGTTGTGGGTTCCAGTGATATTTTTAAACAATTTCAGAACATTATTTAGCCAAAGTCAAAGTCAAAAAGCATTTATTCAGTAATATCCGCAGGGATCATCTTGAAACATCTTAAATCTAGGTGAATCTAAGCGCCAGTTCCTCGCCAACTAAACAATCTGGTCGAAGCGACGCGTGACCCGAGGGCTGGTGAGTATCTGGCTCAGCGAATCAGCATTGCCATTCAGCGTGGCAATGCAGTCGGTGTTTTGGGAACGCTTCCGATTGGCACTGATCTGGATCAGTTGAGCTACCGTTAGATCGTTTGCAACGGTCTGTGTGTTGTCTATATGTTATTCAATTAAATAGGACAAAGATTCTTATAATTGGTATAGATAAAACATAACTTGGGAACTAACGGCCACAATCAGTAATTGTTCCAAAACCAAGTCACTTGAGTCAAAAAAGATCATTATAAAAAAAACTACTGAAACTCGGGCTGGTTATATAGATGGCCCAATAACCTTATTACAAGTTATTGCAATACATCATGGCATATAAGAACGGATGCTACGTGCTACGCCGTAGCAGGGCTGGTGCCAGGGCAGTGCTATGGGGGACCTACACTTATTTATAAACCTTCATAATAGACTAAAGTATAAACTTACTACTAATATAATAAGAAAACCGGCTAAGGCAAGTCGGATTCGCGCAAGATGGATTCCGTACCAATATCTTTAGCACTGCAAAAAAAAAAACAAAATGACTCAAATCTGGCTCAAAATGGAGTCCCGTTGCATTGCCCATTTCTTTTTCGAACTTGGCGGATACACTGTTGTGTATTAAGATCTATTCTATTCTATTTAATCATTTACAGCCCTAAACACTGGGAAAACGTTTTAAATAAAGAACCCTAATGCATCCTAGCAACGACCCTGTTATACCTCTACGTCTATAATATACACGTTGTCCTACAATTTATCGCTAAGCAACATGCTGGCGTGTTCCTGAGTTATCGTTGGTTTTATCTTTTGTTGCGTTCTTTTATATTCTTTGTTATGAAACATATATATTAGTTTGATGGATACATTAATGCCTTAGTTGTGTGCCGAGTGTTCGTGATAACAGGATATTGTACCTACTTCTTGGAATGAAGTGCTCGAGACGTAAGCTGTTTTTTTTTCTTCTCTATAATATCTGTCAGTCATTTGACCGATAATTTTACCAGTAGATAGACAATTTTGCCAGTGTCAATCGAATGATTTGAGATAGTTATTATATAATTTCGGTAAAACATGGTTTATAAATTCAAGGAACTATCGAAAAATTCAAGAAATGATCGATAAATTCAAGAAATTTTAACGAATTCATTAATTACCCAGCACGAATTTTGTTATTTGTCATCGGTGAGCCGCGCGGTTGTGAAAATCATTACTGAATATCGTCTTAATATAAATATATTCTAGGAAATAGTTTGATAGGAATTTGAAAGTTGTTAACTAGAATATTCAGACGAAATACTAGGAATACTAGGAAACGATACTTTCTCAACCGCGAGACCGCACGATATCTTTCACATAGTTTAAGTACTAACTCGACAGTGTCGTTTTAGTTATCGAAGGTCTATTACGTATTTTTATCGTCTTCTGTGTCTTTGTAGCAAATAAATGTTTGTCTATGTCTATTTCAAAACAATGAAAATCAAGAGATAATCCTCTTTTGTTTGATCCAAAGAAAACGAAGCTAATTAATTACGTAAAAGATCAAAGAATAGGTGCTAAGAAATGACTAAATCTTAGGCTTGACTACAAATTGTTTATCTAAACATATTATTAAGAGAAAATATTTATTTTACTTGTTTTATTTCTTTCATTTCAAATTACATCAACAAGAGTAATACAAAAAGTAAACTTTTTGTTTATTTTTCTTTAATTAGTTTATCACTAATTACAGTAGGTACCCTAATAAATAATCTAGCCAATTAGACTAATGAGTACCTTTGCTTTGACTTATTTTTACAGGAATTCTAGTAGCTAAGAATAATGTCCATTGGCATTATTATTAAAGTCTTTGTCTTAGGAGAGGACACTTTGTTCTTGGGTTCATTAGAAGTAGAAATATTTATTATAACATTAAACACTACAAAAGACTTAGTTCTTTTGAGTGTTTTCATTATGTGTATAGTATTCTTAAATTTAATATAAAAAAACACAGACATTAGACTAATGAAAGTTGACAGCTGGTGTCCAAAAAGGTTTAATGTAAACCCTGGATAAAACCTGTGTGCTAGGTCACCAAACCCACGGATAACATCTGTTTTTTTGCGAATTGCTAATGGTACTAACAGACGGCCCACCTGATGTTAATTGGTTACCATCACCTACAACAAAGTATTACTAAATTGTTACTCTAGTTTCAATAAAATAAACTATTTACTTTTTTATTCAGCCAGAAATTCCATTGTCAACCGTGACTAGTCCAAAAAGCTTATGATACAAAGATTTTAACCCATATTCTATTACGATCTATAAAAATATCGGGACATTTTATCCTAGCTCTTTGCACTAAAACTCTCTCCTATTTGTTATACGGGAAATAAAATTGTGTTATTATGGTGATAACGGCTAGAACATAAAACCTTTTTGCTATGTATGTTGTTCGCAAACTGTTTCGTATAATATTTAGTTTTTTATTTCCAGCAGTGGATTTATTTAGGATTGTCGTGTGTGTGTATAAACCACGACGGTAAAATCACAGGCGAGCGCTAGTAAGACAGTCTCACGATTTTAATCTCTAGGCACTGTAATTATCCCCTTAGATCTCTTAGGGCCTAATAAGAAGTACCAACTCAATATTCTTTCGGGGATATCTAAGGCCCCCTTAGCCAAAGGTACTTCTGAATATTACATTTGGCACATGCCCAAATTTACCATTTAATTTCTCCATACGTGACAGGTTGCAAGCTCATCGCCGCTGCTAGACCACTATCTGGTTCAAAGTCAAAGCCAAAGTCAAAAAGAATTTATTCAGTAAAATCCGCAGGAATCATCTTGAAACGTCTTAAATCTAGGTTAATGTAAGCGCCAGTTCCTCGTGACCAAGCCTAGAAAAACCGGCTAGAAACTCACGGCTTGGTTCTCACCGTTTTTTTTGTATGATCCTGTTACAAAATAATAATAATGTAATAATGGTTCCCATACGATGTTTTCCTTCGAGAACACTGGCATTAAGTACATCATTTTTTCAAATAGAAAAATCCGTTGGACAACTGGATTCAAATCCACGACCTTAAAATCAAAAGGCAAGGCCAGTCCCACTAAACCACCGATGTTTTAAAGTGCTACTAAAATGTTATAAAAAATATCTTGGTACGCTGTTCACTGTTAAACAGGAGATTAAAAAAAATTTCAATGTCGTATCTACACACACACATTGGCCTCAGCAGAAAACCAGCGCTGCAGTGTGGCAACACGCTGTGGCATTAAGCTGAGCTGAGGACCTTTTCGCCACCACATCATTATGTATGTTATATCATGTTAATTATAATAAAAACAATAATGCTGGACAATCCACACAGCATCATCTAGCCCCAAGCTAAGCAGAGCTTGTGTTATGTGTACTTAATACAATACATTACGTATATAGATATTTTTGATTATACATAGAAAACACCCAGAACACCCGGAATAAATATTTGCAGATCGTACAAACATTTTATCCCAAGGCGGGAATCGAACCCGCAATCTCTTGCGTCGCAAGCGGACATTCGCCCGCCGCGCCACATTGGTCGTGTGTAGTTATGTTATGTTACTTTTGTGTTATCTTTTAGTGTTACTGTTATGTTGACTGTTTTGTGGCGATCTGAATAAATGTTTCTATCTATCTATCTTTCTATACCAGAAACCTGTCTAAAAAGTGTTAAAAATGCAAGGGTCTTCCCCATTATGTACATTGAAAATACCTGAGTACCTGATACATATTCATAGCACGATCCGTTTGGCCACAGGCTAAGTGCCATTTGTTAACAGACGAGATGGGAACAGGACATACAACTCACAGCTGGACATTGGAGCATTGCTGGATTTGGGCAGCACATGATAAAACACGGTGGAAAATGTTAGAGGAGAGAAGAGACACAAGCTTGCTGATGGACCAAGCAGATGGCCCACCTGATGTTAAGTAGTTACCATCGCCCATAACAAAGTATTGCCTCGTAGATCACGTTCGTTAGGAACGTGCCTTGCGATGCACTACGAACTGGAACACAGCAAGCTACACAGTAGTACAGTATGGAACACAGTAGTACTGCCCCGGACGAGCCCTTGACAAAGAGATCTACTACTACTTATATAATAATAATGCTGGAAAATCCACACTGCAATTTCTAGCCCCAAGCTAAGCAGAGCTTGTGTTATGGGTACTATGTAGATGACTGATATACTTAATACAATACATTACATATAGATATTTTTTATAATACATAGGGAATACTCAGAACACTCGTTATAAGTATTTGAAGATCGTACAAACATTTATCCCTAGGCGGGAATCGAACCCGCAACCTTCTGCGTCGCAGGTGGATATTCGCCCGCCGCGCCACATCGGCCGTCCGTATTAGACTCGGTGTTTGTTATTGTATCTACTTAACCATGCGTTGATTAATTTTATACGCAGGTTCAATCCTTACCAATAAATTGAATACAGAACTGGATATTATGAAAAGCTCGCGTTTTCTCGTTAATCTAATGGACGTTTGTATTATTTATTCATTTGACGTTCCATTTGCATAATTAACGAGTTTCAGTCACAAACGTTTGAAATCATCTTTGAAGGGTAATTTTTAAAGTGATGAAAAGCGTCTACGTGGCCCAGACTGTTTATCCCGGCTTTGGCGGTCGATGAACCATGACGGAGGACTTATGGCGGCCTTAAAATGTCATCTAGAGAGTTGAGTAAAGTAAGGTAGGGCAGGGTAGAGTAGAGTAGAGCACTAAGACAAAAATAACACAAATTGAGAGAAAAAAAATTAAAGTACCCCTCCACTGGCCCTTTTGTTTTTTTTTTCACAGCATTTTGTGTGTAGAAAATTTTTAGTAGCCTTTTCAGACTAATCCGTCGACCAAATATAACACTACAGAAAACTTCCCCTTATCTACGCTATTTTTTCTTAAATCGAAAACCTGTCTTGTATGGAATACATGACAGGTTGCAAGTCCATCGCCGCTGCGAGAATACTAACTGGTTTCCTCACGATGCTTTCCTTCACCGTCTACGAGTACTAACATTACGCACATATATTTTTCGAACAGATAATTCCATTGGTGCACGACTGGATTCAAACCACAATCTTAGGATCACAAGGCAGGGTCACTCCCACTAGACCTAGTTTAGATCAAAAAATTTGAATTTTTTTACCAATACGTTTGACTACCCAGAAGAATAGAATAAAAATAAGAATAATTTTATTCAAAACAAAACTTTATATTAGTAGGTAGACATAATAGTTGTTCAATATCTGCTGTTGAATTGAGGGTAGTTGGTAATTCACCACCGAACTCAAATCGACGGTTAGCCGCTCGCATGGCGGCGGAAAGCCTTTGCGCGTTGAGCTGGTTGGACGTTCCTATCCTTTCAATTTTGACCGTGTCGAATCCTCTCCGTTAGACTCTCTAACACTTGTATTGTGTTTGTGGACTCACTGCCGTGTAGTGTGCGTTTTTCGAGACCTATTGAACCTAGGTCAGCCGTGCTAGCCCTGGACATTTACCTCTCGGCGGCGTGCCGTGCACGCCTGGAGCTGAACTTCTACCTGGGAACCTGGGAGTCGAACAGAGGTAGGTGGTGTTCAATAGCCTTGAAGACAGCAGAAACGAACGTTTTCCACCGACATACACTTTACATACATTTATCCAAATTCACAAAAGCCTGCCAGTAAAATTTATCTTTAAAAGATTGTAAAAACTGCACAATAGTTGTTGTTGTTACACTGTTTTTATCCATATGTAAGTTTAGGTTAGCAATAGCCAGACTAAATGAATCTTGCCCCTTTGGTTTAGATTGGACTCTGGATCAAGAACCGCCATTTCGGCCTGCCACAGCCACTCATATAAATAATCGACAAAAAGTCACGCGTGATATATCGATCTTAGTAGTAATGTCGATTTGCATCGTTAATCATCGCATCAGATGAAGAACAGGATGTTTTCTTGTTCATCTCGTTGAGTGTATAGTAATAAAAGTGTTGGAACAAGCAGATGGCCCACCTGATGTTAAGTGGCTACCATCGCCTATAACAAAGTATTGCCTCGTATGTCACACCCGTTAGGAATGTGCCCTACGATGCCTCAGCGTCCGTCAATCTGAGGAATATAGGTGGTAAGCCTCATGTGCCTGTAATTTCACCCTTCAAACCGGAACACAGCAAGCTGCTTAGCGGCAGGAGTAGGCATGGTGCTAGTACTTCCCCGGACGAGCCCTTCACTTAGAGCTCTACTACTATTTGTATATAAAAAAGTATCGGTACCAACGTACAGGTAAAATACAGGCGTAAGAGACTTAACACTTGTATGCCTCAGGTTGAAGGACGCTAAGCAGTGCATTGTAGGGCACATTCACAATAACTTTAAAAAAAATCGGAGTTCAGTAACGCTGTAAAAAAACTATACGGTTTTTTTTTCTCATTTCGCTAGTTAATAAAATGTAGTACATATTCACGCGGACAGCTTTTGGCTATGGTTTTGTATGTGACTCGTCATCTAGGGGTTTCATTGATCAAAGCTTTCTCTCATCAAAGAAAAAAATCCGCATGGGTAATTCAATAATAAAGTTAAAGTCACAGTCAAAAAGCATTTATTCAGTAAAATCCGCAGGGATCATCTTGAAACGTCTTAAATCTAGGTGAATCTAAGCGCCAGTTCCTCGCGACTAAACCTGAAGAACCGGCAAGAAACTTACGGCTTGGTTCCTAACGTTTTTTTGTATGATTCTGTTACAAAATAAAAATCATGTAAATAATTAAGCTCCAGTGTGGTGCCAATCTAACTGAATTACTAATTAGCTTGCAGAAAAGGGAAAGCTAAATACAATTTCAACCCCGACAAAAGTAGGAATTCTATTGTTCACCCTATATACGAGTAATCCCCATTATCACGGCATTGTCCGTTGACGACAAGAAATTATGATTAATTGGTGCACAGTCACGACTTGGAATAATATAGTTTTACCAACAATAAGGGTAATATTGTGGTCGGGAAGCCTTTACGAGTTTTCGGGTATTACTGAATGATAAAGTTATTTTCGTAATAGCGACGGTATTCATAATCTTATGATGAATCTTAATCCTGACAAATGAATAGTTATAGCAAAGGCCCCACCTGATGTTTAGTGGTTACCGTCACCTATAACAAATTGCCTTTAGGTAGGTATTGTATCGTTGTCATACAAATGTGAGTAGTGGTTTTAACTATACTAAGTTGTATATACAGCTAAAACCACATCTAGCGCTTGTATGAAAACGATACAATACTTAATGATAATACTTTGTTATAATTGATGTAACCACTTAACATCAGGTGGTCATCTTGTTTATCAGCAGGTCGTATAAATAAACAGAGTCCAAAAAAATTATTTGTATGGGTATGTTCCAAGTGTACTTACCCCCCCCCCCCAGACTTTCTCAAAAAACAACGAGTAGGTACTTGATACTAAGATATTTACCGTATTTGGGGATTAAAGTCAGATATTTAATTATTTTAAAAATATTGAAATTCAACTCAATTTATTTTTCTCCAATAAATACAATGCTGCACCTAAAAAAGTCAATTTTCAATTTATTTTTAAAATATAACCTATATACTAATATTATAAGTTTATAGCCTTATACAACACAGTCATATGACCCATGATCACACACTTCAGGCTATTTCCAGTTCCTAATTTCGCATATAATATTGTAAAGATCTCCGAAAACACGCAAAACCACTTATTTCACAAAACATTGTACCAAAAAGTATACAAAAGCATATTCATCGATGCTAAACGAATTCCCCGTACAAAACAGGGAAATTCATGTTTTCAGCGTTTTTACATTAATGAATGAGTAACAATGCCGACGTTCGCCTTAGCTTTTGTCCAGCGACAATGCATTTACTCCTACCGTGGGTGGGTAATGAATGCGGAAAACTTAGGTCTACCACAAACTTGGCAAGTATAGCAGCAACAAAATGTTGTCTGTCTAGAAAAAGTTGACTTACAGGCAATTTGATTGCCTTTTTGCAGTAACAATACATTTTTGTTTTGTTAAACGTCATAGCTTAGACGGTAGTAGCTCTGCTTTCTGCGCTTTAGGTCGTGGGTTTGGTTCTCATCGAGAACCAACATTTGTTTTATGTTGACAGATCGATTTGGATGTAGCTATACCCTATACAGGGTCTATGTGATACCTACTTACACATAAGAACAATGTTTGTATCCAAACTAAACCATGTGAAAGCAATAAATGTATAGAGTATTGGATCAGATGAGCTATCTCTCGATCATCTGCAACGGTATGTAGATAGCTCAACTTTTTAATATGTGTTTTGTGCATATTATGAATATGTGTATTAGTTGTATTTTTTTAAAAAATTACAGCTAATAGCTGTAATTTTTTTTATAAATAAATGTTGTCAGAGGTTTGTTCTTGCATTGTATTCTATAAAAATATTTACGTAAAAAACCGCGTCTTTCTCCTCAGATCTTGTCCAGTGACAGTCCATGTACTCCTAGCGTGCTGGGTGAGAAATAAAAACAAGCTAGATTATAAGAAATGTATTTTGGCAAAAAACAGACAGTTTCCGGAACTACTTGCTAAGTCTGCGTAGTTTCTTAAATACGCACGTCATACATAGTCAGTTGCGAGTTGCCTGTTGCCGCGACTTTTTGCTCTGTCTGCAGTACGAGGTTGGTTCAACTCAGTTGCAATTTTTTCCGGGGCGTACACCACTAACAGATTAAATTCCTTTTATGGCTTGACACGTACAAGTTTAGACAAGCTAGCTGTGAGATGGTAGCGAAAGTTGAGTTTTGGGCAAATATATAGATAGATAGATAGATAACTTTTTATTGTTAACCACACAGAAACATAATACAGGACAAATAAACAGTTTGGTTGAACAATGGGCGACCTTATCGCTGAAAGCGATCTCCAGGCAACCTTTGTACGGAAAGAATATAGCTAAATGTAATTGACGGCGATGTAGTTACTTAAAAATGAAAAGAAAATAAAAATCATCATTATCATCATCATCAACAACTGTATAGAATTCCACTGGTGCATAGGCCATGCACATAGGCCTCCCCCATACGTTTCCAGGAAGAACGATTTTGAGTCCTTGCCATTCATCGTCTTCCCGCGATCATAATAATGTAATCTGCCCATCGGGTAGGAGGGTGTCCCATGCTTCGTCTTACGGTTTGTGGTCGCCATTCGAGAACCTTTCTTCAGCAGTTCTCGGTTCTACGAGCTATATGGCCACTACCCATTGCCATTTCAACTTGCTGATTTCGATTTTCATTTCTGATTCTATCTCGCAGTAAATCTCTGAGCATCACTCTCTCCATGGCCCGTTGTGTACAAGATGACTGATATACTTAATACAATACATTACATACATAGATATTTTTTGTTATACATAGATAATACCCAGAACATCCGGAATAAATACTTGCAGATCGTACAAACATTTATCCTAAGGTGGGAATGGAACCCGCAACCGCCTGCGTCGCAGGCATATTATAGGACAAACTTTTACGAACTGATTACATATGAAAATGCTGTTAGAAAGATTATTTTCCAACATGTGCAAAGTTGAAGTTTATTTGGAAAACAGTAATCCTTTTATGCGTGTTTTCAGTTGCGAGTAACCTACAGAAAATTGTTTATTATTTGTCTATATCAATTAAAATAAGCTTTGTACTGACTGACTAACATAGCCAACAACACCATTCATCCACCAATCAGCGTTGCTGTGTTTCAGTTTGAAGGTTGTGGGTTCCAGTGAAATTACAGGCACATGAGACTTAACACTATGCCTTAGTTGATGGACGCAAGGTAATGTAGAATATGTTCCCAACGTGTGTGATCTGCAAGGTGGTTTGTTAGGTTATGGAAACCAGTTAACATCAGGTGGGCCATATGGTTGTTCCATCAGCAAATCTCATAAAAATACTACCTTATGAACATTCTCATACAAATCTTGAATCTATTGACTCAAGATGAGACCTGATATTTATAGTGCCTGCGGTTAAAGTCGTATGTTTCTGTTTCTATAGGGTTACAGGGATAAACCTTTTTTATAAAAAATAATAATATTTGAGGCAACCTTTTTTACTAGTATTTTAACTTTATAAGTATTTAGTTTTATCTGTGTCTTGCCTTGTTTCTGTGTATCTGTTTTTTGTATTTATGTATTCGTGGAAATCGTGTTTATACTCTGGCCTCCCGCGATACAAGCTCGTCCTAGTAGTGACTACTAAGCTTTGTATTTTCCTTATTTGGTAGTAAATAAATTTGGTATTTTTTTTGTATTTTGTATTTTACAACCTAAGCAGCGGGCGTTTCACTAGTCAAATATTTCTTCAGGCATTATCATGTTTAACAAACTTTGAAACGCAAACTCGCACATTGTGTAGGTAACTTAAAACAACTTAGAATAAATTTTATGTTATTTTATCAGAATATAGGAATCGTGGGTAAGAGTCGAGTTTTAGGAATTATTTTCATAGCACACCCCCACCGTAACAAGGCCTGAAACTCCTGAAAATATCAAGCCTCTACGTCTAGTGGTTTATACAAATGCTGGTCCTTTGGATGTCGAAAGAGACTAAGGGAACACATCAAAGCACCACCATTTCTTGAGTACAGTCAGCTGCACTAGAATGTATACAATTGTAACTTTCAAAACGCTATCAAAACCTTATAGTACACTCTGAAACAGTAAAAACTCAAAAATCATGATATTAGCTGACAAGTTCACTTATTTTTTGAGTTTTTGCCCTGTAAATATTAATTGTAACGCTGTAAAAACCATTCTGTAAGTAACGAATTGTATACATTCTAGTGCAGCGGACTGTACATAAGACCAATATTGCAGTCACCAATCCGCCTGCTAAGTGTGGTGATGAACACAAAGAAGAGGAGGGTTCTAGCCCTCGGCAGTTTGCTATTCCTGTCATTATGTGCCAAGGTAACATCTGATGACGTTGCAAAGACCGGAAGTCGGTGGATGATTAAGGTTCAAAATCGTTTTTCTGGGAAATGTATAGGGCCTATGTCCAGCTATGGACTTGATCGAAGTGACGGCTCATGATTATGATACTGTTTATGTTATAGTATCGGTCAGATAATTGAAACAAAGATAAAAGTATAACATATGTGTACATATACAAAAAAACGAGCGTGCTTTAGACCACACGACTGAAGTAAAACTTTTTGAATATACGAAACGTATCTGGCTATGAGAGAAAGAGAAAAAGAAAAGTGCTTTCATACCATGGTAGTGTTAAACGTTTCACGCAATCTTGTTGGAAGTCGCATTAGAAGCATTACTTCAGAAAAGTATTTATGTGTAGCGGATAAGCTAGATAGCTAATACGTTATACTTTTTATCAAATTTGCTCAATTTGAGGCTGGAGGGCGTTGGGTGAATGTTTATCAATATTGATTATAATTATTATGTTTGCTTGTCGCGGACCCGTTGCAAAATTCATTACCAGAGGTCTGGGCCGTGAAAATCTGCGACGTATATACAAACTGTAATATTTTAGACGAAGTATATTTGCAGAGGTTGAATGTTAACCGACCCAATTTGTTAGCTTGCTATTGCGTTTTGCGGTAATCATTCATGCCTATTTCTGCCGCCGAGCAGCTTGCTTTGTTCCGATTTGAAGGGGGTGCCAGTGAAATGACAGGCATAATCATAATAATTATTTAATTCATTGTTCATGTTGTAAAATATGCCTATTACTTTTTGGGCAGATTATAACTAGCGTAGATATAAAATTAAATTAAATTCTTATTTAAAAACTATACTAATTTTAGTTTTAAGGCTTTTTTTGAGCTTAAGCTTATATGCTCATATATAACAACTTTACTATAGGTAGAAAAAGTTATGATAAAATATTTAGATATAAGGTAGATAGGTTAAATATTAGATGTAAAATATTTGTATATACTAAATTACTTCCGTTATAATAAAATAAAATAATTTAGTACTAAATTCATATTTTAAATAATATACATTTATACTTAACACCTGTATGCCATGTACCTAAATACAGTGTAATGTACATAGTATAGGGCTAGATGATGTTGTGTAAAAATATCCACAAAAAGATTTTTTATTTATATCAGACATCTGGTTCTCATAGCTATGTTTAGTTTGAGGCTAGACGATATTCTGTAAAAATATTCACAAACAATTTTTTATTACTTATTAATTTTTTTAATCACAGTATGTACAGCAGTTTAGACAAATTAAATTAAATAAAAATCTGCATCCATTTTACGAGGGTTCAAAAATATGAACATTATATCCGTGGAGCGATGACACGAAATCGTGACGTCACCGGACGGCACGAACGGATGCCATTGTCACGTGACATGCTAGGAAATGAATACGCAGAGAACTAATTGAAAATGTCTCTTTCCGGCACCGGTCTAGCACATAGGTATGTGAAAATGTAGTGGAACCAATGCGGGATCAAGTAAGCGCGGGGCCTGTAGCAAATGCTTTCAAAGAGCCGCGTTATTTCAGTTTGAGGCTAGAAGGCGTTGCTTGAATGTGTGTCAATATCTATTTATTTATGACTAGCTGTCCTGTGCCCACTTCGATGGATATCTTACAAATACAAATATCTACAAATCTTTGGAATTTTTTGGCTTTTTTGTACTATAATATGTATGTATTATATACATAAACCTATTTTTATTATACATAGAAAATACCCAGAACATCCGGAATACATATTTGCAGATCGTACAAACATTTATCCTAAGGCGGGAATAGAACTAGCAACCTCCTGCGTCGCAGGCGGACATATGCCCGCCGCGCCACATCGGTCGTCATCGACCATTGTCATCGGTTGATGAAAACTACAGAACCCGTTGAATAGTTTGAGCCTAAGCGAATAGACATCGGAAGCGGTTACCTTGTTTACTATGTAAAGATTATTCATTGTAATACGTTTGTGAATCGAATATAAAATAGTACAACAGTACTATTAGTAAGGCGTGCACGTTTTCACCAGTCTGAAATAAAAACAAAGCAAAAATAAGTCGGCAGAAAAGAAAATCTCTTCATCATCACAACATGAGTACGAATGAACGCCAATACTAAGTCCCAATACATTTTCCTTATATGTACGAATGAGTGCAATATGGAAGTAATATGGGTAGGTGGGTTCCGTTGATTAATTTGGAGTGAGTTTCAAGGCTTTAGAAAGCGATCAACGTCTTTTGAACAGCGTATTGTAAAGCTCAGTCGTTTTTAACGTAATAACACTAACCTACATGATAGATAGATTAACTCTTTATTGTACAGAAGTAAAAACACAACAGAGATAATTATAAGCACCGAGTACAACGGGCGGCCTTATCGCTAAAAGTAATCTCTTCCAGACAACCTTTGGATGGAAAGGATAAACAGAAATAGATAAACGGCGGTGCACAAAAAGATAAAGATGCTAACAATGTAGACAAACTAAAATTTTAATAATACCTTACATGCAAAACTCTCGATTTATACATGTTTATAGACGTTCTTATACTAACTTACTTAAAGTATATGTATACAAAAAGACTTTCTGGGGAGCGCTTGGAGAGACAACATACCTTACAAAGCAAAACGGATGCATGTGGGTGTCCAAGATGTGTTGATTGCTTAGACGAGTAAACCAGGGGACACGATACGCTCGAAAATCTAATGAAATCACGATCAACCAATATTTGCGGAGCACGGGAGGGAGGGTCTATTTCTGCTTTACTTCCACAGATAGCGCTGTCACTTTCTAAAAGTTCCTGCTGATTTAGACTAGTGCTTGATGCAATCGATGAAATAAATGAATGAATGATAGATTTTCCATCATTCACTCCGTCAAAGTATGAATAGAGAAAGACGCGTGCTGTTTTTTATTATTAAAAAAAATCGTTCTTACCTTGTAATAAAGTATTATGGTGTTTTTTTAAAATACCTTCATAAATTACGAAATTATTTATCTTTTACGACATGAACAGTAGAGCCTAAAATAAATTATATGGTTTAATCTAAATTTATCTACTACTTCATCATTATCATCACCACCCTAAAATGTCCATTTCTATGTTCTATGTTCTTCTATGTTCACTTCCTTTACTTTACAAAACTATCGAACGACTCCGATCCGATCCCAAGACAGACAAGACGTTTCCTACCGCTCTTTCTTATCTGAACGTCAGACTGTCAGCCATCTTGTCTGTCAAGCAGACTACCGTCAATCTCCGTCAGTATTGCCAGTACAATAAAAGAAACTTCTACCAAGTCATTTGCAAAAATGTCTCAAGTAATCAAGTATCTTACAATAACATACCTTTTCACTTATTAGCACATGTTTTGGAGATAACTAAGCTAAACTGCACTTTTTTTCTACTCAAAATACGACAAAATTTTATATCTTCTTGGATATCTCTTTAGATCTTCCTGTGCTAATATGCCAGTGTCAAAAATCTATCTCGATCTGTCAAATAAAGACTTAATGCTAATGTTTAGCTATCTGTGAGTTTTTTATCTATGATTTTTTAAATGTCAGTCAATAGAAAAAGTATCTCGTTCGTCTCAAGCCCGACATATCTCACGTTGCACATCTTAGCCCAGCTGAATTAAACTAAATCAAGTCGTCGAAAAGACCTCAAAAGAATACGCCACGTTTTCTTTAAAGCAACAGAAACAAGTATCTGAAGCCATTGATCTAACAATTCTATTCTGCTGGTCTGAAACGAAATTTGAACCACATAAGTTATATTCCAATAAAATCTTGGGGGTGCCAAACAAATAAATAAATACACTTGCTATAACATTTTATGTTGACAATATCTAAGATTATTCTAGCCACACTGGAGTACTTTCATCCGAGTAATTTTTCGGACTATGCATGTGTGATATATTCATATCATTGTTTTTCGTTTCATGTGAGTGAAAGTATCAGTACATAAATCATTTACTTTTCCAATGATGTATAATTATAATAGGTACTAACAACCATCTTGTAAAACAACATCACTATCAATTGTTCATGGAACAAGATTATGATGATGATAAATTTAGATGACATGCCCAAGGATCTAGCAAGCTGAAGTGGCACCGTTTATGTCTTTGGCAAATGTAGTGTAGGATGCTGGCAGTAACTGAATGAGTAAGCCGAAGATCGGGCTTTGTAGAAGATTCTAATGTTCAAACAGTATATCCAAACCACATGTTATTTGTTCATAACCATTCTTTGGCTCAGGTTTTTGAGTAACATAAATGGTCTTCACGATACATTCTTGTATAGTGCGAAGACTGCTGAGAAATACATTTTTGTTAAGTGTATACAGCACTGAAACCTACCTACCTACAGTGGACTGCGATCGGTTGATGATGATGATGACTTATAAAATCTGCTATAACTACGATGCTACGACAACAGTTTCACTCTTCACTATAAAAGCCAAGGAAATAAATGAATAAAAAAACAAAAATTGTCTAATCTTCGTGTCGCACCCATACCGGTTGACGTTGACGGCAAACGCAGAGGCCGAGGAAAGTCGATGACTGTAGGTAGCTCAAGATTGTTTGCCATTGCATTCGGTTTTTTAATGACCTTTTTCAAATAGCAGACTTTTAGAACTCGTTAATGATGATTATGATGATGATGATTATAGAGCTGCATGTAGAAATTTAAGCTCTACTTACAAATTCAGGAAAATTTAATGTAGGAACAGCATCTTTATATAATTTTCGCTGTTTCTTAGAATTTGTATTATAGCACTCTGGCTCAAAATGCAAACTTCATATTCTGTTTTATGGGATCCATATCCGCTCTCTACGAATTGCTTTCATCCACTCTATTTTTCGTAAGAGATTAGTTAGAAATCTAAAATTGTGTTGAATTGTTCATTCATTTACATCGATATTTTTTATCGATACTTTCAAGCCCTATTTGGAAGAAGAACGTAGGAACGAATGAAAAATGAACAGTGTGATTCGACTTATTTAGTTGTTCGTCAATTTTGGTTACAATACCTTAAAAAAGGAGTGCTTCTTAAAATGGTGTACTGTTTGCAGTGATCGTATCGCATTTATTGGGTTTTATGAAAAAATAGCCGCTTTGGTGGCATAAAATTGTACTCATCTTTGATAAGAAACATCAACTGTGCGGCCACTATAGTTTTAACCAAAAAGTACGGTGCATTTCATCATTTTTCTCGCCTTGTGTTGTCTTCAGGAACCGTGGTTACACTGACTGGGTAAGTTCGTTTACCATGGGTTATAAGCACCATACGTGGCAAGAGGGGTAAAGGCAAGAACGGCTTAGTAACGTGTCCCGTGGTTTACTCGTCTAAGGTTGATTGTCGTAATCACAGCAAGTCAAAATCTTCCTGAGGATGCTTCGTAGAGAAGCGAAATACGTGTCGATATCTAAGGATTGAAGTACTTAATATTAAATCGTCTATGTTATGATTTTACAATAGACTTCCCAAAGTTACGTTTGAATGAACTAATTTACTGGGTGTAAAGTTACCAACAACAAGATCTTATAGAATACCAGTTAGCTGACAGTATTTTGCTTAAATTCTTATTGAGACCACCGGTGGTCTAGTGGAAATGACCTCACTTTCTGATCATAAAGTCGTGGGTTCGAAACAAAAACATCATGAGGAAACCAGGTTAGTATTCTAGCAACGGCGATGGCTCGCAACCTGTCACGTATGGAATACCAACCGCAAAATGTAGGTTTGAACCAAATGTAATAACTAGACATACCTCTGACTACTCCCCTTAGACATCCTCAAGGAATATCGAGTAGGTACTTGGTACTGAGATCAAATCTACCGTGCCTGAGGATTGAAGTCGTAAAGTTTTTTTTTTTTCACTAATATGTAGAAGCAATCATGCAAAGAGCATACCTATTCCAAGCATAGGTCCAAACAAAGTGCGGGGCAATGCAAACCTGAAGCAAATTCAATTCAAATATTTGCTGTGGCCGTGACGTCCAAACTCACTGTAATGACGTCCCTCCCAACATCCACGTCACCTTAAACGTAGCTTCAAATATCCGTGTAGTGTATCATCATCTTGGTAATTTTAATACAAGAAAGCTCGTGAACTATAAGAACAAATAAAAACTTTGCTGCAAATTAAATTCTGACTACTTGTCCACATTTCTTGCTAGCCTCATTCAGAGAGCACCGGTGGTCTAGTGGGAATGACCGTGCCTTGAGATCCCAAGGTCGTGGATTCGTATCCGGTCATGCCCCAACGAATTCTTCTATGCGAAAAAATTATATTATGTTCTCACACGATACACCAAACTTTAAAGTAGGAATCTGCCCCACTAAACTGACTTAGTGGGGCAGATTCCACTACAAATTTTAAGGCTGTGTACTCTGCCCCACTAGTGGGGCGCCTTGGTGGGGCAAAGTGGAACAATTCAAGGAAAACATGAATTGTTCCACTCTGCCCCACCAAGGCGCCCCACTAGTGGGGCAGAATCCACAGCCTTAAAATTTGTAGTGGAATCTGCCCCACTAAGTCAGTTTAGTGGGGCAGATTCCTACTACTTTAAAGTTTGGTGTATTCTGCCCCACTAGGGCTGGCACTTGAGTTTGTGTAGATGGGTTTACTCATATTATACTATCTGTCTATTCAAGTTGAATGTAACTTTGGTGTTATTATTAAGTAGATTACGTTAGTAGTAGGTAATTAGTAATAGATGTGGTACATAGGTAGTGTACAAAATGAAACTAAAAATATGACGACCGATGTGGCGCGGCGGGCGAATGTCCGCCTGCGACGCAGAAGGTTGCGAGTTCGATTCCCGCCTCGGGATAAATGTTTGTACGATCTGCAAATATTTATTCCGGGTGTTCTGGGTATTTTCTATGTATAATAAAAAATATCTATGAAAGTAGGGTACGTATTATATTGTATTAAGTATATCAGTCATCTAGTAACCATAACACAAGCTCTGCTTAGCTTGGGGCTAGATGATGCTGTGTGGATTTTCCAGCATTATTATTATTGTTATTGTGCACGTAAATAGCAAAATTATTTTAATTCTAATTACTCAACTATTAAAAGTCACAGATTAATTACGAGTATCATTTGACGTACAATTAGTCATATAGAGGTCATAAATAAAACCTTAGTACAAAAATAAATACTAAGACTAATACGGATTTAAGTCCGTTTTACTACAAGAAATAAAACCACACATCAACTTTCACCTGATATGGCAAAATACAGTCTTACTTACTACTACGTAGTCTTGCTTACTTTATGGATAGTAAACATCTAAAAGATACAAACAGCTACTAAAATACTATACTAAACACAAGAAATATGACTAGGTAATTAAACTTGATTAAGTACATGAGTATCTCTTGGAAGAATAATAGAGTTATTGCTCCATCTATTGCATTTTTTCTAAGAAATGCCCAACTGATATACTGCCGTTTATAAGCTCCATTTGGGCATCTTCTATATTTTAATCGTTTTGTATGTATTCATTAAGGCGTGGTTTTAAAGGTTGGTTCTGGATAGATTTAACTATGGAAAGCGTAATAAAGAAGTCATAGTAAAGTGGGACATTTTTGATTAATCTTTTTATTCAACTTATTATGCCAACCTTCGAGAGCATTAATTATTGATATGTGATTCAAGAAACAAATAATTAATTTTCTAAGAATATTTTTAGTTTCATTTAGTAAACTACCTATGTACCACATCTATTACTTATTACCTACTACTAACGTAATCTACTTAGTAATAACACCAAAGTTACATTTAACTTGAATAGACAGATAGTACAATATGAGTAAACCCACCTACACAAACTCAAGTGCCAGCCCTAGTGGGGCAGAATACACCAAACTTTAAAGTAGTAGGAATCTGCCCCACTAAACTGACTTAGTGGGGCAGATTCCACTACAAATTTTAAGGCTGTGGATTCTGCCCCACTAGTGGGGCGCCTTGGTGGGGCAGAGTGGAACAATTCGAAAACATTATGAGGAAACTAGTTAGTAGTCTATGGGCTTGCAACATGTCACGTTTGTAATACCAAGTACTGCAAAAGAATGCACTTCAAACTAGTCCCTCTAAGACTTAAGTTGTTGCATCTTGGTAAGCTCCAAGAGTTTTAAGGGATACCTACCGTTTTCTTCAGTTAGTTAATCACCCACTATAACACAGATACGTGGTTATCACGATCTTCAAGAATGAAGTACCGACCACAGAGAAAAAAGATACCACAGATATTGGTTGTGAAATAACGGTCACCGTGTTTTAGAGCGAGTTGAGTTGAGAGCTGTGAGATGAACAAATCCGGAGCGTGGGACAAAAGCTTCCATTTGTAGAGACAAACACTCGTCAGAAGGATAAGGTGGTACGTGCATAAGTAAATATTAAAGGAAATAGGCTCACGATTGAAATTATACTGGGTTGCGACGCAGGAGGTCCCGGGTTCGATTTCCGTCTTAGGATAAATGTTTGTATGGTCTGCAAATATTTATTCCGGGTGTTTTGGGTGTTGATTAATTGATTTTAACTGTACTTAGAACAGCTATAACTTTTTTCAGGCTGGTGATGATAATGAATTCAAAAAGACAAAAAAAATCATGTTATTTCTTAAAATGGCTACACTATCAAGGTCACGATCTATCGTGGGAAGACACCGTTCACTAATTTGAATAACACATTCTTATTCCATATATGTATTTGTATAACCGTAAATACTGAAAATGCATGTACGCTGTTATACAGTTAAGGCGTGTCTGGATACAATATCAAATAATACCATTATCACCGGTTTCTAAGATTTTCAATTTGCTAACGATGTCAATACTGAACTGTTATTTGATTAAAATGAAATAAATTCACCGTGAACTCGATGTACCTATTAATGATAACGTAGTAATCTTAACAGAAGTGGTTTAAAATTGTTCATTACCTAAAGTATTAGAAAGGTTTTTAAACTGGTTGACTCAAGATTAGAAGTAGTAGAACTTTTAGCAAAGGGCCTGTCCGAGGAAGTACTACCCCATTCCTATATCTGCCGCCAAGCAGCGTTGCTGTGAATTACAAGCAGGCTTTGTTTTATGTGATAGTTACCACTCAACATCAGGTGGGTCATCAATTTTTTACACCAGCAAGTGATATAAAAAAATATATCATCATCATCATCATCAACCTGTAAAATTCCACTGCTGGACATAGGGCGGACGTATGGGGGACCATACGTTTCCAGGAAGAACGGTTCTGACCTCTTTCTATCCAACAACTTTCTGTGATCCTAACAATATCGTCAGTCTATCGGGTAGGAGGACGACCTACGTTTCGCCTTTCGGTTCGTAGTCGCCATTCGAGAACCTTTATTCCCCAGCGGTTGTCGGTGCTACCAAAAAATATCTCAACAAAACGATTATGTAGTAAATGAAATGAGATACAGATGATGATATCAATGTCGAGTTCGAAACCGCCAGAAACTAGTGTTAACACCCTAACTCACACAGGTGCTTTACGAGAATTAATCTTAACCAAGTTAGGGGGAGTTTAGGAGTGTTGTTTTACGAGAGTAAGGCTGATGGAAAGAAAATATAAGAGGAAATAGGGCGAAACTAGTTATATCAAAATAATATTGCAATACAAACATTTTCCGGTCGAAATCTTTGCTTAGCTTTTAAACTTTTATGCGTTAGTTTACCGGGTGTAATAAAACCACCCCAAAAATGATGAGAAATGGTTAAAGAAGACTCATATCCCGTCCGGCTGATGATGTTGATAATGGTGGGGCTAAATATCAACCAGTTTATGTTTGTACGATCTGTAAATATTGATTCTGGGTGTTTTGTATAGTTTCTATGTACTTATAATGAAAAATATCTATGTATGTAATGTATTGTGTTAAGTATATCAGTCATTTAGTACCCATAACACAAGCTCTGCTTAGCTTGGGGCCAGATGATGCTGTGTGGATTGTCACGCATTGTCACGCAAACCGGACCACAGGCGCGCTGCTTGGCGGCAGAAATAGGCATGGTGGTAGTACTGCCCCGGACGAGCTCTTCACTAAGAGCTCTACTACCACAGAGACATTCTTCAAACTGGAACACAGCAAGCTGCTTGGTGGCAGAACGAGGTTGTTTTACCTATTTCTACCTATTTTAGTAGTAGAAAAGCTCTAACAAAAGCTCTTAAAAATAACGTATTTGCTAACATCAATATTCTAGGCGTTTTCTCCCTTGGGATCTTTCCTTCTTTTTACCTTGTCTTCGGGATAAAAAGGTTATTTCGAGATTCAACTAAATTGGTCTAGAAAATATCTAAGCATCTTATCTCTTACATTTATAATATTATTAGTAGGATACTAGGATACTACTAATATAGGATAATATAATTTGGTCAGTGACATGTGAAAAAGTTGCAAGATGTTTTATGTCAGAGAAAAAGTAAAGAAAATCTGCCGTTCTTTCCCATAGAGAAAACATTTTCGTCCATTTAAAATGTTTATTCACAATATTGTGAAGCATTATCACACTTTTATTTCACTCATACTCATACTGCGCTAAAAAGTAATGTTGGCTAAAGTGCCACCAAAATAACACAACAGAACATAAAATAGCGCTCAAAATATATCATTATGAAAGTCTGTGTTGTTTCTAAAAAAACAAATAACGAATCCATAATATACATCCGTATACGCATATACATTTTTGTCCAAAAATCCTGGACTAGGCTGGATGCTGGATGTTTTAAGAATATAGATGTTATTTGACACAAAACATTATCTCTGTTGAGCAAAAATAAACATGGAAGGTACTCGAACTGACATCAAAAAAGATATAAAGCACAAAGGTTTGGAAATACAGAGCGTTCACAGAACAAACATTCCGTGATGTCGAAATCGTTTCGTTCCAACTGTGTGGAGGTAAGATGAAACAAAAGAGATATTCCAGTTACTCACAGTGAGATACGAGAAGACAGGTCCAATGGACCTTAATTTAGACCAGTGAACCGCGTGTGACTTCGTCCACGTGACGTTATTTTCACATTTTTACAAAGTTCAAGATTTTTTGTATTTGTTTGGGGCTTGTATTTTGAAAATGATTTTTTATTCCATCTCTACTCACCAAGACATATATACCTTGAAAATTTCCAATCTCTACGACAAGTAGTTTAGGATGTGTGTCAGTACAAAGATTCTTATAATTGGTACAGATTCAGTATAAATGTACTGGCAAATTGTATGCAGATGAGATGCTTTTTTTTTTTTTTCCTAGCCTATTATGAGATGCTTATCGGTTCAAATTTTATACTTATGTAGGTATTGCAGTTTTCGTAAAAATATGGCTTTTACTTTCTGTAGACAAGTTTTTTTTAACGTGAAAACTTCTTTAGGCGCGTTGAGCACTTTTTGGGTGAACGAAAATCATGGAACTCGCGTTGTCGTCATCGAACGGTTTCCATGAGCTATATATATGTGTACTTTTTGGCCTAGTTTTCACTTCTATCGGCAGTTCCCAAAGACTGCCTTACTTTTTTTTTACAGTTTATAGGTAAACGTTGTAGCACGCTCACCAAGGAGACACTTACTCTTCTCTTGAAGACATAAGTTATTAAAACAGGGACATATCTCCAAACGTATTGGCTAACATTGCTTTGTGGATAAAACTGACTATGTTGCTTGGTTTTTTTGCATTTGGCTTCTGTATTCGAATTTAGACTAACCCTGGTACTAAAAAACTCGGCGTAACGTTGAAACAGTTATGACGTGTTTTGTATTTTGCACTGCATTGAAAAGTAACATATCTTTGAAACTTTTAATCTATGTTTTGGGCATTGTTGTGAAAGATAGAATTTTATATTGCCATATTCCGGGATCCACTTGGAAATATTACTGAGATTTCATTCAACCGTGTTTTGCTGCACTTTTGCTGAAAACGATTTCCTTAGGTAGGTAGGTATAAAGAATGTATTGCTTTATTCCACCATCCGAGTTTCAACCTTATACTTATAAGAGATAAGAAAGATTTAAAACTATAAATAAATAAACAATAAATATTTGTGGACATGTTTACCCAACATCATCTAGCCCCAAACTAAGCATAGCTTGTACTAGTGACCATACTACCAGATGACTGATAGAATACTACTTTTTTTTTGTAAATACATACATAGAATATAATTTAATACCCAGAACAAACATCTTTGTTCATGATACAAATATTTGTGCTCGGCGGGGATCGAACCCACTGCTTACAGCTGCCTATATCTACCGTGTCTGATAATTAAAGTCGTGAGGCTGTTTTTGTTTTTTTAAAAGGTGACCAATCTTTGCTGGTTATAAAATACACGTGCAAATTTTAATTTATAATCAACCCATCTGGCACCGAAAACTTCTCATAATTTCCCCTTTGCAATCTAAAAAAAGAAATGGTAGCAGAAACGGCACAAAAAAATATTTATTAACTTTTTTCAAACACGTTCCAACAAAAATACATTTAGGAAAAGCAAATGAATGAGTTTGGTTTCCATTTTCACAGAAAGGACACGAATAAGATTAATATCGCATTAGGTTTACCTTCAAAAAGGATAGCAACACACCAAGCTAATATTTTTTTAAATATAATTTGCTGATGGAACCAGTAGATGGCACCTGATATTAAGTGGTTACCGTCGCCTATAACAAAGTATTACTTCGTAAGTTACGCTCGTGAGGAACGTGCCCTACGATGCACTGCTCAGCGTCTATCAACCTGAGGCATACAATTGAGGTGCCTGTAGCTACACCGGCACCCACACCTTTCAAACCGGAACACAGCAAGCTGCTTGGCAGCAGAAATAGGCATAATGGCAGTACTTCCCCGGAAGAGCCCTTCACTAAGAGCTCTACTACTACTGCTAACCAGGGGGTGTTTCCCGCTATCTGGAAGTCTGCACGCATTGTACCTGTTTTCAAAAATGGTGATAGATCAAATGTTGAAAACTATAGGCCAATCTCTATCTTACCCGCCCTGTCGAAACTTTTCGAAAGGTTAGTCCATAACATAATCTACCCCTCACTTCATAACATTATTATACCACAGCAGCACGGCTTTGTTAAGAGAAGATCAACTACTACTAACTTAATATTATACACAACACATCTTTTCGAAAATATGGACTCCAATAAACAAACAGATTGCGTATATACCGACTTTCGAAAAGCCTTCGACAGAGTGGACCATAAGATACTTCTAGATAAATTGGCTTACAATGGTATACGAGGTAACTTGTGGCGCTGGTTTAAATCCTACATTACAAACCGCACTCAAAAGGTAGTATGCAACGGTTTCGAATCTGAATTTATCCCTATCAGCTCTGGGGTCCCACAGGGATCAATTTTAGGCCCACTGCTCTTTGTATTGTTCATTAACGATGTTCACCACTGTTTTAAGTTTTGCAATTTCCTACTTTTCGCTGATGACTTGAAAATTTACCATGCCATAGATAGTATTCATGACCACATGAATTTTCAAGAGGATCTCGATCGTTTTACTACCTATTGTATCAATAACAAACTCTCTCTTAGTCTTAACAAATGCAAAACTATAACTTTCACAAAAAAACGAAACCCTAGTAAATTTGCCTACAATCTATGTGACGTACAGCTAGATACAGTTCAAACCATTAGAGACTTAGGCGTTGTACTTGACAGCAAGCTCCATTTAGATGCACATATTGAGTATATAGTAAGTAAATCATTCAAGATGTATGGATTTGTTATGAGATCTAGCACTAAATTTAAACGACCGTCAACCTATCTGTACCTTTATAAAACATTAATCCGGTCACAACTCGAATATTCTGTACCCATTTGGAATCCTTTGTATAATAAGTATAATGAGGCTCTTGAATCAGTTCAGAAGAAATTTCTACGCGGCATGCATTATAGGTGCCATCACAGTCGTATGTCATATGAACAATTGCTAGACAAATATAAACTTTTGAAACTTAAGCTAAGACGCTCACAACTTGAGACCATGTTATTATATGCCTTCTGCCATAACAGATATGATTGTATTCCCATAATCAATAGACTATGCTATAGAATTCCTACTAGAACACACTGCCGTAATCAATGTCGTATGTTTTATACAACCGCCTGTCGTACCAATGCTGGTAAAAGATCACCACTATTCCGGCTAGTTGATTCATTTAACACTAACTTTAACTCTTTAGACATAGCGGCAATGCGAGCTAGTACTTTTAAAAAACAACTTATGACACTTCTGTTAACACTAAAATAAGCACTATCAACCTAACATAATGCTATACCTAGATGTAAGTTTAAAATATTTAAGTAATCCGTGGTAAACGGAGTTGGTGTCACTCTAAAATAATTGTCTACCTTAAACTTCTCTACCTTAGCCATTATTGTGTCACTGTTAGTTTACCCCAATAAATAAAATAAAATAAAATAAAAAACCAGGAGGCTAGATTTTTTATTTTAAGTTAACTTCTTTTAGTAAAAGTTTTTAGTATTTTAGAACTTAATGCTACGCAGGGGTATTTTTATAGTCATTGACAGCACCAGAAGAAGTCCAACAGAAGTTTTTTCAGTCTCACTCTAAATACTATACTTTCTGTTCCGTACCTACTACTAATAAGTTTCTGTTTCTGTTATTTTTCATCACCGTTGTGTTTGCTGCTGGTGTGTCCTCAGCGCGATGTATCGCTACATAAAAGTAAATTCACGATGCGGGTACTCGAGTTACAATGAATGCCTCGTTCGCGACAAGACGAGAAAAAGTAAACTTTACCATTCGTATCTTTCAAGGGACCGGTGCTCGAGGGACGAATCCCTAATGCGACTAAAGGTATAAGATTATAGAGATTATTGTTAATGTTTAAATCTATTTATATCTATCTTCTATCTAAATATATATGTAACTCAAAGGTGACTGACTTAAGTGATCTATCAACGCACAGCCCAAACCACTGGACGGATCGAGCTGAAATTTGGCATGCAGGTAGATGTTGTGACGTAGGTATCCGCTAAGAAAGGATTTTGATTAATTCTACCCCCAAGGGGATAAAATAGGGGATGAAAGTTTGTGTGAAACTTTGTCAATTTTAAACCGATCGGGCTGAGACTTTGCATGCATAAAGCTACTATGATTTTATCCCGAAAAAATAACGGGAACGGGAAAAAACTGTCACGCAGGCGAAGCTGCGAGTGGCCGCTAGTCTATAATAAAATAAAATGAAAATTTCATCACAACTTTAATCTCTAAGCACGGTAGATATCAAGTCAGATCTCTTGATACAGTGGTATACCTATCTATATATAATATATCACGTTGGGGTCACCAAATGTAGAGGTATACCTATCTATATACTTGTAGTGGATGTGCCTTAACCTATGTGGATATGCCATATTCTCACACGAAAGCCTGCAGGCTTATCTGGAATTTCACTGGCACCCTCAACCTTCAAACCAAATACAGCAACGGCAGAAATAAGTATAATGGTATTTCTTTCCCAGACGAGTCCTAATAAAATATAGTTTGATCAAACCGCTGTCTTTCTTGACCTTACTGCGATTCCGCAAGTGTACGCAAAAGGACATACTTGAAGCAGTCCTTAAATTCTCTTTTTATACATACATACCTTTTTTATGCGCACCCTTTTGGATTCAGAAGTATTTCACCCTCGGCGAATGGAGATTTTATTTTGTTCGTCTGTCAAAGCTGGAGAAATTAAAGTTTTGGATTTATTTGTGCCAAAAGAAACAAGGGTATACATTCAAAATAAGTACATAGTATTGCGTAATCTTACTGGCTACAAAAAACCTTTGTCCTGACTGGCTACAAAATTCTTAAAATTCAATCCCTAGACGGGTACAGCGGGACTTGAAGTTAGTATGAAAATAACTAATCAATACTAATTAATAAAATTGTGGATTGACTATCATGCATTATTGTGAATAATATTATTATGTTTGATTATTATTGTTTTTTGAATAAATAAATAAATAAAAATAAAAACTTCACACGGACAATGCGTAGGTATGGTGTTATTTTAATCATATCATAAGGTATGTCAGGATAGTAGCAAATGGAAATCCGTAGTCTCTGCCTACCCCTATGGGAAACAGGTGTGATTTTATGTATGTATAATAATAATAATAATAATAATGCTGGACAGTCCACACAGCACCATCTAGCCCCAAGCTAAGCAGAGCTTGTGTTATGGGTACTAGATGACTCATATACTTAATACAATACATTACATAATATAGATATTTTTTATTATACATAGAAAACACCCAGAACACCCGGAATAAATATTTGCAGATCGTACAAACATTTATCCCAAGGCGGGAATCGAACCCGCAACCTCTTGCGTCGCAAGCGGACATTCGCCCGCCGCGCCACGTCGGTCGGTATAATTTAAAGGAAACGTATGACGTTCATTCACAGTATAACTCCATACTACAAGCAAACAAGATTTTATCTACAACCTTCATACACAAACTTCCAAATTACAAAGTTTCAGTTTATACCTTGCTTGGAATTCTTTATTTCTCAATAGCAGAACAACAAAGGAAATATTGCTTGATATAAATTTATTGCGTACCTACATTTTTTGTTCACAGTATTAAATATCAACAATATAAAATAGGAATAGCATCAAGAATTTAATCTTCAAGTACGTTAGATATCTCTTCAGATCTCATATTACCAAGTAATTCAAGTTTCATAGAAAATTACTCGAATCGGCTGAAACTCGAGTCAGCAACGTCCAGATATTACATTTGGTACATACCTCGTATTGTTTATACTGCTTATATTCAAGTATCAAATCTGCCTGTGGCAGAAATCCCCTTAAAACTTCTACCAGAAAGTTTTACGTGACGCATAAAAATGCTGAAATGTATATTTTTCGGTTATTTTCCACCAAATAAATGGAAGTTATAGACAAAACCGCCCCTGGACATTGAACTCCGCAAATTTATGCCAATACTTTACACATAAACTTCTTTCAAATAAAACACAGCGACGAAATCCACAGTTATTTAAATAAAACAGAGACGGGCGTCGCGTCGTGTCGTCACGAAAAATGCATTAATTTGTATCAACCAGCTGTCGGTGGGTGTTTGAGAAAATTGTGACTTAATTTAAACAGAATAGAATTCAGGTCCTTGGAGAGATCTTAAGTTAGGGTTGTCAGACGTGTGACGTGAAAAAAAATTCTAAAAACTATCTTAAACTAAGGACAGAGTTTACAAGACGGTCATAAGACCTGTATCTGTGTCTGTGTGTGTTCTGGATCTGAGTCCAGGGAAGAGTGTATGCAGCAGAAATGTGAATGTAATTTGTAATACAATGGATGTGTGAAATGACAAGGGTGGATAAAATGTGGTTTATAAAAGCAGAGGAAAACCAAAGAAAAGATGGATGGATTGCGTGAAAGATGATATGAGTAAGAAAGGAGTGAAACTGAGATGACGACTGATAGAAGAGACTGGAAGAAGAAACCTATTGTACCGACTCCACTTCGTGTAAGAAAAGGGCAGGAAGATGATGAGAACTAGCTGAATCGCGCGCTTCTTTGTCCTGTTGTTTTATACTCAAAATGATAAAAAATTTAAAATGAAAAAACCAGTATCTACTAATGTAATTAGTTATTTCTTCACGCAAAATTTCAAACCCAATATGTTTGAGGAGTTTTTCATAATAATTTCAGTCCTTTTTACACCCGTTTTAAGGATGACAGCGCAATGAAACCCATATAAGGTAAGTTTACGTTGGACTATAAGCTAACTAATTCTGCGAATTGCATCAAAATTAATTTTGAAGCTTTTGCGTGATGCATGTACAAATAATTGTACAAACAAACATATTTAGTTGATTCAGTCTTAATAGCTTAGTAGATTTAGCCTTTTTTTATGTGCTATTTATGTATGATTTTACTATTAGTATGTATAGATAGACAGATAGAAAGAGATAATAAATACATGTTGATGGATATCAACATCACCATCAGCCTGTAGAAGCCCAATCATTGACATATGCCTCCCCTATACGTTTGCAAGAAGAATGATTTGAAGCATTTTCCATCCCACGATCCTAGCTACCACGAACCGGAAGGGATAGCGTAGGATTGCCCAACGACATTACTGGCGGATATAAGCAAAAAATATTATAAAAAAAATATATTATAAATGTAATATTAATGATAATGAAATGCTGATATTTATATTATACCAAGAGACTGGTGGATGTGACTCGCGATCAAAGGGCTGGCGCTTATCTTGGACAGAGAATAAGTTTAGCTATCCAAAGAGGTAACGTTGCCAGCCTTTTGGGCACACTTCCTGCGGTCAGTGACTTAAATTCTGTTTTCTTCCTATAGTAAAGACCCGCTTTTTACTATAGGTAGAAAAAGTTATGATAAAATATGTAGATATAAGGTAGATAGGTAAATATTAGATGTAAAATATTTGTATATAATATTATTAGTTGTGATATTATATATACCTATATATATATATTTTACTGTTGGATACCTAAGACTACCATCACACCTGATGGAAAGTGTAAATGCAGCCTAAGGTGGAGCACGCTTAGCTATAATCCACTTGTTCACTCTTGACTTGAATATTCTTAAATCGCTATATTTTCTCAGCCCTAGATTTAAGAGACTCGTCAATATCATAAAATTAATATCGTTCTAATACAATAAATGGAGTCACGAAGTGACAGCGTTTACTGGTTCAGATGACGTATAAACGAGCATTAATTTATCCTCAAGAGACATCAAGTCGAAATTCTGTTTATAAGAAAAATAATTCGAAATAACTCAAGTGTTTTAAGAGGTATTATTTTCCAACGATGATAGAAACGCAATGATAGCCGTCACAGATCAGTTCGTAGCCCTGCCTTCTACGCTGTAGGTGGTGGGTTTGATTCCCACCAAGAACAAACATTTGTGTGATGCATAGATATTATATTTTTTAGAAACGTATCCTAGTTTTTTTAGGAAAATCAAACGTTGAAATAAATAAATGACGGCCGATGTGGCGCGGCGTTCGAATATCCGGCTGCGACGCAGGAGGCTCCGGGTTCGATATCCGCCTTGAGATAAATGTTTGTGCGATCTGCAACTATTTATTCAGGGTGTTCTGGGTGTTTTCTACTTATGTAAATATATTAAAAATATCTATGTATGTAATGTATTGTAAGTATTAAGTATATCAGTCATCTAATAACCACAACACAAGCTCTTCTTATCTTGGGGACTAGATGATGTTGTGGGGATTGTCCAGCAATTGTTATTATTATAAATAAATAAAATAGTAAGAAAAAAACGCTTGTTCCCATAGACCATTTCAAGCTTTATAAATAATCACAAAATATTCTAGCTTATCATGATAATAATATAATTTTATTATACAAGTATGACATTAGATTGACATAGATTATTCAACAATTACACTGATCCCGCGGGAGCCCCCACGTTCGAATTAGGTTGTAGTGTTCTACGGCGTGTGATTGCTTCTGAGAATACTCTAGAATTTTGGATTTTCATTTAAGTACGGTTACCCGTTATTGTGTAAAATTTTGAAACAATTTAACAGATCGTTTGCAACGGTCTGTAGATAGCTCAACTGTTTCACATGTATTTTGTACATACCAATTATAAATACTTGTATTAGCTATAATTTTCTTTGTAAATAAATGTATTTAACACAACCCTCAATATAACCTTTAATATTCATATTCGTTTATTTTTCTCTTCACAAAGGTTACAATGTATGATATGTAGGAATTAACAGAAACAGCTTAGATTAGGAACCTGTACTGTGAGAGACTGGTGCCTGAAGTAGGTTAAGAAAAACCTGTGATACAGGTTATAATATAATCTTGGATTGTGTAAGATTTTGAAACTCTAATATAACTTTTAATATAATCTTGGTGTGTAGAGATATACTAAGAAAAAAATTTAGAAACTCCACCCCTAAACGGGTACAATAGGAGTAGAAATTTTTATAAAAATAACTTCAGGCGGACGAAATGACGCTTGCGAGATCGCTAGTTTTGTATAAATATTTAAATAGTATATAACATTACATTATTCACACACAGTTAAGCTGATAAATGAATGAATGATTGAAAATTATTCATTGTACACTTTACGAGCTAGAGAATAAAAAAAAACAATAATAGTCAACAACGGCAGATAATGTAAAATGGGCGGGCTCATCGATAAAAAGCGATATCTTAAATACAACCTTTGGATGGAAAGAACTTGAAAATAATAAGAGAAAGAGGCTAAGGGTTTAATTTAATTGATTTCAGCAATTACTTCAGCTATAAAGTTATGTAAGTAGGGATTCAGTAATTTCATATAATTGGACTTATGTATAAATTGACATTGTAAGTAATTTTGTTAAATCACAGATCCAATTAGGTATTGTTTGATATTTGCACACAATTTTATAGAAGGACTTAATGGAATATCTTATGTAAGCCCAAACACCATGCATATTGTATTTGTACCATTATTCAAGCAAATAAATTTCTGATTCTGAATCTGATTCACACATGCCAAAATATTTTCAGCTATTTGTATTTTATTATTTATTGCTAGCCCTCCGTTTGGGTCTAATTAACAATAAAAATAATGTCAGACAATCCACACAGAATCTTCTAGCCCTAAGCTAAGCAGAGCTTATGCTATGGGTACTAGATGACTGATATACTTAATACCATACATAGATATTAACACAATACAATACACCCGGAATAAATATTTACAGATTGTACAAACATTTATCCCAAGGCAAAAATCGAATCTGCAACCTTATGCATCGCAGGCGGACATTCGCTCGCCGCGCCACATCGGTCATCAAATTTTTACTAAATTTTGAACAACTTAGACTAAAAAGACTTTAAAACACTTTAGATACTAAAAGTACTATTTGCTTAAAAAACTGAAATATAAAAGTTTTAAACTATAAATAACATTGTAGGCGGCAACAGAAAACACTAAATGCTTATTGTAACGTACCCTTAACTTTGTAACTGAATTGTCGTTCCACTCTAGAACTGTCTAATGAAACGAGAAAATACACCTTTTCTCTTTCAAGTACTTGAATACCTAGCGAAACTTGCTGAAAAGTTAACAAAGAGTAATTATAGTAAATGTTCCTCAGGGCCAGTAGTCTTGACATTTGTTAGCGATCGCTAACTTAACGATTTTATCGCCTACCGCCCCTGGTATGCTAATAGCAGCCCAATTTTTGTAACGAAATTTCACAAAATTCAAATTTCAATCGTCTTCTTTCCAAATGGTATTCAAAAAAACTGACATTTTAGACAGCCCCAATTTAGACATTGTTAGTTCCAAAATTATGCCTAGATGTCGCTAGTAAAAGTGTACGTTTCCTAGATCGCGTTATCGGTGCGTTTTGCCGTTTGGATAGCCCGATAGCCCGAATGAATATAGCTACCTACTTAGTTCAAAGGGATTTGTTTTGTTATCCCTACCCAGTACAGTTTAAGGTACGCTCAAATAGACATCATATAAATTTATCAAATTTTAGTATTATCTTGTCTCAGCTCCAAAAAATACGTGGAATGGGCCTCAGGGAAAATACTAACAGCCACCCTACCGCAATCTATTATTGGACGATTGCAAACTGCCAAAAGCGACGCCTATACTGCCGTTGCTATTGTACTTGACAGATAGCATTGTTTTATACTATCTATGTCTATGCCTATGTCTACCACCATGTCTATTTCTGCCGCTAAGCAGCATGCTGTGTTCCGGTTTAAAGGGTGTGGGTGCCGGAGGAATTACAGGCACATGATTAGGTGTGCCTCAGGTTGATGGCTGATCAGTGCATCGTAGGGCACGTTCCCAACGAGTGTGACCTACGAGGTAATACTTCCTTATAGGCGATGATAACCACTTAACATCAGGTGGACCATCTGCTTATTCCATCAGCAAGTTATATAAAAAAACTTTTAGTAACAGATTCCAGATTTGTATAAAGATGATCTATTCAGGCTTGTTCGGGTCTGTTCAAGCTTGTTCGGACTGAGCTATTTCGGTACAGATAATATGACAAACTATAAAGAAAAAAAAAAACTGCCTCCCAGCACAGTTAACGTGACAAAAATGATAATTTTATACATTATCACGTTCCCAGTACATTTCAAAGATACACCAATATGATATGATAAGCTAATCCAAACATTTCTTAATTATAATACCGTCAGAAATTCCACTGAAAAGCCTCTGAAATATTTCGCCTAAAATATTTAATTTCCCATAGCAGCGTTTACAAGACATTTTAATCTATCTACAAGCTAAAATAAACCTTAGAACTGAAGCTATAGAGGGTATTATGTTTTACTTGCTACGAAACATCATTTCGTGAACCTAATATTTGGTTAAGGAGAGTGATTTAAAGTGCAGACACTTCTGTTTGGTGTCGTAATGCAAATGTGAATGTCAAACGGGCACTATAAGTGCTTTTAGTGCCAGTTTACTTAACTGAAAACTACAATGCTCGCAATAACACTTGTTTGACATAATTCAATTGAATTTTCAACGTGGGGACGATCGACCTATTCATTTTTAATATAACATTTTATTTATTAATTTCTCTATTACCTATAGGCTGACCCACAGCTTATTAAATACTATTTAGCAATAGATGTAGGCAGAGAGAACCGCTCAACATTAGTATATAAGTATTTCATCAGTTATTTGGTTCTCATAGTACAAGTTATGATTAGTTTGACGACCGATGTGGCGTGGCGGGCGAACGTCCGCCTGCGACGCAGAAGGTTGCGGGTTCGATTCCCGCCTTGGGATAAATGTTTGTACGATCTGCAAACATTTATTCCGGGTGTTCTGGGTATTTTCTATTTATAATAAAAACTATCTATGTATGGAATGTATTGTATTAAGTATACCAGTCATCTAGTACCCATAACACAAGCTCTGCTTAGCTTGGGACTAGATGATGCTGTGTGGATTGTCCAGCATTATTATTATTATTATATAGTTTGGGGCTAGATGTTGTTGTGTAAAAATGTCCACAAAAGAATATTATTTATTTGGACGTACCTCAGTTATCCTCAAAGAATCTCAAGCAGATACTTGGTACTCGAGATCTAAGGGGATATCGGCCGAACCTGGGGAGCAGTTTGGGGCTAGATAGCGTTTTGTGAAGTTCGTCAATATTTCATTATATATTATGAAACTGAGACAACAAGATTGCATTTATATTACTCACCTTCAGGATAAGCTGATTAAAGCGAGCTTAATACCTATCCATCTCTGTATAGGTATCCAATAACGTGGCCAGTTTACACTTAAACGCTATTTTACACGGACAAACATTACCGCCTTGAACATACGATATCGTAACGTAAGTAAGTAATCTGAGGTAATGCGATTATAGGTTGAAGTAACTGATGTTTATTTAAGTACCTACTCAAAATAATGGATTTTTAAAAAATACCAGGGATATAAATGCTTGGAAAAAACTGGCGCCTATTTTCATCAAACTTTAAAACAATTCAAAATTATCTTATTGAATAAATAAAATAAATGCTTTTTGACTTTGACTTTTAAGAACGATTTTGAACCTTCTCCATTTACCGACTTTCCACGATTTTACAATATCGTCTATCGGTGTCCATTCATATCTCCATGTAAATGACTTTAATAGGACGTACACGAAGTGAATTACGTATCGGGGTCAAACGTGCCGAACCCGGCAACATCCGTGCCATTATTAACCGATCACCCTGTTACGATGCATCCGTTCTCGTGTTATTGGAAGAACATACCCTTCTTCTACATCAAGCCTTAATAAGTCTTCTGCTGGATAAATGCCTCCTCCAACTTTAAAAGAGTTTTTAAGTACAGTGCCGTGGTGACTCCGACTTACAAATTGCAGATGGAACAAGCATGGCTTACCTGATGGTTAGTGGTTACCGTCGCCTATAATAAAGCATTGGGTCGTATGTCACGCTTATTAGGAACGTGCCCTACGATGCACTGTTTAGCGTCCATCAACCTGAGGCATCATCAACAGCCTGTAGAAGTCCACTGCTGCCATAGGCTTCCCCTATACGTTTCCAAAAAGAACGATTCTGAGCCCTTTCTTTCTTCTGAGCATCTGCCAAGTGTGATGACTATGACGAAAACCCTCCAAATTCAGCAGACAGATTGGTGATCACAGTTTTGGTGTAAATATTTGATAGATAAATCCATTGGTACACGACCGAATTCAAACGCACGACTTAAGAACCAAAAGGAGGGGTCACTCGGACTATCGTGGTTGTAGACGTAAATAATGCCAAGTAAAAAAAGAGAGATTGCAAAGTCAAATCTCAAGAGTACTAATCTATTCAAAATTCTTTCAAAAGCTATTATAGACTTGAATGGCACTTTAAGAATAAACTAAGAACAATCTATTACGTCCATTACAAGTAATGGCTCTTTTGTTGAAAAACTGTTACCTTTTTTGACTATTCGAATGATTTCGAAACAGATAAGTGGTGCTTAAGGGAGTAACAATACTAAGGTGGGCAATGTGACGGTTCCGTCTCTCTTTCGAATTAAAATTTAGGCAATCATCATCATCATCATCATCAGCCTGTAGAAGTCCACTGCTGGACATAGGCTTCTCCCATCATGGGGGGGGGGGGGGGGGGTTGCCATAGCCACCACGCTTGGCACGCGGATTGGTGACCGCAGTATTGATGGTATGGTACTCGGGGAAATGCTGCTGCCCATTTTCCGGTTCTTCCATTAGTCACCTCTTAAGACATCCACGGAAAGTGATGGAGGAATCCTATTCTTTGCCGGGACCCCACGGGGATAAACAGTAATAATTTTTAAACTAAAAAACAAAAAAACTAAGAGTTAATTTGTTAATTTTAATATACGTGACTAAAACATAATGCAGTGTGTTTATAAAAAAAGTTCTGTTTATTTAAAAAAACAAAAACCCATTCAATTTTCAGATCTCTTCGAAATCGTAAAGGATGAGAGGATTTTATCAGATCATCAATGGTAAATAAAGATACGTCACTTGGCCAACTTCGCCATTTCAATTCCCATAAATCGCTTTAGGATTAACCCTAACAACAACGTATCTGTTCGTATTTTGTGTTTGTCACCCACTTAAGTAATTGTTTAAATGGTACTAATAAATAAATAATCTATACCTATTAGAAGAACCTTTGTTCTGATTTACTGACTGACTGACATAATAGACAACGCACAGCTTAAACCACTGGTCGTAAAGACTTGAATTGTAATTGTTAATAATTGTTGTTGTTTGTTGGTGATTGTTATTACTTAATTTGTTATTACTCATATGGTCTATGTTTACTGGATATAAATAAATATAAGTAAAAAAAAAATACTTGTTATAATTTTCTTATAAGAAAACTCTTTTTAAACCAATACGATCCAAATTTAAACGAACCTTCCATAAAGTTTTATTTACATAAGTTTGAAAGCAATCCCATTTGATGCTAAGTGATGTTACTATCAAAGGTATAGTACGGTACACTTACTTACTCTTTTGGACTTACGATTGCATGCTGGCGTATAGAGTGTAAACCATAGAAGCCAACCCTAGACCCTTGTCCCGTCGAAGACAGTAATAGCCCATTAGTGGTACCTAAATTCAAGCTGACGGCAAAATAAAGACACTTTTTATTATTAAAGAGACCGACTAGTAAACACATCATTGTCAGACTGAAGAAGTTCTTCTTTCTTTGGGTTTTTTTGTTGGCGAGAATTCATGAATAAGAAAGAAACTTATTTCTCACCTTCATTGAGACATTGTGTTTGACGAGTAAAGGGTTCCATATAGAAAATAACGACTTCAAAGTAATTTTAACTCAGAATAAAATAATTTGCTATTTTTCATGGCTATAAATGATAGCTGTCATTAAAGTTTTATACTGCTATGGAAATAAAAATACTTTTTATTGTAAGCCACGTGTGACGTAAGATATTTATAATGCATGAACATACTGGACGAATACACTGTCTACTTTCCAAGCACTGTAATTTGTGTCAGTGGTGTGGGTGTTAGCGAACACAACTTTATTAGGATAAGACCGTTTACACCCACATGCATAAACCTTTTTACTGTACTCATCAAACTCTACTGTATTTTTAGTGACGTAGTGATCTAGTGGACTTTTTGTTATTGTTGAGATTGCGCTTACAATATCAATAATATTGATATTGTAAGCGCATCGATAAAATATTGATTCAATATGCGTGGCCTCTTTAAAAACTAAAAAAATGATTCTATCTTAGATTTTTTTTTTATACAACTTGTTGATGGAACAAGCAGATGGCCCACCTGATGTTAAGTGATTACCATCACTCAGCGTCCATCAACCTGAGGCATACAGGTGTTAAGCCTCATGTGCCTGTAATTACACCGGCACCCACACCTTTCAAACCGGAACAAAGCAAGCTGCTTGGCGGCAGAAATAGGCATGGTGTTAGTACTGCCCCGGACGAGCCCTTCAAAAAGAGCTCTACTACTACTAAATATAAAGTTATGTATTGATATGTAGGTATTGTGTATACAGAAATAATAATGTGTTCGTAATATAGTAGTCATGTATGTAATGTAAGTAGTACCTATATTAGTTTTAGTAGATATAAGTTTCTAATAGGTACTATCATTTATAAGTACACATCTCTACCACTATATTTATTTCTACTAAATGGCAACGAACAACATTTGATACATTGATGTAAGGGCTGACCCGACACTGCATTCAACGTCAAGGTTAAAGTAATAATAATATTTTATGATTATGATGGTTATGTAGGTAGCTAGTAGCCACCTCACCTTTCGATCCTAAGAACGCGGGTTCGAATCCGGTCGTGTAGATTAGATTAGATTAGAAAATTCTTTATTGCACAAAAAATAAGTACATAGGCGATCTTAATGCTAATTAGCATTTTCTTCCAGTTATCCTTGTGTGATGTGGAGTAGGTACCTATGATTTTCTCTATCCTGACGACGTATTATTTTTAATAGATGCAAATACTTGTTTACTTTTCTACTCTACTGAATACTTTTCGACATGTTTTACAATGTAGAATGAAAAAAAGTACCTATTTGTTTAAAAATAATGGTAGATCTATATTTCTTAGGGCGTGTTCATATTACGCGAAAGTTTTTCTTAAATTCTTAAATTCTTTATTGTACACAGAAATATTTACAAAACAGTGATTACAAAAGACATGTACAAAGGCGAGCTTAACCCTGAAAAGAGTTTTCTTCCAGCAAACCTTTGAGCAGAGAGAAAAGTAAAAATAAAGTGGTAGAAATGTGTACTTACTAAGAATAATATATGATAAACCTATATCTACTCATAATAATATACTACTTACACTACACAATACATATAATACAATACCTACATATAATAAAAATATAACCATTAGACATACATATATATAAATATAATATATACACATAAATAAAAGAATAGTACTGACAGTAGTAACTATAACCCGAAATTACAATTATTATACTCACTAAATATAAATTTTACATTGCTAACAAGTGATAGTGCTTTTTAACTCTGGCTTTAAAAACGTTAAGGGAACGTTAAGTTTTGTAAAAGTATCGTTGTCAAGTACCATAAACCCGTCTTAATTTTCTACATTCCTGTTATGCGGCCATCCGGATCAGAGGAATTTAAACGTTGTGGGTATTTTCTATGCATAATAAAAAAAATGTATGTGTATGTATTTTGTTTTATAAATTTAAGAAGACAGCGGTACACAAAAAGCTAATAAACTCAAAACACATATTCTAAAGGCCAATTAAAAGTTTTCAAAAGTATTGTATGAAGTATATCAGTCATCTAGTACCCATAACACAAGCTCTGCCTAGCTTGGGGCTAGATGATGCTGTGTGAATTGTGCAACATTATTATTATTTATATCTGCCAAGCTTCATTTTTATAAGTAAGTCAGAAGCAGAGTGAATAAAAAGGTCAAATAAGTGGCCACACATTATGAAAATTACCGCGCATTCCAGATTTCCCAAACGGTCCACTACCTTAACGATGCCCCAAACGAGTGCTATTTTTCTTTCCTTCAAAAGGAGCTCAGTTTGTTTTATCCATAAAATCCATTGAAAAAAGACAACAAAAAAAAACAAGTATGATATAACCGTATACGAGTTTTTGTTTTTTTGCTTCTATGTAAACATGAGTGTGAGAATGTTCTCACATTCGATAATCGCATAAGTATTCTCGAAATATAATAATAATAACAATGCTGGACAATCCACACAGCATCATCTAGCCCCAAGCTAAGCAGAGTTTAGCTTCTATTCTATTCTATTCTTATGGGTACTAGATGACTGATATACATAATACAACACATTATATACATACATATTTTTTGTTATACATACATAGAAAATACCCAGAACACCCGGAATAAATATTTGCAGATCGTACAAACTTTTATCCCAAGGCGGGAATCGAACCCGCAACCTCCTGCGTCGCAGGCGGACATTGGCCCGCCACGCCACATCGGTCGTCAATGCGAGAGTCTTTCCTCATTTCCACGCGACACGAGATCGCGGGCTTATTTCCTACCTAACCTTCGTCTAATTACACCAATTCCATTAGTCTAAGTTAAAAAAATACGTAAAAACGTACAAAAGTACGTACGTAAATACGTTGCACATACTGTTTCGAGCAATCCCTTATCAAAGAAGCAAAACCGATAACTTAGTCCAGGGTAATACACAGGGGTCCATAAATTAGGTCGTTGTTTTAGTAGGCTTGGGACCTGCATTATGTACTTGAGGTCTAGTTTGAGAGTATACATAGAGAACATAAAAGTAAGGGGCTATACACACTGAACCGGGCGGTGCGGTGGTATTCCGTATTACCTTACTGACATAATGTAGTGTACATTTAGTACATACCCACAATTTGTAGCAGTTAGTATTCCATATGTGACAGGATGCAAGCCCATCGCCGCTGCTAGAATACTAACCGGTTTCCTCATAATGTTTTGCTGGCATTGCATACATAATTTTTTCGAACGGAAAAATTTATTGGCGCACGACTGGATTTGAACCCACGACCTTAGGATCAGAAGCCGGGGTCACTCCCACTACACCACCAATGCTCTCACTAAAACATGCTTAGAATAATTAAAATATTGAAACCAGATGCTAAAAATAAATGAGTACCTAAATAGAAGGTATAATCGGTTCCTACCCAGAGATAGTTGTTAGTTTTTTTAGGGTAAAACGGGATCTTACTACTTAGACTTCGCTGTCTGTCTGTATGTCTCTCTGTCTATCTGTCACCAGGCTTTATCTTATGAACCGTGATAGTTAGAGAGTTTTTTCACAGATGATTTATTTATTTATTAAAAACTTTCGCACTAAACAATGGAGTGCTAGGAGTAACTTAATGCTAATAGCATTGTCTGCCAGTCATCCTAGATGTGAAAAAAGATGGTGTGGCGTGTTTTATAAAACCAAACTATTTATAAAAATAAGGATACCTGCTTAAGTAAGTGAAAAATGATAAGTATAGGAATTCATTATACATTTACAGAATATATATATAAATTACTAATATAATATAAAATATATATTATAAATATATATTAAATATATATTATATATATAATTATTAATATTAATTACTTATATAAGATATAATACTAGAAAATATATATACCATATATATACACCTATATTAATAAATACATAGTATACATATATATGATGATGTAAATCTGTTGCCACTATAACAACAAATACTAAAAAACAGAATAAAATAAATATTTAAGGGGGATCTCGTACAACAAACGTAATTTTTTTTGCCGTTTTTACTATAGATAATGATAGTTAGAGAGTTGAAATTTTCACAGATGATGTATTTCTGTTGCCGCTATAACAACAAATACTAAAAAACAGAATAAAATAAATATATTAAGTGCGTGTGTCCGACTCGCACTTGGCCGGTGTTTTTTCGTTTTAATTTTTACGATAAGATTTATACTTCCAGATCGGTTCAGTGCGAATGGCCCTTTAAAACTCAATTACTTAACCAAGAGTACTAGAGTTTAGTTATAGCGTGCCTACTTTCCGAACCTAAGAGTAAACAACTGGAAGTTTAAAATAACTTCCCATTGTCCCCGTAGTGTTTTTATTTTAACGGTGACAGTGACACGTAACTCCTTGCCGTGCCTCTGTTCCCATTAACGTGTTCCCAGTGACATGTAAGGAGTAATAGGCTAGGGTAGTACGGGTATGTCATGAGGAGAGATGTATGTCATGTTACCAAGAGAGTGATGTATGAATGTGGATGGATATGGATGGATACGTGGGTTGAGCTAGACCTCTACCCACATATATTCATCCAAATATTTGGTCTACTAAAGAAAAAATGGATGAACTGTGTGAAAGATAACATGGATAAAAAAAGAGTGAGTACGGATAGAGAGTGGAAGAAAACAACATGATGTGTCAACTCCATATAAAATGGGATAAGGGCAGGAAGATGATGGTGTTCCCATTTTTAGGGTTCCGTACCTAAAGGGTAAAACGGGACCCGATTACTAAGACTCTACTGTCTGTCTATCTGGCTGTCCGTCTGTCACCAGGCTGTATCTCGTGAACCGTGACAGTTAGAGTGTTTAAATATTCACAGATGATGTATTTTTGTTGCCGCTATAACAACAAATACTAAAAAACATAAAATAAATATTAAAGTGGGTTCTCATACAGCAAACGTGTTTTTTTTGCCGTTTTTATTATAGATAATGGTACGGAACCCTTCTTGCGTGAGTCCGACTCGCACTTTTCCGTTTTTTTTACAAACACTCACACTAGTAAAGCAAGCTGCTAATTAACTATTCGCTAGCCTTAAATCAATGGCAAATCATGGTACTTTGATAGTACATGGTCGTGGTAAATCGATTGTCGCAATTACAGTCTTAAAAGGCGTTCTATCTAAGTATATATAACTACAGTAATTATGTACTAATCTATAGCAATTGTAAGTCTTTGTCTTTGACTGACTGGTTGATATAATTGTAGACAATCTGCAGCCTAAATTGTAGCCGCTGGGTATTTAAATTTTCAGAATTTACTTTTTTGGTAGGTTGAGGTGTACAAAAAGTTTATTCCTGAAAATCATACCAAAAAGAATGCAGCGGTACTTGTAATTTGTGTAAAAATAGCTTTTTAGCGTAAATGTTAAAGATAAACAGTAATAACAGTAAATGTAATTTATTGTAAACTTATAAAATTCCTACAAAATAAAAGTTTAAATTATCCAACGTAATCCTCGTTTTCTCGAAGCTTCCCAGTCATACATTCAGAGTTCTTCTATTTCAGTATTTTTGCTGGAAGCAGGGTTATCGTAAAACAGCTGATACAAACGGGGCCGATCAGATTGGCTTTTAAGCCCACGTTACCTGCTCTAGGTATTTTGTGACGGTACAGCTATATTGAAAGAGGTTTGGGATTTTTTTATGCAAATCATTTTTTGCTTACTTAGTTTTTTAGAGTTCCGTACCCAAAACGTAAAACGGGACCCTATTACTTAGACTTCGCTGACTGTCTGTCTATCTGTCCATCTGTCACCAGGTTGTATCTCATGAACGTGATAGTTAGAGAGTTGAAATTTTCACAGATGATGTATTTCTGCTGCCGTTATAACAACAAATACTAAAAAACAGAATAAAATAAATATTTAAGGGTATTCTCATAAAACAAACGTGATTTGTATCGTTTTTACTATAAATAATGTACGAAACCCTACGTGCGCGAGACCGACTCGCACTTGGCTAGTTTTTTGTTCCTAAAAGAAGTGAAGCGCTCAGGTGAAACTGATCTCAAAACTAAAATTAAAAATGGAACAACTTTTATCCCTAAGCATTGTAAATACTCTCTCGAATCTCTTAGTACGATACACCTACTCGACATTCTTCGAGAAGGTCAAAGGTTACCCCTCTTTTAGTCAGAGGTAAGTCCAGTCACTATTTTGGCTCTTATCCATATTGTGGAGTAGTATTATTGACTGACAACATTGTTAGAAAGAAAGAAAGAAGGAAAAAAAGAAACACACTGGAGCTTCATTATTTACACTATTATTAAGTACTTTGTAAAAGGATCATACAATAAAACGGTAAAAACCAAGCCGTAAGTTTCTTGCTGGTTCTTTTAGGCTTAGTCGTGAAGAACTGGCGCTTAGATTCACCTAGATTTTAAGATGATCCCTGCGGATATTACTGTATAAATGATTTTTTACTTTGACTTTGAGTTATAAATCTATCAAAATAGGAAAGCTCTTTGACTACGGCTAGCACTAGTTAAAATACCTACGTCATTACCTATAAATAAATGAAAGGCTGAGGCCCTGTCAGCATAAAATCGCTACAATTCTGACTTAACCTCATCCACTTTCTGCGTTGTTCCAAGGCTTGGGGTCAAACAATCGATTTCAAGCGGATGGAGAGGCTTTGAGCCTTTTACGGACCAGTTCAAACCGGATTTAGTAGTATCAATATGTAATAACCAGTTTTCACTAGTGACAGACCTCTAAAGCACATACTCTAAATGGTTTGTTTTTTTCTATCTACATATATTATGTCATCTCAAAAAAAAATGCCTTTTCAGATTTGTATGTCTTGTAGACTAATAAAGCAAATTACCCACCTGATAATAAGTGGAGGAATATTGCTTTGTAGGTCACTCTTTTGGATTTATTATGCATTATTATCATCATCATTCATCAGAAAAAGTCTGTTGGACGTACTCGTAATGAAGGGTGGGATTGATGCCATAGACATGTAATTACAGGCACATGAGGATTAGCACCTGTATGCCTCAGATTGATGGACGCAGAGTAGTGCATCATAATGTTAACGAGCGTGACTTGCGAGGCAATGCTTTGTTGTAGGTAATGGTAGCCACTTAACATCAGGTGAGCCATCAGCAAATCACATAAAAAACATTATGCTTTGACAGATTGACTTGTTGACAGGCTTAAAAAAACTACTAGCATTACAAAATAATGTAAATTTAATTTATGTAATTAATGTATATAAATAAATAAATAAAAATTCAATTGATATACTTATAAATATTCATACGCCTGACGCCTGTAAAGGCAGTTTTTAGCCGAAGCAAATTAATTTTTAAGATCCTTATATACCTGAAATCTTATGAATAAATGACTATGACTATAAAAAAAACCTGAAACAGCCTCACAACTGTACTCTTCAGGCACGGTAGATATCCTCTCTATTTTTATAGAATCCAATAGCACAAACTCAGGAACCTTTGAGGATGTTGAGGTCATGTACGTGACTTGAATAGGAATTTCTTGTTATAGGTGAAGGTTACCCCTTACGTAACATCGGGTAGGATATCGCTTTGTTTTATTTGCAAGTTGTATAAATAAGTAAATAAACACGCCTTTCCATCTACTGCAGTTGATTTATAAAGGGTCAGGGGGCTCGTACCCCTTTTAATAAGTATGGCTTGCCCAGTATCTGTTCTATCTTCATAGTTTAGTTTGCCTATTCTTAGTAAAATCTTATTAATTTAGTAAAATCACATTTAATAATTAGCATGATTAATACTTAGTGTTTAAAAAAATGTTACGGAAGAGTGAGATCTCCTAACACAGGTATTTATATACTTAAAAGGAGATTTCGAACCATATTGTAAAACTATAGATTAAGTTACTCAATAAACATTTGATTTGATTTGATATTCTATAAGAATAATAGTACAGTTAACTAAACTGCCAACCCCTATTAAACATCCTTAAATAATCTCGAGTAGGTAGAATAGAATATAATAGAAAATACTTTATTACACACCACAACATAAAAAACAATTTACAGAACTTTTGACTAGTATAGGTACAATGGGCGGTCTTATAGCTAAACAATCTCTACCAGAGAACCTTACCTTAAATACTTGTGCCTGGGTGTACGTACAGGGTGTAACATTTAGACCGGTCAGTATGGGAAAGTCTGAAACTATAAGGCATACGAAGATCTGTTCTTAGACCCTCGATTTTATTAAAAAAAACTGCATTCATACATTTAAAAAAAAATTATACCCAGCTCGGAATCGAACTCGGACGTTTAGGAAAATAAAAGTAATTCTATTTCTATTTAGATAAATAAATAATAAATAATGCTGGACAATCCACACAGCATCATCTAGCCCCAAGCTAAGCAGAGCTTGCGTTATGGGTACTAGATGACTGATATACTTAATACAATACTATATTACATGCATAGTTTTTTTTTTACTATACATAGAAAACACCCGGAATACCAGACATTTACAGATGCAGTAAATGTTTCTCTAAAACATGATGTATAAAGTTAATAAAATGCATTGTTTTAATATCCCTTAATTCATTATTTAGTAGGTGTTCGAAATGTATACTAGTAGTATTATAATAGTATATGTATAGCAGTAGTAATAACGTTAAAAAGTTATTCCCCAACCAGAAGCGAGAAAAATAATGTAAGTTACCACAAAACTATAATAAAAGCTCTTGATATGCCAACCCAGAGCATTTGCTTAAAAGCTTCTCAGCCAACCTTCAGTTCCTTCCAACTGAATATCAGTTAGCTAGTATTTCTAATGGAAACTACGATAACTTATGAATATTACAATCTAAAATACAGGCTGTATAAGTACTACTGGCTGAAACCATACATTAAATTAAAAAACCGGCCAAGTGCGAGTCGGACTCGTGCACAAAGGGGTACCATCTTCTGGTTTAACAAGATGTAGCATAAATAAAAAAAAAATATGGTTATTATTATTTCCATGCACGGTAGATATCCCTTCCGATCTCTTAGTAACAAAAACTCGAGATTTTTAGAGGATGTCTAAAGAGGGTAGTCAGAGGTACGTCTAGATAGTACATTTGGTACATACCCACATTTTGCAGTAGTTAGTATTCCATACGTGACAGATTGTAAGCCCATCGCCACTGCTAGAATATTAACTGGTTTCCTTACAACTTTTTCATTCATTTTCTGAGAGCACTAAATGCACATAAATTTTACAAACGGAAAAATCAATTGGTGCACGGCTAGATTTGAACCCACGACCTCAGGATTAGAAGGCAAGGTCACTTCCACTAGACCACCGGTACCTCTGGGCTTGGTTGCGAGGAACTGGCGCTTAGATTCACCTAGATTTAAGACGTTTCAAGATGATCCTTGCGGATATTACTAAATAAATGATTTTTTACTTTGACTTTGACTTTGACTTTGACTACCATTAAACACCTTCAAAGAATTTCAACTAATTACTTGGCACTAAGATATCTGAGGGGGATATCTACTGTGCTTAGAGATTAAATTCGTGATGCCATTTCTTTAATTTTTATTTTCTTAATAACTCTATAAATCCATACACTACACAGAAATGTTGCTCTGTCACCCGATTGGCTCTTGCAACCAGTAATACATACAGAGTAGGTGCCGAATCTTGAACAGACCCCTGATCCTACATCATGTGATTCGGCTATCTAACAACATTTTATATTATCTTAATACGTCCTAAGCGGGATTTGAACTCACTGGTATGTGCTACCTGTGCTGTTTGATCTAGCAGATCAATAACATAATTAACTGGCTCCGAAGCGTTCTGAAATTCTGTCGCCGGTCCACGTGCTAGGGTGTAACACAGTATAATAGGTATAATACACAGATTAGCTTATATTCCTAAACTCACCCCAACTGGAACCGCTCCTGATTGTATATTTACACTGCCACTTCTCTATTATTGTTCCGTCTTAGCTTAATATAATTTTATGTACAAATTATCCGGACTCCGGGTCGGTTACAAATTTTTCTTCGTCTCTCTGTTTTTTTCTTTTCTCCGCAGTGGCGCTAGTATCGCCGGGTTTGGATACATGCAGTTTAGCCCAGCCCAAAAGTCAAGAGGGACTACAGATAAACTAATATATTATAAACAGAGTATTGTGTAGTGCATGTGTGATCCGCGAAATTTATCTATATATATTAAACATCCCCCCGCCCGAGAAAGGCTGAAAAGCCTTTATCAATGATTGATAACCACAACATATAAAACCGCAATGTACGAATAACATAAAATATAAAATCAAAAACCAAATAAAATCCAACCGCATATATAATATATATTTTTTTTAATTACATTAAAATAGAATATGTTTGTAGTGACTGTACCTAGTCCAGCGGCAACCTACAAATTTTGACCACTGGTCTCATAAAAGAGCCTGAAAGAGTCTTCAACCTAACGGATCGGACTACCCCGTCCTTCCCTGGCAAAAGCTCTGTCACTCTACCGCGTCTCCACTTGAGACAAGGAACATTTTCTTCCTTTATTAACACCAGGTCCCCTATTTTAGGTGGATCCACAGGTGTTGTCCATTTATTCCGGTTTTGGAGGCAATGCAGGTACCGGTCACTCCATTGCTTCCAAAACCTTTGAGAAATAGCCTGTACCAGTTTAAAACGACCGAACCGCGTGTCGGGTACATCTACCAGATTGTACTCTGGTACCGAAAGTAAAACCCTACCGATGAGAAAATGTGCTGGTGTCAACACTTCGAGGTCTTGAGGATCCTGCGATAATGGACAAAGTGGCCGAGAGTTAAGAACCGCTTCAACTCTGGCAAACACCGTGGACAGTTCCTCAAAAGTCAAAACCTGCTCTCCTATCATCCGCTTTAAAAGAGTTTTAGCAGACTTGACCGCCGCTTCAAATAGACCGCCAAAATGAGGAGCACCTGGCACATTAAACAACCAAGTTAAACCGCTCTTGGCTGCAACGTCCCCCAGAGTCTTCTCAACATCCTTGCTGTGCAAATATTTTTGCACATCGTTTAAATGCTTGTTCGTCCCTACATAGTTGGTGCCATTATCGGATCGTATGACACTCGGAAAACCGCGCCGAGCTGTGAACCGCGATAATGCCGCTGTAAAGGCCTCCGTCGATAAGTCACTTACGACCTCCAAATGAACCGCCTTTGACGACGAGCAAATAAACACGCATAGATAAGCCTTTAATATCTTTGCATTACGAAGTTTCGAGGCTTTAATAGAAAACGGCCCTGCAAAATCCGTTTGTACCGTGTGAAAAACCCCAGTCGCGTTGACTCTGTCGCATGGTAGCGCAGACATCACCGGTTCGACAGGCCTCGCCTTAGTTTTAAAGCATGCAATACATTTAAAAACGCGACTTCTAATTGCTTGCCGAGCTGATAAAACCCAAAAATTGGTTTGTAAAATAGCCTGAAGGGCTGTTGGACCGACATGACAATGAACCCGATGCGCATTGTCAATAACCATATTAGTCAATGGGTGGACTTTAGGTAAAACCACTGGATGCTTCGCCTGGAATGGTAAGCTGGAATGTTCCAGGCGTCCTCCTACCCGCAAAAGACCCGAATTGTCTATAAAAGGAAGCAACCGCCGTAACCGAGTGGAACACTGCTTGTTCCGTTTCAAACAGTCCAAATCCGCAGCAAATTCCGTTTGCTGGACTAACTTGACAAGCCGATCCATGGCCGACTTACGTTCCTGAACCGTCAGGACCCCTAACATTTTGTTAGACGGATTTCTACTGTTATGCGCAAACCGCACGCAATAAGCTACGACCGACTGTAGCATTACTAATGAGCTGAACCGACTGAAAATGGGGTCTGGTTCCTCAGTACCCACATGGACGTGTACCTGTAGGGGGGACTTCCGCATTCCCGGTAGGTCTTTCTCGTGCCTAACCCTATCTGCAGGCCAAGTCGACGCTTCGCGTTTTAGCCATTGTGGCTCCCACCATAAACTGTGTCCGAGCAGTTCCGATGCTCGACAGCCTCGACTTCCGACGTCCGCAGGGTTCAACTCAGATGGTACGTGGCGCCATTTTAAATTTAACTTGCAATTAACAATTTGGGAAACCCGGTTCCCTTCAAATGTTTGTAAAGTGTGAGGAGGCATCCGCAACCATGAGAGAACAATCGTGCTATCCGACCAGCAGACTATCTCTTCTATCCCCACTTTATCCTTTATGGATTCGGCGACGTACTTAACAAGCCGTGTCAATAAAGCCGCACCTAATAATTCCAGCTTAGGAATAGTGATCTTTATCTTAGATGGCGCTACACGCGATTTTCCCATCATAAGAGAGACCTTTACTTCACCCCTCTTGCCTATAGTTCTCAGGTATACCACTGCGCTGTACCCACTTTCAGACGCATCTGAGAAGCCATGCAAGGTACAAGTGCCTACAAAATCGCCTAAAGCAAAACGCCCCATATAAATATTTTCAATTTGAGGTAAATCCGCAATTATTTGACCCCATTCTGTTACCACCTCCGGTGGTGGACTTTCATCCCACGATAAATTCAACCTCCAAAGCCGCTGCATGAGAACCTTGCCCTGAAAAAGCACCGGTGCTATCCAACCTAACGGGTCAAAGGTTCTTGCCAAGGTTGATAGGATAATCCGCTTGGTACAATTTTTAGCGTCCTTTATTTTACAGTGATAAGAAAAGGCATCCTTATTAGGGTCCCATTCTACCCCCAAGATTTTGAAGAAACCAGGCCCGTCTTCCTTGTCAAAGGTGCGTGGTTTCTCTAGGTCCTCCGCAGGAACATCGTCTAATAAACGCTCACTGTTTGACACCCACTTGCTCAACTCAAAACCGCCACAGCGAAGCAAGTTTGTAAGGTCGAGTTTTTTGGCTTCCTCCTCAGAATCTGCTCCTCCCAAGATATCATCCATGAATACTGAGGATCTGAGTAGGTCAGCCGCAGCCGGAAACTCTGCAGCACAGTCATCCGCGAGCTGTCGTAACGTCCTAATCGCCAGATATGGACTGGACTTCATACCATAAGTCACAGTGTTGAGCTTATACAAACGCAAGGGCTGATCCGCCGCCTCTCTCCAGAATATGAGCTGATATCGTCTGTCATCTTCGTGGGTAACAATTTGCCGAAACACCATTTTAATATCAGTTGTAAAAACATATTTTGACATCCGAAACCGACAAATGATTTCCATTACGTCCCGCTGTAACTTTGGCCCCGCATGCAAAGTATCATTTAGTGACAACCCTGTGGTTGTCCCGCAACTGGCATCAAACACCACACGAATTTTCTCAGAATCCGCCTTGAAAATTCCGTGGTGGGGTATGACGTACCCCTTTCCGCTGGCATAGTCAGCCGGGTCCCGGTCACAGATCGACATATGCCCCATTTGCTCATAATCCCGCATGAACTTAATATATTTTTCACGGAGTGCGTCATTAGAGGAAAGCCGCCTTTCCATTGCCAAAAAACGCCTCTTAGCTAATAAAACAGAGTCTCCTAACTCCGGTTTATCGCCTAAAAAAGGTAACCTCACGATATACCTACCCGACTCATCCCGCTGATGAGTGTCCCTAAAAAATGTTTCGCACTCTGCATCTTTAGGGTTAGCAATAACCGTATCCGGTATGTCCTCTACCTCCCAAAATCTTTCTAGTATTTGGTCGGTTGTGACATGCGCCGCAAAAATAGAATGTGAATAATGAACCGCATTATTTTCACTTTGTGGAACCGAGTAGGTCACTGGACCCATAAGTACATGCCCGAACACCGTGTTCATCGCACAAGGCAAGTAATTATTTACTTTAGTGACGCCACCCACCATAACATCACCCATTAAATCTGCTCCTATCAGAATATCTATTGGTCGGCTAGAATAAAACTGTTCATCTGCCAGGCAGATTCCCCTATACCAGGCTGCTATGTTCGGTGACAAGTTTGCGCTAGGTAAATTATGCGTAATGTTACCCAAGATCGTGGCCGTAGTAACAAGCCGAGGGTGATCCGCGTACCTGGAGCTAATTGTTAAGTTAACCCCACCCCTGCAGTCACTAACCGGCACTCCCCCTAATCCTGTGAGCGTAACAATCTCGGACCTAAACCGCCTCAAACCTAACCTACTAACACAAGCCTCGGTCACAAAAGTGCTCTGACTCCCCCCGTCCAGAAGCGCGCGCACTTCCTGATATTCACCGCAAATATCCATTACGCGTACTACGGCCGTCGCCAGTAACACTGTGGTCCGTTGACCAGCATTATTCGCCGCCACCCGATTATGTGACGTTAAAACCGCCCCTTGGTCCATTGTACCCGTACTTCCCCTATTCGGTTCAGAACTCGGACCACCTAACACTGTCGGTGCATTTACCGTATCCGGTCTTGGTAAGCTTGACCGACCTGTGTCCGCAAGAGTACGAGGTCCACCCCCCGCTGATGGCCCCCCCGACCCTGCACTAACCGCCGCCGCCGGCTGTTGTGGCAAATCAAAATGGATAAGGTTGTGGTGTTTGGTCGATTTACATTTGTAACATGACCAGCCTGATGTACACTGAACGAAATTATGTTCTCCTAAACACCTAAAACAGAGCCTGAATTCTCTGACGCGCTCCTTCCGCTGGCGCGGCTTCAGTGCCAAGAACTGTTCACATTTTGCCAAATTATGGTTACCCCGCTTACATAATTTGCAGCCTTTTGTGGCCTCCTGAGAAACCATATGTGCCCTAGATGTGGAAGCACCACTCCTACCGCTCTGGCCTTCCCCGCTGGATTCCAAAATCCTTACCTCATTTTCTAAAAATTTAATGAGGTCCTCAAAACTAGGCAACTCCGTATCACTACTCTTGTCCTCAAACTGCTTCTTCAAACTGACCTCTAACTTTTGAAAGTTGATGAAGAAAAGAAGGTATGACCAGTTCGCTACAGGAAATTTCATTTTTTCAAGAGCCTTAGTGCTTTCCAACAATGTATTTAAAAATGGCTTTAGTGAGCTCAAATTTTTGTTAACATGAGATATCCCTAGCAAGTTATGTAATAACTTATCTGCAAGTAGCCGCTTGTTGTTATACCTATTTTTTAATAGCTCTAAAGCTATTGAGTAGTTGTCACCGGTGACAGACAAATGTTGGGTTAGTACTTTAGGCTCTCCTGACAATGAACCTACTAAGTAATACAGCTTTTCTGTATTGGTCAGAGCTGTGTCTTGTCCTACCAGTGCCTCAAACAGATCCATGAAAGACACAAACTCTTCTATTTTACCTGAGAAAGTAGGTAACTGAACCTTTGGTAAAAACACCCGCTTGCTTTTACCTGTTCCCTCCAAGGAACATGCAGAACCATACTCAGATTTGACCTCTGGAAACAATTCTAAATACCTACGCTTGATATCATAGTATTTTTTATTGTAACCTAAATATTTTATCCTAAAATTATTTGTTTCTTCATCTTCTTCAAGGCCAGCCTGAAGTTCAAGATGAGTAGATGTGAACTCTGTGTATGTGGTTTCTACATCCGCATACCTCAGCTTAAAGTCATTCCTCTCAGCTTCAGAGTTCAGACCCGACTGTGAAATATCATATAAGAGATCTAAGTTTACTATGGCCATATCATACCGCACCTTGAGGAGTTTAGGCTGAGTTTTAGGAGGCATTATGACTAATTGAATACTCTTTGAGCTACAACTATACACAATTTATAACACACCAAAAAAGAAACCAATACGCACAATAAAATTTATATAAAAATTAATTTATCCCGGGGAACTTATAACAGAATTTCAATTGTATACAGGATTCTAAACCGCTATGATTCCTGGATACCCTGTTAGAAGTTAGATAGGTAGATATACCGCTTTTGTAGGACCGACACTACAAAACATAAATTGAAATAAGAAAATTAATTGTTATGTGAAGTTCCACACAATTTACTCAAAATAGATCACTATTTTACACACAAAATACCTACCAATTAGAAATAACTTACCTATCCAGATCCGCTGGATAGTAAGCTAACCAACTGATATGCTTAGAGGGTCTACCTAGTAGGTGTAGGTAAGATCCTCCAACCTAAAATAGGTACTAATATTAAAACTGACTTCAGATGAATGTATGTGTAATGTGTGTTTATAACCATAAAATAAGGGGAACACTACAATAAACTATGTGTAGCCCTACCGCAATACCGCAGATAAAGTGAATGTTTCTCTGTGCAGTGTAAAATGTAAGTTTGTGCTAGGCACCTTACCGGTCGGTAACCTAGCCAAGTGATAATTTCGACTGACAATACTATATACCGCTAAGTATTTCAGCCGCCGCGTTCCGCACAAGCAGGAGTTGGGTTTGAAAGATTCCGTGCCGAAGTTACTCGTAGACCGCCAGAGCATTCGGACACCGAACCGACCGCGTGTTTCATGTACTAGCACAGGATGACGACAAAATTAAAGAGCTTCGGAATTAAACAAATCCGCGCTCGAGTAAGGACCAATGTTTGATCTAGCAGATCAATAACATAATTAACTGGCTCCGAAGCGTTCTGAAATTCTGTCGCCGGTCCACGTGCTAGGGTGTAACACAGTATAATAGGTATAATACACAGATTAGCTTATATTCCTAAACTCACCCCAACTGGAACCGCTCCTGATTGTATATTTACACTGCCACTTCTCTATTATTGTTCCGTCTTAGCTTAATATAATTTTATGTACAAATTATCCGGACTCCGGGTCGGTTACAAATTTTTCTTCGTCTCTCTGTTTTTTTCTTTTCCCCGCAGTGGCGCTAGTATCGCCGGGTTTGGATACATGCAGTTTAGCCCAGCCCAAAAGTCAAGAGGGACTACAGATAAACTAATATATTATAAACAGAGTATTGTGTAGTGCATGTGTGATCCGCGAAATTTATCTATATATATTAAACATGTGCCATTGAAACTTTTATTGTATTTGACCAAATACTCTGGGTATTTTTAAACGGTACAGTATCGAGGAAGCTTTGATATTAATACCGGGTGAAATGAGACTACTTCCGAAAACTGAAACTGCGCATTAATGCAAAAATAAAAAATTATGAAAAAAATCTACACTTTTTATCCGTATTTTCCATGTTTTCAGCATAAATATCGACCACACATACTTGTAATTTCACCGGCACCCACACCCTTCAAACTGAAACACAGAAATGCGAGCAAAACTGCTTGGTGGTAGAAATAGATACGGTGGTAGTACTTTCCAGGACGAGTCCTTTCACAAAGAGCTCTACTACTACTAAAACAAACTTCTTAGAAACAGAAATATCATCGATAGTAATATTTTCCCGGACGAACTCCTATACAAAGACTTTTACTTTTTTTTTCTGTCTGTCTGTGTGAGGTTTGTCGAATCGGGTGAGGCTTAATCTGTGTTTAGCTTTGATGACATCAGCTGACATAGTCCTTGACGTGACTAGGTAGCGAAAACCTAAATTACTGTAAAATAAATAATAATAATAGTTAATTCAGTTTTTTTATTATTAGGTTGGGGAAAAAGTTTCGCATTATAGTATGTATGAACTTGTTAAAAAATCTCTTTAGCTATACTATTTGTATATGGCTGGTTTAAATTTTAAAGAACATAATTCCAAATTCAAACTAGGAAAATGTGTGTTTACTTGTTTTTTGTACTGTCAAGATGGGTGAATCTAATGAAGAAATTCGATACTCATAATTTCGAAATTAAAAATAGAAATAAACAAACTCTGTAAGGCTACTTTTTAGAGTTCTTTTGTTAGGTATTAGGTAAGTATGTTAGGTACTTGCTCAACCAACATTCAATAAAGTGAGGATATATAAAAAACCTTATACCAATAGGAAATTGAGGTTCCTACTTTCCTAAAAGTACATAGATTCCTGCCCTTTTTATTTATTAGGTGAGTAGTCCCAGTATTGCCCTTCTATAACACAATTTATCTTTCGGAAGTTAGTTGCTGCTTTAACCTTTCAATTTATTCTTAAGAGTAAATAAATAAGAGTTGGTCGTGCTTTTTAAAATTGCCATCTAGTGACCAACTAAGCAGTCTTTTTTCGTAGCAATACGCTACGAGGTGCTACGAAACCCACGTTGCACAAAAAGTTCGTAGCAAAATGCTACAAAATTGTGCTATGCTACTCACCTTAAAGTACTTTACAAAACAGACAAGAACTATGATTTGAGCTTTTACTGGATTTTTTTATACAATTTGCTGATGGAACAGGGATATGGCCCACCTGATGTTAAGTGGTTACCATCGCCTATAACAAAGCATACCACCACAACACACCTGATGTTAAGTGGTTACCATGGCCTATAACAAAGCATTGCCTTGTAGGTCACGTTCGTTAGGAACGTGCCCTACAATACTCTGCTCAGCGTCCATCAACCTGAGGTTCATGAGCTTGTAATTTCATAGGCTCCAAACCCTTCAATCCAGAACACAAGAAGCTGCTTGGCGGCAAAAAAAAGGCATAATGGTAGTACTTCCCCGGACGAGCCCTTAAATAAGAGCACTACTACTACTAAAACCATTATCGACCGACTAGTGGTTTTGACTACTATCAACCTTGACCTTGTTATTTTAAAAAGCGGACACCGTAATATGGTGGCTGTAGGTATAAAAAGTAGTGCATTGGAATTAACATTTTATTAAATCTATAATTAAAAATGATTGAATTTACCTTTTAAATATTTTGTGCGATTAAACCTTTCAAGTGCAATTACTAGGTCGCTATGATAAAACCATAGTTTTATTTTTATATCCTTTTTGATCCCTAATTAGGACTCGAATATCGGAATTATCTACTACTGTCTACGTCTTTGTTTTTTTTAACTAATAATAGTAATATTTTATTTTTTTATAAAAAAATTTAAAAACGTTTCATATTAGTCAAATAAAGCTGTAGGATTAACAAAACAAGATTTTTTTAATTGTTAATGCCACGATAAATAGATTTTAATTTTATTTATTTGTTCAAGAGAAAGCCAAAAAAAATGGCGTTGTTATGTATCCCAGATTTAATGGGGAATGTGGCACTATATTAGTTATTTCAGATGTACATATCACATTGAAGCAAATAAATGAATTATTATAACACAAAAAATTGCCCCCGGTGGGGATCGAACCCACATCCTACAGCACAGAAGTCAGAACTACTACTAACTGAGCTATGAAGCTAGTCAGTAAAAGACGGTGGCTGTTTCTTAAAAGCTCAACCTTTACGACATCAATAAATCAAAATACGGGCCCGCAGCTCTACTCTTCAAAACGATAAAAGTTTCATATTGTCGTTTTTAGTTACACTGCGTGGCATGTCAGGCAGCGATAACTTGACTGTGGAGTCGGTTACCGAAGCCCCGTAGTGTAAATCAAAACAACAATAAAAATCTTCATTTATCTTTTTCATGTTATAGATCTACAGAATGCCAGTTATTGGCATATTTCTGTAAGGCTTTAAGGAAGGGACTGATGACCTACTTCGATATGACTTTTAAAAACCATCATACTACTTCACAGTTAGTGTACACGTATTCTAGCAGCGGCAATATGCTCCCTACCTGTTACGTATAGAATTCCAGCTACTGCAAAATGTGGGTATGTACTGTGGTCGTACGACTGTGATGTGATCGTCAATTATTTATTAATAAGTATATTCAGAAATTTACAGTGTTGAAGAGATCAGATTATGCTTGAAATCCGTTTATTTTAGTTGATGATTGTCTGCTTTCTCCTTAGTAAGTCTGAGGAGAGAGGGTAGAGTTTAGTAATGTGAAATAGAAAGATGATCAATTGAATTGCAGACAATCATTATAAAATAAGCTCTGTGGAATAGTTAAGTGTGTGTTCTATGTCCATCGGCTTATGTAACGCTAAATGAAACGTAATGAATTTCAAGCATAATCTGATCTCTTCAACACTGTAAATTTCTGGAAAAACATCTAAACCACACTCGATATACTTATAAATAAATAATTGACGATCACATCAGTCGTACCACCACAGTACCAAATGTGATATTTGGACGTAACTCTGATCCTAAGACATCCTTAAAGAATCTCGGGTAGGTACTCGGTAGGTAGACATAACGAGATAGATTTTTGGCACTGCCATGTTAGCACAGGAAGATATGAAGAGATATATCTATTTTGCACGAGATACGAGTAGACAAAATTTTGCCACGTTAAAGGACGCAAAGCGTTGCATTGTAGGGCATGTTCTTAACACACGTGACCTGCGACGCTGTGCTATTAAGTGATGGTACCACTTAACATCAGGTGGACCATCTGCTCGTTTTATGAGCAAGCAGCATAAATACACATTACTTCATAAGTTTATTTTGGTAATCTAATTAAATCGACAGCTTTTAAGTTGTCATTCATAGAAAGTGAATCAAACTTAAACAAAGGTAATCCGATCCTTTACAAAAGTTGAATAAATACTTGTGAATTGTAATTTGTAAAGTAAACCCTTATTTTGGCAAGTATAATTGAAATCTTTGAAGGGGTGAAGTGTAATTAAACCTTGGTTGGACCTGCCTTTCGGCTCAGTTTCAATGCAAAACGGACTCTGAGGACATCAATGTTGAATTTTTTATTTTTATCTTTGGATATTTAAAGCGAAAGATTTTGTTCGTAGCACAATTTCGCCGTAATTACTTGTCCAATTTAGCTAAAGTTTATTATAAGTACCAGGTGCAAATACTTTTCAAAAAAACAAACTGCAACTTTCAAACCATATATCCTAGATCAGCTTTTTCATCAGATTCTCGATCGATTAATGCAACAAATAAACTAATCTGATTTGAAAGATATGGATGCTTTTTTTCATGTTCATCAAAGTTGTTCATAATCTATGGATACTTTGACCAAAGTATACGTAGTGTTCTTCCTACACACTGTAGAACAAACAATATGAACTCTATATTTTCAACTACGTCACAACGATATTTTATGGCCCACCTGATGTTAAGTGGTTACCATTACTTATAACAAAGCATTGTCTCATAGATCACGCTTGTTATGAATGTACTCTACGATGCACTACTCTGCGTCCATCAACCTGAGGCGTACAGGTGTTAAGCATCATGTGCCTGTACTTACACCGGCACCCACACCCTTCAAACCGGAACACAGCAAGCTGCTTGGTGGCAGAAATAGGCATGGTAGTAATACTTTCCCGGATGAGCTCTTCACTAAGAGCTTTACTACCTACTACTAATTACTGTATTTTACTAAATGTTTATTATTTAATATCATTGAGCAGCTTAAATTAATTACCAGAATGCAAACAAGCTTTCCGCTCAAAGTATTCATTCGCTTCATTTGTTGATTCTACTGCAAACATAACCATAACAATATTTAAGCCACCTTAGTTCGTAAATGTTTATTTTCATGCTTAAACACTTACCATCTATCTGCGAGCAACTGTTATTGCATTTATTACTCAAACACTACTAACTTTTAACTTGAATTCCAAATTCTTTGAAAGTTGTAAGTGGGTGCGTAAATTTTAATCGGATTTTGGTAATTGAATTCACAAAAACTTATCGAACTTAATGCGTGATCATAGTAATAAGCGTACGCGGAGGCGGTAGAGGGAGCGATTTTCTAAATAAGAAAACTTGGTTTTTGCAGCTTGTGTAGTGTGTAATAACATTATGCAGCTAAAGATTGTGGAAAAAAAAATATAAATAGTAATATTTCAGATAGTGAAACTATTTCCAACAAAACTACCATTACCTATGCTAAGCAGAGCTTGTATTATGGGTTGGTATGGTTGTATTTTTATTTCGGCTGTTATAGGTATTTTCTATGTGTAGTGTATTAGAATATATTTTAATAAATATTAAATAAATATTTGCAGATGGTACAAACATATATCCCAAGGCGGGAATCGAACTCGCAACCTCCTGCGTCGCATAAGGACATTCGCCCGCAGCGCCACATCAGTCGCCAAAGAAATACTTGTAAATCAGTTTGGCCGAGGCCTTAGATTTAAGAGTTTGATTGCCCTTTTTAAGTATTTAATCTCATTTTCGGCATTCGTAGTTAAGATGTTAAACGCAATTAGCTATTAGGTTAGATGAAACTTTTATTGAAGTTCAAAAATATTTTTTATTCATTATTTTACTTACCATTATTAATTAAAATCCTCATAAAGATAGGCAACAGATTTTACTTCACCTTACGTTATTAACTCCATTGCTGGACATAAGTAGTGCCTACTAGAGTAGAGCTCTTTGGAAAGGGCTCGTTGTGAGAAGTACTTCCACCGTACCTATTCTGCTACCAAGCAGTGATGTTCGCATTGCTGTGTTTCGGTTTAAATAATTAATAAATAAATAAATATAGCTGGACAGTCCACACAGCATCATCTAGCCCCAAGCTAAGCAGAGCTTGTGTTATGGGTACTAGATGACTGATATACTTAATACAATACATTACATATATAGATATTTTTTATTATACATAGAAAACACCCAGAACACCCGGAATAAATATTTGCAGATCGTACAAACATTTATCCCAAGGCGGGAATCGAACCCGCAACCTCTGCGTCGCCGGCGGACATTCGCCCGGCGCGCCACATCGGTCGGTAAAGGGTGTGGATGCCGGTGGAATTACATGAGGCTTTGGGATAAATGTTTGTACGATCTGCAAATATTAATTCCGAATATTCTGGGTATTTTCTATGTATAATAAAAAATATTTATGCATGTAATATATTGTATTAAGTATATAAGTCATCTAGTACCCATAACACAAACTCTGCTTAGCTTGAGGCTAGATGACGCTGTGTGGATTGTCCAGCATTATTATTATTATTACAAGCGGGGCATTAGGGATTTAACGTTCATGATCCAAGTTGATACTTTACCAAGCTTAAACTTAGCCATAATACCAACTTGGCAATATAATAAAAATGCTTAGTTCATAACTATATTCTTCTTTCCTTTGTAAAAGCGAGCGCGTAACAATCTAGAAACTACAAAATTTAATTTCAGTTTATTGTTCTACAAAACAAAAGAGGTCCATTTTTGTTTGTACTTACTTCAATATCGAAAAGAACCGTTTGGAAATTGCATCCTAGAACAAAAAAGACTAGCTTACAAATCGTTATTTATTGTTTTTCCGTCTTATTTGACTTTTCTAGGTGATTTTTTCAAAGGTTTGTCCTATTATTAGTATAAGAGATAGAATGTAGATTTACGACACAAGTTTTGGTTCTCAATGAGGTTCAAATCTCACAACCTACATATCTAAAGTTATGACCCTAGTAAGGATAATAAGGGCCTATTCCACTCTAATCCACTAATCAAATCCATTGATGGATTTGAGGCGGGCGGGCGAATGTCCGCCTGCGACGCAGGAGGTTGCGGGTTTGATTCCCGCCTTGGTATAAATGTTTGTACGATCTGCAAATATTTATTTCGGGTGTTCTTGGTATTTTCTATGTATAATAAAAAATACCTATGTATGTAATGTATTGTATTAAGTCTATCAGTCATCTAGTACCCATACCACAAGCTCTGCTTAGCATGGGGCTAGATGATGCTTTGTGGATTGTCCAGCATTATTATTACTATTATTATGATTATAGGTACGTAGAGTATAGTAGAATCATGATTACCTTACCTTACCTTACGAAATGATCCACTTTGCAGTCATGTAATTAAATTGCTAGAATCTATAATTTCACCTCTACTTAACCTAGTAAAATAAATAACAAGAAGCCAAGCCTTATCGCCCACTAAATAGAATTACTATTTTAATAGTTAGGCCTATTTGTAGAGCTTCGCGGAAGTACTAAACTCAGCATGCCTTTTACTTTTACGACTGGCTTCTTAGCTTATTAAGTAGTAGCTTTGCCTTTTGTATTAAAGGTCGTGGGTTCGAACCCCACCGAGAACAAACATTTGTGTGATGAACATATATGTTTGTTTTCATTTTATTACTTTTTTAATGTGCTAGCTGACATCCGAAGCCGCTTGCGACTTTGTTAAAGAAGCGATTAACCATCCAAAGGTTGCATGGAAAAGATTGGTTGTAGCAATAAGACCCATTGTATTTATAGTTTTTAAGCTATAATTTTATTTACTTTCCACTACTTTAATGGTGTACTACAAAGATGCAATCTATCTATCTATTTGTTAGTTTATAAAGGATTTGCTTAGGGTAGATTAGAATGGGTATGTTGAAAGAAAATAAACAATAATATTACGATTAAATCGTTTAATACTTTAAAGGATAATCTTTTTTCACATAGGTAACCAAAACTTATTAATTTAAATAGCACGTATCTATCTACACCACTTAGAAACTTATTCTATTGTAGCTTATTTACATTATTTACAATAATTAAGTTATACATGACTAATGATACGATAGTAACTCCTACAATACGATAGAATAGTATGACACAATACAAATTCGTACTACTACTAATGAAGCGCCTATGGCGTAGCTTGATTTGACCAATCGACTAAAACTGGATCTGCTGCAACATGTTACTAACAAAACTTTACTACCTAACCGTGTTAGATAACATGTTATAAAACATGTTTGTATTCATAATTCCTCTAAGAGTCTTCGGCGAACATTGTTTTTTTTCCAAAAGATTTTTTTTATAGCTTGATGATGGAAAAAAACAGATGGACCCTCGATCGTACTAGTAGTACTTTCCCAGGTGAGCCCTTCACTATAAGCCGTATTAGCCACGCCCAATTTCCATGTTAGTAACAATGTTGGAGTAGTAGTAGAGCTCTTTTTGAAGGGCTCGTCTGGGGCAGTACTACCACCATGCCTATTTCTGCCGCCAAGCAGCTTGCTGTGTTTTGGTTTGAAAGGTGAGTGCCGGTGAAATTACAGGCACATGAGGCTTAACACCTGTATGCCTCAGGTTGATGGACGCTGAATAGTGCATCGTAGGTGACGTTCCTAACGAGCGTGATCTACGCGAAAATGCTTTTGTTTTAGGTGATAGTAACCACTTAACATCAGGTGGGCCATCTGCTTGTTCCATCAGCAAGTTGTATAAAAAAATGATTGGTACCTAACTGAATGATGGAGACTTTTCAAATGGCTTAAAGAATTTCTCAAAAACGATAATCTAAACTTTTTTTATCGCTTTCCAGAGATCTGCTGGGTTGGCTACCTCACACAAACTACAGGAATCCTAAGTTATTAACAGTTTTAAATTTGTTTTCTACTTTGAAATGCTACTTTTACAAAAGCTTACATGACAAATCAAGGGCTGCGTTTTGACATTTAATAGATGGGTATTATTAAAAAAAAATAGAAATTTGGATAAGTAATAAATACAATAAGAGCATAAGACTCTTGAGAGCGATTACTCTGAGTCAATGACAACTGATATTTTAGATCAAGGATTATCTTAATTTGTTTTAAAGCTATTTAAGGCTTTAAGCTATTGTTTTTTTACTACTATTTAAAATATTGCTCGTGACCCAAATACATTGCCATTAAGTGTAGCTATGAACTAAGCACTGTAAATAATTTTATGCGCTTTATAATATTACTAAACACTTAATATAATAGCTATCAGTTTTCATAATTTGACGCGACTCTCTTTGGTATAATTTTATTTACATAAATATTGGACTTAGGCCTGAAAGTTAAAAACAAAAAACTTGTTAAAATTTATTTGATAATAAACTATATATTGACCGGGTAATCATTTGAACTTAGTGAAACTAGGTGTTTGTGAGGGTAATTGAAATGAAATCTCAATCAAAAATGCTACATTCTACTCGTAAATAATCTTAACTTGGATTTCAGGTTCTTGAGGGACAATCTGAACATCAGGTCGAGTCAATAAGGATGCTAATGTTGAAATTTATGCATTGATATTTATGTTTCGAATTAACGTACCTACTTGACTCCTAGATGTCGCTGTAGCCAATTTTGGAACATTCACGTGCGTTGAGGTTCTACAAATCAAATTTGTGGCAAACTCACAAAGATTAAATCGTTTAATAGATAAAATAAGGTCTTCAATAAACTTTCAGCAATAGTTCTTATGTTTTTTGTTTCAAAAACATTGATTAAAATTGCGTTTGCAAACGGGCTTGGTTTGTAGCAATTTATTGCTGCAACTGCATAAAGCTGTCCCGCTTAGAAATTACTTGCGTAAACGAGATAGCTATACAACTGTAGCTAGAAATTGCGGCAATTTTCCCCTGTATTACAAGTGCTATCGTTATTTATTCAAGATGAAGTATGTTAGCATTATGTTTTAACCCGTACGGTATTGACCGTGCTTTTCAAAAACTAGTGTGTTATGAGTGTGTTTGAATAAATGATGACTTACATACTATGTACATTTCTTGTGCGCTGTTTTTATATTACAAGTAATTATTTAGTATATCAGATAGTAGTTGTTTGATATTTGGATAAATTCAAATAAATAGGCTACAGCCAGTTTCAACTATTTCTTATCCAATTAAAAAAATATAATTTTACAAGATACAAACTATGTCATACAACTAATGACATTTTTATAAGTACAATGATTCCGTGTTTTATGTGTCTGCTAACCAATTCAGGCACCTTCGGAAAAACACGCTTTTTTAGGCTTTGTCATACTTTTTATAATGGTGGTATTCTCGAATTAGTCAAAGTCAAAGTCAAAAATCATTTATTCAGTAATATCCGCAGGGATCATCTTGAAGTCATATGATAGTCAAAGAAAGTTCCACTTCCCACACTGGCTAATAAGTTTACTACCGTCTCTTTTTGTTGACATTAAAGTGACAAAGACAAGAGTATTTTTTCGAGCAAGGTTCAGGGAATATTAACGCGCCTTTGGTTTTGACATTTAGTCCATATTCTTTGGGTTTTGAAGAAAAACGCCATCTTTTTCTTCAAAACCGATGACGGCTGACTACTTTTTTTACCGAATCGACTTGACTAAAAAGAATTTATTCAACCCACTTGACATTGGCAAAATTGTCCACAAGACGGACAGATGCCACAAAAGAAAAAAAACGCGTAATTTTTTCGTTTCATTTTGCAAAACTGACCGACGCAAAGTACAAATGATTATACAACCTTTAACGTAAATGTCAGATAATAACTATGACTAGAAATAGATTACTTACAAACTAATAGTGAGAATGATATTCTTTTACCAGCAAAATGAGGTTATAAATAACACAAATATTATTGATTACATTATCTGTGACACCTATAACGACTATAAGGTTTTAGCAAGATTTATTTATCTGTAACCTATTTAGTTCAATGAGCTAAATAGTATTTTAGATTCGAGGATTTTGAGGTTTTAACTTGTGTTCCAAATTCATACCTCATAATGAGTAGTGTATGTGTGTATATGCACTACTCATATACATCTAGGTAAGTGGTCTCAGCAAATAACATGACCCTTTTAGTACCTCTTGTCTTAAGAGGCCACTATTACAACTTTATGTCCAGCAGTAGACTTAAGGAAGCTACAGGTTTCTTTATTTCATCTATGTTAAAGGTGTCATAGATATGTATACAATAAACTGACACTGGCGTATATATAGCTACAAGCGTACTTTAAAGCTCTGGTGCGTTCATAAGAACTGAGATCTCACCACGTTTCGATTCACTGAGAGCGCTATACCTGGGTCTGAGGACGGACGAACGCGCTCCCAGGGGGCAGGCTACCTCTTCGCCTCACAGTACTGACACAGAAGAACCTTCTTGAAAGCTTGTCGGAACACCTTATTGAATATAGTATAAAATATAGGGTTTACCATGGAACTAGCGTATCCTAACCACAACGCGCAGTCGAAAACCCATGGGGGAATACCCTTCTCGCACTCAGGACACAATGCTGGCACCATGTTCAGAATGAAAAACGGAGCCCAAAGTACCACGAACGTGAAAAAAACTACTCCTAGAACTTTAGTCGCTTTCTGCTCAAGCCGAAGAATTCTTCCGTGGCGTGAGGAGTTTCTGGATATCACACTTGAAGTCCTGGAGTGATGAGGTCTTGGTGTTGCCCGCTGAGGTGTGGTGTTAACTGATGGTTGCTGCCTTATCGACCTTTGCGGTCGGATGTTACGGACAGGCGTCGATAGAGTTGTTCTGGCTCCACCAAAGCTAGAGCCCCGTCTAAACCGTCTCGCTTCATCCCATGTCACTATTGACGTTGCACCACGACTAGACCTTCTAAAGAACGACGTCGATGGCTCTTCTTTCAGATTCCCATTTCGGGTATATCCATTGCAAGAGTTTATATCTCCACCCGGAACTATTATCACTTCAGTAGTTCGTCTCGGAGCTGGTGTAGACTCTGAACCAAAATATGGACAAGTGCAAGGGGGTGGTAGAAGCAACCCGTCTTCAGAACTTCTGGATTTGGTGGTTAAAGAAGTAGGTGCTAAAAGACCGTCATTACTTTCGTCATCTGAAGCACTTCTTGGTCTATGAATAGGAGTGTTCGGTTCTCCTGTTACGGATGGTCTTCTCCTGTCTTGAAGCATTGAAGATGGTGAGCTGGATGAGACGCTGACTGATCCTGGAGTAAGCATTCCGCACTTTTCAACGTTTGTTCTGTGAAAAGAAAGTAGTGTTACTATACAAAAAAAATTAAATCGTCAGGGGAATTTTTTAATCATACCCCCCCATTTACGAAACGCTGTAGTGCCTGGGACAGGTTCTTTAGATGGGTTAGGCTTGACAATGTATGAACCATCTACAGATACAAAGGCCTGGTTACTTTTTTACTTAGATTTTTAACGTTCAAAGACTTGCTGAACGCATATCCATGGTACCTAGAGTTATGCCCATCGTATAAATAAGATGCATCAAAATTTGGGTCTCATTCATTGGCTGCAATTGATTTTAATGCTTGAATAACGCTGATGTGCAAAATACCATCATACAGCTGGCAGATTCATCAAAGAGCTATTTTGAGCAATATTAGATTTACCCTTGACGTGGAGCTCTTTAACTTCGTTTCCTTCGTCTTTAATATCGTTAGTTTAGTTTTTTAAGAAAATGTGAAAATCTAAGCAATAAGCATGCCCCTGCTTAGGTTGCCTCTACACTGCCCATCGATTCCAATAACATCTAAGCGTTAAGCGATTTCTCAATAAAAGCCAATTTGCACATAGCAAGTCTTTGAGCGTTTTTGTTGAGTTTTAACATAATTTAATGTTGAGTTTTCGATCCGAAAAGAAGAAGAAGCGTGAATTCCCGAAGAATAAAACCAATTTCGCGAAGTAACAAAATACACATGCACACAATGGTTATTTCAATGCTGGGGACAGTCAGTGTAGAATGTAGAAGCTTCAATTTTGAAGTAGTAATGCCAATTGTAATACCCTTTGATCGGCGTTTTTGTCGCGGCAGAAGCTTCCAAGCCACGTGAGAGACGCAACATCTCAGCGCCGAACTGGTGAAGTGCCGTCATCGCAGAAGGCGCAGGCTCGCTGTGCAACACAACACAAATATGAGAACTACGGACAGCATACACACATATACCTGCGGCCTAATTATGTAAGTTCTTTAGGTCTGCGACAGGCGTATATAATATGTGCTCAAACGATACATTTACATATAAGAAGATACATTTACATATAAGAAGAAAATCGAGAAGTGTTTTAGGCTCTCTGGTGTGTAATTTAGGTGGTATTTTAACCGAAATTACTTGACGTCTAAGCACAAAATGAGCAGTTGAAATGAAAATGTAATATGTGGCATCCTGATTTGAACAAAAATGTTTCTCTTATGTTTTGATCGAATCTTTTTCTTCAAAACCAATGATAGCCGACTTTTTTTACTGTCTCGGCTTGGGAAAAAACTTTTTGTTCATCCACTTGACATTGGTGAAATCGTCTGTCGACAAATTCCATTATGAAGAAAAGAAGAAAGAGATATTTACGCATGTCCCTAACCCGTTGAGATTTACATAAATAAGCTGCAGGTTTTTCTCTCTACAAGCATCCGTTATATAAGATTACAGTTCGTCGGCCGTTGTCATATTTATTTCATCTCATTGATCAATTATCTGATTTTTGCATATTTTACTAGATTTACGACTGGTAGATCTACCAGATGAGATAAATCGTTATACGTTAATTTTTATATTATCCCAAAAATCATTTTCTCGCATAGGATTTGAACTCACGATCCTCCCCTTGAAACAAGGATGCGCTTACCAACTGCGCTATCCAGAGATCAATCGACCCGTCGAAATAACCCTTGGGATGTTTTAAATACGTTACCAAATATGGTAATACGCTACGAATAATATAAAAACTTTGTGATTTCAAGTGCAGGTAAGCACTATACAAATTAACAAATTATGACGTTAGTTTTTGCCATTATCATCAATCTAAGCGCATGTGACGTGTAAAAAGTATTTTTAGACAGTTTTATAAGACCAAACGGACAACGATTTGTGTGCTACTAACGGATGCTAGTGGAGTTTAAGAAATGGGCAATAGACGAGCTCCGTATGGAATGCCAAATTACTTTTCAACAGATTTATACCACACACTAAATTATTTTGATTGTGAACTAATCCTTAAATTTGTCGACACAAAGAGCAATTTCAGTAGAACATTTTTATTAGCAAGGGATGTTTTTGTGAAAGCAATCACGGATACTGTGATTTCAGTAAACGGTTCTATAGTAAGGGTTTCTTTGGCATGGCATTCGGAGCTCACACAGACACAATATACACATACACAAGTTTTTGATGAACATAGAAAACAGACAGTCAGTACAAAAACACATCATACAACAAGCAATAGGCACGATCAGTTTAGCGGAAGCAGGCTTTGGTTATATTTGAGTAGATAGGGTTGGAAATGTAAATGTTTACAAAATTTCAAACCTATTAATCCTTATTTATTTATTTACTAAATTTTAGAGAAACTTACAGCTAGGTTTACGTAAATTTAGACGAGAATATAGAACATGTCTGGATGGGCCAGTACATGTTTTTGAAGGTTATTTCCAAGTTTCCGCAGAAAAGTGTTCATACAAATAAATATATATGTATAAGTATATAATATTGCGTATTTATATGAGTTCATATAAATTATACCATCTATAATCCATCGGTTGTAATCAGTCTAAATAAATTCAGTGTCGGACATAGGCATCATTTGGGGAAATAATACCAACATAATATCAAACTGTATCACTAGGCATACACGAAACAATACAAAAGCCACTATACGCGAATGCCGCATCCATTTATCCATTATTGGTTGAAAGACAAATAATCAATTGTTCCAAGACCATGTATGTATAACTACCATAGTTTTAGATCTACCCACATTTTCTTATTTTACTTGGTTATTTTGTATCTTTTTTTTATATAGCTTTGAATATACCTATTCAGATTAAGCACTACACTGTACTGTACGTTATACCTAGATTTTTATTTAAGTTCTCATATAAGTGAATGTCTCATTCTTCTTGAGAATAATAAAGTTTCTTTAACCATAATATACCGCCAAGCACAGTGATGCTTGCATTGCTGTGTTCCGGTTTAAAGGGTATATGTATTATACATGCCGGTGAAATTACAGGCACACGAAGCTTAGCACCTGTATACCACAGGTTGATGGACGCAGAAGACGACGATAGTCTTCTGTACCCCTCTTTCGAGGGGACAGGGGTGGGCCTCGTTTTTCAACTTTACCCAGGCAATCAACGCGAGGGGTAACGACCCCTGGGTAATGAGGTTTCGCCTGACGGCGGTGCTCCCTAATGCTACCTGCTCCCTAATGCTAATGGACGCAGAGTAGTGCATCGTAGGGCATGTTCAAAACGAGCGTGACCTGCAAGGTAATGATTACTACACCCTTCAAACCAAAACACAGCAAGCTGTTTGGCGGCAGAAATAAGCATGGTGGCGGTGCTTCTTTGGATGATTCCTTCACTAAGAGCTACTACTGATGACAATGTTTCAAATCATTCTTCCTGGAAACGTGTCGGGGAGGCCTAAGTCCTAGTAGACTTCTACAGACTGTTGATGATTTGATGAAAAAAAAAATATTTGAACATTGTATATGACGGAGACGCTGCTCCAGTATGGTCCAGCTGGTCGTCCGCGATATCTGCACTGATGACGTCACAGCTGTCTTCATTATGGTGATGACTCATGACCGTCGGCAAAACATAAACCGAGTCAAAGAAACATTAAATAAGCCAAAGAAACACCAAGAACGTTGTCACTGTCGTTTATTCCGCACCAAACAAATCTGGTTTTTACAGTAGGTCCGAACGGTGCGGCAGCTCGAGCCAGACTGACTGCCGTAGAGCGCGCCGCCCGTATTTATGCAAAACACAGCCGCGCGCAAGCTACCTCGCCACTAAGAGTGTTTTGCTTTTACGCGTCTTGTTGTTTTTACAATCAATTGATTAATGACCTTGTTGACCTTAAAATAATGAATCAACGCCTAATTAGCTAATAATTCACTTAAAACTGAAACAAAACATTGTGATTTCAAGTAGCTCCGGCGTCTTGCTGACACCAATGTCGCCATTGCGCCGATACGGCCATTCTGACAGGCGGTGCGCGCTCTGCACCAGCCTCTGTTGTGCGTGATGTTTTAGTTCGAAGATTACTCGAAGATTGCTCAAAGATTGCTCGAAGATTGCTCGAAGATTACTCGAAGATTACTCGAAGATTACTCGAAGATTACTCGAGGATTACTCGAGGATTACTCGAGGATTACTCGGGGATTACTCGTGGATTACTCGTGGATTATTCGTGGATTATTCGTGGAAGAGGAAAGGCCTGATGCTGTGCTCTGGGCGGTCCTGTTCGCAGTGGTACACAGAGGATCTAAAAAAAGAAAGGTTTTGTACTCGTGGATTACTCTTAGATTACTCGTGGATTACTCTTAGATTACTCGAAGATTACTCGTGGATTACTCGTGGATTGCTCGTGGATTGCTCGTGGATTACTCGTAGAAGAGGAAAGGTCTGATGCTGTGCTCTGGGCGGTCCTGTTCGCCGTGGTACACAGGGGATTTGGGAAATATGACTAGGTTGATGCCGTGTGTTCACAGAGGCCCTAAAAAGGAAAGGTTTTGTACTCGTGGATTACTCGTAGATTACTCGTGGATTACTCGTAGAAGAGGAAAGGTTTGATGCTGTGCTCTGGGCGGTCCTGTTCGCCGTGGTACACAGAGGATTTGGGAAATATGACTAGGTTGATGCTGTGTGTTCACGGAGGCTCTAAAAAGGAAAGGATTTGTACTCGTAGATTACTCGTGGATTACTCGTAGAAGAGGAAAGGTCTGATGCTGTGTTAGACACAGGGGTTCTAAAAGGTAGGAATAATTTTATGTTATTATTTTGTGACTTGGTATGCGAGCTGATGAGGAGGTGGTTTGGATTGGAGTTGTGTCCAATCCCACTTCTGATGACGGAGACGCTGCTCCAGTATGGTCCAGCTGGTCGTCCGCGATATCTGCACTGATGACGTCACAGCTGTCTTCATTATGGTGATGACTCATGACCGTCGGCAAAACATAAACCGAGTCAAAGAAACATTAAATAAGCCAAAGAAACACCAAGAACGTTGTCACTGTCGTTTATTCCGCACCAAACAAATCTGGTTTTTACAGTAGGTCCGAACGGTGCGGCAGCTCGAGCCAGACTGACTGCCGTAGAGCGCGCCGCCCGTATTTATGCAAAACACAGCCGCGCGCAAGCTACCTCGCCACTAAGAGTGTTTTGCTTTTACGCGTCTTGTTGTTTTTACAATCAATTGATTAATGACCTTGTTGACCTTAAAATAATGAATCAACGCCTAATTAGCTAATAATTCACTTAAAACTGAAACAAAACATTGTGATTTCAAGTAGCTCCGGCGTCTTGCTGACACCAATGTCGCCATTGCGCCGATATATATCATTGTATATCATGAAAATACCATGATTGAATAATGACTAAAAATGTGATATAAAAATTCTGAAATTAACGTTCCTACTGATAAAAAGATTTGGGCAAGATAATATTTTTAATCGATAGCAGACGTGATTATCATGTTCAAGGATTATGTTTTAAAGCGTGTTAGACAGACATCATTCACGTGGGAAGGTTTTAGGGTTCCGTTTTGCAAACCATAAAACTAAACCGTTGACAGCCGTCACAGCTCAGTTAGTAGCACAGCCTTCTGCGCTGTAGGTGGTGGGTTCGATCCCTACTGAGAACAAACATATATGTGATGAACATAGGTGTTTGTAATATGTAATATTATGGTTCTGTAATATGTATTAACAAAAAATAAATCTAGATGTAATTCTATTAGTCATTTGGTTTCCCTTGTACAAGCTATGCTTAGTTTCGGGCTAGATGACGTGTAAAAATGTTCACAGATATTTATATTTATTAATTTTTGATTTTTCCCTTTGGGTACGGAACCCAAAACAAGGAAACGCCTCAGAACGATTGACGAAGAGATGAGAGCCTTGTCAACGATTACTCCAAATTTAGACCGTTTATGTTTAATTAAACAGGCTCATGTTTCGCATTAAATACCTTTTCTGCAATTTAATGTTTAGGTTTGTTGATTAATAATAAATACCTACTGTTTTGTTAATTAACAATAATTGTTGATTAATATTACTTAAAAACTGTTTTTTTCATTTATGGTGTACCTCCAAAAATTTTCATTTTCCAAGATAGTGTAGGTACCTTGAACGCAAAAAGTTTGTATATTTATGATTTTTCTATGTATAATAAAAAATATCTATATGTATGTTATGTATTGTATTATGTATATCAGTCATCTAGAACCCATAACACAAGCTCTGCTTAGCTTGGGGCTAGATGATGCTGTGTGGATTGTCCAGCATTATTATTATTACAGATGATAAAAAAAAATTGAGCGAGAAAGCAAAGTTTGGTAAAGAACGTCATATTGATAGATAATTTTATATCTGTAACCGTCATGCATCACGTTCGAAGATAAAACACGTACACGGAACCCGATCAATTTCTTGTAGTTTACATAACAGTGTGAAACATGTTCTGGCATAAAACATGCCACAATTTCTCGATAGCTCAAAGAAAGGCGGCTAGATCACTTCTTCGTATCTAAAACAATTATGAGAAGCTTTGTCCTAACTGATTGACTGACATAATAGACAGCGCACAGCCTAAACCTCGGGTCGTAGAGAATCGATGAAACTTTCAAAGTAGGTTTTTCTTGGTTCGTAGATGTAATTAAGAAAGGAATTCGCGAAGTTCAACCTCTAAACGGGTATCGTTTGGGGTCGATGTTTGTATAAAAATAACTTCACGCGAAAGAATTCGCGCGCGTTTCTCTAATCTAATATATATTATGTAATCTGTGACCGCTGTCACAGCTATGAGTTCTTAGTAGCTCTGCCTTCTGCGCTGTAGGCAGTAGGTTCGATCTAGTAAATAATGTCACTGATTGTCATAACAAAATAAAAGCTCTCTTCTCAAGTACGACGTATTTTTTGCGACGACCCTATATCTAGGGGTATCATTGATCGAAGGTTAAGTGTTACATTTTGAACAGTGTGGAGTGTCACAGCTTGGCTTCAAATTTAAGCTGTGACGAAAGCGAAGGTACAAAAATAATACGAGATATAAGCCACAAATTTTACGGTGAGACGTGAAAGCTTCTCTTGGCAGCTTATTATGTAAATTGGACGCATGAAAATAGACTTTAACTATCTATACATAAAAGCTAGATTAGATCATGTTCCTATGGAATAAGCGTTTAAATGTTTTAGTGAGCATATGTGCCTACTACATGTACATATGCTCACTAAAATTTATATTAAACTAATGGAATTACGAAGTTATAATATGCGAAACGGTAAAATATACAGTTTTTAGCGCGCTATGCCGTAAGTAATGCAGTTATTAAAAAATAGGGGTATTAGTTCACATTTGACAATCGATCTGGCGCGGCGGACGAATGGCTTCCTGCAAAACAGGATGTTACGGGTTCGTTTCCCGTCTTGGCAAAAATGTTTGCGAACCACTCAGTCTCTAGAGCTGAGTGTCAATGGTTTATTCTGACGAATAGTGGTCTATATAGATACCAATTTAGGCTATGCTTTGTCTATCACTCAGTCAGTCAATCAAGATAAAGACTGGTCCCACAGTTTAGTTAGTAGCAGCTCTGGCTTTTGTACTGTAGGCTGTGGGTTCGATCCCCACCGAGGTACATAAAAATAATAATAATAAATATGTGTGTCAGAGTGCTTTAATGCATATAAATAAAAACGGTATCTAAATATTTTATCAGCCATCTGGTTCCTATAAATAGTCAAAATACGCTTAATTTGGGAATATTATTTATTTTTCCAATTTAGATTTTTACTACAAATTTCAACCACAAACAAACCACGCTTTAATCAACCTCTATTTTTACTTCAAGGACTCGAAAAACCAACTATCTTTAATTCTAAATAAGTATTGGTAATTTGACGTCGACAAGGACAAATAGAAACTGTTAATAGATTTTACGGTCAAGGCTAAGTCGCAATGAATTATAACATTAATTCTTGTATTTCTAGATATAAAAGTAATCCTACTAATATTATAAACGCGAAAGTTTGTAAGTATGGATGGATGGATGGATGTTTGTTACTCTTTCACGCTATAACCAGTAGACCGATTTAGATGAAATTTGGAATAAACATAGATTATAGCTTGGATTAACATATAGGCTACTTTTTATTCCGAAAAAATAACGGGAACGGGAAGAAAAATGTTGTATTTGTATTATATTTGTATCTATCCATCCATCCATACTTACAAACTTTCGCGTTTATAATAGTAGGATTAATTTGTAATAGCCTAAAGCTTCAATTATTTTAATAGTACCAACACTTCACTCACTAAGCCTTGTGCCTTTTCCAAGAAGTAGGTAATGCTCCACTCGCGTCGCGTGCTATACTCCTATGAATAAAGCTACTTTCTAAACGACGCGATACGGATGTGACAGTGACACATCTGCCCAATCACTCTTGCTTTGCTAAACGTGATACCCCTTGAGACGCACGTTCAAATTACTGGCATGACAAACTTGAATTAAGTTCAAATCAGTTTGTTTCGGCGGAACCATGACGACAAGTAAGGAATACTGAACCGACAAACATTTATTGTTTGCTGCACATAAGTTTTTCTTAGATTAGATTTGAACACAAAATATACACCCAACATTGACGACAGATGTGGCGCGGCGGGCGAATGTCCGCTTGCGACGCAGGAGGATGCGGGTTTGATTCCCGCCTTGGGATAAATGTTTGTACGATCTGCAAATATTTATTCCGGGTGTTTTAACCGGCCATGTGCGAGTCTATATTTTTACACAAACTTCAACCCTCGTAGTACCTCTATAGGGCTTGAATTCCTTACTCCACTACGCACCAAGACAAATCTACCCTGAAAATTTCAAGTCTTACAGTTGATTAGGCTGTGTGATGTCAATGTTATTTAGTCAGACAGTCAGTCAGTCGGTCAGTCAGTCAGTCAGTCAGCCAGTTCTTAAATTTTATTTGAAAAAAAAAATCATGTTTTATAATTTAAAACTCAAGTCATGAAGTGAAACAGGTCTAATGCAGGTAGAATGCTGTAATTTGTACATGTGGTGCATTAGCCGGGAATGTATATAATTGAACTTTTCCTGGTAATTACACCTGAACCTTATACGTGTACCAAGAATACCAAGAAAAGGAGAAAGCACATATTAGTTCGAGCTGTGTGTGGTTTGGATTAAAATTACAGTAATAAGAAATTTTTCAAAGCTTAGTTCTATAACAAAGCGTCTTAGTATTGAGATTGAGCAAAAAATGCTTTTGTCCGTTTCCCAGTCTGTCTGTCTGTTTTCACCTACATGTCTGTATGTTTTCATCTAAAGGTGTCGCGCGTTTCAATTGATTTTGACAAAAATTGGTATATAAATTTCTTAATTTATTGAAATTTTTTAGTCGTTTGTTTATCGACGCATTTTAATCAATTTTCTATGCAAGATGCTGCGAAAAAAATCTAAAAGCGGAGAGTGGAAGCGGAAAGGGAGAAAAGATTGCTATAGCGTTGTATATGGAGGGATTTATGAGTAGTTTGGTTCCAAAACTCTAAAATGGCTTTGTCAGGTCAGGGGAAGGGGGAAAGTGTCGGTTACTTTATGTTTATAGGGGCTCGTGAGGTCTACTGTACTCACAGAACCAGAAGTTATTTGCCATTTCAACTGGGTGCGGAATACAATACTTCGTTCGATGATTGATATTGGGCGACGTAGAGAGCAAACCAGCTAAGCTCAGCTAAGTGCCGTGCGTATTTTATAGACCTAAACCCGCACTTTACGCACGCTTTTCCGTGACCTAAATAGCCTTTTTTTACACCGTGCGAAAATCAATCGCCTAACTGTCAATATAACCTAATGTCAACCTAAATGTCATTTGAAGCTTGAAAATTTTCCAGAGATATGTCACATGTGCTATAAACTATTATAGTCTTATATATAACTTTTTCCCGAACCATAACTCAATAGTATATATAATGTCTCTCAATCGAACACTGTTGAATTTTTGGCGGCTTTTGATAACACGCGCGCCGTTCACGCTTGTGACATTCTCGTTGATTTGAAAAATACTATCCAGCGCATACCTTGTATGAAACGTACGTGTATCGCGAGACATGTGTTTCACACGCACCGCGGCAGTGAACGCCTCGCAACGCCTGTTCATGACTTTCAAGGTTCATAAATTACGCAGAACAAGTTTCATTAAATTTTATTGCACTGCCATAGTATCTTCCTATCGTCGTTCCTATTCTCTAAACTATGTAGGTAGTAAATTTTACTGGAGAAAGTATATTGCATTGTCAAGTTTGATGTTTTAAAGAGAAGAGTGAATAGGTATCTTTTAGAAGATTCGTTTTCTGTCATCTTTGGAAGCAACATTGTATTTCCAGTTTTATTATTTTTCTTGTGTTATTTTAAGTTCTGATGTGTAATTTTGATGGTTAAAAAATGATATTCTAATAACTACAAATTCCTGAGGTCTTAGCATAAGTGTGAATAGTTGAAATTAAAGTATGTTATGTGGCATCCTGATTTGAACGAAAATTTTCAGCTAGTCAGCTAGTAGCTACTAAAATACAAACATTTAAATAAATTTATATAAAGAAAAGAACGCGCTCTTACACCAGAAAATATCAACCATTTTCTTTCGTGCATGCGTATAATCAAAAGTTATCAATAAAGATACGAAACTAATAAGTAATTTTATATCAGTATAATGATTATAAAACAAATATACCTCCATTAGCTGAGAGCCCATAGTTTAATATTTGTTACGCAGGCATACTGTAATCATATTGAAAAAAATAAAATTGAAACGTTAAAAAATTCAAGTTAAAACTCGGTGATAAAACAAAAAAGTTGACAGGAAATAAAATTATTTTTAAATTTATAGTAACAATTTACAATTATGCATTTTAAAGTGTTTTTATCTATTCTCGTGCTGTTTACAGTGAATATTGAATGTGCCAGAATATTAGGAGTATACCCAACACCATCTATCAGTCACCAAGTGGTTTTCAGAGCACTAACCCTGGAGCTAGTTAAAAGAGGACATGAAGTGGTAGTCATCACACCAGACCCTGCATTCCGGGACGCCAAGCCTCCAACAAACTTAACTGAGATCGATACAGGCTTGTCTTACAAGCTTATGCTAGAAAGTTTTTATGACGAAAACGTTTTAGCCTTATTTAAACGTGGAGCTATCATTGATCTTATATCAATGATTAAAATAGATCCAAGTGCTATGGTCAAACTAGGACAGGACACGTTGACTTTTCAAGAAGTAAAGGATTTTATAGCGGATAAAAGCCAAAAGTTTGATTTAGTGATTGTTGAAGCATTAACCTATTCGTCTTTGATATTCAGCCATTTATACAAAGCGCCTGCAATTTTGTTTTCATCGTTGTATGGCACTGCAGATAACTTCATGAGTGTTGGAGCGGTGAGCAGACATCCAGTACTACATCCTCACCTATTCCGATATAAATTTAGAGATCTTTCACTTTGGGAAATGATTCAAGAGCTTAAAAACGAATGGGATCTTTATTGCTATGATACACTAGTTGAGGAGATAGAAAATGATTTTCTGAAGTCTGAATTTGGGGTCAACGCTCCAACAGTGCACGAGTTAAAAGATTATGTGGAGCTATTATTTACAAACGCACATCCGATCTTTGATGGAAACCGGCCCGTACCTCCTAGTGTAGTGCAATTGGGAGCACTCCATTTAAATCCTATAAAACCACTACCACAGGTATGTTTACTTTATATTGTAAAATGAAAATTACGGCTTGAAAACATAAAGTGCAAAATGCGAATCAAGAAACGGTTCAACGTAAATCTGTTCGGTTTTTCGAGATGGGCGGTAATGGACAAGTCCAAAACCACGCGAATCAAAGAAAAGTGGTGAAAAGAGTCATGCCCGTGATTTATTACTACTAAATAACTAGTGTTATTAGATACGAATCAGAGTATTACGTGGGGTTATTACAACATACAAATTCTTTGCCCAGGATCTACAAGCCTACTTGGACAATTCAACTCGTGGAGTGATCTATGTCAGCTTAGGCACCAACGTCCGTCCTAGCATGATGGACAAGGACTTCCTAGATGAGTTCCTGAACGCCTTTGAAGCCCTACCTTATGACATCATGTGGAAGTTCGATGGAGACAGCCTGGAGAGGAAACCAAATAATTTGAGGGTTCAAAAGTGGTTTCCTCAGCGGGACTTACTAGGTAAGTCACCCATCACCATTGCATTTAAGTTTCATAATAATAAGTTGAATTTGGTTTGTTTCCTTTTCTACAAAAAAAACAGCAAGTTTTTTGTAGACAGAATTGATATTATCATTTTGTTATGAAATAAAAAAATTAAATACATTAATTTAACATACATTATATTCTTTAAACTTATAGGTATCCAAGTAGTGGAATAGTACTATATAATTATACTTAATACTTTTACAACGGATTTCCGCAAATTTTTATCATCAAAGATGATTATAAGTTGGAAATAATAAGCCGGTATAATTGAGTGTTGCCACTTGAAATCCGATTATCCACACTTTTATTATATAATTAGCTTTGTTAGTAAAAACTCACTCAAATCAGAATGGTTATCACTTGATGGATAAGGAGAATTATTTTGTGAACACATTACATAATATTTTGATAAATCAATTTAGGAAGAACACCCTAGAGTCTAGAGTTTTGTGTGTTTAGTAATAGTCTAGCTAGAGACTAGACTATTACTAGACTAGATGAAAGCTTTTTTTATCATGCTGGTTCCGTCAAATTATCTCAGTTTATTGTTATGCAAGAGGCTAAAATGACCTATACACGAGGTAGTTTATCCACCTGGCTTAGATATTATTATTCTGAGAGTGAAACTCACGGATCGCGTGTACAACAGTATACTATGCTCCAAGATTCAAATCACTGATTTCGGTCAGCATGCAGGTAAATTGAAGTGCGATTGAGCTGACCATGTTTGCCGCATGTCGGATGCGCTATGGGATAAATCCACTACAGATTAGACGCCTAAAATGGAAAAAGATCTAGTGGCAGACTGCGGCGATAATGGTGGCACGAAATAGATGCCTACCAAAAGGACTGGTCGATAGCAGCCCATATAAAAAACGACTGCAGAGCAGTGGGACACTTAGGCTCTTAATAATAATAATTATTATTATGTCCAGCAGTAGGCTGTAACGTGTAATAGATAAGTGTTTATCAGAATAATTTATTTCAGGACACCCAAATATAAAACTATTTATCACACAAGGCGGTCTTCAGTCTACTGACGAAGCTATTGATGCCGAGCTCCCTATGGTAGGAATACCATTCCTTGGAGACCAGTGGTACAATGTCAACAAATACATAGAATTTGAAATCGGTGTCGGAGTGGATGCTGAAACGATGACAGCTGATAAACTGGTGAAAGCGGCATTAAAAGTGATTGGAGATGACAGGTATAAACTGGATATACTTTGAGTTTGAATATCTGCAACCTTGTTTGCTTGGTCTTATTTTCCACTTTTCACGATTAAAGTCGTGATGCTATTTTTTTCTTTTCCTTAGAAACCTATATTTATACGTGAAAAATACATCAAAACCAAAAATACCTAATTTCCATTTTTTTTGGTTCACAGTTACAAAAAGAACATCGCGAAACTACGCGCAGTGATGCGTGACCAGCCTGAGCGACCCCTGGACCGAGCAGTCTGGTGGACCGAGTACGTCATCCGCCACGGACGATCCAAACGACTCCTCCCTCGCTCTGCTCTCATGTCTTGGAGCGAGTACCTTATGGTCGATGTACTTATATACATAGCACTAGGAGTTTTATTAGTTATCACAGTAGTCTTTGTAACGATATTCTATGTAATTCGTTTATTCGTGACTAATAAGTCAAAGTTGAAGCAAGCGTGATACTGGTAATATTTTTATCAGATAAATAGAAGAGAATATTTTTTTTTTAACCTACTGTGTCCCACTGCTGGGCAAAGGTCTCCCCCAAAATCCTCCACTGGTCCCGGTTCTTGGCGGATAAAATAGATATTGTCAAAGTTAAATAAGTGGGTTTTTAGTTTGTAAAAAGACTTGTTTTAAATCAGTTTAATCTCTATTAATATTTAAGTTTAAGAAACTTGGATGACATTATGGTGCTATATAAACACTAGGAGTAGTAATAACCACCACAGTAACCGCTATAACGCTGTTCTATTTTATTCGATTACTTGTGAACAATAAGTTAAAGGTGAAACAAGCTTGAGGAAATGATATTTAAATAAAAATGTTGTTATAGTTGAATACTATTTGTTATTAAAATACTTTTAATTAAATTATTTCTTATTATTAGTTTAAGTTCTAAAATAAGCTTAATCTGAATCCCAATTTAGTTATCTACACGAAATTTATTAATACAGTTTTTTAGCAAGTAATTTTTTTAAATTTATTTTTTACTAACTGTACCGTGCCCACTTCGTTAAACGGTACAAATCTTTAAAAAATTTGGCTTTTCTGTACAATAATATGTGTGTTTTATACTTATAAACCTCCTTCTTGAATTATTTTAACAATAAAATAAATAAAAAAATTTGAGAAGTAGTACAATTACACCTTACAAATGTTCTTCAGCAATGAATTGTAAGAATACGAAGCAAGCGTTAATAACATACAAGCTATAAAGCTATGTTCAAGCAAGAAGGCAACATACTACAACTACTGCCATCTAACGTGGGTCTAAAGAAGCAGACCCACCTCGTTCTTTCATTACAATCGTACATGCATTCATTCATCTCATTCATTCTGGATAGTATCACAGAGTACTTTTTTATAGACGGAAATAGAGGGGAATCTTGACACCCAATCAGGGCGCAGCCCAGTGGCGCCGCGATTGCTTAGCGATTAGTAAACCAAACTTTTCATGGTACCGACCACCCTGCCCCGCCCCCTTTGCCCACCCGGCCCCTTTATCCTACTGAGATTAGTACTATTTACCTATTTTCATTGTCACTATACATTAATACAAATACAAACAATGCTTTTACGTAGGTAAATAATTTATTTAGATATTCGCAGACATATATTTGATACAATACCGTCTCATGGAAGTATGAATATACTTAAGTGTAAAGAAAGCTTATATAAACTGTTGCTAAGTGTATTTAATCATTTTGTAAGTACAAAATAAACAAATAAACTTTTATTTGTTTATTTTGTACTTACAAAATGATTAAATACACTATTTTATGTAAGTATTACATTTTTATAATAAAATGGCTTAGTTCTTATCTATTTTATGGATGGCAATGCAACTGAGTTGTGTGCTTCTACCAATGATTAAATTAAGTTCAGTAGTTACATTATGTTAAAGATGACAAAAACAAAATAATCAGTCGGAAATAATAACAAATTAACCTAACCGTAATTAACAATAGCCGAATAATACAGTAAAATACCTACACCAGAATAGAATAGAATAAATATTTATTCAACACACAACACACATAAATACATCACAGCAGGTGCCTACACTTCTAATACGATAAAACACTTAACTAAACCTACCCCACCTATCTCACAAATACTTAAAGTAGATATACATTATCAACGACATGTTTTAACATTTTATTGAATTGATTTTAATTTCTGTAAGTATTTGTATTTGACATTCATTGTAATATTTTTGTATTCAATTTTTGTTCATGTTGCATGTGACGTTTTAAGAGCCATCTCCATTTGCACACCAACACGGTATTTTGCATGTTGCGTCTCATTTATTTATTTACAATATTTGTCATCTATTTACACACATGTCTAAGTAAATAAATTATCTTTATCTTCATTTTAAAGGAGGTTGGGTAGGCGGCACCACACTGTCCCAAGTATTCCTGTGTGAACATGGGTTGAATAGGTCCCATCTCAGCATAATGCCGCTCCACATCGCAACCCAATGTGAGGTGACGCTGATTTTCATATAGAGCCTGAGTGCGGGTGACTACACGCACGATGTGAAATTACTATTATACCTACAACAAGTAACCTAGCAACCTATGTACAAACACAAATTAAAAAAAACAAGACGAATGAAAACCTTAATTCTATACAAACTCTTACTTAATTAAATCTACGCAAAATATCGATTTACTAAATTAAGCCTACTAAACTATCTAAAGGATCTAACACCAATGTCAAAACAGTTTGTTACACCTAGGTACAGTCAGCTGCACTAGAATGTATACAACTTGTAACTTTCACAACGATATTACAGCAAAACAATGAAATCTTAGACCTCAAAAACGACAAAGTCATGAAATTAGTTGACGACCCTACTTATTTTTGGAATAATTATTATATAAATATTTTGAGCACCGCTATGAAACCATTTTGAAAGTTACAAACTGTATACATTCTAGTGCAGCTGACTATACCTACTAACTAACTAAGATGTTTTGAATCGAAACGGGATATGTACCATAATTTTTGAGTATGATTGTTTCTCGATATTTCGGCACAGTTGCATGCGCCATGATCACGGATCGAAATGTTAAACTGTCAGTCAAACTCAAAAATCATGTTATTTAGTTTCTATCCAAAATATGATAGTTTAAAAAGTCATATAGCCTTAAGATAGTAAGTGTTATGATTTTCCCATATACAACCCTAACATTCAGTAACACCGTTTAAGGGGTTGTTTTGAAAAACCCTTTATCATCATCATTATTTACAGATTGTAGAAGTCCACTGCGTCTGCAAGCGCAAGCGTCCGTGTTTGTTTCCAAGAAGAACGATTTTGAGCCATTTCCGTCCACTGAATTTCCACGATCCTAACAATGTCGTCACACCATCGGGTAGGAGGGCGTCCTACGCTTCGTGTTTCAGTTTGTGGTCTTCACTCTCGAGAACCTTTATTCTCCAGCCGTTGTCGTATCTACGAGCTATATGGCTTGCCCTTTGCTACTAAACTACAGATTTCCTAATTTATGATTCTATTTTGTAGTGAAACTATCAGTATAGCTCTCTCCATAACCTATTGTGTTCTTTGGGCTTGTATATGAGACCAAGAGTTAGCGACCACGTCTCAGTTCCATAAGTCATCACTGATAACACGCACTGATTATAGACTTTCGTCTTGAGGCTTTACGGTATCTTCTATAACTTCGATGATATCCCTCCACACATGTACCGGCACGGATGCGACGTGAGCATTTGTCATGATTTTCATCTTATGTCCATTTTAAGATCCACCTGTTGGGAGACAATATTAAGGTTTCTGAGTATTGTTCCTAGGTCTTCCAGCGATTCTGCCATGATGACTTTATCGTCGCCAAGTCAAAGGTGAGTTATGGATTCGCCATTGATGTTAATGCCGTACCCATTCCATATTTGAAGCAACAGTTGCGCTGAACACCTGACTGGCAAATTTTACATTTATTTTGCCAAGTTTTAGAGTATAATATGGGCGTTTGTCGATTTGGGAACTGGCCACACCTTTATATCCAAGATTTTGCTAGTGGAATAATTGCAGATCCATCCAGATAATTCCCCTTTGTGCGTTTCTTCTTCAATTTCAAATTTCAAGCTCTTGCTGAGTAAATTATTTCTGATTCCTTTTAATAGAGGAGGATCGTACAGTGGCACTACTTTTGCGTTATGTACTAAGAATACAAATGATCTTTCGAAGTTTCTTCTCTTCTTCTTCTTCTTAGGTACCTCTGAACTCATTTATAATATTATTACTTTTATTTGTTTTGCCAGCTTCAGCCTTATAGAGGCGCCAGATGAAAACGAGTAAGAAATTGTCTGTTGTGTATATTTTCCATTAGTCACAAAACCAGTTACTTTATATTTCCTCTCATTGTATGTCACATTTGTTTGCAGTGATATTTCGTCATTATAGTAAAATGCATAACTCTCCCTTTCTCTTCATTGTGATCGCTTTTGCTTACAACAGAGCAAAAGTATTTTCAATTCAATAGCTTCATTAGACTTTAAGGGGATGATGGAAGGGTAAATATTTTTCTTAAAAATCTGTAGGCCTTTTAAGGCTTTGCTCGAGTATTGTCAGGGTCATAATTTTTTAGTTGATGTTGAAGCACCTTCCTTTTTCTTTTTTTTCTCGTTCTCTGAACTGTAACAGAGTTAGCACTTTCGCCGATTTTGGCAGATGTTCTTCAGTTTTTTCTTTTTCTTCGTTGGTCATTCTGTTTTCTTGCACCCGTTGTTTTAAAAATATTCTTTGCAGTGTGAGCTGAAAATAAAAAAATCCGTTTATTAATAATAATTGATCGAGAGCGAAGCGATCGAACACCTCTGTGAACAACTTGGGCGAGTTTGTATGAGTTCAATGGCTTCGTAGTTCTTTTTAGAGTTCCGTACCCAAAGTAAAACGTAAGGTATAACGGGACCCTATTACTAATATACTCCGCTGTATGTCTGTCTATCTGTCCGTCTGTCACCAGGCTGTATCTCATGAACCGTGAAGAGTTGAAATTTTCACAGATGATGCATTTCTGTTGCCGCTATAACAACAAATACTAAAAAACAAAATAAAATAAATATTTAAGGGGCTTTTACAGCAGACGTGATGTTTTTGCCGTTTTTATTATAAATAATGGTACGGCACCCTAAGTACGCGAGTCCGACTCGCACTTGGCCGATTTTTTTTATACTACTACTGATAGAACAATTATATGGCCCACCTGATGTAAAGTGGTAACCCTAATCCACAACAAAGCCTCGCCTTACAGATCACGCACATTAGGTACGTGCCCTACGATGCACTACCCTACGTCCACCAACCTGAGGCATACTGGTGTTAAGCCTCATGTGCCTGTAATTCCAGTTCAGCGTAGATTGAATGTAATTGACGCTTGACACTTTTTTTACCATATAGTTTTTATATTTACGTATATAGGCCAACTCAACATAAAAAAAATTTGAGATCTCGGTTCCCAGAAAACTACTCGTATATTTAGGAATAGACACGCTTTAAGAACAGAGTTTACTCACAGAGGATAACATAATTTACAGTTAGTGTGTACACACAAACGTACACAAAAAAGTGCACTAATTTAAGTCATGTTCCTGTAATTAAACATAATATTTACACAGCAAACATAATATTTTTTTAACTTACCAATATTTTCTATTTCACTACACAGAACACTGCACTGAGTCGTCACTTCAGTCTTAGCAGGTACATCTCTATCTGAAAATTATATTAAGCATTCAATTAACCACTAAATAACTGAAATAAATAACCCTAAAATAACAAAGCATTGCCTCGCAGGTCACATTAGGAACACTATAATAATATTAATGCTGGACAACCCACACAGCATCATCTAGCCCCAAGCTAAGCAGAGCTTGTCTTATGGGTACTAGATGACTGATATACATAGTACAATACATTACATACATAGATATTTTTTATTATGCATAGAAAATACCCAGAACACCCGGAATAAATATTTGCAGATTGTACAAACATTTATCCCAAGGCGGGAATCGAACCCGCAACCTCCTGCGTCGCAGGCGGATGTTCGCCCGCCGCGCCACATCGGTCGTCAATATGCCCTGTTTGTGTTGAGCAAACAGAGGCATACAGGTGTTAAAGTCATGTGTGGAAAAAGATATTACTGGATAATATTTCTTTCTTAAAGAACAGAGTTTACTTACAGAGGATAACATAATTTACAGTTTGTGTGTACAAAGTGTACTGGTTTGAGTCATGTGCCTGTGATTAAACATAATATTTACACAGCAAACATAATATTTTTTTAACTTACCAATATTTTATATTTCACTGCAGAGTCGTTGCTTTAGGCTTAGCAGGTACATCTTTATCTGGAAATTATATTAAGCATTCAATTAATCACTAAATAACCCTAAAATAAATAACACTAAATAACCCTACGGCTGGACATAGACCTCCACAAAATTTGTGGAGATTAGCCATAGTTGCCACCCTTGGCAAGCAAATTGGTTACCGCAGTGTCGGGTTTTAGTACTCAGAAAATGCATTCTGCTTATCTCCTTCTGCGGTTCCTTAGTCGCTTCATATAACATTCATGGGAATGGAGGGTTCATATTTGAAGCAAGGCCTCCTCGGCCTGATTTACTAAATAAATTAAAATTCAGTAAATCATATAAGAAAGTAATTTTGTATGAGCTAGGATTCTATCACGTTTTAATAATAATAATACTATAGGAAACTACATAGGAAATTATAAAGTAGGGTCCAACAGTCATTGCCCAACTGCACGGTTATTGACCGCTGATTCATAAATAGGAATTTCAACAATATAATTGTATTACTCTATTATGGAGATCCAGATGGCTCTAGGGCCCTGAGACCAGAGAGTTGAGACCATCATAAATGCAAATAACTTTTGATCTGTGGAACTACAAATTAAAAGAATAGTGTTTAGGGGATTTACAAAATATCTACTAAATCTAGACATACATTCCAAATCTCTAGCTCGATGGACCTAGAGTTTTGATGCCAATATTAATAAATTTTAAAACCCAACCTGGACGACCTAGGAACATTGCGAGGGCAAACGGATAGTCTTTGGGTTACCTATGTCAGTGACTTAAGTTCCTCTCCGGTTACGATATCTCCGATTCGATCTCGTAAGTAAAGGAGCTAGCTAAAGGGGCCAAAGTAATATTAGCATACAAAAGTTATTTACACACCTTTGTTCCGGTTCCTGAACAACCTGGGACACAGCACAGCCAGTATACCCTACCGAACATTGGAAACACTTCACAGCACTCGAATAGTTAGATCGGAACACTTATTATTTATCAATTTCGAAAAAATACGAAATAAAAAAGAAAATGCCCGACCCAGTCGGTCGGCCATTTTAAAAAAGTACTCGGTAAAGTGTTGCCAGCACGTGTTCGCGTGTTCCCAAAAAACCCAATTTGCTAGGGGCCGATTTAACTGCAAAGGCCGAATTTCAAATAATTAGTAAAAAAATCGCACAAATTCCTAATCATTATTCACACAATAGATACTGTCACACAATACATAAGTCAGCATTATAATTATAAAAAACTTACTGCTATCAATGGCGTAGAGTGTATATCGGCCACTTACGGCCAACCCAAACATTACGGCCACTTAACTCTATTGGCCCTTTTTGTTAGTTTTCAGTACCTCTGTAGATCGTAAAAATAAAGTATCTAGTCTCGATATCTAGGCTCCCTAACACATCCAGCAGTAGCAATTACATCCTGCGGCTGGTGGCCCCGAAAAGGTGATACCTACTGCTACATCTGACAGTACAGAGGAAGTGTGCTAGTGTGAATGAATTTATTGCTGTAATATTCCATGCAACATTGGAAAGGCCAACTAGGGGGCCGATTCTACTGAAAGGCCGCCGAGATGATCGAAAGCCTGAAAATCGGCAACCGAGGGGCCGAGCTGGCAACGCTGATCGGTGAACCTGACCGACAAATGTTGCTTACTAAATTGTAGTGTTGCAAGTATTTAAACAGATATCCACCTATATCGTGAAAGGTGAAACTCTGCACAGCGGCTATTTGTACCATACTTTTTTTTTTAAGATGGAACACCCTGGATAGTATTAATGTAGGTAGGTAAACGCTATAGTTCAGATCACAAATAATTTTATTGATGCAAGGCCTTAGGATAATCTCAAAACGCATCGATAGCGAGTTCTATTTTTGCCTGTGGCGCCATCTAGTTCTGTTTAACAGAAACCTATAATAAATGCATTTATTTCATGCAACTAGACTCTTTAGAACGTGAAATCAAACCATTCCGACCTCTCAAAGTGTGTCAGCACTTTTTATAAACTAAACAGCAGAATTAAGTAGGTACACATTATTCCAAAAGAAACACTAAGCAATGAGAGGGGATCATATGAACTAACAACAACTAGCAAAAAACTAAAAATAACTAGCAAAAACTAACAGTTACTAACAAAACTAACAATACTAACAATACTAACAATACTTAACAATACTAACAATACTAACAATACTTAACAATACTAACAATACTAAGGCATATCTTGCACAAGTGGACTGTAACACTTCAATTTATGATGGTTTCAATACCAATAAACTAATTAAACTTACAACTAACTTATTCTAATTCTTATTCTATTCTTCTTCTGTGGGTAGTAAGCACAATTTGTGAATAGGCCTTTTGACCACAGAGTTCTTACATTTTAAGGTAACTACTCGAACTAATCCATCCGCACCCGGATGTACTTCGATTACTTTACCCATCAACCATTTTGTGGGTGGCAATCTTTCATCCTTAACTAAGACTATATCACCTACTTTGAGGTTGGTTTGAATACTTGTCCATTTCTGACGTTTCTGTAAATTTACTAAATATTCTTGGCTCCACTGCCGCCAGAACGACTGCAATTTCTTTTGTAAGTAAATCCATCTTTTGTTATAAGGTATATAAGTTTCATCTAGATTCTCTTCAGGAACTACTATGGGATTTTCTCCTATCAAAAAATGCCCAGGCGTTAGAGCAACGGTGGTGCCATCTTTCTCATTTTCTAAGGATGTCAATGGACGAGAATTCAAACAACTTTCTATTTGACATAACAATGTTGAATATTCTTCATAAGTTAATTTAGTGTCTCCTAAGACACGGTTTAAGTGTCGCTTTAATGACTTTATGTTGGCTTCCCAAAGGCCGCCCATGTGCGGTGCTCCAGCAGGATTAAATTGCCACTCTGTCCCATCTTGTGCCAACAATTCTGCTATTTCTATAGGTATGTTACTTAAGCTTTTATCTACTAAAATCTCAAGTTCCTTAGTGGCACCTATGAAATTTGTGCCACAATCACTTAGAAGCTTCTTACAGTGTCCTCTGCGTGCCGTGAACCGGCGGAAAGCAGCTAGGAAGCACTCGGTACTAAGACTGGTAACAAGTTCTATATGAACTGCTTTTGTGACAGAACAAATGAACAATGCAATATAGGCCTTTTGAGTCCTATTAGATCCACGTCCACTAAACAACTTTAAGATTATGGGTCCAGCAAAATCGATACCACTAACTAAGAATGGTCTTTGTGGAGTGACTCGATCTTTGGGTAAGTTTCCCATTAACTGATTTAAAGGTTTGTTTGAATTTCGACAACAAGAAATACATTCTTTAATGATTTTTTTTATTATATGTTTGACTCCAATAATGTGAAACTTGTTTCTAATATGATTTAGCATTAGCTGCACTCCACCATGAAGGGTTTTGAAGTGTGCTTCCTTTACAATCAGGTAAGCCAATCGACTACTTTTAGCTAAGATTACAGGATGTTTGGTTTCTTTACTGCAATAAGCGTTTTGAATACGACCGCCTACTTTTAAAATGTGATCATCATCAACGAATGGATTTAGATTTTTTATATGATTTTTGTCTATGTTTTCAGATTCCTGTGACAGTCGTATCAAACGGCCTAATGCTTGTTGCCTCTCCGTGGAATTTAGGTGAAGAGTATATTCAGGTAAGTTTTCCGTTCTAGTTTTACATTTACATTTGTTAATAAATCTTAAGCAATAACTGATCACTCGTATAAGTTTATTAAGACTAGAGTATTTATGAGTAATGTCAATTTCTTTACTTAAGTCTTGTACTACTACACTACATTGCACTTTCACTTGAGATCTTTTCTCATCCTCAGTGTCATTAACTATTTCACTTATGTCTTTTACAGGTATTTCGCGATGTTCCCGGGGCCATGGCGGGCCGTTCCACCACAACTCGTGTGACTGCAGCTCAAGCGGACAGATTCCGCGGGAAGCTACATCTGCTGGGTTGTCCTGCGACGCGACGTGATGCCATCTGCTTGGATCTATTCTGTTGGTTATCTCAGTCACTCTGTTTGCCACGAAAGTGTTCCAATAGCTTGAAGGTCGTTGTAACCAAGCTAAAACTATGGTTGCATCTGTCCAGGCGTGAATGTATTTAGCTGGGATGTTGAGCACACTTTTGATTCGATCCATAAGCTTTGCTAGTAGGACTGCACCACATAGTTCTAATCTTGGCGTGGAGATCTTCTTGAGTGGTGCTACTTTGGTTTTAGCTTCTATCATAGTGACTTTGATTGTGTCACGTAGTATTGTGCGGCAATACACTACTGCGGAGTATGCTGCGTCTGACGCATCCGAGAACCCGTGTAGTTCAACGGTAACTATATTATCTGTCATACCTATCCATCTATCAAGTTCTATTACTGGCATGGAACATAAGTTTTTACGAAATCTTAACCATTCCGTCTCTATTGTTTCAGGAATTGGATCATCCCAGTCCAAGCTCTGTTCCCACAACTGCTGCAGAAAAATCTTGGCTTTGACGACTATTGGAGCTAACCAACCAGCGGGGTCGTATAACTTGGCTACATCTTGCAAGATTTTTCGTTTTGTTGGTTTTGTGTTTCTCGCTTCTTCATCTTCATCTATAAGATCGAAATTGAGCTCAAACTTATCGGATTCATCATTCCAATTAATGCCCAATATTTTTCGCTTTCCTAGCGTTAAAGTTTCTATGAATGGACAGTTCGATGCCCATTTGTGTAGCTCAAAACCTCCCTTTGATAGAAGTTCAGTCAGTTTCGTTTTTAATTCTATGACTTTATCAGTGGTAGGGGCTCCTGATAAAAGATCATCTACGTAGAAGTCGGATGAAAGGGCATTGATGACTTCTTCTGGAAAGTTTTCCTTTTCATCAGCTGCTAATTGCTTTAGAGTTAATAGCCATGTATGGTGCACATGAGGTGCCGTATGTCACAGTGGTTAATCGGTAGTGTTTAATTGGTTCATCAAAACTCCATCTCCAAACTATTCTTTGAAAATCTCTATTTTTCTCTTCTATGTTTATTTGTCTATACATTTGGCGGATGTCTCCCACTAGAACCTTGGCGTGTCTTCTCCATCTCAATGTTGTGTCTCTTATGTCGCTTTGTAGCGTGGGCCCGATCAGGATGTTGTCATTTAACGACTTGCCATTACTAGTTTTGGCCGAAGCGTCGAAGACAACGCGAAGTTTGGTGGTAAGATGCTGCTCGTTGATCACTCATTGGTGGGCATGCTTTCGGTTGAAACAAGCTCCATGTGATTTTGGTCTAAGTAGTCTTGCATGAATTCTAAGTATCTATTGTGTAAGTGTGGAAGCGTTTTAAATTTTCGTTCCGTTGCGCTTAATCTTTTCAGAGCTATGGACAATGATTCTCCAAGGTCTGGAGGGTTAACCAAGAAAGGTATTTGCAATTCATATCTTCCTTCTAATATTCTTTTGTGTGTTGTTTTGTAATGCTTTTCACATTTCTTTTCATCGTTAGTCATAATCCTTTTTTCTGTTGCAGGTTCTTCGAGTTCCCAGAATCTACGGAGAGCTGTATCTATTTCTATTTTTGCGTGATGGGCAAATACCGTGGTTTGTTGGTTGTCATTTTTGATACTATTTCCGGATATCAGCCATCCTAGTGAAGTTTGTTGTGCCACCAGTGAGTTTCTTTCGTTTCTTTGAACCAACACGCCTTGTTGAATAATGTCTGCGAAGATTTCAGCTCCTAAGAGAATATCCACGCGACCTGGCTGAGTAAAGGTATGGTCCGCTAGTTGTAAACTATTTAGCTGTGGCCAATCTACTGAAGTTACACGCTGAGGGATATATGAAGTCAATGTTCTCAGTACATACGCAGTGACTTTGATTCTATTTTTTGGATTGTGTATTGACATTATTTCAAACTCCACAAGTGCTTTAGTGACTGTGTTGTTTGCACTAACGCCTACTATGTTTCCTTGAATAGGTTCTTTTTTAAGACCCAACTCTTGACACGCCCCTTCGGTGATCAGTGATGCTTGGGATCCTTGATCGACAAGGGCACGAAGGGTGTGAATACTATGGTTTCTATGTGATTGTACTGCGACAAGAGCAGTTGCTAGGATTACTGAAGATGTATCTATGGATGTCTTCATGGTGATACTATTTATACTATCTATGTTTTTTGATTCTATGAATGGTTTCTGAACACTGTTGTTGTTTTCTATGTTTTCTACCGTTGCTATGTTGACAATCTGCTGGTTGTGAGAGTTTTGAGTGGGTGGGGTGTTTGCGCTAGGTCCTGCTGGCACGCTATACCCATGAAGTAGGGTATGATGCTTGCGACCACATTTTCTACAGTTGGATAAAGTGCATTCTATTGCTGTATGACCTTTCTTTAGACAGTTAAAGCACATGCGATTTTTTTGAATGTACTGCTGTCGCTCAGTTACTTCTAGTTGATTAAACTTTTGGCATGAATAAATCTTGTGATTACCATTACAGTACACACAGCAAATAGATGAAGTCTCGCAGGTAGTAGCAGAGAAACTTTTAATACTGCTTGCATTTCTATTAGAATGTTGGGTGTCTCTGCCCTTTACTGCTTCTAAGGTTCTAAACCGCAGCTCCAAGAAATCCGACAAATCTTTCCAAGTTGGTAGTCTATCTAGAGTTTCAATGCGTTGTTCAAAAAGTTGATGTGATTCAGTGTCTAGTTTCTGTATGATTATGTAAACTATTATGTCATCCCACTTGTCTGTTGGAATATTTATGCCTTGCAGCGAAGTCAAGCATTCCGATGTAACATCTAATATTTCCCTTATATGTTTCGGTGATTCAGTAGTGATTTTTCTTTGATTTAGTAATCTCGCTATAAAAGCATTGACAATATGTCTACGATTGTTATACCTTCGTTTCAAAGTTTCCCACATGATTACATAACTAGCATCTGTGACAGGAATTTGTTTCACTAAATGTTCTGCTTCACCCTGCAGACTAGCTTTGAGGTATTGGCATTTGTTCACATTACTTAGCGAATCATTCTCATTTATTAACGAGTTAAACATATCATGAAACGAAATCCAATCTTTATAATCACCCGTAAATTTTGGGATTTGTATTGGTGGTAATTTTACTTTGCATGTTGGATTTTGCGGATTTATGTTAGTTTTTATTTCTTTCGGTACTGGTTTTATTTTGTCATCAAGGTCATTTGCTTTTTCTTTAATCATAGTTTTTAGTTCTAAGTATGTTTCCAAACAATCATCACCCACATCATCTTTGAAGTAACTCATTTGCGACCTTTTGTCTTCAGAAGTAGCTGCCAAGGTATCATGGTTTTTTTGAAATGTTATCCAGTAAGATTCTAATATTTCCAAACGTGTTTCCAAGTATGCCTTTGTGATGCGCTCTTTTGGACTTTTCTTAAAATTTTCTAATAGTTTTATGATAAGATTATAATTCTCTTGCTGTCTATTTTGTAGTTCTTCCATCTTAATTAATGGATTTTATTAAGTAGTATTATTTCCCTTGAAGTTACTAAGTTAAGAATTATTAAAATTTTCTAAGTCCAAATTTCTGATAATTTTTCTAAGTCTTTTTGCACTGAAAATTTTCTAAGTCCAAATTTCTAATATTTTTTCTAAGTTGTTTTACACTGTATTTTTTTCTAAGTCTTTTACACCGCATGAAATTTTTCTAAGTCTTTTTACACACCAAAATTTTTCTAAGTCTTTTTTACATACCAATTATGGAGTCCTTTTAATCCAACACAAACCGTATTTTTATTTTTTACTCACTATTTTTTTACACTCACTCACTGTTACTCAATTACTCACTCACGACTAGATCTATCCGGCATAGAAGGACCAATGGATAGTATTAATGTAGGTAGGTAAACGCTATAGTTCAGATCACAAATAATTTTATTGATGCAAGGCCTTAGGATAATCTCAAAACGCATCGATAGCGAGTTCTATTTTTGCCTGTGGCGCCATCTAGTTCTGTTTAACAGAAACCTATAATAAATGCATTTATTTCATGCAACTAGACTCTTTAGAACGTGAAATCAAACCACATTCAAAATTTCATTATATTCACTCATTCGCTCACTTTCGTTACCGCACATACTGTTACAATTTTACTGAATTTACAATAAAATACGTTATAATCGAATTAAAACACGAACAATTCATTGAAGACGCCCTGGCTACCTCCTTACAAGTAGGAACCCAAGCATAGGCTCAAAACAAGCTATATGGACACAGAAAATAATATATATGAACAATACATACAATAGTACGTAAATAATAAAATATATACCTCAAAAATTTGTTTTTTTCTTCAGCATTTTTGCACAAGAGTAATGACATAGACTCGGCCTAAAAAGCTAAAAATAGCATAGTATCAAAGATACAAAAGTTACAAGTCATCATTAAAGTTTATAATTGTTATCAGTATGTTTATAATAACTAAATCTCTTGGCTTAATGCTGGCTTATTTTTCAACAGCAACATAGTTCAAAAAATATTTTAATCATTACGATTACGATTTTTAATTATACGAATAAATTAAAATGATTAAAATATTTTTTAACTTTTTGATCCGTAATTACTTCAGAATTTACTACTGAGCAAAAAATTCCGAAAAGGAATGATATGAGGTAGTAGTTATTTCGTCAGACTATGCATTCAGGGATGCAAGGCCTCCAGAAAACTATACTGAGATCGATACAGGCTCATCTTACAAACTTATGCAAGAGATAGTCTTGGGCGGTCAAGCTGTATTCACAGTAAAACGAGGCGTTATAATGGATCTTATATCAATGTCTAAAATGGAACCAAGTTTTTTAATTAAATTAGGACACGAAATATTTGCTGTTTAATTTCATATTTATGGGCATTTTTACTCAACGTCATCTAGCCCCAAACCAAGCAAAGCTTGTTTTATGGAAACGAGATGGTTGATAGAATACTTTTTTTTCGTGAATACGTACTTAAAATACAATAAACATCTATGTTCATTACACAAATCTTTGTCCTCGGTGGCAATCGAACCCACAATCTACCGTAGCAAGCTGAGCTACTACTAACTGAGCTATGGGGTCAGTCTAATATATTAACGATTATTTCAAAAAAAAATTATGTGGTATTTACTAACCATTTGGGAGGTAAATACACTTCTAATAGCTGTAGCAGGATATTTTTTGATTCTAGATAAACACAAGAACAAAAGTAAAAAAATAAATAAACACAAATGCGCACAAAAATTTGCTTCCTAGAGGTTTCTACTTACATCTAATAATAGTGTTCCGACAGTACGCGGTAAAACTATAAAATTCTATAAAATATGTACAATAAATACATGATAGTCAGTACTAAAAATCAAAAGGTTGATGAAAAGGTAGGCTACCGCTTTTAACATTTTGGTTCAACAGTAATGACGTAATTCAACCTCATTTTCAAAACCGATGTATCATTCAGGATATAAAATTTACAAGTCATCATTAAGATACAATTATTAATCCTTATCAGTTTGTTTATCAAAAATGAAGTGTCGTGCTTTGCTGTTAGTTTGTATCTTACTGACAGTTGTGCAGCTACGTAGTATAAAAAGTAATTGTAGTTTTAAAACATAACATTTAAACAACCGTGTAAAAACAATTACTAAAAATATGACAATGTTTCAATATAATGTAGTTCTAACCATTTTCGTGTTGTTAACGGTAAAAATTGAATGTGCCAGAATATTAGGAGTATACCCAACACCATCTATCAGTCACCAAGTGGTTTTCAGAGCACTAACCCTGGAACTAGTTAAAAGAGGACATGAAGTGGTAGTCATCACACCAGACCCTGCATTCCGGGACGCCAAGCCTCCAACAAACTTAACTGAGATCGATACAGGCTTGTCTTACAAGTTTATGCTAGAAGTTCTCCATGACGAAAAACTTTTATCCTCAATAAAACGAGGCGCTATCATGGATCTTATATCAATGATTAAAGTTGATCCAAGTTCTATGGTCAAATTAGGACAAAATATGTTCACTTTCCAAGAAGTGAAGGATTTAATCGCGGATAAAAGTCAAAAGTTCGATTTGGTGATTACTGAAGCACTAACTTATTCGTCTTTGATATTTAGTCATTTATACAAAGCACCTGCAATATTGTTTTCATCGTTGTATGGCACTGTAGATAACTTCATGAGTGTTGGAGCGGTGAGCAGACATCCAGTACTACATCCTCACATGTTCCGATACAAATTCAGAGATCTTTCATTTTGGGAAATGATTCAAGAGCTTAAAAACGAGTGGGATCTTTATTGTAATGATATAGTGGTTGAGGAGATAGAAAGTGATTTTCTGAAGTCTGAATTTGGGGCCAACACTCCAACAGTGCACGAGTTAAAAGATTATGTGGAGCTATTATTTACAAACGCACATCCAATTTTCGATGGAAACCGGCCCGTACCTCCTAGTGTAGTGCAATTGGGAGCACTGCATTTAAATCCTATAAAACCACTACCACAGGTATGTTTACTTTATATTGTGTAATGTAAATTATTATAGCTTGAAAACATAAAGGTCAAAGAAATGCGAATGAAGGAACGGTTCAACGTTTAAATCTATATAAAAAAAAAGAAAGAAGAAGTAACGTCTTAACCGCCACATCCACATATCTACTCCAGATTCTTTGTAGATGTCTAATGGGTGTAGTCAGAGGTACGTCAAATATTATATTTTGAACACACCTACATCTTATAGTAGTTGGTATTCCATACATAACAGATTGCAAGCTCATCGCCGCTGCTTAAACACTAACAGGTTTCCTCACAGTGTTTTCTTCAGACGTTTGAGCACTGACATTGCACACATTTGTTTTTCGATAAAAACCCAGTGGCGCATGACCGGATTCAAACCTGCGACCTTAGGTTCCAAAGGTGGGGTCACTCACACTAGACCAGCAGTGAGACTAGACAACCACATGAATGAGTCATCTGGTTTGTAAACCTATATCTATACCGATTATAAGATTTTTTGTCCTGACTGGACGCAGACTTGCCGGGTATATTCGTTTTTTTTCGAATTTTTAGCTTTATATATGTCTTTAGATCAATTATCAGTCGGGAATAACTAGAGTTCTTAGATACAAATCAGAGTATTGCGTGGGGTTTTTACAGCTTCCAAATTCTTTATCCAGGATTTACAAGCCTACTTGGACAATTCAACTCGTGGAGTGATCTATGTCAGCTTAGGCACCAACGTCCGCCCTAGCATGATGGACAAGGACTTTCTAGATGAGTTCTTGAACGCCTTTGAAGCCCTACCTTATGACATCATGTGGAAGTTCGATGGAGACAGCCTGGAGAGGAAACCAAATAATTTGAGGGTTCAAAAGTGGTTTCCTCAGCGGGACTTACTTGGTAAGCCACCCATCACCATTGCGTAAGTAGCGGAATAGTACTATATACTTTTACAACGGATTTCCGCAAGGTCACACCTGAATTAATTAACTATCTTGATGATTATAAGTTGGAAATAATCAGTCAATATAATTGAGGTTTGCTACTTGAAATCCAATTATCTAACACTTTAAATATATAATTAGCTTTGTTAATAAGAACTCACTCTAATCAAAATTGTTATCACTTGATTGATAAGGAAAATTATTATCTATCAATCAACAAATTGGATACATTGCATAATTTTTTGGATGGAATGGATAAATAAATTTGGGAAGAATACCCTAGAGTCTAGTGTGTTGTGTGACTAGTAATAGTATCAGCAGTATAGTAAACGTGGCTATTCGTATATTTTTTTTCAGTATCAGTAATAGATTAGTTTTTAGCAGAATAATTTATTTCAGGACACCCAAATATAAAACTATTCATCACACAAGGCGGTCTTCAGTCTACTGACGAAGCTATTGATGCCGAGCTTCCTATGGTAGGAATACCATTCCTTGGAGACCAGTGGTTCAATGTCGACAAATATATTGAGCTTGAAATCGGTATCGGAGTGGATGCTGAAACAATGACAGCTGATAAACTGGTGAAAGCGGCATTAAAAGTGATTGGAGATGACAGGTATAAACTGGAAAATATATACTTTAAGCCAAATTATAAAAGTAAATTGAAATGACAATACACTAACAAAGATCATGGATAGGTCCTAAGCACATACATATAGTTTTTATATTGAAAGCGTCGACAAAGAAAGGAACTCAAAACTAAATGCAATTTATGCTGAAGAAATTTCTAGTGTGGTTGTATATAATGTTAGTGACCTAGCCTAGATACGCTGCCTACGTATAATTTTATAAATAAAGACTACGCAAGTAATGATTCTCTTATCATCTTCCTGGCCTTATCCTACTTAATGTGGGATCAGCACAGTATTTTTTTTTCTAATACTTTTCTTTATCAGTCGTTATACCTGTACTCACTTCTTTCTTAACCATTTCTTCTTTCAAAAAATTCATTCATTTTACTATGATCTACTTTTACCTACATATCCATCCACATTCATATTGATCACTTTCCTGGTATCATACATTTTATTCCTCCAATGGCTAGCTTATTGCTTCTCAATCTTTCCGTCACTAGCGCTACTTGAACTTGAACACCGTCTTGAACTTGCCCTAATTGTACTTATTTTGCGTCTTTTCCGTTCTAGTAACAACACACATCCATCGCAACATTTGCATCTCTGCCGCATGTTCACTAATTAAAGTTATTGAACTATGCTCTTTTGTCACATTATATTTTTAAACCATGCCTAAGCATGCAGTGAAAAGCAGATCAAGCAAAAAAGCTACAACATATATTCAACATTTTTGTTATACTATATGGAAAAAATATATGGACTACATTACCTGAAAAATAAATAAAAACTAAATAATACCCAACTTTTTTTTGTTTTGGGCCACAGTTACAAAAAGAACATCGCAAAACTACGCGCAGTGATGCGTGACCAGCCTGAGCGACCCCTGGACCGAGCAGTCTGGTGGACCGAGTACGTCATCCGCCACGGACGATCCAAACGACTCCTCCCTCGCTCTGCTCTTATGTCTTGGAACGAGTATCTTATGGTCGATGTATTTATTTATATAGCACTAGGAGTTGTAATAACCACCACAGTTACCGCTATAGCGCTGTTCTATTTGATTCGTTTACTTGTGAATTATAAGTTAAAGGTCAAACAAGCTTGAGGAAATGATATTTTTATAAGAATTTTGTCATAGGTCAATATTGTTTATTATTGTTTAGGAAAACTTAGAAAACATTTTTGTCAAATGATCTCTCTTTTATTATAAAGTACTAAAATTATAAGCTTGATGTGAACCCCAATTTAGTTTAGTTAATTCTTGTAGGCATGACATTCGTTAGTAGTCTTTTAACAAGTGTTTTTTTTTTAATGAATACGTTCATTTATCATTGGAAGTGGTTATATCAGCTTTATTTGTTTACTTTTATTCGTTATTTATAAATTTAAGGTGATAATAAGCGTGAAATACGCTATGGTTTAATACCAAATTTGTGCTATATGTAATCAACAACATATTAGGCTCCTAAGGCGTAGCCATCACTTTATCAAGGGGAGAGTTGTGAGCGCAAACCATGTTCGGGGTAAAACTTTAAGCACCATAAAATTAATAAATGAAATAAAAAGTTTTGTGAAGTTGAACTTATAACAAGGCATAAGTCTTGCTATCAATGTATTTGTGTTTACTGTTTTATAATTGACTAAGTTAAATTAATTGTTTGTTACAAAAATGCACTTTTCTTGTACTGAGTTTAATCTAAAACCCAGTTTTAAACCAGAACAGATATTTTTTTTTGCAGCATGAAATTATGACTACTTTAAAGGATGTTTCTTTGTTAATAAATAAGTTTTTTTAAGCAACTTATTTTCATGTTGCTAACGTAAAGAAAAAAAGGTAACACTACAAAAACGCGCGTTGGATATAGATTTTAATTAGTTTTTGCCTCCAACATTTTTTCACAACAGTAAATAAAATAAATAGCATCAAACTTTAATCCGCAAGCACGGTAGATATCCCCTCCAATCTCTTGGTACTAAATACCTACTCGAGATTCTTTGGGGATGTCTTAGGGTTCAGTCAGAGGTACGTTCAGATAGTACATTTGGAACGTACTTACATTTTGCAGTAGTTAGTATTCCATACGTGACAGGTTGCAAGCCCATCGCCGTTGCTAGAATATTAACTGGCTTCCTCACGACGTTTTCCTTCGCCGTTTGAGAATACTGGCATTACGCACATAATTTTTTCGAATAGAAAAACCCATTCGTACAAGACCAGATTTGAACCTATGACCTTACGATCAGAAGGCGGGGTAGACCACCGGTGCACAACAGTAATGACGAACATTTAGCCCAAAAAGTAAGTAGGTACAGGCATAGTGTTAAAGATACAATATTTACAAGTCATCGTTATAATTCATAATCTTTATCAGTTTATTATAAAAGAATTGATAAAGATTATAATTAAATCTCTTGGTCTACTGATAGTCTATATTTCATTGACTGTTGTATAGCTACCTAGTTCAAAAAAATATTGCGACAATAAAAATTTACGAACTTCGATGTAGTATTTATTGAAATAAAACTTGCCAAATAAAATTAGCAATGTTGTGACTTAAAGTGTTTCTGACAAGTCTTGCGTTGTGTACTTTGAAAATTGAATATGCCAAAATATTGGGAGTATACCCGACACCATCATCAATCATCCCATCCATCAGTCACCAAGTGGTATTCAGAGCGTTTACCCTGGAACTGGTTAAGAGAGGACATGAAGTTGTAGTGATCACGCCAGACCCTGCATTCCGGGATACCAAACCTCCAGAAAACTTAACTGAGATCGATACAGGATACAGGATTGGATAAGTGAACAATATAAGCCCTAGATTCTTGAAACAAAATTAGATAAGAAAACCACAAATCAGTTCAAGGCCGAATCAATTTATTGAGTTGAGATTATTTTTAAATTGCCTTTTATTTAGTTTTGGTTAGCACGTAGCAAACAAAACGTGGCCATAATTTGTTTGTAAACGAGATTATAAAACCTTTTAAAACTCTACCCGAATTGAAACCCACCTTTATTCATTGTTTTGGTTCACAGTTACAAAAAGAACATCGCGAAACTACGCGCAGTGATGCGTGACCAGCCTGAGCAACCCCTGGACCGAGCAGTTTGGTGGACCGAGTACGTCATCCGCCACGGACGATCCAAACGACTCCTCCCTCGCTCTGCTCTCATGTCTTGGAGCGAGTACCTCATGATTGATGTACTTATATACATATCACTAGGAGTTCTATTAGTTATCACAGTAGTCGTTGTAACGATATTCTATGTACTCACGTATGAACGAAGGTTCATGCGTGAGTAATAAGTCAAAGTTGAAGCAAGCGTGATACCGATAATATTTTTATGAGATAAATAGATATTGTCAAAGTGAAATAAGTGGGTCTTTAGTTTATAAAAAGACTGGTTTTAAATCAGTTTAATCTCTATTAATATTTAAGCTTAAGAAACTTGTACATAGGTACATTATAATGTTACCAATTGAATCAAAAAGTGATTAGAAAAACTTGTTGTAGTTTGATTTTTATATTTAGTATAAATCTGCGTGACCAGATGTTTCAATCGCTCTACCCATCGACAGCTAGGATATAATTTTGCAATGTCTGTACTATTCTGTATGTAGAAGCGTAGCGTATGCTGTCATTTAAATAGCTATTGTACAAATATTAAGTTCTTGGAATGATTGCCTTAGCATGGTTTTGTCTTATATTCAGTTAGATTGGCACCACACCGGAGCTTCGTTATTTACATTTTTATTATTTTGTAAAAGGATCATGTAAAAAAACGGTAGGAACCAAGCCGTAAGGTTCTTGCCGGTTCTTTTAAGCTTGCACAAATATTTGTCCTCGGTGAGGACCGAATCTACAACCTACAGCACAGAAAGCAGAGCTACTACTAACTGAGATGGTAGGCCAGTCAATAAGTATACATACTGGTTAAATGTTATATCCATTTTAGTGAGCATTTTTTCAAATCGTATAAAGATATAGGTATAGATATCGATAAAAAAAATGGTTAATCATGTCATGGTTTTTGCTTTTTACGCTAAGGTACCTGGAATCCTGGATCCAGAGGTCTCTGGTGTCGATAGGCGGTAGTTCAGTCTCAGTTGATGCTGCGGAGTGCTGAGGAGTCCCGCGGGGTCCAAGAAACCTCCTCCAGGTAGCACGACGACCTGCTAACAAAGTTTTATTAAACCTTCTTTCTGAGGATGGAGAGAGTAGCATTTTAAAAAGGCTTGTGCACACACAGAAGTGAGTCCCAGTGAGTCAAATAGGTTTGTTTTATGACAGCCCCCTTAAATATTTATTTAATTTTGTTTTTTAGTATTTGTTGTTAAAGAGGCAACAAAAATACATTATCTGTGTAAATTTCAACTCTCTTACTATCACGATTCGTGAGATACAACCTGGTGACAGACGGGCAGACATACAGACAGCGGAGTCTTACAAATAGGATTCCGTTTAGCCTTTGGGTGCGAAATCCTAAAAACGTGAATTAGCCCTCATATTTTGACTTTATCACTTCATTGGACTGGATTCTTTTTATTTATACAAAGTAGTTCGATACTAGCACTATCTTTTTCAGGGAATTAAATAAATAAACAGAAAATAGCTACATAATATACGTACAATTATAAAAAAATATATAAGTTTGACAAAACAATAAAACTTTCTTCGGATCATGAAATAACCAACGATGTGTAGGAACACTCGTCCACAGATAGAACGTAGTCTTATTAAATCGAACTTTTAATCTTATAATCCAGTTTAATCGGACGCGGTTCGTTGCCAACCGATTTAATTATTGTCTCTCCGCTCTGTTAAAATGACGCTTTTATTTCAAAATTGGATCAGCATTTTCAGGATTTCAATTTTGAACTGTTTGTCAGAGAAATTGATTGTAGGTTGGATCATTGATTGCTAAGTAGCGAGCGAGAAGATAAGAAAAACATTTGCTAGATAAGTTTTTCTTAGTTTAAGACTAGGGGCGTCTTTTGAAATTCCACCAACTTTTTTTACACTTAGTAATCAATGGGCTTAAAGATAATAATTTATAAAATATACCGGATGTAATAAGATCATTTTCGAATACTTCATCAGGAACGTGTCAAGTTACCTACAACAGATTACCACTTGGCTGACAATCAAATACATGTAAAGTAATATGAGTTTGCGTGCAGTGGGCGACGACCGCGCGGTGGCGGTGACCACGAGTTCAACGCACTGGTCAGATGATCACGATTTTCTTTAGATTGCTGTCTTTGGTAATTTGTCATTTTTACACGTTTTTTAATAAGGTAGTTAAATACTTGTCATGATTTTATAAATGTTAAATAATTATTGTATATATTTTTTAGATTTTAATTTATCAGTCTATTTGTAATTTTAAAAGACAAATAAATTCATTTATCTTCTAAATCATGGTCTAAATCATGGTCTTTCAGTTTTTGGAAGTAATCTTATTACATGGTATATGGTTCTAGCGCCATCAAATATATTGATGTTCATTAATTGTGGCCACATAATAATATTGTATGCTAATGTAGGTCAGAGGTGCGACCAAATTAGTCTTGGGAAAGACAGGTTTATGCGGCTTCTGATTACATTATTCTTTGTTGCCCTAATTAGTGTTTTTAAGCATCGTTAGTACCTACTCCGTGAACTACTAATGAAAATGTAAGCAAAACAACAATGAAAAATGTAAATCCGGTTTTGGTTTTATGGTACCTATGTACATTATAAAATATAATAGTTTTTATGAGCTGTGAGTGTTATAGGTTTAATTATATATTTTTTTATGCTAATAACCTTTTAAAACATGATGTACGTTTTAGCTAGCATCACGTTTTAAGAGAACTGAACTTTGAAATACAGTAATTGCACTCACAACACAACACAATACTCAGATTTTGGTAGAATAAACTTTCTGACTAAAGATTAAAAACGTTTTCATATCGGCCTTTCTGCTAAATTTTCTCAATATTAAAAAGACATCAAAATTAAAATCATCTATCATCTGCTGAAGCTACCAAACAAAATTCGTATCTCAAAGCCCACTTCAAACAACCACCAACATAAAATTCCATGTAATTACCCACCTATTAAACTTTATAGCAAAACTTATAGCTAGAGCTGTAACTAGAACTTAGTGAGGGGGGGATGTGAACCCCAAATGCATCTTTTTTACAACTTCCTGATGGAACAAGCAGATAGTCCAACTGATGTTAAGTGGTTATCGCCTAGAGCAAAAAATTGCCTCGCAGGTCACACTCGTTAGGAACGTGCCCTACGATGCACTCCTCTACGTCCATCAACCTGAGGCATAAAAGTGTAAGCCTCATGTGCTTGTAATTTCACCGGCACTCACTTCCTTCAAACCGAAACACAACAAGCAGCTTGGCGGTAGAAATAGGCATGATGGTAGTACTTCCCCGGACGAGTCCTTAACTAAAAACTCTACTACTACTAACATCTGACTGATAGGCGCAAAGCAGTGTAGCGTAGCAGTACAAGCTAATATTAATAGGCAAGGAAACTGGCCAGGCAAAGTTTTGCTATAAGTGATGGAACTTAACATCAGGTGGAATATCTGCTTGTACCATAAGTATGTCGTATAAAAACCAAAAAGCACCCAAGAAAAAAACTACCCCTGACGCTGCATTATCCGGGAATTCCCTAGCTACGGCCCTGTCAAAAGCACTAAACAAGTGCTATATCGCAACATTTAACTAAATTTAACGCGGTATTACCAGCGCTTCGTTTAATCGCAGACTGTTGCTCCTCAAATGAATACGAAATTCGTTCGTAATTTTCGTAAATTGCCACTGTAATTATAATAAATGTAAAATTGCGTCTATCTTCCTGTTTGCTACATTTTTCTGACGGAACCGCTGATTCAATCTTGATGATAAGATTTATTTACCTTAGGCTTCAATCAAGGATGCCCCTAGATGACGGGTCACATATAAAATCATAGCAAAAAGCTGTCCGCGTGAATACGGTATATACTTAGACAGCTACATTTGTTTACTAGCGGAGTGAGAAAACAAATGAAAAACAATTCTTAGTTCAACCTAATTACAACCACGTCACCTAGTAATAATGTCACTAATTGTCAAACTAAATAAGAGCTCACTTGAGAAGTGAGCTCTTAGTGACTTACGAGGCAATACTTTGTTATAAGCGATGTTAACCACTTAACATCAGGTGAGTCATCTGCTTGTTTCATCAGCAAGTTATATAAAAAAACTCGCAAATATGGAGAATCCTATAACGTGACTTTATATTGCGAGAATACAATACTAATTAAGCATGCACGTATACCACATGAAACGCCATTTTTGATTTTTTTTTCATAATTTCATTTTTTTCATTTTTTCACATTCGAAAGTCGCGCTGCCGTGCTATGAAATAAAGGTAAAATGTCGGACAAAATTTATATTTAAAAAAACCTTTTTACCTTTTTTATTTAATTACTTTATTTGACAGTTTTATTTGATTTAATTGAACCACTATTAATTATTCACTCTCATAACATTTTTCGAATCCACGACCTTAGGATCGGAAGGAGGGGCCGCACCCACTCCACCGGTGCTCTTCGGTCTCTGCTTGGTTTAAAAATAGATAGCGTTTAAAAATAAAAATAAACTCCTTCAAATATATTGGTCTATTCAATCCATATAGAGTTTCTCGGCAAACATCGATTGTGAAGTCCTCACTAGAGTAACGCTGGAGTTTACTTTGATATATGAAACGTAAATGCTCTTATCAGATTAATATCTGAAGGCGTATCATACCATGTGTCAAGTTTGTATACTTATTTAATAGAAAACAATTCGCAGTAACAACTTTACCTGTTGGTAAAGTAGGGTATTCATGTTTATTTAGTATTATATCATTTATGTATTGTAGGTATTTAGGTGAAAATGTATTTGTATGAAAATTTATGTATTTATGCTGGTAATTCAATTAATAACATTAGTAATACTGGACAATCCACACAGCATCATTAAGCCCCAAGCTACGCAGAGCTTGTGTTATGTGTACTAGATGACTGATATACTTAATACAATACATAACATACATAGAATATTTTTATTATACATAGAAAATACCCAGAACATCCGGAATAAATATTTGCAGATTGTACAAACATTTGTTCCAAAGCGGGAATCGAACCCGAAATAAGAGTAGAAGACTACGAGTGTGAAAAAAATACGGAAAATAAATAAAGAGGGCTATTAACTTGAAGCGCCCACAGCTTCCTAACTACTTCCTAAGTCGTTTCTCATCGATCAAGTAAGCTAAGCAGTGTTCTTCGTGGTTACGGTTTGGATGATTGACAGCTATTTGCACTAGAAAACGGTATCAAAACCTTAAATTGCTCCACAATGACTATAAAAATTTATAATAAAATCCCTAGAGATGTAAGAGAGCTGCTTACCAGTAAATTTAAGACAAAACTCCGTAGGTGGCTCTTAGATAAGTGTTTTTATGACATAAAAGAATTTCTATAGGTAATCAATAATCAATAAATAAATTAGTTTTTAAGTTAAATAATATTACGTACGTCCGTAATGGATAAACTGTCGTTCCACCTAGTTTTTTAAGATCCTTTTGTACACAGTTTCGTCAATAATAAATTTCATTTCATTTCATTTCATTTCAAAGTAAGCTCTTAAGGTTAAACAAGTCGGTACGTTGTCCATACAAACGCTGTAAGAGCTTAATGTCTACTATTTATTAACGTGCGTCCGAAGTTAAGTTTGATACTGAATTACCGTTACGGGTAACGTACCTAGATAACGGCAAGATAATTCAGTATCAAACTTAACTTCGGACGCACGTTAATAAATTGTAGACTTTAAGCTCTTACAGTGTTTGTATGGACAACGTACCGACTTGTTTAACCTTAAACAGTAAAAATTCAAAAGCCGTGAAATTAGATAATAAATTCACTTATTTTTTGAGTTTTTTCCCTGTAAATATTAATTGTAACGCTGTAAAACTATTCTGTAAATTACGAATTGTATACATTCTAGTGCAACTGACTGTACGAAGAAGAAAATAACTTATTGCAATGTAAAACATAAAAGCAAAGACAGTTCGGTCCCCAAAGTTTCTTCTATTCCATTTGACATACTCTAAAAATCTCTAAGAATTAACAGGATAATCCTGGAACGGAACACTTTGGGGATTTCTTCAGTATAACAGAGCTGCCTATCCTGTGATTATTTTTCTATCTCCTTATTCACTAAGAAGCCGCACAAAAACTCAATACGTGGATTGAAACAAAGGAAATTGTTATGAAGTGTGAGGAAGCTTGCAAATGGCTTATTCAACAAAATCAAATACTACATTCTCTGACAGGAAAGACATATGTTTTATTGTTTTTTTTATGCTTGCCTTGTAGGTCACGCACGTTTGGCTCGTGCCCTATGATGAACTACCCTGCGTCTACCTAAAGCATACTGATGTTACGTCTCGTGTGCCAGTAATTCACTGGCATCCATTTTTCAAACCAGAATATAGCAATGTGAACATTACTGCTTGGCGGCTGAAATAGGTACGGTGGTAGTACTTCTCCCAACAAGCCCTTTCACTAAACTCTACTACTAAATCTATACCAATTATAAAAAATTTGTCCTTACTGACTGGGATATAGACAACGCACAGCCTAAACCACTGATCGTAGAGATTTGAAATTTTCAGAGTTTATTATTTTTGGTGCGTGGAGGTGAACTAAGAAAGGTACTCCCGAAATTCAACCTCTAAACGTGTACAGCGAGGGTTGAAAATAAGAAAACTTGAATAAAACTGTATGAAACTTGTATGAAAATAGCATCAAGCGGACAAAATCACGCGCATTTCGCTGGTACTGTATAAAGCCTAAAGAAATTTGCTGAAATAGCAGCAAAAACGCAACTAAGCTGCAAAAAATTCAAAGCAACTCTCGGCGTAATTTAGGCAGTGTCAACATATCTGTACCGTAGCTTCTTAGTGAATTATGGGACCGATCCCGCGTCAGCTTAGGAACTTGTACTTAGGATTAGGATTACAGTGTTGAAGTTGTCTTACAAACTTCGAGAGAAAATGTACTAAAGCTTACAAGCACTTAAATATCAACCCGTTTTCATTCGCGACTTTGTAATCTGTTTCACATATCGCACACTCAAGCAGTGTTGCCAATCTCGGCTAAGCCCCCCCCCCTCTCCCTTAGCGTCAACTCAAAATCCCCCTCTCTCCCCTTAACACTAACTCAAGATCACCCTAGACTATTTTGAACAAAATTTTTATCCTAAAAAAAGGTAACTCCTGAAAAATGCATCACAAAATTGTACCCCTAGTGCATGCCTTTTAAAATATGGCCCCTAAATATATTCCTTTTCATCTAACTAATCCCTAAAATTAGGGGCAAGCCCCTAAATTTTATGGAAGGAAATATATATAAATTTGTATTTTTTATATATTAATGTAGTGTCGTAGTAGTATTTGTAACGTAAAAAAATATGTATAAGCTTGTTTTTTTTAAATGTAGTATCAAAATAGTTTTTTTTTTCTTATAGACAAAATAGGATTTAGGTTTGATTCTCAATATGCGATGTAAGCGTTAAAAGTCTCGTACCTACACGTGAAAAGGCTTATCTATAGGTACATAACTACAGTTGAAGAAAATTGTAAGGATCTTGCGGTAATTCAACGCAAACCGAATCGGATTGGAAATCTCCTGTTCGCATTTGAAAGGAGATAAGACATTAAAAACGTAGGGAGAGAATTACGCCATATTTGCTAAATATTTCCAAAGAAATGTGGGAATCTTATTATGAAGGTTTTATTACGATTTATTGCTGCTTTAGATTTTGAAAGGTTGTTGGAATTGGATTTCGTGTTTTTTTTTCAAAATGCTAATAGCTTTGCTATTGACTGTAACCTGGCTGATTTTTTAGTGAACCTTTTGCGAATCCTAAAAGCACTAATGGAATTTTAGTTTACAGTTTTTTTTTCGATCGAGTGTATACAGAGTGTAAAATTTAGATCGGTCAGTATGTCGAAGTCAAAGTCAAAAGGCATTTATTCAGTAATATCCGCAGGGATCATCTTGAAACGTCTTAAATCTAGGTGAATGTAATAATGGTGTATGTAATAGAAAGTCTGAAACTATAAGACATACGAAGATGTTCTTACGAACCATGTCATCGATTTTAGTAACAAGAATAACTGCATTCATCTACTAAAATAAGTTAAAGAATATTAAAACAATAGGTACCCATGAGTTGGTTCTTACTACTAAGCTATCTGAGAGGATATCGACCGTGCCTGCGAATTAAGGTCATGAAGCTGTTTTCTTCCTTTTACCTGTATTACATTTAAGTTATGACGTACCTACAGGCGTCGGCTGCAGCCAACCAGGGGCCCATCCAGCACCCAGACCCTTCTGCTGGCGTGCTAGCAGCTGTACCGTCAGTGCGTACGTCAACAGCATCACGCCGAGAGGGATGTAGAACGAGATAACTGATCCGATGGCTTTGTACAACGGGTCTGGGACATTGCAGATGCCGTCAATGAGGACTGATTCTGCATTCTGTGGAACAATAAAGATTTTTGTGATACTTTACAGAAATACTTTAAAACTTAATCTATACAAATTATAAGAATCTTTGTCCTGACTGACTGACCGGGATATAGACAACGCACAGCCTAAACCACTGGTCGTAGAGACTTGACATTTTGAGGGTATCTTCGTCTTGCTGCGTAAAGGTGTATCAAGAAAGGAATTTTTAAAATTCACACCTAAACAGCAGGTGTTCAGCAGGGGTTGAAGTTTATATGAAAATAGCTTGACGCGGACGAAGTAACGTGCGTTTTACGCTTGTAATCTCTAGTAATGTATTGTTTCGCAAGTCGCGTTTGTTACACCTTTAAAACCCGAACACGCATCAAGTCGTTGGCGGTAGAAATAAACATGTTTGTTGGACTTCCCTAGTAAATCAAGGTACAATCAAGCAGTTTACTCTTTGTAAGCCAATACGTTATTTTCTGCAATACAATTCAAGTGCGATCACTAGTCTCGAGAACAATACCTCGTTATCGACGTTCGCGAATACCGAGCACAATAACATTGAGAGAATTTAATTTAAATCATCTCCCTTTGAATCGATTGTAATAGGCTTTTGTATTTTCGTAAGAAGCGGTTACCGTCATGTTACGTCCGATAAGAGAAAGAAAAGAGCGTTTTATCCGGTTGACAGACTAAATTGCCTGTAAGTATTTTTCAAAAAAATAATGTTATTTAGGAATGTGGATGAATGTAAAAGTAGAGGTAGGCCAGAGAAAAGATAAAAGGATTGCGTGAAACATGATATGAGTAAGAAGTAAGTGACCAGAGATAATAAATATTGAAAATAAATAAATATTTGTGGATATTGGTACACAACATCCAGTAATAAATTAAACATAGCTTGTATGGGATGATGAAATGAAGGATGATAGAGGAAAGTGGAAAACGAAAAAACTCCCCACCCCTTGTTGTGCTGACCCCACCTGAAGTGGGATATGGGCAGAAAAATGAAAAGGTTATTATTTAAATTATGATAATCTTTGAGAGCACTCCCCTTAGACATCCCGAAGGAATTTTGATGAGTTAATGCTACTTAGTAGGTACGCCCGATATATCTACCTGGAGATATCTATCTGTGGATTAAATTAATGAGGCTGTATCTGTTTCTGACCACACTGTTTTTTCTATGAAGAAACGTATTTGAATAAACCTTGATATTCTTGAAAAGGTTTGTCCGGGGAAGTGCTACCCCCGTAAGTATTTCGGCTACCAAGCAGTGATGCTTTCATGGCTGTGTTCTGGTTTGAAGGGTATGCGTACCGGTGGAAATACACTCACGTTGAGCTTAACATTTTTGTCCCGGATCCATTAGGTACCGCAATTGATATAACTGTTAAACAGGTGGGTAAACAGTTTGTTCCATTCTGCATTACTCGAAACTGGCATTCTGCTTATTGATGGACACTTATTCAGACCGTGGCGATTTGCAGTGTATTCCACTACCTATAGTGGAGAAGGTACAGCTCCTACCATCTGAGTTGTGAGACCAGTCCAAATGAAGTCAAATTCAAAGTCAAAAAGCATTTACTCAGTTATATCCGCAGGGATCATCTTTAAACGTGACCAACAGAACAGAATAGAAGAACAGGCAAAAAACTTACGGTTTTTACTTTCGTTTTTTGTATGATCCTTTTACAATTATGAATTATGACGGTAGCCGCGTTTTAAAGGCCAGCCTTGGTCTTTGCGAATTGCTCAAATAAACGTTTATGAGTGGTTTCATTTTCAATACAATGCTGATAGGCTTTTCGGGTAATTATTTAGTTAGTTCTTATGCCCCGTTTTGTTTTGTTGATTGCCATTATTGGGTCTTTTCTTGATAACTGCCTAGACGCCTTTATTTCGAGATAATATCAATATCCAGGTGCTTTGCTGTAATCAAAATTTAAGGCAGGTACTTTTTTTTCCAGGGCTTATTTGATCTTTTTTATACGTTTCCTGACAGTTTTGTTGATAAAAAGTAACCTGTATGTAAATTTCAGGTACAAATTATATTTACTTCGAGTTCCATCCCAATCGGTTCTGTAGTTAGAGCGTTATTGCGCCACAAATAGAATTTAATTATAACAGCAGTAAGTCATTTCTTCTACTGACACTTCTTTTTTTGAGATAAAAAAAGTAACAAGACTGGCCACCTGATGCTAAAGCTACCTTTACCTATAATAACCGCATAACCTTACTGAGCACGTTTTGTGGTACTGCACCATTTTAAACACTTTGTATAATCTATAAAATATGTATCTATCTCTACTAATTTTGAGAATCATTTTCGTGACTAACTTCTAACCTTATAGGCAACGCACAGTTTAAGCCACTGGCTGTAGATACCATGGAAGGGGTATGAAAGCACTGTTCTTTCTCTCATAGCCAGTTACGTTTAGTATATTAAAGAAGTTTTACTTCAGTGTGTGGTGCACACTCGTTTTTTTTAGGGTGTATTTATATTGGTATGTCTTCTACGTAGTAAAAAAAAATTCTTAAAACTCAATCCTTAAATGGGTGGAACTGGGATTAAAGTTTATATGAAATATAAATATGTTATACTGTATTCCAAGTATGTATTAACAAAAAAAAAGTATGTAAGTATTCTATCAGTCATCTGGTTCCCATAGTACAAGCTATGCTTAGTTTGGAACTAGATGATGTTGTTTAAAAATGTCCACAAATATTTATTTCTATTTAAAATAACTCTCACGTAGACGAATCAGCCATTATTCCACTAGTGTGCTTATAATTACCTACAAAAGCATAATAACACCGAAATTACTACCTGGCGTCAGAAATAGGCATATTCTTGTAAGTCCACATTGTCAAGTTATTAAGGCACGCTATAACAGTATTATGTTTCCAAGTTTATTGAAATGCCATTTGCAGGAAAATCATTAATTAAATTATTATTACTTTGTAAAAGGATCATACAAAAAAACGGTAGGAACCAAGCCGTAAGTTTCTTGCCGGTTCTTCTAGGCTTGATCGCGAGGAACTGGCGCTTAGATTCACCTAGATTTAAGACGTTTCAAGACGATCCCTGCGGATATTACTGAATAAATGATTTTTGACTTTGACTTTGACTTTGACAGGAATTTATATTATAATCTGTTCTGAGACTTTATCATTTCAGTTGTGTTCTCAACGTTTCAATAGAGCGATCAATCAAAACGGGTTAATTGTTTAATTCAATTCATTAGTATTCAGTTATGGGGCTGGCGGAGGACGAACTCCCACACAAAAGTACTCGTAATACAAAAACGATGATTGAAAGCTTATTATTCCTTTCATATTTATTTAGGTTTTTTTTATAAATAGTCAATAAATAAAAATAAAATAAAAAACGAGTGTGACCACACGACTGAAGTAAAACTTCTTTAATATACGAAACGTAACTGGCTATGAGACAAAGAAAAAAAACAGTGCTTTCATACCCCCTCCATGGTAGTAGTAAATGTTTAACGCAACCTTGTTGGAAGTCGCATTAGAAGTCATCATCATCATCAGCCTGTAGAAGTCCACAGCTGGACATAGGCCTCCCCCACACGTTTCCAGGAAGAACGATTCTTAGCCCTTTCCATCCATCGACTTCCCGCGGTCCTAACAATGTCGTCAGTCTATCGGGTAGGAGGACGTCCTACGCTTCGTCTTCCGGTTCGTGGTCGCCATTCGAGAACCTTTATTCCCCAACGGTTATCGGTTCTACGAGCTATATGGCCTGCCCACTGCCACTTCAACTTGCTGATTCTGAGAGCTATGTCGGTGACCTCGCATTAGAAGTATTATTTCAAAAATGTTACCTCACATAACCCCAAAGAAAAATTACTGAAATTACTCTTTTTGAAGACAAAAAGAGTAGTAAGAACTATCATCATCAAGCCTCATCACATGCATGTACTAGTGCAAATATTTTTCATGGATCTTAGCGACTTAAAAAGTACCACGGATATATTCGTTTCTTATTTTATCAATTTTCGAAACTCCACCTGACTAGCGAATAAGAAACATAAATAAGGAGGATAAATAAGCAAGTATTAAATAAAAATGACCAGCAAAATTCGTTTATAGCAACCTTTATAAACTCTCATCTATCTTCGCCAAGTGACCGTAAAATTAAAGTCTTTCTTCGTCCGTCTGAACATCGGCAAACAGCTAACCGTAAAACAGCTCATCATCATCTTCCTGCCCTTATCCCACACTAAGTGGGGTCGGCACAACAGGTTTTTTTCCTTCCACTCTCTTCTATCAGTCGTCATCTCAGTGTTCACTCCTTTCTTACTCATATCATCTTTCACGCAATCCATCCATCTTTTTTTTGGTCTTCCTCTGCTTTTATAACCAGCTTCTTTTGTAAAACAGCTGACTTACTTTATTCATTATCATTTTAACCTTAGAGACACAACAGGGTAGAATGAATAATGCAAATGGTACACCGTAAGTTTCTTGCCGGTTCTTCTAGGCTTGGTCGCGAGGAACTGGCGCTTAGATTCACCTAGATTTAAGACGTTTCAAGATGATCCCTGCGGATATTACTGAATGAATAAATGCCTTTTGACTTTGACTCCGAACAGTAAATTTATATCCATACCATTATTTAAAATGAAAGTGTTTCTGTCTGTCCATTTATCTGTCTATTGTTCTTATGATGAAATGTTGTATTATGGAGATAGCTTGCACTTCGACAATAGAATAATAAATTATTTTGTCGACTTGTTTACCTTATACCTTTTTACATCCGTATTCAAAGACCACATCATCATCCTTTTTATCTACTATAGGTTTTATTAACACTGTATACCTACCTAAACTATTTAATTTTGATATAGGTTAACAAAGTTAATTTCTTTCTTTATTTTTCTTTTTTTATCCCTACGAGAATGAGCCTGGCTTTAGTTTTTGTGACCAACGTACGAAGTCGCGAGTAACAGCTTGAACATTATATTTCCAATCCTCTAGCGTGTCAAATGGTTACCTACACTTTACTGGCGTAGAAATTCGCCACTTCCACGGCAGTGCCCGTGGCTTGAATTAAGTCCTCCCTTGTGCAGGTGGTAGGGCACAAGGGGCACAGGAGCAAATGGGGCATAGACTGGATTGGAGCTCCGCAATCGCATTCAGTCCATGAGAATATTTCCAATAGAACATCTAGACACTAAACCATTTTTCAACATAATACAAGCGGTTTCTTATCAGCTGTGGCATGATTCAACTGTTCCAAATGGAGGTAATGTAATTTAGAGGCATTGACTCTTTCGTCGACATAATACGAACCCGTAATCAGTAAAAATCACGTGATCAGTAAAATGATTTTTTTCCATACGTGACAGGTTGCAAGCCCATCGCCGCTGCTAGAATACTTGTTACTCCACATAATGTTTTCCTACACCGTATGAGAGCCCTAGTATTGAAACTTGAAGGTATTGAACTTGATATTTAAATAAATAATGCTGGACAATCCACACAGCATCATCTAGCCCCAAGCTAAGCAGAGCTTGTGTTATGGGTACTAGATGACTGATATACTTAATACAATACTATATTACATACATAGATATTTTTTTTTATTATACATAGAAAACACCCAGAACACCCGGAATAAATATTTGCAGATCGTACAAACATTTATCCCAAGGCGGGAATCGACCCCGCAACCTCCTGCGTCGCAGACGGACAATCGCCCACCACGCCACATCGGTCGTCATATTGAACACAATGATAAATCACAGTGTTCGTAGTTTATATGCCCTTACATTTTCTCATCATGTCAGATCAGAGTACCTACTGGTGATTTAGAGGGAGACTCTGCCTCATGATTCTAAAGTCACAACCTTCAAGTTTCAATACTAGGGCTCTTATACGGTGTAGGAAAACCTTATCAGGAGTAGCAAGTATTCTAGCAGCGGCGATGGGCTTGCAACCTGTCACGTATGGAATACTAACTACTGCAAAATGTGGGTATATACTAAATGTAGTATCTGGCTGGACATACCTCTGACTACCCCCCTTAGACATTGTTGAATCTGGATTGGCACTAAGAGGTCAGAGGGGATATCTACCGTGCTTGGGGATTAAAGTCGTGATGCTATCGATTGATTGATTTGATAAAATAAGATTAAACCGACTGTAGGCAAGAATTTGAATAAACCCCAAAATATTATTATACTTCTCGCTAAGTATTATTTGAATTGGGAATCCATAAAAATGTTTTTATCCTACCTCATCCCGTATTCCCAAAGCTTATAAAGATAAAAATAACTCGTATACATGGTAATTTGACCTTTATGTACGCTTACATAAAAGTAATAATATGTAATAAAATAAACAGTGATGATATACTGTCTCGTGACACTACTTGATATACAATAAAATAAAATATTAGATGTTCACATAACAAAATTATAAATAGTTTGGGCGAGTGTCCACCTGTGACGCAGGAGGTTGCGGGTTCGATTTCCACCTCGGGATAAAGGTTTGTACGATCTGCAAATATTTATTCTAGGTGTTCTGGGTATTTTCTATGTATAATAAAAAATATCTATGTACCTATGTAATGTATTAAGTATATCAGTCATCTAGTACCCATAACATAAGCTCTGCTTAGCTAGATGATGCTGTGTGGATTGTCGAGCATTATTATTATTATCCTAAAAGTTATGCCCTCGAGGGAGTTTGAATCCACGACCCTATTCTTGATACGGAAAAGCTTAGTACTGTATAAAAATATAATTAGGGTTATTTCGTCGAGTGTGATTAAGTCTCGGTAGCGCAGTTCCTCACCAGTTATTATTATTATATTATTATTATTAGTTAAGGCTTTAAGATAATACAAAACTTTGTGATTTTTTTAAAATCATGCAAGCACTATAAAATATAATAAATAACTGAGGAAATGCTTAGAATAACCAAGGTTCCCGATACATCTCTCAGAATCAGCAAGTTGAAGTGGCAGGCCATAATTATATTACCAGCAATATGAACCGAAAATTACCAGGAAAAAACATTTTGGAATACCATGAACCGTACCCAGCGTAGGACGCCCACGCACCCAATGGACTAACGTCATTGCTATGATAATGCGTCAAAAGGATGTTTCGAAAACACACCTTGATTCTTTTTAGGAATAAAATTATAATAAATATTCTTTACTCTTATAAGATACTTCATTCGCAAAAAGTTGTTTTAGAACAAATTTACTGCACTCCGATTAGAATTCAGGTAAACTCTTTTATTTCGATTTATATTTATTATTTTTATTTTTGTGGTTTCGATTCCCGCCTTGGGATAAATGTTTGTACTAATTGCAAATATTTATTTCGGGTGTTCTAGGTATTTTCCATGTACTTATAATAAAAAATATCTATGTATGTAATGTATTGTATTAAGTATAATATCAGTCATTTAGTACCCATAACACCAGTTCTGCTTAGCTTGGGGCTAGATGATGCTGTGTGGATGCATGAACCGTGTATTTCTATAGCTAGAGAGTAGAAATTTACACCGATGTATTTCTGTTGCCGCTATAAACAACATAACAATAAAAAAAAACAAAATAAAATAATTATTCCAATTAATTCTTTTCATTTTTCTTTTGACGACCGATGTGGCGCGGCGGGCGAATGTCCGCCTGCGACGCAGAGGTTGCGGGTTCGATTCCCGCCTTGGGATAAATGTTTGTACGATCTACAAATATTTATTCCGGGTGTTCTGGGTATTTCTATGTATAATAAAAAATATCTATGTATGTAATATAATATTGTATTAAGTATATCAGTCATCTAGTACCCATAACACAAGCTCTGCTTAGCTTGGGGCTAGATGATGCTGTGTGGATCGTCCGGCATTATTTGAAATGAAATGAAATGAAATTTATTATTGTCGAAACTGTGTACAAAAGGATCTTAAAAAACTAGGTGGAACGACAGTTTATCCATTACGGACGTACAATATTATTTAACTTAAAAACTAATTTATTTATTGATTATTGATTACCTATAGAAATTCTTTTATGTCATAAAAACACTTATCTAAGAGCCACCTACGGAGTTTTGTCTTAAATTTACTGGTAGGCAGCTCTCTTACATCTCTAGGGATTTTATTATAAATTTTTATAGTCATTGTGGAGCAATTTTTCCCACTGAGTGTAGTTTTGTGAGGGGGTAATATAAGCCTAGTGGGATCTCTATTTTTTACAACTGAGTTATCTTTATCTTTGTATTGGTTAAAATATGAAGCATGCTCTCTTACGAAACAGCCAATTTGAAAGATATATAAACTAGTCAGCGTTAGGATTTTATGTTTCATAAAGAGAGGCTTGCATGACTCTAATGGGCCTATTCCAAAAACGGCTCTTACACATTTTTTTTGAATAATGAAAGCTCTTTTGATGTGCGTAGAGTTACCGAAAAGCAAAAGACCATACCCCAGTACTGAGGTGACGTAGCCAAAATATGCGGTTAGTGCAGTTTGTTGACCTGATGTTCTTCTCAATCTTTTCAAGGCAAAAACGAAACGATTAAGTTTTTTGCCCATTTGCTCTATATGCGATTTCCAATTTATATGTCTGTCCAATATTATGCCAAGGAATCTTATTTCGTCAGACTTTTCTATTATTTCATTTCTACATGTCAGAGTGCTATTATATATATTATTATTAGAATTGATCTTATTATTATAATTTTGAAAATGAACATACTTAGTTTTTGAAATGTTAACCTGTAAATTATTACACTCCAGCCAATTTACAACTGATTCAGCTTCTGAGGTAAGACAGTCAATTAGAGATCCATCCTTCTTCTCATCGGCAACTACGATCGAAACATCGTCAGCAAAAAGAACACATTTGTTCTTAGTTATATTAGGCAAATCGTTTATATAAACTAGAAATAGCAACGGTCCCAGAATACTACCCTGTGGCACACCAAACTTATTAAGTTTAGCGCTAGATTTAAAAGTAGCTGATAATTTTTCATTATTATTTAAGTTTTTAACTTCTACGTATTGTTTCCGCCCAGTCAGGTAGCTTTTCAGCCAATCTAGAGCAATGCCTCTTACTCCGTACATTTCACATTTTTTAAGCAGTATATTATGGTCTACAAAGTCAAAAGCTTTGCTCATGTCAAAAAATATAACTGAAACTGGTAAACGCCTGTCAACAAAATCAACAACCTTGCGCACAAGGGCAAATGCTGCTAGTGTAGTCGACTTGTTTTTCTGAAATCCGTTCTGTTCTTCCGCTATTATGTTATACTTTTCAAGAAAGCCAGTCAAACGATGATGAATAGCTTTCTCGAAGATCTTAGCAAAAATAGGAATAAGAGTTATGGGTCTATAATTGTTTAACTCTTTGTAGCTACCTTTTTTATGTAGAGGTTTTACGACCGATAGTTTAAGTTTTTCAGGGAAAGTACCCTGAGAGATAGAGAGATTGAGGAGATATCTTAGAACAGGACAGATTATGAAAGCACATTTTTTTAATATATTGGTACTAATATTATCAAAACTGACTGATTTTGTATTCCTTAACGAACGTATTATCTTCATAACTTCAGCTTCGGTTACTGGTTGAAGAAAAATGCTGTGAGGGTTCGTTTTAATTTTAGGAAGATCTTTAAGTTTAGCATTTTTGTAAATTTTGTCTTGTTGGTTTTTGTTAGTAATATCAATAAAATAATCATTAAAGCTCTCAGCTATAAGTTGAGGTTCGGTCAGTAATTTCCCTTTATAATTTATAGAATTAATATTGTCTGGAGATCGTTCACAATCAACTTTGTCTTTAATAATATGCCAAGTTGCTCTACATTTATTTTTCGAATTTTTTAAGAAGTTATTATTAATTTTCGTTCTTGACATATTTATACATTTTCTTAAAATTACACTATATTTTTGATAAGTTATTTTCGCATTAGAAGTTTTCTCCCTATAGGAGAGGTATCTTAATTCTCTTTTACGTTTAGTAGACACTCTCAGTCCTTTTGTTATCCACTTTGCAGAGGACGAGTTAGGCTTAATCTTGTGTTTTTCTAATGGGAAGCATAAATTGTATATTAAACAAAATAAGTCATGGAAGTTATTAAATGCTTTATTTAAATCATTCTCATGAAGTATGTCTATCCATGAAAGTCCACTTAAATGCATCAAAAAACACTCTACATTATCTTGAGAGTAGTTTCGTGACTCAATATACCAATAATCTATACATTGTGGTTTATGAATAACAGAAAATGTCAGTGTCTGGCTTGTATTATGATCCGAGAGATATGTTGGATGGGTACTGCCTATAGCACTGTTTATATTACTAATGAAGTGATCTATGCAGCTAGCTTGTCTAGTAGGCTGCTTAATATGAATTGTAAGATTATAGTTTAAGGTAAGATCTTCAAGGCGTGAGGCTGCTATGCTCGGTCGTAACATATCAATATTTAGATCTCCGGCTAGGATAACTTTTTTAGAAAGTTTAGTAACATAGTTGTCCAACAAAAGCTCCAGTTTGCTAAAAAAGACGTTAATGTCACTCGCAGGGGTTCTATAAATGCAAAAAATAATACAATTGATATGCGATAAGGTTATCCCACATATTTCAAATGATTTTTCCACAGGTACTAAGTTTTTAAAGAGATCAATTTTTTTATATCGAAGTGGATTTCGCACTAGTATACAGACGCCTCCTCGCTTTTCATTAGCCCTTGAGAAAAAACTAGCTAATTTAAACTGTTTTAGGTTAGTATTCAATTCGCTACCAGACCTTACGAATGTTTCTGTGAGACAGACAACATCAATATCACACCCTTTTCTTGAAAATTCATCAACACATATTTCAAGCAAGTCGAGCTTATTTAGTAAACCAGCTATATTTTGGTGAAAAAGAGTAAAACTTAGTAACGAAGGACTATTCACGAAAAAACTGACACGAATTATCTTCGCGAGAAGCCCTCGGCACCGCTTTCTTTAAAATCGTAAAGTAATAGGGTATCGTCCCCCTTCCCGGAGCTTCCCCGCACGGCTCTGACTCTATTTTAGCGCTGGCAAAAGAGCTTTCATCTTTCATTTTTTTAAAATAGTATGGAATTGTGCCCTTATGTAAAATTTTAGTTTTATCATAATATTTTTTGTCCCCAGTGTTTCTGTGTAAAAGTTGCTTAAAGTTTTTTACATATTTTTCATGATAATATCTAGAGTCAAGTAGGTAATTAATTTTTCTACATAGATAATTTATATATTCTGAATGATTTTTTATTCCTTTTATGTCAATCGATATGAATTCGCAGGTTTTTATTTGTGTACATAGGTTCTTTAGATAATTATTTAGTTTATTTTCATTAAAACATTTAACACTCACAATAATCAAGTTACATGTTTTTAATGCCTTAACTGCTCCTGAGAGCTCCAATAATAATTTAGTGAGGTTATTGTCATTTTCACCAACACACAGCACAACGTGATCTTGTTCGGTCAATTCAAGTGAGTAGCATGCACTCACAATATCTTCGGTCATTGCAAATGGTTTTATAATGGATAAGATATCATATTTTTCGTAACCTGTCACTAAGTTTCTCATTTCTATTAAGGTGCTAGAAAGTCCACAAAATTGTTGGCTACCTAGTATGAGAAGACGCGGTTTTTTATTTGTAGAATATGGTTGGCATCCCATTGACGTATTTTGTGATTGTTTCGGGTACGTAGATTGTTTTGTCACTTGCCTATTTACTTCTGGCTTAGTCGGGTCAAATTGTGGTATACTCATTTTATTTGTCAGAATTGATATTTCACTCTCAGCCTGTTGGAGTTTTTGACTCAATTCGGTTATCCTTAATTGTAGAGACTGAAATGCAGCATGCTCGTCTAATATCGGGCCAGTTTTCGTCAATGATTGAGGCCTAGGAGACGCAAATAACGCTCTTTTGACGTCTGGAAGCTGTACTGAGCATCTTCTATTTATTTTCATCGTAGTAGAGTCAATTTTTTGTTCCGGTAGAGGTTTTTGGCATAATGCCTTTAAAAGTTTATTTTCTTTGGTCAGTTTACTTATTTTACGGTGTAGGTCATTATTTTCAAGTATAACGTTCTCAAGCTCGATCTGTGTGCCATCCAGTTGCGATTTTAGCATAGTGATAGTCTCCTTCATTTCCTGTGCAAAATAGGTATCTGATAGAGTATTGTCTACGCTTCTTGAGAGTGTTAATGGTGAATCGCAAGACGTATTTAGTACTGTCAGAATGTGTGAATCGTCTATCTGAGAAATTTCACTTGCAGGAGTAGAAAAGCGAAGTGATTCAATGCTTTCATTCAGTTTGGGGGAGGTAAGTTTTTTCCTCATCGTAATATTAGTGGCATACTTATCTTTCGGTTTTTGTGCACAAAACTTACATCTCCATTTCTCCCTCGATTCGGGTTCCATTAAACGGTACGTTTTTTCAGGTAATCCACCACACTCAAATTCAAATACATTATTGCATTCAGAGCAAAACAATCGTACTTCGAACACTAACAGATTTTTTACATTTATGACAATTGACAAGTGCTGCCATCTTACGGCCACTAGTGGCAGCTTTAGCAGGGCCCTTTGGCATCTTGGGTTGTAGCATTTATTTATTTATACAAACTTCAACCCTTGCTGTACACGTTTGGGGGTGGAATTTTGAGAATTCCTTTCTTAGTACACTTCTACGCACAAAAACTAATATACTTTGAAAATTTCAAGTCTCTACGACTAGTGGTTTAGGATATGCGTTGTCTATATCCAAGTCAGTCAGTCAGGGCAAAGGTTTTTATAATTGGTATAGATTTATAAAAAGTCCTTAAAAGTGGTAGCAGCAACCAACATTCTAATTTAAAAGCGCTTCGTTTTAAGGCACTTTGTTATTCGAAACCAGATTAATTTATTTACAACGCATTCCGAAGCTTTTAGCTTTCAAGTTTCTTATGAATTAGAATCTGAGACGTCTCAAATAAGCTTTGGGATATTTACTTCAATTAATTCACGTAAATAAATTGCATCGTTATTTATTGTGAGGGTATATTCGAAGAAAGTTTATATATAATATAACCAATGTGGCGCGGCGGGCGAATGTCCGCCTGTGACGCAGGAGGTTGCGGGTTTGGGATAAATGTTTGTACGATCTGCAAATACTTATTCCGGGTGTTCTAGGTATTTTATATGTATAATAAAAAATATCTATGTACACAGGTATGTATGTATCTTCACATCTGAGGCACAGGTGTGAAGCCTCATGGGCCTGTAATTTCACCGGCACCCACACCCTTCAAACCGAAACACAGCAAGCTGCTTGGCGGCAGAAATAGGTATGGTGGTAGTACTTCCCCGGACGAGCCTTTCACTAAGAGCTCTTCTACCAAACTATATGTTAAAATATTAACTTTGGGAAAAAATACAAAATAAATATATTGAGTTCTATTATATAATTGGAGTCGTTCTTCGAAAGGGCTTATTCAAGGATAGGTATTTCTTTAAATTGAAAAGTAATTTCACTAAATTGAGCAAATCAGTCTGCCTGTGGTTAAATAAATCTGTATCGTTAGTAAATGTCTTGGATTTAAATTATTTTGTACATTTTAAAGGAAAGTAATAAATTACTTAAACTGGATCGTCGGTATAAGGTGGGTTAGTCATTCTTCGTTAAAATTATTTTATAGGTACAGTCAGCTGCATTAGAATGTATACAATTCTATACTTTCAAAACTTGTGGCAACGTAATAATAAATACTTACATGATGGCAAATATTCAAAAAATATGCTATATGTTCTAAAATTGATCTAATAAATTCATTATTTTTAATTTTTGCTTTGTATAAGTTTATTATAGTGCTGTCATGCCATTTTAAAATTAACTGGAACTGCGCATTCAGACCATGATTCTTATTACAAAAACAAATAAAAACGATCCTCTTTGTCTATTTTTTTCGTGTTTTCAGCAACAATATCGACAACAAAATATTATAAAATAAACATAAACACCTAATTATCTTATTTAAAAACACGTAAACATGACAAAACACGATTATCGGACCGGTGCGTTGCCCTCGCGGTCGCCATCACCGCCGTATAGGAATTTGAGCATTAATCAAATTACTCTGAATGTATTTGACTTTCAGCCAAGAGGTATTCTATAAAAGCTGGTTGTAAGTAACTTGACACGTTCCTGGAGTATTCGAAAGTGATCTTATTTCATCCGGTATGTTGAGCAAAAAAATATATTGAATAGTTTTTGCCTAATAGCGTTTTTTTAATGTCTGGCAATATTTATTTATGTAAGAAAGGTAATAAATGTAACTTATTTATATTTATTACCTTTCGAAAATTCTGCTCATGTTGTTAAGGTGACACTAGTCACCATTTTTTCAATTAAACGTTTTGATCTGTTGCTTCACAATTTGTACGTAATAACGTCCGTATAAAGTTGAGCACGTCGTTATCAATGCTCTGAACTAAACTATATTATCTATATCACTTATAAGAATCATGACTGACTAACTGACTGACTGACCTATGCAACTCACAGCTTACACTACTGGTTGTAGAGACTTGAAATTATATTTGTGTATTGTAGTATACTTGTCTTGATTCGTAGGGGTTTAATAAGAAAGGAATTCCAGAAACTCAACAGCAAAAAGGGTGCAGAAGACACGCGAACGTATATGCGAGCATTTTCGCCAGTATTGAAATAAACAAAACACTTGATATCTTTCAGTATCGAAAGAACTTTGGGCGTAAATAAACCACAAGAAGTACAAAATTACGGTGTCCTTTTCACATAAAATTATATGAGTATGACTAACGTGCTTAATAGCCCCGTCCATCGACGAGTTCGAGTCAGTGACTAGTGTCACCTTAACCCCTCTGTGAGCTCTGACACTTAGTGGTAAAGGGCCACGCTTATGTACTATAAGCTTATTACTGTGAAAGCAACTTGACTTTTACGAGCCATTTTCTCAGACAGTCTATTATCAATTTTAACCCGCTCAAGGCGCGCCATAAAAGCTCTTTTTGCAAAATGACTACAGTACAAGGTATAAAAAGATTAAAAAAATAACTCAGACTGCGCTTCTTGACCGATTAGCGCCAAAAATAGCAAGCAAAAGTACTTATTTTAATGCGACTTGTTAATGCAGTAAGCAGACGGCCCACCTGATGTTAAGTGGTTACCGTCACCTATAGCAAAGTGATCTGATTTGTTAGTTGTAGTAACAGTAGTACCTACACTAAGATAATGTCATGTACACTGTTTAAAAATAAATATTTTTGTATTTGTATTTTGTAGTTAAAAACGTGTCCTACAATGCACTGCTGTGTCCATCAACCTGAGGCATACAGGTGTCAAGTCTCAGGTATCCACTAACACTTCAAACCGGAACACAGCAAACTGCTTGGCAGCAAAAACAGGCATAGTGGTAGTACTTTCCTGGACCAGCCCTTCACATATATTTACCTATTTTATTGGTCTTAGGTGTATAACAGCATTATTTATATAAATAGAACTAAATAGTTACCTTAGAATACTTCAAACTCAATGGGAGACTCATAGCAGTTGAAAGGATCCAGACAAATGCAATCTTCACGGTCACTCTCTTTCTGGTCTTATTTCGGCCGAACCTCATTGGATACCGGAGAGACAGGTATCTGAAACAAATAAAAATAATGCTTGAATAACCAAATTACTTATATATCCTACTAATATTACAAACGCGAAAGTTTGTAAGTATAGATGGATGGATGGATGGATGGATGTTTGTTACTCTTTCACGCTCTAACCAGAAGACCGATTTGGATGAAATTTGGAATAAACATAGATTATAACTTGGATTAACATATAGGCTACACTGTACACGTTTTAAAGCTGAATTTCAGGAATTCTTTTTAGTACATTTCTACGCACCAAGACAAATATACTCTGAAAATTTCCAATCTCTACGACCAGTGGTTTAGGCTGTTCGTTGTCTATACCCCAGTCAGTCAGTCAGTCAGAGCAAAGATTCTTATAATAATAATTGAAAGGGATTTTTTAGTAGTAGGAGAGCTTTTAGATATAGCATCACGACTTATTCCCCAAACACGGTAGATTATCCCTTCTGATCTCTTAGTACAAATTACCTACTCAAGATTCTTCGAGAATGTCTAAGGGGGGTAGTCAGATGTATAGTGGTCGTGGTAATACTTTATTATAAATGTTAGTAAGCATCAGTAAGTTTTGTGATATAAAAATATGATTAAATTATAACAATTTACATAGTAAGCTAACATAAAAATGCCAATAATGTTAGTCAAATAGAAAAACGATTTTACGACAGAACCTACAAAATATATTATGCATGACATGTGTAGCGTATGTATGTGTATGTGTGTGTGTGGTGTGTGTGTGGTGTGTGTGTGTATGTGTGTGTATGTGTGTGTAGTGTGTGTGCGTAGTATGTTGAACATTAAATTAAATTGGAAGGTACAGACTATTCTAGGGATGAATTATTTATTTATAATTATTAAATTAGCACGGTTACACCACTAGTTACACTAATTTACAATATAAAAACAATTACTTAACAATTACAAAAAAATAATGAAAATAACAAATTACAAAACACAAAATTATAAACATTATTTAGATATTAATTGCACATTCATTCATCAGTCTCGCAAAATCTCAAGCACACTAACATAATCTTCTTCCACTCATCGGCAAATACATCACAGTCCGAGTTGATTATAATAAATAAATTAAAAATTATTGAATAAATTGAACCCACAAAAATATAAGCAAATAAACGTCACAGCTCAGTTAGTAGTAGCCTTCTGTGCTGTAGGTGGTGGGTTCGATCCCCACCAAGAACAAACCTTTTAGTGATGAACATGTTTGTTCTGTGTCTGGGTGTTATGTTTCCTAAGTATGTATTTACAATAAAAAAGTAGTTAGTTAGTTTTTATAGTGCTTACCTGCACCTAAAAAATCACAAAGATTCGCTCCGCTTGAGAAAATAATTTTTGGGATAATACATCCTAAAAATTATTTCCTCAAGCGGGATTTGAACCCACGACCTTTCCCTTGATTCGGGAAGATTTAGGATGTTAAAACAATATTCTATCAGCTATCTGGTTACCATCGTATAAGCTTAACTTAGTTTGAGGCTAGCAGGCTATAAATTAAAATAATTAAATAATAAAGCTATAAATTATAATCATAATCAACGGATTATGATTATAATTTATTACAACTGTTTATTTAACTTTTTAAACTATCATGGTTTTGATCAATATTTTGGATAGAAACGGGAGCAAATTCGAGTAAATAGTGAGAATGATACCAGTGGTAGTAGTGTCGTTTGCAAAAAACGAGTGCGGAAGAGGGTAGACCGTTATGTCTGCCAATAACATTAGACCCACTTGCCACAGACTTCAGTTCGACCCGTGATCATGGCGCATGCAACTGTGCCGAAATATCGGGAAACAATCAAACTCAAAAACCATGGTAAATATCCCGTTTCTATCCAAAAACAGTTTATTTATTGTATTCTAAGTATACAATAATATCATCCCCATCTAACAAACATCTTGACTTTTATTTATCATCCTCAAAGTTATTGAATCTATCCAGCGTAAAATAAATTCTTAATAAAGACTATGATAATTCAACCCCTGTTCACTGTCCCCTGGCCGCTTGTCTGGCCGCCTAATGCGCAAGTAGCCTAAGTAATAGATATTTTGTTATTATTTTCCGACCTTTTCTTACGGTATTACTCGTATTCTAAAAAGGTTAAGCCTCTAAAGGACGTACTGGTAAGTTACATTGCGTGGAACTGGCAACAAAATACCCACAAGTTTTTATTCTCTAACTTTTTTGTCCCATTTCTGGGCAAAGCTTTCCGCGAAATCCCTTAAATTCTCTCTGTTCTTAGCTTTGTTTTATGCTTTGATAAAGGTGATGGAAGCACTTAGCATCAGGTGGGTTATCTGTTTATTCCATCAGTCTATCGGTGGTGTAAATAAGAATGTCCGCCTGCGACGCAGGAGGTGCGGGTTTGATTCCCGCCTTGGGATAAATGTTTGTTCGATCTGTAAATATTCATTCCGGGTGTTCTGGGTAATTTATATAAATAATAAAAATATGTCTATGTACCTATGTAATGTATTGCTTTAAGTATATCAGTCATCTAGTAACCATAATACTAGCTCAGCTTAGCTTGGGGCTAAATGATGCTGTGTGCATTGCCCAGCATTAATACTAACAATATTTTACGGTAACTTCCCCGGACGAGCCCTTTCACAAAAAGCTCTACTATTGAACCTATTGTAACCCCTCATGGAGTGAGATAAGGGCAGGAAGATGATGGTAGGTTAGATTGCTTACCTGTCAACGCTGATCGTACACAAATGCATGATGGAGGCAGTACAGAGCAGGACATCCAGGCAAATCCAAGTAAGGCAGTATACGGCAGGAAGAGGGAAGTAGCCTGCAAAAAACCAACAGTTAAAGATATTTAGTTGACTGGTCTTAAACTCAGTTAGTAGTAGTTCTGCCTTCTGTGCTGTAGGTTGTGCGTTTGATTTCGATCAAGGACAAATATTTATGTGATTGACATGTTTGTTTTTTGTCTGGGTGTTATATGGACGACCTTTCTGACTATCTGAGTGACGACTGAGGTGGTGCGACGGACAAATGTCCACCTGCAACGCAGGTGGTTGCGGGTTCGATTTCCGCCTTGGGATAAATGACAACTTGCAAATATTTATTCCGGGTGTTCTGGGTATTTTCTATGTATAATAAAAAAATATGTATGCATGTAATGTATTGTATTAAATATATCAGTCATCTAGTACCCATAACACAAGCTCTGCTTAGCTTGGGGCTAGATAATGCTGTGTGGACTGTCCAGCATTATTATTACTATAGTCTTATTCTCTAGAAATAACATGGGAACATTTTCCGCAGAAACAACAACTATTAAAATTTATGCTTGATAAAATTATAACCATCATAAATTGTACCAATTTTAATGGTTGACACTTCTGACGAAACATGTAGAAAGGTTTATATTAAACGGTTAGGTTTATTTTAGGCGCTTTCAAGGATACATGGATGAAATATTTATAAGCTTTTGAACTAAATGGATGAACGAACATGAATAATATAATATCAAGTTTATACATACGTACGTACCAAACCTCCAGGCGGAAGGCATTGGTACGCCAGTATACAGGGTTTCAAGTTCTTACCCACCGTCTACCTGGGAGAACCTTTGAAAGTATTTTTTACATTAACTCACCTATGTTCACCTGGGTGAGCTTTAGGAAATATTTAATTTCCACCGTCCACCTTGATATCAAAATTCACACAACATATAGGTTAGATAATGTTAGAATATAAAAAAAACGTAGTGAGCATGCTGCGGCAGCAGCCGTCGAAGCGAAGGACTGTTCGTGACGAAGTAGATATTATAACGGTCATTACCAAATTTCTGAAGTGTACCATCACCTATATAAAGTTAAGTGAGTTCAAGTAGTAAGTAGTAAGTAATTTGAGAGGTGAACCCGGGGTAACAAAGTCCATTGAAGGGAAATGTTTGCTCTTCCAAAACTCGCATCTTACTTCCCTTGCGCTCTGCGCTCTGGTGATTAAAGTTGTGAAGATCTGAATCTGAAGTCTTAGCAGATTTTTTTTTTGCCAAAGATTTACTCGCTCAAAACAAAACTTACTCTGCATCGAACTGAATCTTTTACAGTATTCTGCACACTTAGACGTTCTACAAACTAGACTTTAGTTCTATTCTATGAGCTCAACGGAATATTGTTATATCGACCATCAAAATAGCTAAAAGATCAGAAAGGGTCAGTTTTCTTAAGATAATAACCATAACTCAATAGCCAAATTGTCCAACAACCAATTTATTTTTATTTATAAAGGCGCAAACAGCTGTTCCCGTAAAATTCACACCACGTTCCAAAATCGTCCTTTCGTCCTTCCGATAATAATAGTACAAGAGACTATGATTGTATTTTACGTCATATAGATTTGTTTTTGTGGCTATAATTATTACTTCTCTCGATCTGTCACTGTTTGTCATGACCTATTGATATGAGATGGCATTAGTTTAAGGCATGGTTATCTTTTGACATGTTTTTAAAAGTAATTGAATAATTAAATAAGATACAGCATAAGTAAATAATCTGTAGATATATTAATTTGTTCACAACACGCGACTACACAGTTAAAAAATATGAAAATTAAAACGAAACAAGAAAAAGAAAAAATGTGCCTGTAATTTCATCTGCACCATTTCATGACAGAAATAGGCGCGGTCTCTACTACTACTAACTTAACTAGAGTGGACTTCATTTCAATGTATTTTGTTTGTTACACACAAAATCTAAGAAGATATGTCTATAGTATGACGTACGAAAAATACAGATAGCTCCCAGACTATAAAAGGGCATTATCACCAACCCACACACCTAAACCAACATTTTATCTTTACAAACAGCCCGAAACATTACAGCCGTCATTAGTGTAGTGACCAATCAATGTTTGCCGAGTTGCCCATAAAACTGGGCCACTTAATAGCAAAATCAACAAAAATTCAATTCTAGGTAATTTAAACAAAAAGAATAGCGTGCCGACGCAAACAAATAATTACATATATCCTACAAATACACTGTTGGTCTATATTAGTTATAAGAATCTTTGCCCTGACTGACTGACTGATATATAGACAACGCACAGCCTCAACCACTGTTTGTAGAATTAGTTGTTGAAATTTTCAAGGTAAGTATATTCCTCTTAATGCGTAGAGGTAAACTAAGAAAGGAATTCCTGAAATTCAACCCCTGAACGGATACAGTAGGGGCTGCCAAACCCCGGTTGGTAAACCGGGGGTTATTATAATAATTTCCTGGTATTATGCCTCATGTTTTTGTAATTTCACCGGCACACACACCCTTCAAACCGGAATACAGTTACATTGCTTGGTCGAAATAGGCATGGTCATAACATAGTGTTTGAACTTTTTTATATAGCATCATAGAAATACGATTTCAAACCAGGCGCCCGTTTTACCACAGAGGATTTACTGGAGTTGCTAATCCTTTTTGTCATGTTTGACTGAATTGCTAACATTTTAAGCGTTCGAAGTAAAGGAAAGTTGTCATTGTTTGTCAACGGCAGGTTTAAAAGCTGAATTGTTTGTATTAAAAAAAAAAGCTAATGTATTTTTACATTCAATGACTGGAGTTGACTAGATCACATTAAGTACATGAAACTTAACACCAGTATGCCTCAGATCGATAGACACAGAGTAATACAAGCTTATAACAACACCCTTATGCCTTATACAGGTATTATTAGTTATATGTTTCATATTACTTATGTGACTAGCAAAGAAATGCTGTTTGAATTTATTATAGGTAATGGTGACCACTTAAATTCAGGTGGAACATCTGCTTGTACCATCAGTAAGTAAAAAAATTACCAGCAGTAGATCAAGTTGATAATAGATCATGTTTGTTGTAACCGCTTCCGCTCCCGCTTAAGCTTGGCAATGTATTCTTGCCCTTCGCTGAGAGTAGACACGAAATTTAAATTAATGGATTAGTTTGAGGAACGTAATTCTATGGTATTCAGATGAAAACCTTTAACTGCGTGTCTCGTGATGAGAGCTTATGTGTGGGTACAGTTGACTGATCCTAGTGTAACTATGTATAATATAGTCAGCACGTTAACTATTGGTCTCAAACACGCTCAAATTCACACAACAGGCTATGGAGAGAGCTGGAGATTTAATAACAGGTAGAATAAGAAATAAGGAAGGCCATATAGCTCGTAGAACCGGTAACCACTGGGAAATAAAGGTTCTTGAATAGCGACCACGAACTGGAAGACGGAGCTTTAGACGCGTTCCTACCCGGTGGATTGATAGTTAGTTCCACACAGCATCATCTAGCCCCAAGCTAAGCAGAGCTTGTGTACTAGATGACTGATATACTTAATACTTAATACCTACAATACATAACATGCATAGATATTTTTTATTATACGTAGAAAATACCCAGAACACCCGGAAAAAATATTTTCAGATCGTACAAAAATTTATACCAAGGCGCGATTCGAACCCGCAACCTCCTGCGTCGCAGGCGGACGTTCACCCGCCGCGCTACATCGGTCGTCAGATGATTTTTGTGTACTTATACAGATTACTGTATATTTTTTTATCATTGCTTTTACACATAACTTATGGTTGCACATTTTGCGATTGTTGCAAACCTGTTACGAATAACTTAATAGCGTAACTGGTTACGTAATCTAAACATTTCATACTCCAGTAATTTCTCTTGCCACAAACAAGATACTTTGAACCCAAAAGGGTCCTGTTTTAAGTACCTATACGTTGCTGGTATTTTATGTAATAAATATTAAAGTTCTGACTGACTGACTGACGTACAACAGAAACTTTTGAGGTAAGATGAGAACTTATGTAAGGGGCAACGAACGATTCGTAATAATACCTATTCTTACGACCTATTTTTGCCGCCGAACAGATTGCTGTATTTCGGTTTAAAGGGTGTGGTTGCCCGTTGAAATTGCACGCACATGAGGCTTAACACCTGTATGCCTCAGGTTGGTGGACGCTGAGTAGTGCATCGCAGTATACGTTTCTAAAGAGCGCGACCTACGAGGCAATACTTTGTTATAGGCGATGGTAACCACTTAACATCAGATGTGTCATCAGATTGTTCCTTCAGTAAGTTGTTTAAAAAAAAGATAAAATAAAAAAACTATCCTCAAACAAACTAACCTCATTTAGACTTCTGGATTTAAAAAAATCCAGAGCGTGCCTTATTATCATAGAGTGAAAGACCACATTTACTTTTTTATCAAAAACCAAACGCAGGCCCTAAACATTCGTACAGCAAAAACTTCTTGTAAATATGAAATAACTTTCCCAAAAAATATTTAAATTATTCAGATAGCTCAACTCGGCTTCTCGCACAAAAATCTCGTACGAAATATGTGGAAATGGAATTTACTGTGGAATATTTCCTGTGAATTCCAGCGCAAATGTACAGTTGCATTTAAATATAACCGCATAAATGATTGAAAAAATAAATAAATACTGACATATATTTCATAAAATACCAAACTAAGCAAAACTTGTACTATATTTTTAGTTAAAAAATACTATCACAATATGCCTGTAAAAAGTCAAAGTCAAAAAACATTTATTCAGTAATCCAGGAATTATCTTGAACCGTCATAAATCTAGGTGAATTAAAAACCGGAAAATCTGTAGCAGTATTTCCCGAGTACCATACCATCAATACTGCGGTCACCAATCCGCCTGCCAAGCGTGGTGACTATGGCAACCCCCCCACCACCTCATGATGAACACGACACAGAAACGGCCCCAGTCCTCGGTAGTTTCACTATTCCTGGCATAGGTGGCGGCTAAGGTAACGACGAACCAGGGGGTGTGAAGAATCACCGGCAGGGATAAGCGTAGGACGTCCTCCTACCCGATGGACTGACGGCATTGTTAGAACCGCGGGAAGTCGATGGATGTCAAAGGCTCAGAATCGTTCTTCTTGGAAACTTATGGGGGAGGCCTATGTCCAGCAGTGGACTGCTACAGGCTGGTGATGATGATGATAATATTCTACTACAAATGATGATAATATAACTACAAATTAAAGTCTGTCTTTAAAAGTCTGCCTGTAAAAGTTTCTTTTATTCTTCTTTCTTATTTAAGGCACTTGTAAGTTTCATTATATTCTAATCCACAGACAATTTTGTCAATGTCAAGTGGATGAAAATAAATCTCAGAAAACAAATAGTCTTTTGTCAAGATAAGTCAGTAAAAAAACTACACTGTTTCTTAATAAAATGAAAGATAAACTGATAGATTACGATGGTTAACACAGAATAGGACTGGGCATAAATCGTTTGTTGTAAATTAATATCTACGCCGTAGCCCTTTATGCTACGGCGTAGCAATAACGTAGCATTTGTAGCTTTAGTTTATTTTATACAAGTAATATGCCAGAGAAAACATACCAAACGATACAAGCATACAAGATAACAGGATTTGATATTATATTTAATGGCCTACACTACCTTTAAGAGCTTTATGAAATCAGCTGTTTTGTTAACAATACTAAAGCAACTACTTTGTATTAAGTTTTGTAGAGGGCTCGTCCAGGTAAGTAATACCACCATGCCTATTACTGCCGCTAACAGCTTGCTGTGTTCTGGTTTGATGGGTGTGGGTGCCGGTGAAATTACAGGCACATGAGGCTTAACACCTGTTTGCCTCAGGTTGATGAACGCAGAGTAGTGCATCGTAAGGCACGTTCCTAACGAGCGCGAGCTGCTAGGCAAAACTTTGTTATAGGCAATGGTAACCACTTAACATCAGGTGGATCAGGATATATGGAAAAATATGTTATGGTGATATTAATTCTATTACAATCCGAGACTCATAAACTTAGTGTGGTTATGAAACACGCTTGTACATAAACTACCACGTAAACATAAAAACGCGCCTTAAAAACGCTGAACCACACAAAACGTGTTCTACCCACGCCCTTCTGTTATTTATTATGTGTCGCTATTAATCTGTGCCTCAGTAATAGCCTTAGCTCATGCATACAGCTACCACCTGAACACGAATCGTTCAGGTCTGCTATCCGTTTCTGCTTTTTGTATTGATAGTTTAAGAACCTCACGCCTTGGAAACTGGGCCGCGCATCGTTTGGCTTAAAAAAAATAACCTCTCGCGAACACTCAGGCTGTGAAATGATTTTCCTACTGAGGTTTTCCCTAAGGGATAAGTAATAAAAGAATGGGGTTCTTCAAACAAGGTGTTTTAAGATTAAAGGGTCGGCAATGCACTTGTGCATGGAAGGAGCCTCCCCGCGGCGCATCTCGGAAACAGCTAGACACGGTAACGCAGTGTCTAGGCTGGCCAATCCTTCCACCACGATGACTCAACACATCAACGGCTCTTTTCAGAGCCACAATCCTGCTTTAACAGTTATATCTATTAATATAGAAGGCTTTTCTGCAACTAAGAGTGAAATACTAGCAACTCTGTGCCAAAAAATGCATTGCGACATTCTTTGCGTCCAGGAGACGCACCGTGGCCCCGACCAACTTAGGCCACAAATCCCTGGAATGACCCTTACCGTTGAATCTCCACATGCTAAATACGGAAGTGCCATTTTTGTCCGACCCACCGTAGCTATTCAATCTACAGCTTGGTGTTTAGACGACTTCATAGAAACATTGACGATAGATACGGGGAAATGCACTGTTACCTCCATCTACAAGCCACCTAAACAGCCATTTAAATTTAACAAAACCTCTAACTTTGACGACCAACCTATCAAACTAGTGGTTGGAGACTTTAACAGCCACAATACAGCATGGGGCTACTCCTCGACAAACTCAGACGGTCTGGCAGTGGAAACATGGGCGGAAGCTGAGAATATGATACTTATCCATAACGCGAAACTACCAGCCTCCTTTAATAGCTGTCGCTGGCGCCGTGGATATAATCCCGACTTAATATTCACCAGCCCTAACATAACTTCTATGTGCAGAAAATCTGTTCTTCCCGCGATGCCTAATACTCAGCACAGACCAATCGCTATCTATGTTGAAGCTGTCATAAAGCCTCAGGTCGTGCCGTTTCGAAGACGTTTCAACTTTTTGAAAGCAAACTGGGAAAAATTCTCTGCCGATATTGACTCCAAATTAGTCGAAATCGATCCTATTCCAAGCAACTACGATAAATTCGTTAACACCATTAGGTTTGTGTCCTGCCAACATATTCCTCGAGGATGCCGTACCTCTTACGTTCCAGGCCTAAGTCAAGACTCCACTACTCTCCTTACAACCTATCAATCAGCATTCGAGTCTGACCCATTCTCTGAAAATACCATAAGGATTGGTGAAGAGCTAGCGAACCAAATCAGTGAAACCCGAAAACAGAAATGGATGTCCTTGGTTACTAGTATTGATATGACACACAACAGTAAGAAGGCATGGCAGACCGTTCAGAAACTTACCGATGACCCCCCTCCACCTAAAAACCCAGGGCAAGTTACAGCAAACCAGGTTGCTCACCAGCTCCTTTTGAATGGGAAACCACTTCACCGCTTACCGAAAACCACACAGTTGTCTGATTTAGACGTAAATTCTACAAATGATCGCATTAGTAAACCCTTTACACCTACTGAGGTCATCATTGGTATCAAATCTTTGAAAAATGGAAAAGCAGCCGGCTACGATGACATTACGGTCGAACAAATAAAGCACCTAGGACCAGTAGCTGTGTCCTGGCTTAATGCCATGTTCAACTATTGCCTCAAAGAACTGAAAATACCAAAGCTCTGGAGACAAGCTAAGGTGGTTGCACTGCTTAAACCTGGAAAATGTCCCAAAGATCCGAAAAGTTACCGTCCCATCTCTCTTTTATGTCATACTTTCAAACTGTTTGAGCGATTATTATTAAGCCGTCTAACACCCATACTGGAACCAAACCTCATACCAGAGCAAGCTGGATTCAGACCCGGTAGATCCTGTACTAACCAAACCTTAAAGCTTACTCAATTTATAGAGGACGGGTTTGAAGCAAATATGATAACGGGTGCTGTATTTGTTGACCTCTCAGCAGCCTATGACACCGTCAACATAAAGAGGCTTCTGGTGAAGACCAGAATTTTAACACACGACCCTGGGTTTGTCAACATCCTGAGCGAAATCCTGCATAACCGGAGATTTCAAGTCCATCTGAATCACGGTAAAAGCAGATGGAGATGCCAAAAAAACGGACTTCCCCAAGGAAGTGTGTTGGCTCCTGCACTTTTTAATGTGTACACGAATGACCAGCCACAATCTCCATTCACAAAGCATTTCCTATATGCTGATGACCTAGCATTAGTAGCCCAAACTCATAGCTTCAAAGAAGCTGAACAGAATCTGTCGGTCGCACTTGATGAACTTGGGAGTTACTACACCGATAACGCCCTCCGGCCTAACCCGTCTAAAACTCAATCGTGTGTCTTCCACCTGCGGAATCGTCAAGCTAACCAGAGTCTGGATATCTCCTGGCAAGGTGTGAACATCGAACACTGCCGGAACCCACGCTATCTTCGCATAACACTTGACAGAGCCTTGACATTTAAACCACACTGTCTCAAGACTAAGCAAAAAGTGGGCTCTAGAAATAATCTTCTGCGGCGCTTGACATCAACTGCTTGGGGAGCTTCACCTCACGTGCTGCGGACCACGGGGCTGTCACTTTCTTTCTCGGCGGGTGAATTTGCATGCCCAGTGTGGCATCGATCCGCCCACGCGAAGGAGGTTGACATAGCTCTTAATGATACCTGCCGCATCATTACGGGCTGCCTGAAACCAACTCCTCTCGCCATGTTGTATCCATTGGCTGGTATAGCTCCACCAAGCATCCGTCGTGAGGTTGCATGTAGTGTTGAAAAGACAAAGCAAGAAATTGACAGCCGGCACCCCCTGTATGGCCATACACCGCCTGCAGCACGTCTAAAAAGCCGTAGAAGCTTCATGAGATACACTACATCAACGAAAAGTAACCCCTCTAATGAAAGGCTCGACATTTGGCAGTTCAAGTTTCCTCCTCCTCCGGACTTCATCCCACCAGCTGAACATCTCCCCGCTGGACATGAACTGAGATGGCCAATTTGGAAGTCCCTTAACCGGCTCCGGACCCAAGTTGGCCGATCTAGAAGCAACATGGCGAAATGGGGATACATCGACCAATCCCAAATCCAGTGTGGCTGCGGAGCCCCCACACAGGACATGCCTCACCTCTACTCGTGTCCACAGTGCCCGACCACCTGCACCAAGGAGGACTTTATGTTGGCTACGCGCAATGGTGTAGAGGTCTCCACTTACTGGTCCACTATAATTTAATGTTGAGTTTTCGATCCGAAAAGAAGAAGAATGCACTTGTAATTCCTCTGGTATTGCTACGGTAACTGTTTTCAATCAATAATAATGCTGAACAACCCACACATCATCATATAGCCCCAAGCTAAGCAGAGCTTGTGTTATGGGTACTAGATGACTGATATACTTAATACAATAGGTACATAACATGCACATTTTATATATTTTTTATCATAAATAGAAAATACCCAGAACACCCGAAATAGATATGTGCAGATTGTACAAACATTTATCTCAAAGCGGGAATCGAACCCGCAACCTCCTGCGTCGCAGGTGGACATTTGCCAGCCGTGCCACATTGGTCGTAAAATTTTGCACTATCACTATCTAATCATGTGTAACAAATTTTATTCCGTTTAGGTGGCAATTAAGTGTTCGAAACCTGGGCTGTTCTGCAGTCTCTGCAACGATGCCAGGTTGACTGGCGATATATCGAAGTGTTGAGATGCTTGTACAATGATGCCACCATGTCCGTTCAAGTCCAGAACCAGCAGTCAAAACCGATCCAGTTGCGCCGCGGAGTTAGACAAGGGGACGTTATTTCCCCCAAATTGTTCACAAGCGCACTGGAAGACATGTTTAAGACGCTGAGTTGGACTAGAATGGGAATCAACATAAACGGCGAGTACATCTCACACTTACGATTTGCTGATGACATCGTCATATTGGCGGAATCGTTGCAGGACTTAACACAGATGATGAGCAGCCTAGCTGTTGCTTCACGACGAATCGGTCTGGGCATGAACTTTGATAAAACTAAAGTTATGATTAACGATCGCATTACCCCAGAGCCGATCACCGTCGCTGGAATGCCTCTCGAAGTTGTGCAGCAATATGTTTATCTTGGGCAGACCCTACGCTTGGGTAGACACAACTTTGAGAAAGAGCTAAACCGGAGAATTCAGCTAGGCTGGGCAGCGTTTGGGAAACTTCGTCAAGTCTTCTCGTCGCCCATCCCTCAATGTCTGAAAACGAAAGTCTTTAACCAGTGCGTCCTACCTGTCATGACCTATGCTGCCGAAACGTGGACACTAACGGTAGGGACGGTCCACAAACTGAAAGTCGCTCAGCGAGCTATGGAGAGAGCTATGCTCGGAGTTTCTCTGAAGGATAAAATCAGGAACGAGGTTATCCGGCAGAGAACCAAGGTAGTCGACATAGCTCATAGGATTAGTAAGCTGAAGTGGCAGTGGGCCGGCCATGTTTGCCGTAGAACCGACAATCGTTGGAGCAAACGAATACTTATGTGGAGACCACGTTTAGGTAAGCGTAGTGTAGGACGCCCTCCGGCAAGATGGAGCGACGATCTGCGAAGTGTGGCTGGCAAGCAATGGATGAGAAGAGCCGAAAACCGGGCTCAGTGGCACGCCTTGGGAGAGGCCTACGTCCAGCAGTGGACTGATATAGGCTGATGATGAGGTGGCAATTAGTTGCATGTGAACAGGTATGAACCTACAGCTTAAAAATAAAAGCAGACTCAATTCTTGTAAAGAAGGCCTTACTTGTTTTTCACAGACTTATCGAAAATTAAAAAAAAAATTTTTGGACCGAGTTCTAATAATTGAAATAATAGATTTTTTTCAGTGGTTACTAGTTACTATCATTTGTAACAAAGCATTGCCTAGCAGGTAGTTAGAAACGTGCCCTACGAGGCACTGCTCTGCGTCTATCAACCTGAAGAACGTATATATCATACATATACGTAATACGTATTTGACGACCGACGTGGCGGGCGAATGTCCGCCTGCGACGCATGAGGTTGTGTGTTCGATTCCCGCCTTGGGATAAATGTTTGTATGATCTGCAAATATTTATTCCAGGTGTTCTGGGTATTTTCTATATATACTAAAAAAATATCTATGTATGTAATGTATTAGGTATATTAAGTCTATCAATCATCTAGTACCCATAACACAAGCTCTGCTTAGCTTGGGGCTGGATGATGCTGTGTGGATTGTCCAGCATTATTATATTATATAATCAAGTAATAAAGTGGTATGACAGTGAACTGGGATCTTAAAGGTCAATATTAAAGTATGCATTCTTTTTTATTTTTATAAACTTTTGACCGCAATCTCACCTGATGTTAAGTGATAATACGGTCGACGGTATCAGACGCTTTTCTAGAAGATGCTTAAACTCTTTGCATAAAAATATACAAACTAAACATATTATTGAATGAGCTGTTTTAAATAATCTATGTTTTGTTAGTTGCGTGAGGTGCTGAAATAAATAGCTGTGTGATAGTCGAGCTGAACGAAGTTTGGAAACCGTGGCTACACCATTTTAGGATGTACATAAATAGAAGTAACTTAGTAGTAGTAGAGCTCTTAGTTTTGGTTTCGGTTGAAGGGGTGAGTGCCGGTGAAATTATAAAAACCTCCAACACAAGACCGATGCGACGTGGTGGGTGAATGTCCGCCTGCGACGCAGGAGGTCGTGGGTTCGATTCCCGCCTTGGGATAAATGTTTGTACGATCTGCGAATATTTATTCCGGTTGTTCTGGGTATTTTTTATGTATAATAAAAATATGTATGTATGTAATAATTATTATGTAATGTATTGTATTAAGTATATCAGTCATCTAGTACCATTATTATTAATTGATATGAAAGTGTTGTAAGTGGCAGCCTGATTTGATGAAAATGTTTTCGATATGTTTTGGAGAAAAACGCCAAAAATAGCGGACTTTACTATTATTTTACTGACTTGACTTAATTAGACTATATATTGACTACTTGACATTGGCAAAATTGTCCGAATGATGGACACATCCCACAAAAAAAAAAAGAAATACGTAACAATGTGACATCTATAAGTCAAACAAACAGTTTGACATAAAGCTATCAGCGATATCGTTAGTAGCATGTAACTTTGTCTACATAACAGTCTCAGTCATATTAAAGTAGCGAACCTAATAATTGCTGGAATAAAATGAAATTATCTTCCCTTTGAGTTCGGCGGCACCGGTAATTCTATTGTCTGAAATGTTTTGCTACTGGACTAACTCAGTTACTGTAACAGAGTTATGAAATTTCTGATTTGTTTTCAGTATTGTGAAGGATTTTGAAAATGCCTTTGAATTTGTGAAAACAATAAGACCAATGACTATTATCCTATAAATCTTAACAAAGAGGTTCTAAAATATTAGACATTAACTGACCCGCACGCGACTTTGTCCGCGTGGTTGCTGTAGTATTTCATACAAACTCCATCCCCTAGTTTACACCCTTTTTAGGGTTGATGAAACCTGTACAAAGTTTAAAGTTAGACTATAAGCGAACTATTTCAGAAACTTGTATCAACATTCATTCAGTAGTTTTTGCGTGATGCAAGTACAAACAAACAAACAAACTAGTTGATTTTGTTTTTTTTTTTTACCTTTTGTTAGTACCAATAGCAAAACTTTAGAAAAATATCTTTAACGTACAGACTTTTCGACCTCTACAGTTATATCTATACTAATAATATAAAGAGGAAAGATTTGATTGTTTGCTTGTTTGCATTGAATAGGATCCGAAACTACTAAACCGATTTGAAAAATTCTTTCAGCGATGGAAAGCTACATTATCTCCGGTTGACTAGGCTATATAACATTTTCAAAAAAATTAGGGATCCTTACTAAAACCCGTGCGAAGCTGGGACGGGCCAAAGTAAAAGTAAAAGTCAAAAAGCATTTATTCAGTAATATCCGCAGGGATCATCTTGAAACGTCTTAAATCTAAGCGAATCTAAGCGCCAGTTCCTCGCGACTAAGTCTAGAATAGTTATAGTATAGATAGATATTATTTTCTCTACAAAATATCCTATAGATGATGTGAAATAAAAAACGTATCCGATAAGGCTTCACTAGTTTGTATACCCCTGTTCCAGTAACACTCAAAGAATGAATCAATACCAAACTTACCGATAGCATTTTGAAATCTCTAAGGATTGAAAATTTTAAACTTTAGCCCGCTTCCGCTCCCCCAGTCGCTTCAACTCTAACCAAACCACAAGATAACTTCGTAACTGTCTGAGTAAATACCTTGGGACTTATTGAACAAGTTGCAAAGAAGAAAAATAAAGGTTTTCTGCACAATATTTATTGTTTCCTATTATTATAGTTGTTTCGGAGTTTTGTTTTGGAATGTGGATTCCAGGTTAAAGAAATTGTTGGAACTAGCTAAATGTTTGAAGAGTCTTTACAAAGTTAAGGAACTTTGGAATTTCAAATAAAGTTATTTTTAGCTTTTATCTCAGAATGCTATCTAGCGTTTACCTCAAAGGCACAATATTCGTAGTAATTTTGAGTTGAGACGAGATTAAATGAAGACTTTGTTTGGCAAAATTGGGGCTTTTTTTATTTTATGCAATTTGCTGATCATATGACCTACCTGATATTAAGTGGTTCCATCGCCTATAACAAAGCAACGCCTTGTAGGTTATGTTAGTTAGAAACGTGCCCTACAATACACTGCTCTGTGTCCATCAACCTGAGGCATACAGGTGTTAAGCCTCATGTGCCTGTAATTACACCGGCACACACACCCTTCAAACCGGAACACAGCAAGCTGCTTGTCGGCAGAAATAGGCATCGCGGTAGTACTTCCCCGGACGAGCCCTTCACTTAGAGCTCTACTACTACTTAGCGCCTGTCTGAACTGTCATTTTCAACAAATACTATTTTGAGGTTGACACGATTGAAACTTGAATTTGACGATTATTTCGTTACAAGAATTGGGCCTTAGTTATTAGTAGCATTTAGTAGTGCTATTAGTTGTGACTGGCCTCACAGCTGTTAGTATAGTAGCAAGTCTTCTGTGCTGTAGTCTTCTGTGTAGTCTTGGGTTTGATCCCCACCGAGGATAAACATTTGTGTGATGAACATAGATTATAATAATAATAATAATAATGCTGGACAACCCACACAGCATCATCTAGCCCCAAGCTAAGCAGAGCTTGTGTTATGGGTACTAGATGACTGATATACTTAATACAATACATTACATACATAGATAATTTTTATTATACATAGAAACACCGATAGATATATAGATATGTAGATGTTTGTTCTCTGCTCGCCTATAATTCTGTATTCTAAGTATGTAAAAAAAATACAATTGTGACAACCGTCACGTCAGCTGCACTAGAATGTATACAATTTGTAACTTACAGAATGATTTTACAGCGTTACAATTCATATTTACAAAGGAATAACTCAAAAAGTGAGTAAACTTACCAGCTAATTTCATGATTTTTGAGTTTTTACTGTTTAAGAGTTTACTATAAGGTTTTTATGCCGTTTACGTGAAAGTTACGAATTGTATACATTCTAGTGCAGCTGACTGTACAAGCTTTGCTTAGTTTGGGGCTAGAGGGCGTTGTGTGAATGTGTGCCAATATTTATTTATTTAATTATAATATTAAAAACCATATCAGTTATCTAATTCCCATAGTACAAGCACAAGAAAAATAGGTAACTTACCCATGACTAGAGTGACAATCCCAAGCGGCATTACTAGCATAGCCACTAGAAGGTCTGTAATTGCCAGGGACATTAGAAAATAGTTGGTCACATTCTGCAGTCTCCTCTCCAAGTATATCGCGAGGCACACCAACACATTCCCAGCTGCTGTACACAACACCAACACTAACGCAGCCGACGCCCACCAATTAGTTACAGCGCCATCTCTGGTTAGACCCGTGGAGTTATTTGTGAAATTATAGTTTTCCAATGAGTAATTCACAAGTACTTCCCACTCAGTGTTAAACTGGTTGACATTTGTAGTAGCGAGTTGGAACTCTAGCTCATGCATTTTTGATGTTTTCTGTGGTCATGGTGGCCGTTTTCATCTTATTTCGTAAATGTGGCAGCTTTTACTTGTCGCGGCCATCACGTTGGCTTATTGCATCTGAAACAATGATACAACTATTGAAGAATCATCATTCGATGTTGACATCATCACTTAACATCACGTGAGATTGCGGTCAAACCGTTTTTTAAATAAACTGAAAAAAAAACGAGTGTGCTTTAGACCATACGACTGAAGTAAAACTTCTTTAATATAGACATAGACATAGACATAGACATTTGTTTATTTACTACCAAGACACACACAAACCAACAAAAACACTAACACATCAAAGATGAAAGATACATAAAAGAAACGTTTACGAATAAACTGAAAAAAAACGAGTGTGCTTTAGACCATACGACTGAAGTAAAACTTCTTTAATATAGACATAGACATAAACATAGACATTTGTTTATTTACTACCAAGACACACACAAACCAACAAAAACACTAAGACATCAAAGATGAAAGATACATAAAAGAAAGATCGTTGCTTGAGCACTGTGTCGTGTTTCTGTGTGCCATAGCAGTACAAGGGCTACGAAACGTAACTGGCTATGAGAGAAAGAGAAAAAGAACAGAAAAGACTTGTTTTTGTAAATACTTCAATGTTTACTTATACAATAATAAATGATACTTATACAATAAAAAACCAATATTGTCCTGTCCATCAAGATTATGTTTGTCTTTGGTGAAGACAACCCCGTAAAACTATCTATACTACTACTTTACTACTTGTGACGACTGATGTGGCACGGCAGACGAATGTCCGCCTGCGACGCAACAGGTTGCGAGTTTGATTATCGCCTTGGGATAAATGTTTGTACGATCTACAAATATTTATTCCAGGTGTTCTGAGATGTATAATAAAAATATGTATGTGTGTAATGTATTGTATTAAGTATATCAGTCATCTAGTACCCATAACACAAGCTCTGCTTAGCTTGGGGCTAGATGATGGTGTGTGGATTGTCCAGTATTATTATTATTAATGTATTTTATTAATGTTACTTGGCTTCCGTAGCCCAAGCTTTGCTTAGTTTTGCACTAGATATCTTTCTGTGAAAATATCTATCAATCATTATGCTCATTTATTCAGTCACTGGAAATAAAACCACTTTTATTTCTGTTCAGGCAGTCAAAATCATGCCTCTTTTGTTCAAATAATTTGATTAATTACTATGAAGAGAACGGTATTTCAATTCTTATTTTACAGTATAGTAAGTTGCCATGGAACGCAGTATTCTTGGCTTCAAGCGCATAGACCGAGTAAGTAATTCCATACTGCATTCCTAAACTGGGATAAGCGATGTAAGAAACAAAGCTGGCAGGCTTAAATGGGATTGGACGGGTCACGTCAGCCGGATGCCTCCCAACCGGACCTCGCGGTCGCCGGAGAAAGCGTTGGCGAGACGATCTAGACGCCTTTGAAAGGACGTGGGGGGAGAAGGCTCGGGAAAGAGAGTATTGCAAGTCTTTGGGGAAGGCCTTCAGTTGTAATATATTTATGTATATAATATTGTTTTTTCACTTTGATTTTTATGTTGTATGTAAGTAATTTCATGGTCTATTTGTATTAATCTGTAACTAGGATAGCGCCTTGGAATTCGTTCTGTAATGCTATTTTGTGAGTGCATTTTTTATTCGTTTCATTTCAATAAATTGAAATTGAAAATTTTCCAGCGTGGGATAAAAATAGGCTAGGAAAAAAAGTAAGTTCAAAACTAGATTTGACAAAAATACCAGGCCGGTTTTAGACTGAATTGTATAACGAAACAAAACTGTTTGCCAACCGTTTAAATAACACTTATTTATTCATTTGTATTGTTTCGTGGATCGGTCGAACGTGACTTTACGGAAATAAGCAATTTACGAGTTTGGGTCAGCCCACTACAGAATAGCCTTTCGCCATTGTGGCTATCATTAGTAGGTACTGTAACAAACTAATACAGGTAATATAGGTAGCTAAAAAACTACTTTTATGCAGGAAAATAGTTTAATTTATTTTGTTTACAGGTAGAACAGTTTCATTACTGTATTGACGACCGATGTGACGCGGCGGGCGAGTGTCCGCCTGCGACGCAGGAGATTGCGGGTTCTATTCCCGCCTTGGGATAAATGTTTGTACGATCTGCAAATACTTATTTCGGGAGTTCTGGGGGTTTTCTATGCATAATAAAAAATATGTATGTATGTAATGTATTGTATTAAGTCTATCAGTCATCTAGTACCAATAACACAAGCTCTGCTTAGCTCGGGGCTAGATGATGCTGTGTGGATTATCCAGCATTATTATTATTATCATCATAATTAACATCAACAGCCTGTAGAAAGTCCGGGATATTAGCCTCCCCCATATCTTTCCAGGAAGAACGATTCTGATACCTTTCATTTTGATACTAAAAAAGTTACAATCAATGAAGATAATACGATAGATAGGTACGTAGGATATGATAGGTTGCAAGTCATTGTCGCTACTAGAATACTAACTGGTTTTCTCACGATGTTTTTCTTCACCGTTTGGAGCACTGGCATTGCGCACACACAGTTTTCGAACGGAAATTCCATTGGTGCATGACCGGATTTGAACCCACAACCTTAGGAACAGAGGCTGAGTCGCTCCCACTAGACCACTGGTGATCTCCGTTATATTTATATTTAAAGAGCTTTAGCTTGGCACGAAATTCTTACCGTATTTATTTCAAGGTTATTTCAACTTGTTAAATGATATTGTACAAATAGACTGAAATTATTATAGCCTCTCTGTAAAAGATTGTATTCGAATCATTGAAAAGTGCTGAAATAAAAAGCAGAACCAATATAAAATTCCTTTTGCGAAAATGGTTAAAGAGTTATTTTACCCGTACCGTTTGATCAAATATGATAAAATACTTTGAATTTTTGATAAAAACCTTTGCTAAAATTCAAAAAGAAAACTATAGTGCATGTTGAACAAAAACAAGTCGTTTACAAAACTGTATTCAACCAAAGTTCCTAACAGGTAAATATTTGCAGATCGTACAAACATTTATTCCAAGGTGGGAATCGAACCCGCAAACTCCTGCGTCACAGGCGGATATTCGCCCGCGACGCTATATCGGTCGTCGTATCAATATTCACCATACCTTATGGAAATCTTTGCTGCCTTTGCTGAAATTTATACCTATTTCTGCCGCAAAGCAGTGATGCTCGCATTGCTGTGTTTCTATTTAAAGGGTAAGGGTGCCGGGGAAATTACAGGCACATGAGACTTAACACCATGCCTCAGGTTGGTGGACGTAGGGAAGTGCTTCGTAAGTCACGTACCTAGCATGCGTGACCTACCAGGCAATGCTTTATTATAGGTGATGATTACCACTTAACATCAGGTGGGTCATATGCTTGTTCCACTAGCATTAGCATAAAAAAACCATAGTGCATGTTGAATAAAAAAAAGTCGTTTACAAAACTGTCTTCGAACAAGGTTCTTAGAGCAGCGCCCACATCAAACGTCAGGAAGGGACAATGTTCAGGATCGGGCAGCCTTAGAGATTAAATGAAAATAAAAGGACTATTGGATCACACCTATTGTACTAAAGTACCGTATGAACTGAAAGGAGTACCCACGTCTTAGTTGAATTCAGAGAGAGTTTTTTACAGGATAATGAAATATTTCTGCAAGTCTCTTAGAACCGATAAACGAAGATTCGTAGATTGTATAATATCAGTCAGTCAAAACAAAGACAAAGATTTTTATAATTGGTATAGATAAATATTACCACATATCTTTGTAGTTATAGCACACAGCATTTAGTAAAAATCTGGTCAGTTGGTAGTGATTCTACCTTAGAAGTAAAATGCAGAAATTGTAGATCGTGGGTTCAAGGCCCACCAAAACATTTGTGTGATGAATATAAATGTTTGTTCTTGGGTTGAGCGTTATTTTGTACAGTAAATTTAAATCAAATCTGTGGAAATTTCAATTATTAACTATCACGGTTGCTCAGATACAGCCTGGTGACAGACGGATAGATAGACAGACAGCGGAGCCTTAGTAATAGGGTAAAGTTTTACCCTTTGGGTACGGACCCTAAAAAATGCCACTTTAAACATTTTCAAACCTCATTTAATATCTAATAATAATTATTATAATAGCCAATTTAATAGTAATAGCTTGTACCGGCAGCCTGTAAGTAATTTCCTGTGGTAATATCATTAAGTTCTACAAAGAACTGAAGTTTAGACAGCGCTATGCATCAACGAACCTTTGCAGACCATCCTCATTAAGCATTCAAAGCTTCTATTCACTTCAGTTATGAAACAGGTAGAATAATGTTTAGTCTAGATCATTTACTCAATGATACAAGCTGAATATTCATTATAATAATAATAATGCAGGACAATCCACACAGCATCATCTAGCCCCAAGCTAAGCAGAGCTTGTGTTATGGGTACTAGATGACTGATGTATATTACATACAAAGATATTTTTGATTAAACATAGAAATTATAAATATTTATTTTATTCTGTTTTTTAGTATTTGTTGTTGTAGCGACAACAGAAACACATAATCTGTGAAAACTTCAATTTTCTAATTATCACGGTTCATGAGATACAATACAGCCTGGTGACAGACGGACAGACCGACAACGGAGTCTTAGTAAAAGGGTCCAGTTTTACCTTTTGGGAACGGAACTAAAAATGGCTTATTATGGCTTTAGTACTAAAATTTAGTAGCAAATTCATACAAAATACAGGTACGTAAACCGCCATATTTGAAGTTTAACTTGCTTGCAAGTATGTGAGGCGGGTTACTCGTTAGCTTGCTAAGTGAAGCATAAACTTATTAACGCCGTATCCTCAGGCTAGGAGTACTTATTCTGGGGCTATGTTGGAAACTGTGGTAATCCTAAGCACTAAAATTTGTACAGACGGTAGAAAATGTATGATTGGACTTAAGCACTTAAACTTGAAATTTGCATACTTTATTGATAGTTTCGTTCCTGTCCATCATCATCAACAACCTGTATTAGTTTACTGCTGGACATAGCCCCGCATACATCTTCCAGGAAGAACGATTCTGAGTCCTTTCCATTCATTGACGGAAGTCCTAACAATGTTAATGTTAGGACTTAAATACGTTAGAATAAATGTTAGTCCATCGGATAGGAGGACGTCCTACGCTTCGTGTTTCGGTTAGTGATCACCATTCAAGAACCTTTATTCCCCAGCGGTTGTCGGTTCTACGAGCTATATGGCCTTGCCGTTACACAAATTGTCAAAACAAAATAAGAGCTCAATTTTCAAGTGAACTCTATGTATAATAAAAAATATCTATGTATGTAATGTATTGTATTAAGTATATCAGTCATCTAGTACCCATAACACAAGCTCTGCTTAGCTTGGGGCTAGAAGATGCTGTGTGGATTGTCCAGCATTATTGTTATTGCTGTTGTTATTGTTATTTACCAAGATGATTTTTTTCCTCCGACTAGGTATCATTGATCGAAGTTTCCAGTGTACATAACTTTTTAAAGCTGATGTGTTTTGGAGTGTACAAAATATTTTCATAAACATACAACAGTTAAAATACCTTGACGCCAAAATTATCGTTACTACCGTTCTTGACAGAAAGCGTTTTTAAGGTTTTTTAGATCCAAAGGGTAAAACGGGATCTTATTACTAAGGCTCCGCTGTCTGTATGTCTATCTATCTACCTGTCTGTCTATCTGTCTGTCCGTTGGTCACTAGGCTGTATCTCATGAACCGTGATAGTTGGAGAGTTGAGTTCTGTTGCCGCTATAACAACAAATACTAATAAACAAAATAAAATAAATATTTAAGGGGCTCTCATACAAAAAACATGATTTTTTACCGTTTTTATTGTAGATAATGTACGGAACCTTTCGTGCGCGAGTCTGACTCGTACTTGGTCAGTTTTTTTCATTTATTTGTACTAACGAATTCTGGATTTATACAAAGATGCCCTCGTATCTATTGTTCGGGTCTGTTTGGGCCTGTTCTGATTGAGCTCACTATACAAAAATTTTGGCAAACAAACATTCCAGCTCACGGTAACCCCTCGGTTAGAAAACATCTTTATTCTGTACAGGATGCCAACCACGAGCAGAATAATTTGAAAGGTCGCGCGATGAATGTAGAAAATATGGAATACCTATTCAAAACGCAAATTGAAATTATAACATACACAGGAACGTTCGCGTATGGCGCGGGAATGTTATGTAATATTTTGCGAGTCTATCTGATGCAATAAATGAATAGGAATAGCCTCACAACTTCTAATTTCTGGTCTTAAATGTTGGGATAAATATTTGTACGATCTGCAAATATTTATTCTGGGTGTTGTGGGTATTTTCTATGTATAATAAAAAATATCTATGTATGTAATGTATTGTATTAAGTATATCAGTCATCTAGTACTCATAACACAAGTTCTGCTTAGCTTAGATCTAGATGATGCTGTGTGGATTGTCCAGCATTGTTAATATTATTAAGCGTAACCATTTCCTTACTATTCGATTTTGATGAAAAATTACATGAACGTAGTAATCTTACAGCCGGATCTTAGACTATAAGCTTAACTCGTAAATTTCCAATTTCACAAGTAACGGTATTTTTTGTAATCTGTTCCGAAACAGCGCGCAAAAAGTCCTGCAAATAATAGAAATACCTTAAAAATTACCACAAGGATTTTTACACATGACGAGACGACAGCGAAATGTTAGATATTATATTATTATTTAAACTTAGCATTATATTTTGAAGACAGCAATATCTTTTTACATAAAACGCTCATGTAATTATATCTATACAAATTAAAAGATTTTTTTGTCCTGACTTATTGTCATGTAAGCAACGCACAGCCTAAAATCGTAGTTGTAGAGACATTCCGGGTGTATTTGTCTTGGTGCGTAGAGGTGTACTAAGAAATGAGCTCTTTAAATTCAACCCCTAATGGGTACAGCGGAGGATAGTCTTTATGAAAATAGCCTAAGAAATTTTACTTCAATAATGTATATACAATATTTGTATGCGATATTTCACTTTTGCTGAAGAAAATACCCAAAAAGTCAATGATTTAATGGGAGTGATTTGACTAGGTGTTGCATGTTAGACTGAGGTGTCGAAGATTAACGAATGTAAGAATATAAAAGTTTACCTTTCAAGAATGTTTAAATGATGCTATATCATCTATTTAATGTTACAGAGGGGGTCAACCCTGGGGTGTAAATGTCGGAAGCTTTATTTAACCACCAGCGAGGTACTCTAAAACCAGGACTTGTATAAATGCCTCATTTCCGCTATCCGAAGCATCTCGCCGTACTGTAAAAGATAAAAAAGCCTTTAAAAATTACCACTTAAAAGGTTTTTGGTAGAAATCCGTGCGGACAGGTTTTTAAGTCGAAAAACCAAGTGTAATGATAGCAATAAATCTCTCGGAGAGAAATATATTTGGCAAAAGGAACTTACGGGATTTCGCGCGTGTAATAAATTGTTTTGTCTGTGTTTTATCATCGTGGTGAAAATGATAAAGTGAAAGCTTTATACTACAGTAAAATAAAATTAGTTGGAATTTTGTATAAAAAATACTGTTTAAGTAGATATTCCACCCGGTTTTCTTATTAGAAGTTTTGCTCAGTTTATGGGTTAGCTAGCACTATGCGATTAAAGACTATAAATATTTTTGGTCTGTTTTTGGTGATATTTTAAACATTTATTTTCAAATAATAGTCAAAGGCAAAGCCAAAAGTCAAAAAGCATTTATTCAGTAAAATCAGCAGGGATCATCTTGAAACGCCTTAAATCTAGGTGAATCTAAGCGCCAGTTCCTCGCGACCAAGCTTAAAAGACACAAGTATGTATAATATGTATGCCACGCGCATAGGTGCACTAAAAAAGGAGTTCCAAAATCCAACCCTAAATGGATACAGCGGGGGTTGAAGTTTGTATGAAAATAACATTACGCGGACGAAGTCGCGCGTGTTTTGTTATCTATTAATAAATTCTATTGGATTTTGTGCTATATTATGTGTCCTGTATATAATTGTAATAAATAGGTAACCCAAAACTTACGGTTTACGCATGATAATGCAAGGTATCTGCCGTTTTAAGGGTATGTTTTTAATGAGACCCTCATGCCTGGTGTAGGTACCTAAATAATGACAGCTCGTATTTCTTAACTGGAGAATCGCGCGTGATTTTGTTGGCATGAAGTAATTTTCTTATAAACTTCAATCCCTGCATGATGTTTAGAGTTTCGAGAATTTCTGCCTTACCTGCTTACGTACCAAGTTTTTTTTTGCTGGACAATCCACACACCATCATCTATTATTATTATTATTATCTAGCCCCAAGCTAAGCAGAGGTTGTGTTATGGGTATCCACCCATAACACAACCATAGATATTTTTTATTAAACAAAGAAAATACCCACAACACCCAGAATCAATATCTGCAGATCATACAAACATTTATCCCAAGGCGGGAATCGAACATTTGCTCGCCGCGCCACATTGATCGTAAAAGATAAGTTTACCCTAAAAATTTCAAGTCTCTACGACCAGTGGTTTAGGCTGTGCGTTGTCAAAGTCAAAGTCTAAGTCAAAAAGCATTTATTCAGTAATATCCGCAGAGATCATCTTGAAACGTCTTAAATCTAGGTGAATCAAAGCGCCAGCTCCTCGCGACCAAGCCTAGAAGTTGTCTAGAAGTTGTCTATATGTAAGTCAGTCAGGATTTAGATTCATATAATTGGTATAGACATTGATATTTATTTAATTTCTCCATGATGTTTTCCTTTGCCACTTGATAGTAGGTTAATTTTCTGTAGCTGTTCAATTTTAGTGTTCTTAGCCTCCTGACTACGCCATCTAGTAACTGTTTGGGAATTTTTACTATGCCCTTGTCATTAACTATATTGATTAACTATTAAACTATACTATACTTCAATAAACCGATAAATTAGAACACTTTAGACACAGTCATGAGATAAAAATTTATAAGAAATAAACCTCAGTTTTATTTGATATCGTATTAATAAAAATCCATTTTAAGAAAACAAATTGGAATAAAAATTATATAAACAGTAACTTGTTTTCTTGAAAGAGAAATACGATCTTTTCTTAGTAAAGAAAGAAATACAAAGAAAATTAAAAGAATACGCCTCGCCCTATTCTGCCTGAAAGATTTGAGACCGAAATGGCTAAAGCAGATTTTTATTAAAACGGCAGCTTTCATAATAATTTTACGACATAAAGGTCTTTAAGTTATATATTGCCTTATTTTATTTTACGATTCTCGCTTCGGAGGTTTAGGATATAAATTAAAATATTTCTCAAGATTTGTTATTATTCATAAGTCTACCTGCTGGACAATACTTGTACGATCGCTAAAACATGGTCAAAAATTATATACATAGATATTGTTTATTATACATAGAAAATATCCAAAACACTCGGAATAAATATTTGCAGATTGTACAAACATTTGTCCCAAGGCGGGAATCGAACACGCAACCTTCTGCGTCTCAAGCGGACATACGCCCGCCGCGCCACATCGGTCGCCCAGGTACATAAAAACAGTTGAACCACAACAAAAGTTGAAGTACATAAAAGGTACTACAGCAGGTATGACCTAGCTTTGGAAAACGCATTAGCAGTGGTAGAGCCCCTACTAATTATGGCAATTACCGCTTGTCGTTCTTTGACTGATTCCGGCCGTCGATCTAGGTTACCAACGATTAATGGATTTGTATTTACAGTACTGTCAAAACGGGCTAACTAGATTCAAGGTACTTGGGTATGTATTTTATTTTATGTTAGTTAATAAATTCTGTTAATAATTTATAAAATATTCTGTTTTCTACCTTTAGTGAATACCCGCACTTTACTATAGATAGAAAAAGTAATGATAAAATATGTAGATATAAGGTAGGTAGATAGTTTAAATATTAGATGTAAAATATTTGTTAATAAATATTTTATGTTAGTTAATAATTATTTTAATGTTGTTAAATTTATAAAGTTTTTATTACCTATGTTAATGTATAGTGTTTTAAACATTTATTTTTTTCGAGTAGGGCAGACTGTTTGCACTATGTATAACAAATCTATTCCTACCATTTTAATGTTATATTTCACTGCTTCATTATTCGTATATGATTACAAAAAGTAGTATCCTTCTACATGCTTGGTAATATCGCGCGATATTACTAAGCATGTATACTCTAATGAAGCAATTCATATAATAATGATTGAACTTCACTTGGAAGTTCGTTTGATCATATATTTTCAACAGTTACAATAAAGATTATTCTGATTGTAATTCTGATTATGACGTCTTCGGAAAAAACATGACTTTTTTATTAAAATTTTTTCTTAGTGTTATTATTAGTTCTAATAGAATACTTATATACTTTTTTTACACAGAACAAATATGTATGTTCATCACACATATATTTCTTCTTGGTGGGGATCGAACCCATCACCAACAGTGCAGAAGGCACAGCTACTTTTAAATGACCTGTGAAGCCACTAATCCTGACTAATAACCAAGCAAAGTCAAAGTCAAAAAGCATTTATTCAGTAATATCCGCAAGGATAATCTTGAAACGTCTTAAAGCTACGTGAATCTAAGCGCCTGTTCCTTGCAACCAAGCCTAGAAGAACTGGCAACAAACATACGGCTTGGTTCCTACTGTACCTCAAAATGAGTTCAGTGAAAATATGTCGGACAATTGACCTAATTTCACCTCTGTAATGGTTTTATCGCTCTTTTCTGAACAATCTTTTGAATACAAAAGAAAAAATACAAAACACGGCTATTTTTTCCTGCAAAAAATACTTGAAAAGGTATAAATGGTAGAGAAGGTATAGAAAAAAGTAAGTAAACATTTGCATCTGTTTTACATATACAGCGATGAAAATAATACACTCATGCTCCTAATTACGGGACCTAAAGTACCTGGGCAAGAATTTTAGATGGAGTGTTCTTTGCTGAATTTCAGGAATTCCTTTTTTAGTACAAGATATTTACAGGGTATTTAGGACAAGTTTTCCCTGAAAATTTCAAGTTACTCCGTCTAGTGGTTTAAACTGTGTTGTTTTTATGACAGTCAGTCACAAGGACTTTATATTTAATACTAGCGGCCGCTCGCAGCTTCGCCCGCGTAGCAGTGTTTTCCCGTTCCCGTTATTTTTTCGGGATAAAAGTGGCCTATATGTTAATCTAGGTTACAATCGATATCAATTCCAAATTTCATCCAAATCGGTCCACTGGTTAGAGCGTGAAAGAGTAACAAACATCCATCCAGTCTCACAAACTTTCGCGTTTATAATATTAAAATAGGATAAGTAGGTATAGATTATTTACTTTTTATAATTGTTAGTTTTTATAGTGCTTACTTGCACCTAAGGTAATCACAAAGATTTTTATATTAACCCCCTCAATTAAACCCACGACCAGCATATGACCCAGCTGATGTTGAGTGGTAATCATCACCTATAACAAAACATTGCCTTGTAGGTCACGCACGTTAGGTACGTGCCCTACGATGCACTACCCTGTGTCCACGAACTTGAGGCATATTGGTGTTAAGCCTCATGTACCTGTAATTTCACTGGCAACCACACCCTTCAAACCGGAACACAGCAATTCAAGTATCGCTGCTTGGCGGCAGAATTAGGTATGGTAGTATGGATTAGTAGGGTAAATAGAGTTTATAACATTATAATTTGCATTTCAAACTTATCAGTGTAATCGTTTAATTGCATATTGATGACTGATTTAAATATTAATGCATTATAATTAATAACTGTGATAAGGCAGATAAATTTAGCATTTTGTGAATATCATAATCTGTATGGCTATCCGATAATTCAAACAGATAATTTATGTATTGAATTAATATATTATAAGCATTTTTTTAAAGCACCGGTGGTCTAGCGGAAGTGACCTTGCCTTCTGATCCTAAGGTCATAAGTTCAAATCCTGTCGTGCATCAATGGATTTTTCCGTTTGAAATATTCATGTGTGTGTGTGTTATTTCCAGTACTCTCAAGAGGTAAAAGAAAACATCGTGAGGAAACCAATTATAGTATTCTTGCGGCGGCGATGGCCTTGCAACCTGTCACGTATGGAATACTAACTACTGAAAAATATGAGTATGTACCAAATGAACTATTTGGACCTATCTCTGACTATCCCCCTTAGACATCCTCGAAAAATCTCGATTAGGTACTTGGTACTAAAAGATCGGAGGTGATATTTACCGTGCTTTAGAATTCATGATGCTATTTCTTTTTCTTTATTCTTTCCAACTTACTATTTTTTTTTAATACAAAATAGTATATAACTTTTTACTATCATGGTTTTCATCAATATTTTGGATAGAAACGGGATATTTACCATGATTTTTGAGTTTGATTGTTTCCCGATATTACGGCACAGTTGCATGCGCCACCAACCCGTGATCATGGCGAATCAAACTCAAAAATCATGGTAAATATCCCGTTTCTATCCAAAATATTAAAATATTATATATCGTTGTATACTTTTATTGTTTTATTATTATCTTTGGTTTGTAAAGTGTACAATAAATAGTTTTCATTCATTGATTCATTATATGTTTTTACGGCTTATTCCCAGAAGTCCATAATTCTATTGTTTCCTATTTCCCAGCGGGTCCATGAAAATTAAAACTAGAATTTGAAATGTTCATACATGAACTCCCAATGGGTCCCTATATAAAAGACGTCCGGACAACCCTACTTAGAATGACGTAATCACTGTTAAGGATAAGATTTGAACGAGAACATCCAACACAATGAAGACGATTGAAGTGCCAATACGTACAAAAAGGTAATAAAGCAAGGTGTCTGTAATTGTCTGAGGAGTGGAAGTGGAACGGTCACAGTGACGTTGGAGCGTAATTGTCTGCTACACTCTAACTTAGAGTGGCTAGTACATTTACAAAGAGCGATTTACTGAACAATAAGATGTATTTTTGAAGTAATTCTTATGCGACTTCGAACAAGGTTGCGTTAAACGTTTAACACTACTATGGAGGGGGTATGAAAGCACTGTTCTTTCTCTCTTTCTCTCATAGCCAGTTACGTTTCGTATATTAAAAAAGTTTTACTTCAGTCGTGTGGTCTAAAGCACACTCGTATTTTTTTATATTATTTACTGATGGTACAAGTACCTACTTATTGCATTTCGTATATAAATTATTTTAATTTCAAGATTTTTAGTTATGGATTTTATTTCGTTTTTAGGGTTCCGTACCCAAAGGGTAAAACGGGACCCTATTACTTAGACTCCGCTGTCTGTCTGTCTGCCAGTCATCAGGCTGTATCTCATGAACCGTGATAGAGAGTTGAAATTTTCACAGATGATGTATTTCTGTTGCCGCTATAACAACAAATACCTACTAATAAAACAGGTACGGAACCCTTTGACGTTGCCTGATAAAAACCATTAAACTAAAAAAGCTTTGCAGCTTCAAAGAAACAGAAAATTCCCATTTTAGAAAACAAAACAACTAGAATCCATTTTACTCTACCAAGATTGTTAGTCAAAATAACAGTCAGGAATAAATTTAGAATACAACCCTCGTAACTACTATAATAGCAATATTATTTTATCGATATCGTACTAAAATACCTATTTCAAGACATGAATAGCTAAGTTAACGATACCGACAGAACGTGTGACGTCAGCAACCAATATACCTAGTCGATCAATTTGCATACATTGCCTTGTACTACGCCCACGAAATACGCTGAACGACTTTTAAGTTTCAAACCTTAAATATTGGATAGCTCATGGATAAGTTTTAGTAGTTAATCATCATGATCATCAACAGCATAGACATCACCAAACATAGGCGTCCCCCATACGTTTACATAAATTTGGTGACTGGTGGGGGCTGTTTCCACCGTTTAACTACCTAACCGGTACGCCGGTGGAAAAAGGTGTTCTAGAATCCTAAGGTTGTAAATTCAAATCAGTCGTGCACCAATGCATTTGAAAAAATTATGTGCTTACCGTGCATAAAGTGTAATGTTATTTCAATCTTTTATTTTTCAGTAAGTAACACCTAGAAAAACCCGGCCTTGCAATAAAAAAGCGATGTATTTTACTTCCATGGTAAGCTGTGGCTTGAAAGATAAAAGCATTTATCTGAATGAAGTAATACGCTGATTTTACAGCCAAACCTTATTCCAGACAATAACAGTAAATCAACTGCCCTGTCTTTCCAGGTGATCCTATTAGGCACGACGGAGAAAAAGCGTAATTTACAGAAAGGGTTCGCTGATAAAAATATTTGCAGCCTACTTTAGCAGAAGTCTCGTCGTCTCAAGAACTCGTCTGAGGAAAACTACCATACCTAGTTATATAAATAGAAAAGAAAGATAGAAAATACATTTATTTGACATACACATTGGACACAAAACGGACTTAAAAATCAACAATAGGTACAGGAAACTGGGGGAATCACACTCGTCTGGCACGCAACGCGCGACTCAGTTGGCAGAAGTGTCCCGCACGCCGACTAACGCAGAGAAACTGACGCACGTAATGGGCCCGCCAGTCTACAACCGACTGCCAGAAGAGATCACGGAGGCCTCCAATACCAACATTTTTAAGTCCAGGTTAAAACGCTGGCTTGTCGAGCAGACCTTCTACTCCGTCGCGGAGTTCATGAGCCAGAAAGTAAAAACTTATCTACCTAAAGTAGGTAGGTATTTACTAGGTACTAGGTTTTAATATTTATAAAAAAAAATTACTATTGACTATTGATTATAGTAGAATTGCTAAATAGTGAAAAGAATAAACATTTAAGTTTCAAAACAGAAGATAAGTAACCTAGCATTTAGCAGTGGGTACCAGTTAGTCCGGTCTAGTGCGGAATTTCATGCCAAAAGGGTTCTACCTCAGCTTAGTTGCTGCTTAACAGGGTAGAGGTCTACCACGCCATGCAGCGCTGGCTTTCAGGTGGCCCAAAATAAGGTACAGCACGAATAAATACAAACAAGAAAAATAAACGGCATAAAAAATAATAATAATGATAATGTGTAATACATTATATGTGCTTATAAAAAATAACAAAAATTGCCGCTAATTTTGGTCATCCACCATAAGAAATTTATATTTTAGTCACTAGTGTCTATTCTAGTCACCCATACTATCATGTTTATTGAAAACACAGTATCATGAACAATAAAGTTTTTGCAATAAAGTAGAATTTTGCACTTCAACGAACATCAGACTACGAGAAGCATATCCTATTTAGTGTAGTTACTCCAAGACATTGCCCCATTAAGCGTATTATAGGTGTTTCAGGACGTGACCATTTTGTTCCTGCCCTTTATGAGTTCTCGCATTTGGTCTAGTTTCGGGAGAATAATGGCTTTGGGAGGGCAATTCAGTCGTAGTAATTCGTAACATAATTTCAACCTTATTCGTAGATTACAAAAGTGACTTTAGTTAAAAGTTCATCATCATCATAACAGCCTGTAGAAGTCCACACATGCCCCACACGTTTCCACGAAGAAAAATTTTGAGCCATATCCATCCATCGACTTCCCGCGATACTAACAATGTCGTCAGTCAATCAGGTAAGAGGGTGTCCTATGCTTTCCACACCTTCCACATTTTGCAGTAGTTATTCCTTACGTGACAGGTCCCTATGGTCTTGCACCATCACCGCTGCTAAAATACTAACTAGTTTCTTCACGATGTTTTTCTTTGCCGTTTGAATTAGTATTGCACACATAATTTTTTCGAACAGAAATACCCATTGGTTCATGACTGGATTTAACCCACGACCTTAGGGTCAGAAGGCGGGGTCAGGTGGCTTAACAAAAATTTTTTTTTTTCAAAGTTTACAAAATACCCTTTGGCAAATGAGACCGCAACTTTACAGAGTTCAAGTTTGAGTTTCTTTGTTAATAGCTCTTGAAAATGTTGAAGTTCTGCTTAGAAGCCTTTTTTCTGTGGTGAGCGGTAATGAGTGCAAACGTAGCAGCACTCGACTTACGGCAAAGGACTTTAAACCAGATTCTAGCCTTTTTAAATCCTGTTTTATTTTTCTGTGTTCTTAATTATAACTATTTTTTTACGGCCAACTGAAAGTAACAGAATCTACCTCACGACTTTTATTCCCAGTCACGGTAGATATCCCTTCAGACCTTTTAGGGCCTACGTAATAGCACCAATACAATTTTTTTTGTTGTGCAAGTTTGTAAGCCCACCTGGTGCTAAGTGATAACCATTACCTATAACAAAGCATTACCACACAGGTCACGCACGTGAGGTATACAGGTGTTAAACCTTATGTGTCTGTAATTACCCGGTACCCACACCCTACGAACCGGGAGACAGCAACGCTGCTTGGTGGCAGTAATAGTCATGGTGGTGTACTTCCCATCACCAAGAGCTTACTACTTCTAAAACTGTATATTGTCTGGAAGATAAAACTTACAAAACAAGCTATTTTACATTGTAATAAATATTTACAAAGTCTCTTTACTACTCTTTTTATGGTTCCGTACCCAAAGGGTAAAACGGGACCCTATTACTAAGACCTGTCTGTATGCCCGTCTGTCACTAGGCTGTATCTCATGAACCGTGATAGAGAGTTGAAATTTTTAGTTGATGTATTTTTGTTGCTGCTATAACAATAAATACTTAAAAACAAAATAAAATTAATATTTAAGGAGGCTCTCATACAACAAACGTGATTTTTTTGCCGTTTTTAGTATAGATAATGGTACGGAACCCTTCGTGCGTGAGTCCAACACACACTTGGCTGGTTTTTTATGCAGAGAAGTATTTACGATCTATCTATCAATCAATGTCACGAGAAAATCCACCAAAATTTTCGTTTTTTAACAAAACTTTTATTCATTGATCCCTCTTTTGTTTTTGAAGCTTGAATATAGAACCGATTAATTTATTCTCTTCCATTTATAAACTCATTCAAAAAAATTGGTTATTCATAATGCTTTTCATAACCAAAATACCTTTTTTTATTTTATTTAACTGAGGTACAAAAACAGCAAATCAGAACACAGACAGAAACTTTTTTTTTTCCCTAGCCTATCCCGTCCCACTGCTGGGCAAAGGCCTCCCCCAAAGACTTCCAGTTCCGACAGAAACTTAGGTTACTAAAATATTAGTAAATTTGTAAGCCTAAATGTTGAACACGGCATTTGCATAAACTGCATTTAATTAAATAAAATCAATTTTTATTACAAAAACTTTTGAAAACAACAGAAGATCAATAAAAAAGATAATTTTAATCATTTGTGTAATAGAAATTCCATGATTTTAATAATTTAATTTGATTTAATTTGATTTTATTGTGGAAGTTTTATGTGTGTATGTTTGTATGGATTGTATTATCTGAAATAAATGAATAAATAAAATAAATAAAATGTTAGACTTGAAGCTGAACATATTTTGATGAAAGATATCAATTTCAGTGAACGATTTATAGTAAATTTAACATACGTTTAACATACGTTGAATTTACAATAACGTTACAATAGGTCACGTTTGATGAACGTCCCTAAGATGTCTTAATTTGCGTCCATCAACCTGATAACGTTGATTAGTGCATCGTCGGTGACGTTCATAACGAGCGTGACCTACGAGGCAATTCTTTGTTATAGGTGATGGTAACCACTTAACATCAGGTGGGTCATCTGCTTGTTCCATTAACAAGTTGTATAAAAATGTACTTGTACTTTACCGGCACACACACCCAAGTCTAGTTAGTCTAGTAGGCAAGGTTATGTTATCTAAGCAATCGATATTAATGTAATAATATTGACAATGACAAATTACGTGAAGTGACGTTAACGTAGAGGGCGTAACCATAACTACGTTAGTTCTCGTAAATTCGATTTGAGTCACTGGTAAAAATAAGTCTATGTTGAGAAAGGTACTATCAAAAAATTTCTGAATAGAATTATACTATTAATCCTACTAATTCTACTAAAGGGTAGGATCATCAATCTTACATCCTACTATAAACGCTAAAGTTTGTAAATATGGATGGATGGATGGATGGATGTTTGTTACACTTTCACGCTCTAACCAGTGGACCGATTTGGATGAAGTTTGGAATAAATATAGATTGTAACCTGGATTAACATATAGGCTACTTTTTATCTTGAAAAAATAACGGGAACGGGATATCCGCCACGCGGACGAAGCTGCGAGCGGCCGCTAGTAACAAATAAGTATTGATATTATATGAACGCCATCTAGACCCAAACTAAGTTAAGCTTGTAATATAGTAACCAGGTAACTAGACTTTGTAAATACATTAGAATACAAAGTAATACCTAGACACAGAACAAACATCTGTCAAACTCACAAAAATGATGGTTCTCGGTGAAGGTCGAACCCACGACCTACGGCGTAGAAGGCATAGGTACTATCGACTGAACTATCACCAGGAGTTATAGGAGTCATGAGGGATACTACTATCCCATGGTAAAAAAACGAGTGTACTTTAGACCGCACGACTGAAGTTAAACTTCTTTAATATACGAAACGTAACTGGCTATGAGAGAAGAAGAGAAAGAACAGTGCCTTCATACCCCCTCCATGGTAGTGTTAAACGTCTAACGCAACCTTGTTGGAAGTCGCATTAGAAGTATTACTTCAATATTACTCAACTAGCGTAGTGCTATTTTAAAAGGCCACGACAGCCTCAAAGTTAAAAAAATCAAAATAACAGCGAAATTTTACGAACCATATCGTGTATAACTTTTATGTAAGATTGTATAGGTTAAGGTAATAAAGTCACACGTTTAAGTCTATTTCTGTCTGCAACGGGGTTGATTGCCGCACTTACGGCACTTTGTTAAACCCTGTTTACCTAAAAAACGTTGGCCGTAAATAATAACGGCCGTTATGTATGATGTTAAAAATCTTTTATAAACCAAAGAGATTCAAAATAAATAAATGGCATCACGATTTTAATCCCGCAGAGCTTTTATGATATTTAAGGGGGTAGTCAGAGGTACATTCAAGTATTACATTTGGCACATACCCACATTTTGCAGTAGTTGGTATTCCATACGTGACAGGTCGCAAGCCCATCGCCGCTAGTAAAAATAATAAACTGTATATTAAAGTTCGTATGAACTCCTTCATTATCCCTCAACATCATGAAGCGCCATCATCATCAGCAACTTGATATTGTATAGCCTAGACAGGCTTCTCTCATAGTTTTTCTGGAAAAACGATTTTGAAATGTCATAGAAGCTCCATTGACGTGACCGGGTAGTCGTATGTATACCTAATCACTCAACATCGGGTGGGCTTTGTGCTTGTAGTTTTTTTTGTTGAACATATAACTACTTTTCTAATGGGTCCTACCGCACAAAACGTACAATCTATAAATGATTCTGCAGCAAAACTAATACTTTTTAAGCCAATTTTTATAGAATCGCCGCTTTTTAGCGGTGGCGGCTTTACAAAAAACCGAGGTTATATTCCCCGGGATATCATTCAGACGACAAATGGTTTCATCAGAATGTAGCGGTCCTACATAGGTACAGCTTCTTAGTCGCTTAGAGAAAGAGCTAGTTCATTTCTGCTAGCCTTTTGCAAATTTTCTAGTTCACATTCCTAGGATCATCAAATATGATCATCAAATATCAAATATGGGTTCATCTAGATAAATAAGTTCTCCATGTACCACATTTCAAGCAAATAAATAAATTTCATTTCATTTTCATTTCATTTCATTTAGCCTCGCTTGCACAGCGATAACTAAATGTATTTAGCGAGCCCCTAAATGCATTGATGTAGCTAATTACGTTTATCATTTTGCACAAAGAAAAATTAAGTCACTAGGGTGCGTTCTGTCACTTTTCTCTATCAACTCGTACACAATACAACTTCTTAACATAGTATAAAATGAAGTCGCTTCCGCTGTCTGTTCGCTTAGATCTTTTAAACTACTCTACGGATTTTAATGCAGTTTCCAGCAATAGATACAATGATTCAAGAGGAAGTTTTATATGTATAATACATACATATTATAGTACACAAAAACCGAAAATTTTTAAGATTTGTGCCGTCCAACGAAGTGAGCACGGGTCAGCTAGTAATCAAATCAAATCAAATATCTTTATTTGGAAGAAATAAAGAAAATACAGGACTATGTAAATCGCAAATATATGATTGTCTATGATATCGATTGAAAGTTTTTAGTATTTTTGATTAATTTATGCTTAAAAACAAAACGATATTCCATCGTTTTACCACAGTACCCTGAACCTGATAAGTCAATACAAAGTGTGATAGAAGAAATATAGCTCAGTCTATTTCAGTCTTAGATTGATGTTCATTACCGCGCCACGTTACTCCCTAGATTGTCGTTTAGACAATGAATTGCTTTGTGAAGTTCCACGTGATTCTACATTTAGCATCCGAGCAAAGTTTTTGTTTTACAATTCACCGGTGAAACAAGCATATGGCCCAGCTGATGTTAAGTGGTAAGCATCGCCTATAACAAAGCTCTGCCTTGTTGGTCACGTTCGTCAGGAACGTAACTTATACACTGCTCAGCGTTAATTTCACCGGCCCCCACACCCTTCAAACCGGAATACAACAAGCTGCTTGGTGGCAGAAATAGGCATGTTAGTAGTACTTTGCCGGACGAGCTCTTCACAAAAAGCTCTCCTACTCTAAAACTACCCACCCCACTAGTCCACCGATACTTCTCAAATTAAAATTGAAAGAACAACGCAGACAAAGTCACGAGTGAGTCAGCTAGTTAAATAATAAAATAAATTTTGCGTTAGATTAGTAGTGAATTGAATTAAGGTAATGTGGCGAGGGCACAAGCTTAATGCCCACGCTTTCTCTTGGATTATAACAATATTACATTTCGTCTATTGCAAATGTCAAAGAGCAATGGAAAGGAGCATTTTGACGACCGATGTGGTGCGGCGGACGAGTGTACGTCTGCAACGCAGGAGGTTGCGGGTTCGATTCCCGCCTTCGGATAAATGTTTGAACAATCTGCAAATATTTATTAGGGGTGTTCTGGGTATTTTCTATGTATAATAAGAAATATGTTATGTTGTATCGTATTGTATTAAGTATATCAGTGATCTAGTACCCATAACACAAGCTCTGCTTAGCTTGTAGCATGTAGCATTATTTATTTATTTTATTTATTTATCTAATTTAGCATCCCGCGATTATAAGCGAGAAAATAAAGGCTATTTTTATTTACATTTTATCACTGAAATATTTACATTAGATATTTTCACGTTCACCCACGGTGAAGGCCATAAATAAATAAAATCCGAATATAAAAGTTACACTGCGCTGCCATTTTATGCTTTATATTTACTGTGACGTACTTATACAGCAATCGGTAGCAATTATTTTTTGAGTTTAAAAATAACACAAACCAGTAGAAGAGGTCTTTGTATAAAAATTCTTATAATTGGTATAAATTGACCCGATCAAAGCTTGAATTTGATTATATTACATTATTGGGCCCCAGGCTTGTTTGTTTCATCAGTAAATTATCTATAAATATATATCTATCTTGATAAAAGTAATTTGTTTAGACTGGGTGAAAAAATCAAAGACATTTCGGGCGTCAAATTAATGTTCGTTCTACTGGATAATGGAACGTCACTAAATGTTAGATGAGTTCTTAATTACTAAAACTAGATAAGAATGGGCTAAAAACTTTTAGCAGTTTTTTAATCCAATGAAAAGTTTTTTATAATTATTAATACTTAGTTTTTTTTAATTTGATTTGTCAATGGAACAAGCTGATGGCCCACCTGATTTTAAGTAGTTACTAACAATTATACCAAAGCATGGCCTCGTAGGTCACGTTCGATAAGGACGTGTCCTACAATGCACAACTCTGCGTTCTGAGGTACACAAATACAAATACTATTATAATTGTTTCCAAGTGAAATGACTTCAAAATACAACTTAATATAGATAACCTTCCGTGGATAATGTAAAAAATTTAAAAAAAAACGAATCCATACGTGACAGGTTGCAAACCCATCGCCACTTCTAGAATACTGACTAAAAATGTTAGCACGATTGTATGTAGGTACACGCGAATACTACTGAATTAATATTAATACGATTTGTAGAATTAGTTAGCTTAAAGATTTGATTGTTTGTTTGTTTGCATTGAATAGGCTCCAAAACTACTCGACCGATTTGAAAAATTATTTCACCGTTGGGAAGCTACACACTATCCGCGGGTGACATTGACTATATTATATTTTCAAAACAATTAGGGATCCTTAGTAAAACCCGTACGAAGCCGAGACGAGCCGCTAGTAGTATACAAATTTAATGTCAGACTTTGAAACCCTATACATTGGAATGCGAAAAGTTTTTCGCCCATTATTAAAAAACTCCTAAAATTCCCCAATCTTTTTTTATACCAGTCAAAAACTCCCAACTTAAACTCTGCTAATCCCAAAATCCTTTGGCCTTCCACGCTCAAAAATCACACCCAAAACTTTACAATACAAAACCAGACAGAACATCATTAATCAGAGTGAGTGAGGCAAGAGATCCTGGTTTTGTAAAGGTGCATTCTCACAGCAGTTTTACTTTTTGACGACCGATGTGGCGGGTTCGATTCCCGCCATGAGATAAATGTTTTTACGATATGCTGTGTGGATTGGCGAGCAGTATTATTATTATTACTTATTGAAAATGCGAAGAACCTAGGCTACCGACATACCTTACAACATACATTGTCAAATTTAAATGTTAATAGCGTAGGATTCCGTACACAAAGGGTAAAACGGGACCCTATTACTAAGACTTCGCTGTCTGTCTGTCCGTCTGTCACCAAGCTGTTTCTTATGAACCGCGATTGCAAGAAAGTTAAAATTTTCACAGATAGTTGAAATTTTGACGTTTTAACAACAAATACTAAAAAACACAACATTTAATGGGATTCTCATACCACAAACGTGATTTTTTGGAATTTACGGAACCCTTCGTGCGCGAGTTGACTCGCACTTGGCTGGTTTTTATTTAAATACTGTTAGCATGATTTTAGAAAAATTATATTTTATGCACAAACTTTTTGTCTTATATGTCTATGTCCATAGTTTTATAATAATAAAATAATCTCGCACTTGACCAGTTTTTTAGCAAAATTTCACAAACATATATTATAGGTACAGATTTTTTGTCCTATACAGTTTTATTATAAAAAGATTTATACGCAACGCAATGATCCGACTGCCACTAAATCTAATGAAATCTTTAAACTTGTCTGAGGCCTCACGTCATGCGTGTTACTCGGAAACGTTTGACAAGCGCCATTGAGTGAGTCACATTAATTCACGAACTCAAATTCATTCTAAGTCAAGTTCACTCAAGTGACAACATCATTCACTTATCCCTTTGTCTACATTTGAAAGATTTTCTTTCATTTTTGGAAGCAACATAGCTTTTTCAATATAATTGTTTTTCTAGTGTTATTTTAAGTTCTCTTGCGTAATTTCACTGGCAATCTAACCAACATTATTTGTGGTCTTAGTGCAATATGAGCATTTAGAAAAAGTATTTAGTGGCATCCTGATATAAATGAAAATGGTTCCCTAGAATTTGAATAAAAACGAAACTTTATTTTATTTCAGGTATAAAAACAGTTAACAAATCAGAACACAGAAACATAAACTAATAAAATGTTAAGAAAATTTGTAAACCTAAATATTGTACACAACATTGAATCTTTTTATTGTCAGAATTTGACTGATTTAACTAAAAACTAAATTCTTTACATTGACATTTTTATTTTTTATATTGGCAAGACTGTTAAATAACGTAAAGATGCCAATATAAGAAAATGAATACTTTATTTGACAAGTGAATCTCAGAGCAGATTTAACTCCGTTGCCGGACCATTTTCATTGTGCAGGATCAATGTTTTTGAAATTGTATGATCTTTGTTAAAATAGGTATGCGAATGTTAGCCATTCGAAAAGTGCCTTTATATTTAAATTGTGAGAGAAAGAGGTGGTGAGACCGTGATTTTGAATTGAGGATTAGGCAGGGCACTCCATTTATCACTCCCATAGGGGCTCGGAGTGACGTAACAAAGGTCAATGTAGCTGTCTAATGAACTTGGTGACGAAGTAACTGATTATTCACGATGACACATCAGCTGACATGGCTCTATTGGTTGTGGCTTCGATTTCCATATAATTAATGAAATATAATTAATTATACTGAATATAATTTTTGATCAAATTATATTGTATATACAATTATAACTAGTATTAGCTGTAAGATATAGTTAAGTATGTAGTACATTTCTTTAGTAATACAATTTAACAAGATATCAAATACAAAATAAATGGAAAAAGATGAGTTGATTGCCCCAGGTAAAACCTGTGTTGTGGGTTATTGTCTATTTTTCACACAGTTTCACACAGTGTGAAAAATGTGGGTAACAGGCCTACTACCCCAACCCGATACCCAAAATAAATTACCAAATAGTTTAACAAACCTCGTCTCTGAGTTATTGTAGTTATTTCAAGTTTGCAACTAATGACACTGAGATAGCCCTACCACTTTGTTATGGAGCCTTTGCGTGTTTTTGCAACATCAAAGAGAGTAGATGGTGGGGTTTCTCTCTGTATCAATCTTCACGATATCCTCAGTTTTCTAAGGCTCCGTACTCAAAAGGTAAAACGGGACCCTATTACTAAGACTTCACTGTCTGTCTGTCCGTCTGTCACCATGAGATACACTCAAGAACCATGGTAGTTAGAAAGTTGAAGTTTTCCCAGATAATGTATTTCGGCTGTCGCTTTAACAACAAATACTAAAAAACAGAATGTAATTAAACATTTAAGCGGGCTCTCATACAATAAACATGTTTTTTTGCCGTTTTTATTATAGATACGGAACCCTTCGTGCGTGAGTCCGACTCGCACTTGGCCGCACTTCTTCTTTACAACTGCTCTGCGTCAACCTGAGGCACGCATACAAAAACGAGTGTGCTTTAGACCACACGACTGAAGTAAAACTCCTTTAACATACGAAACGTAACTGGCTATGAGAGAAAGAGAGAAATAATAGTGCTTTCATACCCCCTTCATGGTAGTGTTAAACGTTTAACGCAACCTTGTTGGAAGTCGCATTAGAAGTATTACTTTCATAACATATACAACACACGTCTTATTAATTAGCACTAAAACGACAAAGTTACACAAGTAAGCCACAAAACTACGCTAACTCTATACCATAGTGTATGTAATATGTTGGGTAAATATATCTAAATAAGATTTATCTCCGCCAAACCGGCCGCTTCCCACAGCACCCTGCCTTGACAAATGGAATTAACATCTTGCAATACGGTTAACGAATTAACGGAAGGTGGATCGTGTCGCAGTGCAAATATCTTGTTTAAATAATCCGAAGTTTAATCAGTTAAGGTGCGTATTGTCTTGGTAATCAAGTATCTAAACATATATAACTCATAGGTGACTGACTGACTGACTGACATAGTGATCTATCAACACACAGCCCAAACCACTGGACGGATCGGACTGAAATTTGGCATGCAGGTAGATGTTATGACGTAGGCATCCGCTAAGAAAAGATTTTGATTAATTCTACCCCCAAGGGGATAAAATAGGGAATGAAAGTTTGCATGAAACTTTGTCAATTTTAAACCGATCGGGCTGAGACTTTGCGCATAAAGCTACTATGATTTTATCCCGAAAAATAATGGGAACGGGAACAAACTGCCTCGCAGGCGAAGCTGCGAGCGGCCGCTAGTTTAACATATTATCATTCACAGTCAGCAGGTCTACTCTTAGAAACGATAAACGAAGTTTCGTAGTGTTGTTTTGAGTTACACTACGTAACATGTCAGGCATTCCGGCTTAGAATGTGCATTGCAAGGCTGTGTCTTCCAATGTATTGCCCTGCGTACTAACCTGAGGCATATAGGTAGCTAACAGCCGCCCGCAGCTTCACCCGCGTGGCAGTTTTTTCCCGTTCCCGTTATTTTTTTGGGATAAAAGTAGCCTATATGTTAATCCAGGTTACAATCTATATCTATTCCAAACTTCATCCAAATCGGTTGACTGGTTAGAGCGTGAAAGAGTAACAAACATCCATCTATTCTTACAAACTTTTGCATTTATAATATGAATAGGGTAAGTCATGTGTCTACAACTTCCTAAAAGACACAGCGGCCCAGCGTTATACGGTACAGCCATTTAATATGAATTAATTAGTTGATTTTCTATAAGTAGGTAGTAAATGATAACTTCGCATTATTTATAAAAATAGAATATAATGTACTTAAATACTTTAACTTTACTTTTAGTAGTAGTAAAGCTCTTAGTGAAGGGCTCGTCCGGGGGGCTAACACCATGCCTATTTCTGCCGCCAAACAGCTGCTGTGTTCCGTTTTGAAGAGTGTGGGTACCGGTGTAATTACAGGCACATGAGGCTTAACACCTGTATGCTCCAGGTTGATGGATACAGAACAGTGTATTGTAGGGCACGTTCCTAACGTGACCTACAAGGCAATGCTTTGTTCTAGGCTATGGTAACCACTTAACATCAGGTAGGCCATATGTTTGTTCCATCAGTAAAAAAAATTACCTCGAGGTTATCTAAATTTCCTAGTACAACTTCGCATAGAAGGTGTTCTCGGTACTAATCTTTACAAAAAACGTTGGTCCTTAGTAGGAATCGAGCCCACAACCCACATAGCATGAAAGCTATTAACTGAGTAGTATAAACCTACTTAATAGGAAAATAAATATGATTAAAATAAATACCTTCATAAATTCTAATATTTACGTATACCTATAACCTTTTAGAAGTTCATGACCCTATTTTGTGAACGTTGACAAGCCAAATATCCATGAATATAATTGATTGATTGTGTGATAAGATAGAGTGGTAACTTTATTTTATGTGATGGCAACACTTTTTCATGCTTACTGGTTTTAATTAAATAAAGTATATTTTCATAGTTTATTTTTATTATTATTGTTGTTGTTAACTTGGGTATTTTATTTAATTTAATTCACAAAACACATTGCAACCACAATAAAACTAAAAATAACAACTTTTGGAATTTGATCGTAACATAAACATATCCTTTAAGCCGGATATGTGCGTACAATTAGTAATGTGTACGAATAAAAAAAAACGACTAAGAAACAAAACATTTGAGGCCCACCTGATGTTAAGTGGTTACCATGACCTATAACAAAGCATTGCCTCGTAGGTCACGCTCGTTAGGAACATCACCTACGATGCACTACTCAGCGTCCATCAACCTGAGGTATGCAGGTGTTAAGCCTCATGTGCCTGTAATTTCACCGGCACCCACACCCTTTAAACCAGAACACAGCAAGCTGCTTGGCGGCAGATATATGCATGGTGGTAGTACTTCCCCGGTCGAGCCCTTCACTAAGAACTCTACTTCTACTAAAATGATAACTAAGATTACAGGAATATAACCCTGCAATCTTACCGGCACTACAAAGCAACGCTGCTTGGCGGCAAAAATAGCTGTACAACCACTAAATTTTATATAAGCTGAGTTGTATATATTTAAAATAGTCACAATACTATAGTTACAGCACAGACATAAAACTTGGCTGAACACAGGGCAGACAAATGGCTTGTTTAAATTAGAATCCACACAGAAAGATGAATGTGTGTTTGGACGTTCGTTTGATCAACGCATTCGTCGCTTCTCATTATGCTTGCCAACTGGTGCTCACTTACACAGAAAACAGGTGCCAGCTACCTTACTGAAATTCACTACGTGGTATAAACCGGATGATACTAGAGCGTTCCCTCTACTGACGCACAGTTAAGATTGTGGTAAGTTGACGGATGAAAAAGGTTATCATTTGATTCGTTTTGGGAAAAAAATTGGAAGTCGGATTTTTTTGGAAAAGTGTATTCAGATTGATGACTTTATTTCTGGAGATAGGTACACTATTGGGTTTCATAATTATATATTTTTTTATGCACAAATTCCGATATCTATTCTATTTCTTTACGAAAAAAAACAAAGGAGGCCGAAACTTACATTGCTGTGTTTTGGTTTGAAGGTTGTGGGTAGTACTGAAATTATTGGTACATAAGAATAGAATAGAATTTTAAAGAAATTTTATGCTGATGATGTGATAAGGTTTAACATCTTTATACCTCAGTTTATAGGAACAAAGTAATGCATTGTAGGGCATGTCCTTGCTAGACATTGTTTTTTTCAGGTAATGGTAACTTTAAGTAATAAATCATTCAGGTGAGCAATCTACTCATTCTATCAGCGCGTAAAATGAAACAAAATCGACACAAATTGTAAACGAGACTCCTATAACCTGATTTCTATGTAAATGCGCCAGGATTAAAATGTGCCGAATGTTGCATACAGGGTGCCAATTTCCGTATTTACCGTGCACATTTTGATGTGATTTACCACCGTTGACAGGTATGATTATTATTGTGTCGAGCTTTCTGGCACAAGCACTACTCAACAACTCGTAAATTAGTTGCTTACATTATAATATCCTTTGCCCTAAGTAAAGTAGACAACAGTACTGTGATCGGGCTATACCGTCTACTACAGTCTACTTTTATGCTTCTTCTTCTTGCTTGGGTATATCTATATTTCAATAAACTCTGAATAAAACATTGCCACCTACACTCCATCATCTGTAGCGTTTATAAGGACCCAGAACACCCGGAATAAATATTTGTAGATTGTACAAACACTTATCCCAAGGCCGGAATCGAACCCGCAACCTCCTGCGTCGCAGGCGGACATTCGCTTGCTACGCCACATCGGTCGTCTATAGATACGTTCATGTATTTAATGTATGGCACATACCCATATTTTGTAGATAGTAGTTTTTTTTTTTTTTTTTTATACAACTTGTTGATGGAACAAGCAGATGGCCCACCTGAGGCATACAGGTGTTAAGCCTCATGTGCCTGTAATTTCACCGGCACCCACACCCTTCCAACCAGAACACAGCAAGCTGCTTGGCGGCAGAAATAGGCATGGTGATAGTACTTCCCCGGACGAGCCCTTCAAGAGCTCTACTACTACTAATAAGTAATATAGTAATATAGTAATCACCTCCATAGATGACAGGTTGCAATTTTTCAAATAGATAAATAAATTGATACACGCATGGATTCAAACCCACGACCTTATGAATAGAAGACGGGATCACCCCCACTAGACTGCCAGGTTATTTTGTTTTTGTTGTATTACGTTAGTAATTTGCCATTTGAAATCTGATACTGTTAGCGCAAACGATATCGTGAGAAACAGGGTATTCATAGTTTGTCGAAAAAACGAAATGGTACACGAATGTAGAACAAAAACTGCATTAACGAAAAGTCCACCCTTTGAACACGAGAGCGCGTTCTGAAAGGGATGTTTTTGTTACAAAAGGCTTGATACGCTGAATAGCTGAAAAGACATGTTCATGATATGCAGCTATATCTGGCACGCTGAAAGTTTTATATTTCAACGTAAAAGCTTAGAAACAGAATAATCTATGTGTTTCTATTAATCAACAGTGATTTCAAACGCTATGATGTTGCCGCATTTTAGTATACTGCGGTATTTAGTTAAAAGTATTTTCAGGCAATAAATCTGGTCTATAGAGTGTCCTCAATGATTTATAGCGAAAAATGTTTTAAATAACCACTTATTCACGGGAAAAATATCAACTATAAAGTTATATCGTGTTTTAAATTAATTTTGAACGACTATTATTAAATCGATTGCCCGTAGCTATTAAAATTAATTATAAAAGCACTAGTGGCGAGTTTTCGTATTACGTAACTTGCGACAGGTTTGCGTGAAGGACTGATTGATTTACTTACATAAAGTAAATCTATTGCTATCTCTGAAATCGTTCCAAAAAACAGTATCTTTTATTTGACAGCTTGAATGTTCATTAGTCACATTTAAAATAGAAAAATGGTGAAGTTTGGATGTTTGTGACTCAATCACACTTTAGCTACCCGACCGGACCGTATTGGATAAAACTTGGAATAAATATAGCTAGTTACCTAAATTTACTACACGTAAGCTACTTTAAATTTCGAAATATTACAAACATCAAAAAATATAACAGAAACCCTGGAACTGCCTAAATATTGGTAATAGTAAAATAATCTGCATCATGCAAAACCGCGAGGGTTGCTAGCAATAGGGCTGTCACTGCTACCTCATGTCATGGGAACCAGTAACCATGGTACCAAAACCCTACATAATCTTAAGTTTATACTAAACTAGCGACTCGTCCCGGCTTTGCACGAGTCTTACTAAGGATCCCAAATTTTTTTAAAAATATAATATAGCCTATGTCACCCGGGGATAGTGTAGCTTCCTAACGGTGAAAGAATTTTTCAAATCAGTCCAGTAGTTTCGGAGCCTATTCAAATAATATATTTTCAAAAAAAATAGGGATCCTTACAAACCCGTGCTAAGCTGGGACATACCATTCGTTTATAATAAAAACGGCAAAAAAACATCAATGTATAAGAGTCCCCTTCAATATTTATTTTATTCTGTTTTTTAGTATTTGTTGTTATAGGCGCAACAGAAATACATCATCTGTAAAAAGCGTAACTCTCTAACTATCACAACTTACGAGATACAGCCTGATAGTGATGACAGACAGATAGACAGCGGAATCTTAGTAATAGAGTCCCGTTTTACCCTTTGGGTACGGAACCCTAAAAATTTAAGGTTTTAGAATGTTAAAAAAAAGCCCTTATTCATACCCTACTTAGTATTTGTATAGAAAAATATTTCTATGGGCCCTAATCTATACCGAACAACTACGGGTAAGGCCTATCATAAATCAAAAAGGTAATTTATTTATTATTTTTGAAATACAGTGCCGTCTTTCAACCAAACTTATTTATACCAATTATTAGAATCTTTGTCGTGGCTGTGGACAAAGGTTACCCTATAGAAATCCAAGCAGGCTTGTTTTAATAAGCCTTTTTCATCCTCCAATTTTCACTTATCTCGTTTTGATCTTTATGATGTCAAAGTTAAAGTCAAAAAGCATTTATTCAGTAATATCAGTAAGGATCATCTTGAAACGTCTTAAAGCTTGGTGAATCTAAGCGCCAGCCCTCGCAACCAAGCGTAGAAGAACAAAGAAACATACGGCTTGGTTCCTACCGTTTTTTTGTATGATCTTTTTGCAAATTAATAATTCACCTTTTAAACCTTCTCTGGGTTTCCACAAATACCTAATTCAAGACCAAAATTAGCTAAATCGGTCCAGCCGTTCTCAAGTTTTAGCGAGACTAACGAACAGCAATTAATTTATATATATATAGATAATAAGATAAGATAAGAAGGATAAAAAAATACATAGTAAATATGTTTTATGCTAATCGTATAACATAAATCTGTAGCTTAATAAGCTATAAGAAGCTAATAAGAATAGCTTATAAGAAGCTACGCCTTACGCTAGCAGTTTCGTATCTATGCAGGTACATAATTATGTATTTCCATGCATAGGTACGTTAACTACTTTATTTTAACAACTTACTATTCTATAAGCAGGGGTGCGCTAGAAACCGTTGAAGTTCCAGTGTGGTGCCAATCTAGCTTAATAAGATGTAGGCGTTTTGCCGTTTGTCCATAAGCCGAAGAACCGCCTACGCTTCGTCTTCCGGTTTGTTGTTACCTTTATTTCCCATCGGTTGTCGGTTTCGCAAGTTGCCTATTGCTAAAGAGAAACTCACGCAAGCAAAAAAGGTTTAGCAAATTGAGTTATTGCTAACTAACAAAAAATATGATCATCATCATCAACAGCCTGTAAAAGTCCACAGCTGAACATATTTCCCCTATAGGTACGTTTCCAGAAAGAACTATTTTAAGCAGTTTTCAACCACTGACTTCCCGCAACAGAGAACCATTCTGGGAGTTTCACTACGAGATAGAATGAGAAATTAGGAAATTCGTAGTAGAACCAAGATTACCGACTTAGGCTTTAGAATCAGCAAGTTGAAGTGGCAATAGGCAGTTTTATATAGCTCGTAGAACCGACAACCGCTGGGGAATAAAGGTTCTAGAATGGCGACCACGAACCAGAATATGAAGCATAGGACGCCCTCCTACCCAGTGGACTGACGATATTGTTAGTTAATAATTATTCATCCTTCAAAATGTTGGTGTCCATCAAAAAACTGTTACCTATTTACTTCCAATTTTCATGAAATTTTAATTATATTTTAAGGGCACCGAAAGACAACTAATTAAAACTTTTAACAGACTGTCGCCATCTTGATTTTTGTTTTTTATTATTTTTTCGTATCAACAGCTACGTACTTTTTTTAGAGTTTTTTTCAAAGAGTTTCAAATTCTGCACAGATTATAGGTACATACGGTAGTCAATGTAAAAAACTTTAAGCCTACCTGACTATGACAAACAAAATATTATAAAGATACAAAGTCTATAGGTATTTCCTAATTTGATTTAGTAACTACACTCTTTGGTCTTGAAATGCACTTAATTTATTAGCTTTTAAGAAAACCCCTAATTATAAAAGTAATTTAATAGGTTGACTTACCAAACATTTTATCCAATATAATTTGCAGTTGATAAGTAGTTAATTATGAGTTTATCATTGAAAATAATGAAAATTGATTTGTTAAGAAAACTATTGAACCGTAATTATTAATAAACTGAAGGGTTCGTCCAATTTAGTCTTCAATATAGAAGCTACGAAATCACACCAATCAAGTCAGTTTGCTTTTACGACTATATTAAATTATTATAGCTTACCTTATCCATAAACGTATTCCATTTTCAAATTAAACCTGGCACTCAAACTTTTTAATTTGCCAACACTTTACCACTGGCCACTGAGAAAAAAAACTGTCAATGTCAAAAAAAATACGAATTTTAGAATCCGATTGAAATTTCAAATAGAGAATTCGAAGTTTATATATTCGTAAGGCTCTGGATAGACGCGCTCGAGCCGTGCGGCGGCGACGAAGTCCGCTGCCGAATGAGCGACCCGTACCTGTTGTGTTCGTAACCCAGAGGAATTTAGTTTCGTATTTCAGTAAGATGCACCGTAAGTGCTTTTTGAAATAGGGTTTAGCAAGTAATTTTGTTTGCTTGCTATAACTTAATAGATATTGACACACATTCACACAAGTTCTAGCCTCAAACTAAGCAAAGCTTACTATGGCAACCAGATACCTGATAGAATACTTATAATTATATTTTTTTGTGCAAATGCATACTTAGAATATATTTAACACCCAGATAGAGAACAAACAGCTATGTTCATGACATAAATGTTTGTTTTCGGTGGGAATTGAACCCACCACCACAGAGCAGTAATGATATTCTAATACAGTTAATTTCTAGCCACACAATACACCTACGACAAGTAAGTACTAAAAGATCCTATTTACTCACAAACAGAGCTCAGCAAGAGATTGAGATAAATCACAAAGAGACATCTATCTATACCAATTATAAAAATCTTTGTCCTAACTGACTGACTGACATATAGACAACGCACAGTCTAAACCACTAGTCGTAGAGACTTGAAATTTTCAGGGTATCTTTGTCTTTGTTCATAGGGATGTATTAAGAAAGGAGTTCTTATTAAAAAAAAATTCAACCCCTAAAGGGGTGAAGTGGGGGTTGAAATTTGTATGAAACATTACGCGGACGAAGTCTTTTTCCAGCCCGTCTCGGGCATCAGTTTCACTTAAAACAGTTTTATCTACATTTCTACCACCAAAATTGTACTTTGGTGGTAGTCCTTATTGTACCACTAAGGACTTTTTGTGTTTGAGGAAATAAATGAAAATTGAAAAAAAAAATGAAAATGAAGAAATATTTATTTCAGCATAATATATCAAACAAAAAAAAATTGTCTATACAGCTGTATTTACACTAGGCAAGCCTGTATCGTAAAAACTAAAGAGACGATTTACAAATAAAATATTTATTGTTACTTCGGCCAACAGTGGGAATTAGATTACAATATTTACAATAATTTCATAGTAGGTATAAAAAGAAATGAGTGATATTATAGTTATAAATAGATAAGAAGATAAAAGTGTAGGCGGATCAAAGTAGAAAAATGTTAATAACTTTCAACTTGAGGGGCTGTGAGTTATTTTTGTAGCAATCTATTTTTTTGCTAAGGCAAAACCAGCCCTTGGGTCACGCGTTGCTTTGACGAGGACAAAATATCATTTTTAAAACTCGGCGGGTTTCAGTACCTCTGACCTTCCAAAACATAAACTCAAATATGTATATTTATCACGCAAATCTTTGTCCTGGATGGGAATCGAACTCATCCATGTCAAGTTTGAAGGATTGTCAGTGAGTCAAACCTTCTAAGTCCAAAGAAAGTTGTTTTAGCAAAAGTTGACCACTTAGTAGTAGTATATATAGCTCTTTGTGAAAGCCTTGCCCGGAGAAGTACTCCCACCATGCTTATTTCTGCCACCAAGCAGGTTACTGTGTTCCGGTTTGAAGGGTGAGGGTGCCGGTGAAATTACAGACACATGAGGCTTAACACCTGTATATCTCAGATTGGTGGACGCAGGGTATTGCTTTGTAGGGCACGTATCTACCGTGCGTGACCTACCAGGCAATGCTTTGTTATAGGTGATGATTTCCACTTTACATCAGGTGGGGTGCTTGTTCCACCAGCAGCAGCATAAAAAAATAATACCCAATTTCAAGTTTCCACCCAACTTGCGTTTTAGGCTATGCATGGAAAGTGGTATGTGTCAGTAAGTCTGACTTTACAGAGAGAATAGCTACGCCGTAGCCCGTCGATTCAAACTTTACTACGACAATGACGACAACCGGTCGCTACGACGTGCTACGAGCTACGTCGTAGCACATCTCGGCTCGGGAGTGACGTCGCCTTCTGATCAGGTCGTGGGTTCAAATTCGTTCGTACACCAATGGGATTTTGTATTCGAAAAAGTATGTGCGTAATGCCAGTGCTCTTAAACACTAAAGGAAAACATTGTGAGGAAACCAGTTAGAATAGAATAGAATAGAATAGAAATCATTTATTCAGCCACCACATAACAAAACTTAAAATAAAATATAAAAAACAACAGAAAACAAATAAAAATAACACAAAAAAAATACAAAATAAAATCGTTTTAGGGTGGTGGTGAAAAGGCCAACAGCTCAGCATATGCTACCACATGTGACCATACAGTAGCGCTGGTCTTCTGCTGGGGCCATTGTTGACTTCACGGACATCTTGATACATACTTTACATATATTTACATTTTACGTTTTAACATTCGCTCGCTCATTCTAAAAGCTAACGTACACAAAAATACCTACTAACTTAACCTTAAATACTAACTTCTAACTTAAATACTAACAGTTCATATTCTAACAGTGGCGATAGGCTTGCGACCTGCATTACTTAGAAAACCAACTACTGAAAAATGTGGGCTCTGTACCATAATGTAATATTTGGACGAACGTGCCTACCCCCATTGGACACCCTCAAAGAATCTCGAGAATATCTACCGTGCCCCATTAAAGTTATGAAGCTATTTAATTATTTTATTTATCAAAACTGAAACCAAAACAAAAAAAGTTTATAACTAGTAGTCCTAATATGTACCTACCAGTATTTTTTATTAATAGATATTATGTATAAACAGTCAGCTGCAATAGAATGTATACAATTCATAATAGACGAAAGAATGTATAGACAGCGCTTGAACAGTGAATTCTTCAATAGCGAATAAAATATGTATATTTATTAGTAGGTAACACTAGCAATTTTTCATAATGTTTTTTCATCATTTTGTAGATTTCAATAGGACTTTCACAGTAGCAATTGTATTATAACCAAATTCTATACGTGAAAACCTATAATTGGCTTTCCGGTTCTATCTCAATGTTATTAAGTTAGTATAAACTGTTGGTTTTCCAAGAAATAAATAAATAAATAATTTTCAAAACGATAAACTTTTAAACAGTATAAAGTCAAAAATCGTGAAATTAGCGGAGAGTTCACTTATTTTTTGTTTTTTGCACTGTAAATATTAATTGTAAAGCAGTAAAACCATTCTGTAAGTTACGAATTGTATACGTTCTAGTGCAGAACTGTACTCACCTATCTCTCCAGGTTCCTGGTAACTTAATGTAATAAAAGTCATGCTACAAGTACATGTCAGTTTAGAAGACGGATGGACGTTTATAAGGGCTCACATAAATTTCTCTCCTAACTTCGTCTGACTGTTACTTGACTTGAGTTATAAAGCAGTTGGGAGAACGGTTTAGTAGGTTAGTTATTTATTTGTTTTTAAATGGAGATACTATAAACTAGAAAATGGTAAAAAAACAGGTTTTTTCATCTATCATTAATAATAATCTTAAATATATAACTCAAAGGTGACTGACTGACATAGTGATCTATCAACGCACAGCCCAAACCACTGAACGGATCGGGCTGAAATTTGGCATGCAGGTAGATTTTATGACGTAGGCATCCACTAAGAAAGGATTTTGATTAATTCTACCCCCAAAGGGATAAAATAGGGGATGAAAGTTTGCATGAAACTTTGTCAATTTTAAACCGATCAGGCTGAGACTTTGCATGCATAAAGCTACTATGTTTTCCCGAAAAAATAACGGGAATGGGAAAAAACGGCCACGCAGGTGAAGCTGCGAGCGGCCGCTAGTAATAATAATAATGCTGAACAATCCCCACAGCATCATCTATGTGGGTGCTGCGGGTTGTGGGTGCCGGTGAAGTTACAAGCGCATGAAGCTTAACATCTACATGCCTTAGGTTGAACAGATAGCAGTACATCGTAGGGCACGCAGGCATGCACGAGGCAATACCTTGTTATAGGTGATAGTAACCACTTAATACCTGGTCTATTTGCTTCTTCAAAAAAAAATTATAAGTAAACGATGTTACTATTTGTATATCTTCAAACAAATTGGCTGGTTGAAAAAACTGCTCTAAAAATAATATTTTCCAATCGTTACCTTTTCAATTATAGGCTTCATTGAGTGGTGCTATTTCTGGACTTTTCAGTTCAAAGGTACTTAAATAGTTTGTTGAAGTAAGTTTTGTACTAAGGGAGAATTCAGAGTTGATTCAAGGTTTTTGTGATCATTTACCTTATATTATCCGTACCTACCCTATCTAATAAACATATTACTTGAGTTGGTAGTTTTGCTTTCTGTGTTTTAAGTTGTGGGTTCGATTCCCACCGAGGACGAACGTTTGTGTGATAAACATAATGTTTGCTTTCTGCCTGGGTGTTATATTGTTATAAGTATGTATGATGTTTATGTTATGTATGCGTATATTGAAAAAAAGTTTACTCGAGATACCCTTCGTACGCAAGTCCGACTCGCACTTTGCCAGTTTTTTCTTTTTCTTTCTATAAAAATAATGATAGACGTGAATATCATTTATTAACCTGATTTCAACAAAACCTTTAGTTTATAATAGTCCAACCCAAGTTCTTGCCAATACAAAACTGTATTGAATTTATGGCCCAAATCATGATAAAGTGTTGTAACCCCCCAAATTAGGTCACCAGGGTAACTGGCAAGGCAACCTTTTAGTATTTATAGGTGGAACTAGTGACGCGCCCTGGGTTATACCGATTTGGTGTTGCCATAACAATTTTTTATTTATTTATTTCTCAAAAAGAAGGTTTATTACAATGTTTGTTAGTCGAACATCGTGAAACCTAGTAAGGTTTGTGTGGATGTTAACACTGACTCGAGCTGTTACGCCATCTAAACATTATAACTAATAGGTAGTAGATGTGAGGGTGTGTAGGTGAGTGGATAGATTTCTTATTCCAAGTCAAAGTCAAAGTCAAAAGGCATTTATTCAGTAATATCCGCAGGGATCATCTTGAAACGTCTTAAATCTAGGTGAATCTAAGCATCAGTTCCTCGCGACCAAGCCTAGAAGAACTGGCAAGAAACTTACGGCTTGGTTCCTACCGTTTTTTTGTATGATCCTGTCACAAAATAATAATAATAATAATATAAATAATGAAGCTCCAGTGTGGTGCCAATCTAACTGAATGCAAGTTACCCTCACTCCACAGCGCGTTATCGCAATGATCTTTAATGAACAGACAATAAGCTAATTCTATACAGGGTGTAAATTACCAATAAAAATGTTTCATGAAATGTTTTCATGTGTCACGCATAAAGAATAATGATATAATAATGATAATGCTGGAAAATCCACTCAGCATCATCTAGCCCCAAGCTAAGCAGAGCTTGTGTTATGGGTACTAGATGACTTATATACTTAACACTATACATTACATACATAGATATTTTTTATTATACATAGAAATACCCAGATCACCCGGAGTTAATATTTGTAGATCGTACAAACATTTATCCCAAGGCGGGAATCGAACCCGCAACCTCCTGCGTCGCAGGCGGACATTCGCCCACTGCGCCACATCGTTCGTCAATATTTTCTGTCACTCTTTCTTTTTTCTTTACACCTTTTGTTTTGATATATACTTTTTGGTGACATTTGTGTGCGTAATGCCAGTGCTCTTAAACGGTGAAGAAAAACATCGTGAGGAAAACAGTATTATAACAGTAATGGATTTGTAACTTACGTAACTTGTGTGGTTCGTGGTCGCCATTCAAGAACCTTTATTCCCCAGCCGCGGTTGTCGGTTCAGCGAGCTGTATAGCCTGCTTATTGCTACTTCAACTTGACTCCGAAAGCTATGCCTGTTTATTTAATGTTATAATATTAAATATCTCGTTTCTATCCATAATATTGATGCTGCAAATACTTGTTAAAAGGTTATAGCAAAAACATCTTGCAGCCTACCTTGACATAGGAAATCCCCCGACAGTGACTGACAGTGGTGGCGAGGAATTATATATCTAATATGAGTCTGTCCGTCCTTTCGCTAAGCTCTCAAAATAACATTCTGACAAAATAAACTGCTCATATTTACTTGGTCTATCGTCAAGTGGATATATTCAGTAGTATTAATACAGTAGTATAGTAGAAGTTGTAGTAGTTTATCAGCTATCTGGTTCCCATAGTAAAAACTTTGCTTTGTTTGGGGCTAGAAGGCGTTGTGTTAATATTGATTATTAACAAAGATTTTTATAACATCCCAAAAACTATTTCTTCGAGTGGGATTTGAACCCACGATCTTCCCCTTGATACGGAGATTCGATAGCCAACTTCGCTACCGAGGATTCAAATGACTCGATGAAAATAAGATTTGGAATGTTTCATACGGTGCTTTAGCAAACTGAACTGAACTGACTGAACTGAATGCAATTTCGGTCATCGAGGCACTGTTATCGAATGTTTCATCATTCCAAATCTAACAAATAATTAAACTAGTAGAAACACGCGTGAAACTACTTTTATAATACAAACTGCCCTTGGGTTGAATTTTAGAAATTCCCTTCTTAGTAGGTACACCAATACGAAAACCCCCTGAAAATTTGAAGTCTCGACCGCCGTAAGTTATTGGTTCACCAGTCATAGAAAAGATTCTTAAAATTAGTATAGGAACAAGTAAATATTTTTTTTATTCAATTTCTTTTAAATAATAATGTCAAAAGCAGTTAGTACATAAAACACAGCCAAAGAGAAGTACGTTTAATTTTTCTGTTTCAAATAAATCCACCTCAATGGGAATTGGAAAAGGCCGAGGATTAGAGAAGTCTGTTTTTGCAAAATATTGCGACATGAATCTAGATTGATTTAGAGAAGGTAACCTTATAATTTTTTTATTTTATTTCCGTATTTTTTTGGAGCTCAGAAGAGATTGAAACTAGATGGAATTTGATTGTTGAAATCGGGCCTGTCCGAAATGTCAGTTTCAAAAAAACCTATTGAAAATTGGCACGATCGAAACTTGAATTTGACCATATTTTGTTACGAGAATTGAGCCACCATCCTACCTTGTACCGTGAATATTGTTTTATTTAAAGCTTTTTTTAGTCTTTCATTGTCATTTTTTTTATCATATTTGTTGATGGTGCAAGCAGATGGACCATCTGATGTTAAGTGGTTACTACACCTTATAATAAAGCAGCGCCTTTTAGTTCACGTTCGTTAGAAACGTGCCCTACGATGTATTGCTCAGCGTCTATACTTGAGGCATAGGTATTGGTGCAAAACCTCATGTGGCTGAAATAAAATACACACCCTTTAAATACCACTCCATTTTATTTCATGGCTTTAGGGTAGGCAACGGCACCTATCTGTCGTTGAAGACTAGAGGTATGCATTGCTGAGCAATTTTATATCCCTCGGGGCTGGATAAAACATTTTTAGAATATTTATTTTCGTTTTATAATTAAGAATGAAACCAACTTTTTTGTATATCTGGTATAATATAAACGCAATACAAACTTATACGTGAGTTTGTCTGCGAAGATTTTGTTTTTGAGGAGTATTTAACATAGCGGAGAAAATAAAATTAAACTTTTAATGGAAAACTCGCTGATGGAACCAACAGATGTTAAGTGGTTACCATCGCCTATGACAAAGTATTGTCTCGTAGGTCACGGTGGTTGAGAATATGCCCTACTATGCAATGTCTATAATTTTACTGGCACCCATACTCCTCAAATCGGAATACAGCAAACTGTTTGTCAGCAGAAATCTATACCATTTATAAGAATTTTTGTCCTGATTGACTGACTGATTGATGATACCCTTAAAGTTTTAAGTCTCTACGACTAGTGGTTTAGGTTATAGGTCTGTGCGTTGTCTATTATGTCAGTCAGTCAGGCCAAAAATTCTTAAATATAAAAATATTGGGTATATTTAATAAAAAATTATAACTCGTGGCCAAATAGCTAAAATAATCTATCTGAGTACCACATGAGTAAAGCTACACACAAAAGCTAGTTTATATCATTAGAATAGATACGGTGGTTAGCTAGCACAATTAAAGAGGGGTAGACAACTCACATTCGCTTTAACGCGGTTCTATCCTACACTCGTTAGCGCACGAATCACTATACATGCTATATTATATGGCTATGACGTAGATGGTCCCGGCCTAGAAAATAACCCTTCCATTACTTTTCTTGGATGTGTTTGGAGGCAACTAAGAAACTTACCTGTCATCAACATCTCCGGGCTACTTTACACCAATACGGTCACTAATCCACCACGCAGGTGGCGTGGGTATTATGACATACGCCATAAAAAACCGGCCAAGTGCAATTTGGACTTGCACACGTAGGGTTCCGTACCATTGTTTATAGTAAAAACGGCAAAAAAAACACGTTTATTGTATGAAAGCCCCCTTAAATATTTATTTTATTCTGTTTTTTAGTATTTTGTTGTTATAGCGGCAGCAGAAATACATCGTCTATGAAAGTTTCAATTCTCTTAACTATCACGGTTCATAAGATACAGCCTGGTGACAGACGGAGAGGCAGACAGCGGAGTCTTAGTAATAGGGTCCCGTTTGACCCTTGGGGTACGGAACCCTAAAAAGGCTAGCAGTGAACTCATATCAACTGATGAAGATTATGTTATATTTTTTGACAATAGACCACATTACGTTAATTATTATTTAGAATTTTTCTTCAAGTGAAATCGTTAGTAAAACTCAACTTGTCTAAAACTTAGATTCAGCACTTGTGTTATATCTTCTGTAGAGGGTAAAATAAACCACGTGACATTACAATAGCTTATTTCAGTAACTATCGACTTTTTTTTTCAGCGATATCGAATAGTATGTAACTTGTCTACGGCCTTTGGTTATTAGGAAACTAAAGCACAAACAATCTGTTTAATTAAACTCTGTGGTTCCATTAATTCTTGAACCTAAACGGTTTCGGAAACTATCAAAATGAAATAGACTAACAACGGCTTATCTCTAGGCATGGTAGACATACCTTCAGACTAACATTAGGTATAATAAGTCTGTAGCGTTGTGTGCAAATTTTTTTACCCCTGCTTAGAGTTTTCTTATACGATTTGGTGATAAAACAAGAAGATGGCCCATCTGACTAGTACCTATAACAGAACATTGCCTCATAGGTCACGTTCGTTAAAAACGTGCCCTACAATGCCCCTATCTGCATGCTATTTTAAGTGCACCCCAGCCAACCATCTTATTTTTAAATTCTCTCCATCCAAAGGTTGTCTGGAAGAGATCGCTTTTTAGCGATAAGACCGACCATTGTACATTATCTGTTGTTGACTTCTATTGTTTTTTTTTGTTTTATTCTCTATCTTGTAAGGTGTACAATAAAGAATTTTCATTCATTCATTCATTCAATCAGAAGGCAAACAAAAGTAAAGCTGCATCTGTAAAATGCTTAAACTTTTGCCATCTCTTACCAATGGGTAATGACAAACAGTGACAGGACGAATTTCAAGTAGGTAGTATTTAAAAATAATGCGAACTTGAGTGTGCTCAGTCATAATCCACAATACTGTTTTGACAACAAAAAGCGGTTTGGAAGGTAATTCAACCGCTTGTATTTAAGCAAAGCTAGCACTAGTTTATCAGGTACTACTTTTTTTTATTATTGTCGATAGAACAAGCAGGTGGTCCACCTGACCCTGTCCTGTACCCTGCCGTAACACAGTTAAATCTAGCACGGAGGGTATGATTTTTTGTAACTGCCTACCTATTTGTTACAGTCAAAATTGTTCATAGCTACACTTGTATCTTCGTATTTAGTATCTATTTCAAAATCTAGATCTAAGTAGCTTTATTCTAGGAAGTAAGTTACAAACAAAAAATGTACCAATTAAGATTGGAAATAAATTATGTTTATGATGTTAAGTGTTTATCATCACCTACAACAAAGCATTACCTTACAGGACACAATAAATAAATAAATAAATAAATAATGCCGGACGACCCACACAGCATCATCTAGCCCCAAGCTAAGCAGAGCTTGTGTTATGGGTTATAGATGACTGATATACTTAATACAATATTATATTACATACATAGATATTTTTCATTATACATAGAAAATACCCAGAACACCCACAAATCAAGAATCAAGAATTACAATCGCTAAGAAGATGCCCTACAATGCACTGCTCTGCGCCCATCAACCTGAGGCATACAGGTGTTAATGTGCAACTTCACAAGAATCAAGAATTACAATCGCTAAGAAGATGCCCTACAATGCACTGCTCTGCGCCCATCAACCTGAGGCATACAGGTGTTAATGTGCAACTTCACAAGAATCAAGAATTACAATCGCTAAGAAGATGCCCTACAATGCACTGCTCTGCGCCCATCAACCTGAGGCATACAGGTGTTAATGTGCAACTTCACCGGCACCCACTTGGTTCAAACCAAAACACAGCAAGCTGCTTGGTGGCAGAAGTAGCCACGGTGGTAGTAAAGGGTGTCTGGCGGCAGATTTATGTTTTCAAATTCGAATATTGTAAAAAGTAATGAACGGTGCGGGACGGGGGAGGTAGCATTCGACTCACGGATCGTTTACTTCCCTAGACCGTACTTTGACGACCGATGTGGGGCGACGGGTGAATGTCCGCCTGCGACGCAGGAGGTTGTGGGTTCGATTCCCGCCTCGGGATAAACGTTTGTACGATCTGCAAATATTTATTCCGGGTGTTCTGGGTATTTTCTATGTATAATAAAAAATATCTATGTACGTAATATATTGTATTAAGTATATCAGTCATCTAGTACCCATAACACAAGCTCTGCTTAGCTTGGGGCTAGATGATGCTGTGGGGATTGTCCAGCATTATCCAGCATATCCAGCATTATCCAGACGAGCCTTTCACAAAGAGCTGTATTACTACTAACAAAACTACTAGATTAAGTACAGAGCGACTACTCACAAGCTAATCGGCTTTGATCAATTTAATCCCGATAAAAAAAAGTAATAGAGTGGTGCGCACGTTCCAATCAGCTTTAATCACTTTACGACGACTTTAATCCTAAGGCACGGTATCTATACCGACCGGGGATTAATGTTTTTTTTGCATGATGCATTTGTAAACTAACTTACAAAGGTACAAACACTTTTTCCAAGAAAGATATATCGTTCCTTTTTTAGGTTTCCGTACCCAAAGGGTAAAACGAGACTCTATTACTAAGACTCCGCTGTCTGTCTGTCCGTCTGCCACCATAAATCTGTTGTAGGTATCTCATAAACCATGATAGTAAGAGAGTTAAATTTTGCACATATTATTATGATGTATTTCTGTTGCCGCTATAACAAAATAAAATAAATATCTAACTAAAAACAGAATAAAATAAATATCTAATAACTTGAGTTCGATGATATTAGTAGAATTTTACCATGTTTCGTTATGAAAAGACTAAATAGTACAGAATAAAATAGAAACCGCGTCACGAGCACGTCGATAAATCCCCTCCGATTTCTTAGTACCAAGAACTTACTTGAGATTCTTGAAGGTTGTCTAAGGGGGGTAGTCAGAGGTATAGTGTAGAAGATAAATAATATATGCAAAAGTGTGATTGTGTACGTCCCATGTTTTATTGTTGCTTTTTATCTAAATAAACGGAACTGGGAGTAATAATAATAATGCTGGACAATCCACACAGCATCATCTAGCCCCAAGCTAAGCAGAGCTTGTGTTATGGGTACTAGATGACTGATATACTTAACACAATACATTACATATATAAATATTTTTTATTATACATAGAAAACACTCAGAACACCCGGAATAAACATTTGCAGATCGTACAAACATTTATCCTAAGATGAGTAGATACTAGTGTACAAAAACATAAAAGAAGAAAGAAAGAAATAGCATCACGGCTGCATCTCCAAGCACGGTAGACATCCCCTCCGATCTTTTAGTACCAAATACTTACTCGAGATTCTTCGAGGATATCAGAGGTGCGTCCAAATAGTACATTTGGTACAATACACTTTGCAATAGTTAGTATGCCAGACATGACAAGTTGCAAGCCCATCAAAAAAAGTCAAAAGTCGGATGCCCGACCGAATTTGATCCCACGACCTTAGGATCAGATAGCTCACTACCAAAGATTTTTATATTATCCCAAAAATTATTTTCCTCGAGAGGGATTTGAACCCACGACCTTCCCCTTGATACGGGGATGCGATACCAACTTCGCTACCGAGGATTCAAATACCTCGACGAAAATAAGATTTGGAATGTTTCTAATACGGTGCTATCGCTACCGTGGCTCCATCTACATGCTTGACGTAATACTATCAAAGCGTGGTCGTGGGTTCAAATCCCACTCGAGGAAAATAATTTTTGGGATAATATAAAAATCTTTGTGATTTCCTTAAGTGCAGGTAAGCACTACAAAAAAAAAATAAACTAGCTTACTACCACTAGACCATCGGCGCTCTTGTGTACAATATAGCATTTTTATTCATTCAACTTCAAAACCTGGTGCTGCAGGTTCTTAAACCACACAATACTGATCGTTAGACGGCTGTAATGGTTGGAAAATGGTAGGAAATTACCTGAACACTGATTTATTACAGTAAAGTCGGCCCCTGCACAATACGAGGCGACCCCGATAGATAGTGGTTAATCTTTTTCTAGAGCAACAGCAGGGTGAATGAATAAAATTTTATTGGGGTGCCTTCTGCAAGCAACTATGTTTGTATGGTTTTACTATTATTTAACTAAATAGAAATCATCATCATCATCATCAGCCTGTAGAATTCCACTGCTGGACATAGGCCACACGTATCCAGGAAGAACGATTCTTAGCCCTCTCCATCCATCGACTTCCCGCGGTCCTAACAATGTCGTCAGTCGATCGGGTAGGAGGACGTCCTACGCTTCGTCTTCCGGTTCGTGGTCGCCATTCGAGAACCTTTATTCCCCAACGGTTATCGGTTCTACGAGCTATATGGCCTGCCCACTGCCACTTCAACTTGCTGATTCTGTGAGCTATGTCGGTGTGTCGGTGAGCTTTGATAGTGCTTACTTGCACTTAAGGAAATCAAAAAGATTTAATATCATCCTAAAAATTTAAATAGAATTGAATTAATAGAATAAAAATTTAAATAGAATTTAATATCATCCTAAAAATTTAAATAGAAAATCCGCTGCACATCTCTTGGGTTAGAATTTCGGTATGTCCCTTAAGTACACATCAAAACCAATTTACCCTGAAACTCTGAACATACAATAACAACAGCAAAATATAAGTTATTTGTAGAGCGGAACAAGCAGCCCCCACGTTTCTACATACAAGCCATGGCTTAGTTAGAGTGAGGTACTCAAATCTGTTTGGTCTCCAGTCAGTCATGAACCTAAAACCAGTATAAACTGTATATCTTTGTTCACTGTTAAAACTTTGTAAGACCGTATTGAATAAACGTTTTTATCCTCCAGACTCGTGGTCTCATATTCGGCCCTTATAAAAACATACTTTTTGTTAAAAAAAATAGTTTTCTAGTAGCGGTGATGGGTTTGCAACATATCACATATGGAATATCAACTAGGTACCAAAAGTAATTTTGGAGCGCATAAAGGGCAATTTAAGGGTTATTATTATTATTATTATACCGACCGATGTGGCGCGGCGGGCGAATGTCCGCCTGCGACGCAAAGGTTGCGGGTTCGATTCCCGCCTTGGGATAAACGTACGATCTGCAAATATTTATTCCGGGTGTTCTGGGTGTTTTCTATATGTATAATAAAAAATATCTGTATATTTAATGTATTGTATTAAGTATATCAGTCATCTAGTACCCATAACACAAGCTCTGCTTAGCTTGGGGCTAGATGATGCTGTGTAGATTGTCCAGCATTATTTATTTATTTATACGGCTTTGTTTTTTTTATACAATTTGCTAATGGAACACGCATATGGTCCACCTGATGTCTCCGTGTCAGTCCGTAGAAGACAGTTTGCTCAGTGTTGCGAGCATGGAACTTCGGTGGACAAATTGTTGCATCGACAAACTGATTTAATCTACTGAATTTTACATCCGCTAGCACAGAAATAGCCTCGACATTATTTTATCAAGTGGTATCCTTGTCAACAGCTTGTTGATAAATTTGGTTAAACTTCTCAAACTTATCGACTTAGTGTTTATCAAAGTTTCATGCTACCAGTATCTACAAACTTCGAACTCCTGATCTTAAGGTCGTGGGTTCAAATACGGTCATGCACCAATGGATTTTTCAAAAAATGTATGTACGCAATGGCAGTGCTCTCAAACGGTGAAGGAAAACATCGTGAGGAAACCAGTTAGTATTCTAGCAGCGGCGATGGGTTTGCAACCTGTCACGTATGGAATACTAACTACTGCAAAATGTGGGTACCAAATGTACTATCTGGACGTGCCTTTGGCTACCTCCCTTAGACATAAGATCGGAGAGAAACTTACCGTTCTTTGGGATTAAAATCATGCCATTTAATTTTTTTATAATTATAATACTTCTACAGCAATACGCTAAAACAACAAAAAAATAAACGTAATTACTGGTGACATTGTTAAAAAAATTGGTAAAGAAAAAACTCATTGTAATACTTCTGCTTAATAATCTAATCTTAAGTAATATCTAGATAATATATATTTACTAAGTAAAAACAAAAACCACAAAATTTCAAGGTGATGAGTACAAAGCTAACACTTTGCAAGTCACGTTGTGTGCAAGTCAAGTCATGTTGAGAACGTGCTCTACGATACACTGCCCTGAAGCCATACAGGTGTTAAGCCTCATGTTGTGCCTGTAACGACACAGCAAGCTGCTTGGCGGCAGAAACAGGCATGGTGGTAGTACTTACTCGAACGAGCCCTTCACAAAGAGCTCTACTACTAAAGTACCTAAATTACTATTAAACAAGTACACGTTTTTAACAAACGTGACCTGTGACAATGATTTCGTCTAGTGAAAGGCTCGTCTTGGGAAGTACAACCACCATGCTTACTTCTGCCGCCAAGCAGCTTGCTGTGTTCAGGTTTGAAGAGTTTGGGTGCCGATGAAATTATAGGCACACTCAGGTTGATGGACGCTGATCAATGCATCGTAGGGTATGTTTATTACAAAGGTGACCTACAAGGAAATTATAATAATAATAATATCAGGTGGGGTATCCGCTTATTCCATGAAGATTTATAAAATAAATTGTTTAAAAAACTAAAAAACACGCTTTTATAGAAAACGAGACTAAAATGTATAAAATAACTTTTAAATAATTTCATTGTATTGTAAAAAACCGTGAGGTGCTAGGTGTCAATCACGGCTGAGAACAGTAGTTATTTGGCGTACAGAATTCTCTGACTACCCCTACAAGTAGGTTCAAAAATGTTCCAGAAAGAAAGAAAAGAAAGAAATAAAAAACATGTATTTATATTAACTGTACACGACACAAAATAACAGTTTCTAAGCCTAACACGTAAAACAGAGAAATAAAAAACCAACCAATGACCTATCTCGAAATTGAGACGCATCGTTTATTTCTCTCGCTCGTTCAATAACACTTCCATGTCAAAAAGATGTTCAAGATACAACTCAATCTCATGAATGGCGATTCCAAATCGATTTTAAATCGAAAACAACGAGAAACGAGACAAATTTGATATGTTCAAAGGCAAACGGAAGCCCATCACGAATATCTTTGAAGTTCAAGAACTTATCGATCATAAACACGGGGAAGTAATAAAATGGGAGTCGTAAAGTTATTTGATAGGAAATCTTTATTACAATAACGCAATTATGTACTGGCATGAACTCTGCCTCCGTGGAATGTCTGAGGACAATTTCACGGTATTACGATTGTGACCTTCAAATCTGATGGGCTAAGGAGTCCAATATGAGAGATACATCGCGCTTGACACCAGATATTTTTATATCTATACTATACTATTATTATAAAGAGGAAAGATTTAATTTGTTGTTTGTTTGCATTGAATAGGCTCCGAAACTACAGGACCAATTTGAAAAATTATTTCACTGTTGGGAAGCTACACTATCCCCGAGTGACATAGGCTATATTATATTTTTTTAAATCAGGGATCCTTACTAAAATCCGTGCAAAGCCGAGACGGACTACTGGTAATTAATATCACAACTTGATTTTCAATTACTGTAGATATCCCCCCAGGAGGCCGATTTGTTTTTGTTTTCCAGATATCGGATTTCGGTTTGCGAGCTCGAATTTTTCGTATGGAGATACGCTTCTGCTCCCCTAGGCCGCTAGAGGCGTTTGTCGTATCTTAAAACAAAAAAGTTGAGCTTTTGAACTAAAATCTGATATCCGGCAAACGAAACTGATATCCAGAAAACGAAAACATCTCAGAATCGGCCTACTGGTCTCTTAGTACCAAATACCTACTTAAAATTTTTCAAAGATGTCTAAGGAGGTAGACAGAGGTAAGTATGTCAAAATTTGGTACATAAACACATTCTGCACTGCAGTTTTTTTTTCAGTTTTTTTTTTGTATTCCATGCGTGACAGGTTATAAACCCATCGCCGTTACTAGGACACTGGACTGGTTTTCTCATGATATGTTCCTTCAAAGTTCGAAAGCACTGGCATTGCGCATATAGGTACATTTTCGAACAGAAAAATCCATTGGTGCACGACCAGATTCAAACCTGCAATCTTAGAAGTAGAAGGGGTCACTCTTATGCACCTCCTATGCACTCATATCCTGCACTGTATACGTTCGGCTGAACTCATTGAAGTTACCACTTAACATCATGTGGTCCATATTATGCTTGTTCCACCATTAAGTAGCATTAAAAAAACCTTGTTTATTACAATTTCTTACTTACTTTTAAAATGGTATCACAGCATTATAGTAAACTAGCTGACCGGTGCCCACTTCGTTGGGCGGTAAACATGTTTACTTACAAATCGTAACTGAAGTAGTACTCGATGTCACCAACAGATGGCGTTAATACGGCATAAAATAGCGGCCGTTCGCAGATTCGCCAGCGTGGCAGTTTTTATCAGTTCCCGTTATTTTTTCGGGATAAAAAGTAGCCTAAGTTACTCCTTGTTACATTAGCTATCTGCCAGTGAAAGTCCCGTCGAAATCGGTCCAGCCGTTCCAGAGATTACACGGAACAAACAGACAGACAGACAGACAAAAATTTAAAAAAATGCTATTTTGGTATATGTATCGTATATACATTCCTATGCATGTAGTAATAAGCGTTATTTTAATATTACAAACAGACACTTCAATTTTATTTATTTGTATAGATTTTGTCATAAAACTATATTACATTATGAATAAATGTCCTTTTTATAAAACACCTGCGTAGGGAGCCGACCTCGCGTCGGAGCCGCGCGAGTACCTCCTAACTCATAGATCTAAACTACTCCCCTGCACGCGCACTCCCAACTTGGTGACGCACACTTCGCAACGGGCCGTGCAGCAGAAATCGTAATATTTTAATTTCGCCATAACTTCAAAACCAAACGTCCAATTCTAATCATTGAAAGACCAAATATTATTTACATGAACTGAACTTAGTGATAAAATAATTTATTTTGATAAGGATTAATAGTATGAGTAAAATAAATGCGTTTAAATGTAGTCCAAAAAAAATTGAAGATTTTTAAATAAAAAAATGGTTGTTGTTCTTCACTCGACATAGATAGGTATAGTGTGCCGCTAACTTTTTTGTAGATATTTATAAGATCTACAATTATTTAGATTATTTTATGGTTCTATCTTTTATAGTTTAGGCAGCGTACGCAAAATAAGTAACTTTTCTGGTTGATTTTTTACACCTTGTGTCTGAAAAACCCAAATATTTTACGGAACGCTATTTTTTTCCAAAATAAAATATAGCCTATGTTACTCAGTGATAATGTAGCTTTCTAATCAAAAAAGAATTATTAAAATCGGTCCAGTACTTTTTGAGTTTATTCATAACATACAAAAATACAAAAATACAAATCTTTCCTCTTTATAATATTAGTGTAGATAATTAACGGGTACAAAATATATCAGCTGACTTCAAGATTAAAAAATATGATTTTTAATTCATATCGATATAATTTACACACATTAATTTACACGCGATAAGCTTCATTATTATATCTATAAGAATATTTGATTTGACTGACTGACCGACATTAAAGACAGCGTAACCAGAGGCTTGATATTTCTTTGATTATATTGCTAATAGGCATAGGATATTTGACACACCTAAGTACTGTTGTCTAATAAAAAATTATGGTGATAGAAATTTTCTATAAAAGCCTTTTACAAAAAGCTCTAAAAGGATCGCATAAAAACACGTTCTGTAAGCTTCTTGCCTGTTCTTTAAGGATCATGTGGCATTAACGTAACATGATTTTTAAGATGCCAATGAATAAATACCGTTAGGTTTTTTGCTAATTTTGACCTTGTTTGCAAAACAAAGTAAAGTCGTGCACGTTCTAACTATTTAGATAAAAGTATTAATTTGTCACGTGTTTATTAGTTTAAGTGATCTTTTATCGTTGATCAATCGTTTTATCGACTGAGGTTGATAAGAACGTCTATAAAAACGTGTAACATCATCCAAAGACCCTCCAGAGAGAGTGGTAACTATCATCATGAAGTACTTTATTGCTGTGCTTGCTGTGTTCGCCGCAGCCACAGCACTACCGACTCCAGCACATCTGCCCGACATCGCCGACGATAGTTTCCTCCTGGCCAACAATGGGAGTCGCACCAACAGAGGTCTCGTCGGTTTTGCAGCTGGCACCCGCGGAGGCACAGGAGGCGCTGTGTGGACTGTTTGGGACGCTTGGGCACTCCGCGATGCAGTTAATAACGTGGAAACACGGATCATCTATGTACGAGGACGCATTGACTTATCTGTATTGTTCACTAATTCTCCTGGAGTTCATATACAGGTCGGTCCTCATAAGACCATCTTTGGCGGAGATGCAAACGCTGAAATAACTGGCGGAAGCTTGTATCTAATAAACCAGGTACATGTCATCATTCAAAACATAAAATTTTCAAACTGTATCTCATACGCGCCCAACGAGCGGCCCAGTGGCAACGGATTCATCTCGAATCAGCAGAGTGGTGCTTTCTCACAAATCGACTGCATTGATATAAACCGGAGTGAATACGTGTGGGTTGACCGATGCGAGTTCTCAGACGACCCGTGGAACTCTGCAAGCACCCCCGAAACCAGCCGCCGTCACAACGGTCTGGTCACCGTGAAGCAAAGCAGCAGCATGATCTCCATCTCCAACAACATCTTTAGGAATCACAATATGAACTTATTGATCGGGCACGACGATAGCTGGACTCAAGACATTGGCAGGCTTAGAGTCACCCTCTACCAGAACTGGTTCCAGGGAACTGGTCAGCGCAACCCTATGGTTAGATATGGAGAGGTACACGTATTGAATAACTTATACACGAACATAATTAGCTACGGCATTGGTGTACATACTGGCGCACACATCTACGGTGAGAGAAACTGTTTTGTTAACTCAAACCGCGCGTGGGCTAACCCTATATGGAATCAACCAGCTGCTAATAGCCATTTCTTTAATTTCAATAATCTGCTTCACAACAGTAGTCCTGACTCCAATATCAGCGGCGCTGTCAATTGGCTACCCAGCAATCGTTACAGTTACACTCCCATGGCCAATACTCTCGTAGAAGCGTATGTTAGGAGTAACTCTGGTACTGGAAGAATTTCTAGTCCTTTGATTTAAGCTACACAGAATTAAAAATCATAATATTTTAATTTTTTGATTTTCTTTTGCATGTACTCTTTTAATGAGTTTAATTTATAGCTTTTGAGCGCTTTGGTCTTTGGACTGTGAGCCCAGATTGTATTTTGGAAATAAATAAATAAAATAAACATTTTTATTTTTTAAGAAGTAAAATAAATTACCTACATGATTTAAATGTCTGATCCAGAAAACACTTTAATTTATTTGACCTTCATTCCTCCTCCTTCATTGTCGCTCCCATATAATTCAGTTTTGACTTATCTCAAACAGTCTTTGAGTTTTACCATCAGTAAGTAAAACTGACTGAGTATAGGTTTCTTGAGGTTTTCCTTGTAATTATAAAACGGAATTTTAATTATTGAGCCCTACTTTACAAGCTTTCTATTCATCATTTATCAAGGTGTTAATCTATACAAATAAATAAAATTGAAGTGTCTGTTTGTAATATTAAAATAACCGCTTTTTACTACATGCATATGAATGTATATGCGATACATATTCCAAAATAGCCTGTCTGTCTGTCTGTCTGTCCATTTGTTCCGGGTAATCTCTGGAACGGCTTGACCGATTTCGACGGGACTTTCACTGGCAGATAGCTGATGTAACAAGGAGTAACTTAAGCTACTTTTTATCCCGAAAAAATAACGGGAACGGGAAGAAACTGCCACGCGGGCGATACTGTAAACGACCGCTATTTTATGCTGTATTAACGCCATCTGTTGGCAACATCGAGTACTACTTAGTTAAGATTTGTTAGTAAAAATGTTTACCGCCCAACGAAGTGGGCACGGGTCAGCTAGTTTTCAATAAAACTGGTTTTGATCATTCGAGTTTCGATTATGCGATAGGTATTTTGATGTCGGAACGTTAGGCACCTTGATTTAAATGCTATAGTAACATCACTGAGGTCACTGAGGTGAAGTATTTTAATTTATTATTTAATTATTTATTTTCTTATTTATTCGTAAGAGTTATCAAAAAGTCATTCTAGAAATTGTGTTTTTTACATCCTGCTGCTAGGTAACGCTCGTTAGAAATGTGCCCTGCGATGTACTGATCAGCGTCCAGCAACCTGAACCATACAATGTGCTTGTAAAATCACCGGCAGCCACACCCACATAGTGGCAGTAGTTCGAGCCTTCCACAAAGAGATCTACTACTTCTAAAACTATAAAACTAACGATTCAGTGTAGGTCAGAAACAAATAATGATTATTCCGGTTCACAATGGAAAAAAACCTTCAAGGAGCGAGGAGGTAATTAGTGTCAGACATCAATCTAGATTTATAATGAATGACTTATTACTGATAACATAATCATTACAAAGTTCTTGCGGGTAATTAAATTTTAAATTACGTAGGTAGCTTAGGAGGATTAAGGAGTTATCATACTCAATTATTAATAAAATTATCGATTCTAAATAAAGAAACGTAACATAGCGACAGCATAATATTTTAATTAATATTTAGTAGATCTTTTTACATAACATCATCTAGCCCCAAACTAAGCATAGCTTGTACTATAGGAACTAGAAGACAAATAGAATACTTGTAGTATTTTTTTCTAAATACATGCTTAGAGGACAATTTATATAATAATTTATAATGCTGGACAATCCACACAACATCATCTAGCCCCAAGCTAAGCAGAGCTTGTGTTATGGGTACTAGAAGACTGATATACTTAATACAATACATTACATACATAGATATTTTTTTATTATACATAGAAAATACCCAGAACACCCGGAATAAATATTTGCAGATCGTACAAATATTTATCCCAAGGCGGGAATCGAACCCGCAACCTCTTGCGTCGCAGGCGGACATTCACCCGCTGCGCCACATCGGTCGTCAATAACACCCAGACATAGAACAAACATCTACAGTTATCACACAAATATTTGTTCTCGGTGGGGATCGAACCCACCACCTACAGCGCATTAAGGCAGGGCTACTACAAACTGCGCTGAGACGGCTGTCAATAGCATAAGCAGAATAAGCTGTTACACACTAAACATTAAAGTGAGGCTAAGTTGAATACATTTGTAGGGTGAAATAATGAAGAAAGAAGTAGCTAGTAGCGAAGAAGTAGAATTCATAATATATCCTAATAACTGCCTAAGATTAAAAATTTTAAAAATAATTAAAAGAGTATGTTTTTTATTACATAGTGATTCGAAAATTGAGTTTATCAGTTTTAACGAATAAATGAAAAATTTGTTCGTTAATGTATAATAATAGCCTTACGACTTTAATCCCAATGTACGGAAAATATCCCCATGTACCCAAGGTTCTTTGAGGATGTCTTAATGGTACCACCTTTAGACATCCCCAAAGAACCTCAGAGAGAAAGAACGTCAGAGACGAATAAAAAAATTAAAAGGTATTATACAGTGTGGCCGACCGATGTGGCGCGGCGGGTGAATGTCCGCCTGCGACGTAGGAGGTTGCGGGTTTGATTCCCGCCTTGGGATTAATGTTTGTACGATCTGCAAATATTTATTCCAGGTGTTCTAGGTATTTTCTATGCATAATAAAAAATATCTATGTTTGTAATATTTTTTTTTTATACAATTAAGTAGTATTGTATTAAGTATATCAGTCATCTAGTACCCGTAACACAAGCTCTGCTTAGCTTGGGACTAAATGATGTTGTGTGGATTGTCCAGCATTATTATTATTATTATTAGTGTAGTGTAACTAAGGACCTACTTAGACAGGTAGACACCAACGCCAAGTACTCTATCAGTCATCTGATTTCCATAGTACAAGCTATGCTTAGTTTGGGGCTAGATGATGCGTAAAAAGGTCTACAAATATTTATTTATTTACCTGTATAAATTGAGTATTTTTTTATAACCTGAGGGTGTTCTACTTTTTGAAGCCAGTTACCATCAAATCCTTTTATACTGCCATATACTTATGCATAATCCCACATTACGCGTTTACCACACTTCAATGTACATTTGGCACGATATGATAGAACGAGACAGCTGATCAAATGCAAGAGAAAATGAGACGGGAAATATACTTTATTGGCCTTAATAATCTGTACTGCTTTGCTTTAGCATAGCGCAAATAAAACAGCTGGTATGCTTTGTAACTAGCAACACTCACTGTTTACACTTTATTTTACGTTCATTTTATACACTTGTGCTTATAATGCTCAAAGATTCCGGCCATTATTTATATTTGACTAGAGAAACGCACGCGGATTCTTCCATGAAAAGTTATTTTTATACTAGCTTTAATCCCCGCTATATCAGTTTAGGGGTTGAATTTCGTGAATTAATTTCTTAGTACATCTCCACGCACCAGGATGAAGATGCCAAACGGGTACAGCGAGGGTTGAAGTTTGTATGAAAATTTTACGCAGACGAAATCACGTGTGTTTTGCTAGTACCTATACAATTCTAATAAATAAAGAAAAAGAGTAATGTCAATTCGTTCTCTGTCATCTTTGGAAGCAACATTGTATTTTCATTTTAATTGTTTTTCTAGTGTTATATTAAGTTCTGATGGGTAATTTTGGTGGTATTTTAACCATCATTACCTACTTGAGGTCTTAGCACAAGTGTGAACAATTAAAATGAAAGTGAAGTGATGTGGCATCCTGATTTGATCGAAAAGATTTCCCTTTGGTTTTGAAGAAAAACGCCATCTTTTTCTTCAAAACCAATGACAGCCGACTTTAATTTTTTTACCGACTCGACTTGACTAAGAAGTATTTCATACAACCCACTTGATATTGGCAAAATTCACAGATTTCACAGATTGGACAGAGGCCACAAAAAAAAAAAAGAGTAATGTCAGTATTCTAGCAGCCGGCTGATTCCTATATCTTTGTTTGGTTTTGGGCTGAATGGCTATTTATGTAAATAAGTCTGTAATTATTATTTTTTAGTTGGCTACTATAAATTAATCGAAATATTTTATTACGACTAATCACGTGGAATTACAATCCGTCAAACTGTACCTAACTGTTCCAGCTCCAAAAGCTGAGATTTCCGGTTTATGAGTATTTATTTCTTTAAAGAGTACAATATTCTCTTATATGAGAAAACGCATTTAATTTCTGATAGGATTTGACTCGAATAGGGTAATTAGGGGGTATTGAAGTGTTTTAGAGGGGCGATGGCTGATTTGTAATTTCATCTATTTATTATTTGTAAGGCTCCTAATGAAGAGCTCATCTGGGAAGTACCCACTATGATTATTTCTGCCGCCAGCGTTACAGTTTAAAAGGTTTTGACGACCGATGTGGTGCGGCGGGTGAATGTCCGCCTGCGACGCAGAGGTTGCGGGTTCGATTCCCGCCTTGGGATAAATGTTTGTACGATCTGCAAATATTTATTCCGGGTGTTCTGGGTGTTTTCTATGTACAATAAAAAATATCTATGTATGTAATGTATTGTATTAAGTATATCAGTCATCTAGTACCCATAACACAAGCTCTGCTTAGCTTGGGGCTAGATGGTGCTGTGTGGATTGTCCAGCATTATTTATTTATTTATTGATGCCGGTGAAACTATAGGCATCTCAGGCACCAGTATGCCTCAGATTGATGGACGCATGGCAGTGTATAGTAGGGCACGTTTCTAACGTGACCTGCAAAACAATGCTATTTTATAAAGGCAACCTGCTGTACTGTCAATAATCGTATGAAAAAAATGTGGGTAAGTGCTAAAGGTATTTGGTAGAAGTACCCCTATCGCTAAAGAATCTTGAGTCAGTTTTACTTGGTATAAAGAGATCTTAGGGCATATTGTTGTGCCTGGTATTTTTTTCTCTGTATATATGCGCTTTGCTATGACCAAAATTTAAGGCACTTTTTCTGTCTTTTCACGTCTTTTTCAATCAGTTCTTAAAAACTAAGGCTATGTAGTAACTCAAAAGATTTTGATGCCATCCCTGGGTGCGTTCCCTTACTCGCCTTTTATTCAAGTTCCATGGGGAGTGATATACTGGCCCTATTCTTAGTTACAACGGCCAATAACTATTGTACATTTATTTTTATCTATTATAATATATTGTATTATATATTGTATATTTTGTCTTAGTGCTAAGTTAATGCCTGTCTCTTTTCCTTCCACTTATTTCAATATCAAGCCAAGTTTGACCAATGCTTATAAAAATATCGAAAGGCCCCAGCCTCGAATTTACTTCGGAGCTGAGACGAGATTAAAACTAAAATTTGATTGTTGAAATTGGGTCTGCCTGAAATGTCAGTTTCAAAGAATACCATTTGGAGATTGTGACATGATCGAAACTTGAATTTGACGATAAATTGTTGCGAGAATTCCGTACTCAAAGGGTAAAATAGGACCCTATTACTAAGACTCCACTGTCTGTCTGTCTGTGTGTCTGTCCGTCTGTCACCAGGCTGTACCTATCTCATGAACAGTGATAGTTAGAGAGTTAAAATTTTTATAGATGTATTTTTGTTGCCGCTATAATAACAAATACTAAAAAACAGAAAAAATAAATATTTAAGGGGGCTCTCATACGACAAACGTGATCTTTCTTGCCGTTTTTATTATGCAAAATGGTACGTTCGCGAGTCCGACTCGCACTTGGCCGGTCTTTATTATTTTTAACATGTGATGTCGTCATCATCATTCCAGTTTACGATTTAATTAGGTACACATAGAACCACGGTTAATATCGTAAATTCTCTCTCCTTATCTCCCCAAATCCTAACCTATTTTCAAACAATCTTAACACATGCATGTACACAATGATTAAGCCCTGTTTTTTAATATGGCGGCCTTATTTTCTTATCAAGGTTATAGAGATCTGTGTTACTCGAAAATATCTCTCTCTGATAAAATAAAACATAAGTAGGTACCAGTTCACACAACGCCCTCTAGCCTAAACAAAGTAAAACTAACCAAATAACTGATAGAATATTTTTTGGAAATATAAAAAAATGTATTTGTAAATAGAAATACTTTGACCCCGATGATCCCTGAAAACAGAAAATGTTTTTTTACTATGTCGCTTTTTATACGAGTAATATCCACAGGAAGTAACAAAAAGGTCCTATTCGGCTGGGACCACCACGGCAGTCTTCTTGATTTATAATTGTAAATTTCAATGTGAATTGACGACCGATGTGGTGTGGCGGGCGACTGTCCGCCTGCGACGCAGGAGGTTGCGGGTTCGATTCCCGCCTGTAAATGTTTGTACGATCTGCAAATATTGATTCCGGGTTTTCTGGGTATTTCTATGTATAATAAAAAATATCTATGTACGTAATATATTGTATTAAGTATATCAGTCATCTAGTACCCATAACACAAGCTCTGCTTAGCTTAGGGCTAGATGATATTGTGTAGAAATGTCCACAAATATTTATTTATTTATTTAATTAGGTTTCTTTTTCGAAGACCGTGGCTTTATCTTTTGGTCTATATTGTGAGACGAAGCGAGAAGTGATAATAATGACTTTTCTCCTTCCACAGACATCATTTTCTCTGGATCGGACAACTGTTCATATTTCTTATTGTTGTTACAGTTATAACTAATAATTCACACAATTATAATTAACAGTCAATTATAATTAACACTGATAATTAACAGTCTGAACTGCTCCCCTGCAGTGAGCTCTTATATCACTTGCGAACTGTCAATAGCTACGAAAATTACCGTTGCCATTGTGCTTGACAGATGGTATTGCTTTACATTTTTTTGTACTTAGTAACTGATTCCGAAACAAAATATAGGAGGTGGTTCACTGAATAAACTCTTTTATAAAGAGTTTTATGACTAATTGGTTGAAGCTGGTATAGGAAACATGGTATTGTGAAAAGAGGTGTCGAAGGAAATACTTTAGCCCAAAGGTAAAATCCTTCGTGGTGGTCTTGGGAGTAGAAAGTATTGGTAAGTAGCAGCATTTCCTGAGCTCTTCATACCAATTCTGACTGGTCATTAATCCCCGTATGATCAGTATAACATTTTTTAACTTGTATCGGGTCAAATAGCCAGTATACCTACACTATTTTTTCTCAACTGTATTTCTAAAGACATAATGTTCTCCTTAATTTTATGGGAGAAGCTACTGGCTACTGAAACGCAGTCTGAACTAGTTCAGGTGCCTGAGGATTCATTACAGTGTACTATGTATTATGTCAATTAAAATGCTTTTGTATATGTATGTGTATAAATCTCAGGGTCAAATACGTAGGTAACTAACTAGTTCTAGCTGTATTATTACGAAGCCATCCATCCGCATTAAAGTACCAACATAGTTACAAAAATAATTTGATATCAGTGGTATAGGGAAAATCAAACCGGGAACCGCTGCTTCCTTTTTGATTTCTGACTCACACGCACTCATTCTGTTTGTGCTTGCCAAGGAAGATAGTCTCTCGATTTTAAATATTATTCGTACAATTATTATAAAAAAATTTGTTTTAATAAACAGTGTATTCCGCTTTTTTGTAATCTTTAGGACCAAACATTTTCCTATCAAATATTATCTCCCATTATCAGACTGCAGCCGTACTAAGTAGTGCCATCTGTGTTTTCGATAAAAACATTTACTTACGCAAAAAACATGAAAACTAAATCTAGGACGTGCTTGTTTCCTCGCTGTAAATTTTTTGTAAGTACACAGAATTGCTTAATAGCTTGTAATTATTATTAACTACCAATTAAATTGTTAACAATGGTTTTCTTCTAGATGTTTTCATTCATCGCTTAAACTAAATGCGTAGGAATTATATTACATAAACAGATGTATGGCCAGATTAGAACCCATAACCTTAGAATCTGAATGCAGGGTCACTGTCACGAGCTGTGGTGGTTCCTGTATATAATTTTAACTACACAAATCAAAACTCAAATGCCATGTTTATTTGAAACGCCTGTTGAATATTTAAAAGCAAATCTCATGCATGTATGCAGTCGCTTTTTATATGCAATTTTTTACAAACAACGACCAGTTATATAATGGTTTAACCTCAGTTTTTCTTACCCCTTATTAGTACGATAGCGCTTAGAAAACGTTGCTTATCTTATTTAATGTAAATAATTTAAGAGCATTCCCATAACGACAAATAAGAAACCACAAAGATAGGTAGATACTTCTTAAATAAAAACTAACAGCTACCTAGGTACATAAAGTAAGCTTTACAGGGAAAGACAATTTATTTCTATTTAGGTATTTTCATACAAACTTTAATTCCCTTTGCAACCTTTTATTTATTTACTAATAAGTGTAATCTACTAGTGAAAACGCCACACTGCGTCTGCACGTATTTTTATGCAAACTTCAGCACCCAATGTATCCGTTTAGGGGTAGAATGTTAGGAATTTCTTTCTTAATACGCCTTCTACGCTTTAAGATAAATATACTCTAAAAATATCAAGTCTCTACGACCTGTGGTTTTTCAACACAAAGATTTTATTAATTGGCATAGATTGGTATAAATTATTTATTTATATATAAGTAATAATAATTATACATTAAAATATACAAATAAAACCCCGCAATAAAACAGCAATTAGCTCGAACGCATATACTGCCATTAGTTACATTTTTCAGTATTTACAAAACACATTACAAATTTTCAAAGAATCTAAGCTTTCATTTATTTCTCACGGCATACAAACATTAGCCGCCATTGTTCAGTTCACATTGACCATTAATACTGTGCGCAGGTACTTATGCCATTCCGACGACAAAGTAATCAGCGTGTCTAAGTCCTTATCGACATGTTCTGATAAAAAAAACTTTACTACGGATTTTTGTCGATTGTTGAAAATTATAGTGAGTGAATGAAATTGTACGTTTCGACAAATGGCAATAAGACTTATAAAGTGTACTAAAACTTGCTTCAAAAAAGTCTCGCTGTAAAAAGTAAAAATTGTAGTGATCTCGACATACAATAGGACTCCGCTACCTTTTTTTTATGCGATTTACTAATGGTACCAGTAGATGATACACCTGATGTTAAGTGGTTACCAGCACGTTTACCAAAGCAATACCTTGTTAGGAACGTGCCCCACGATGCACAGCTCCACATCCATCAACTTGAGGCGTAATAGTGTTAAGCTTCTTGTGCCCGTAATTTCACCGACACCCTTCAAAACGAAACACAGCAAACTGCTTGGTAGAATATAGAAAAGGATCTGTCCAGCAATTTCCGTTAAGGTCGTAGAAGGCAACTATAAGCAGGATCCTTGGAATAAGTACAGCATCTTTTGAGTTCTATACGGTTCTTTAACTGCCATCAGTCTGATAACTGATGTCTGATCCATCAGTCAAGTGGAAGTACCATCATAACATTGACGTAGCAAACAGCGCAAACTGTTGTCTGGGAAAAAAACACCATACCATTTCTGCCACCAAGTAATACCTACCAAAGATATTTCTTATCATTTCGTGCGGCTTGGCCCCTATGCCTTAGTCATAGCAATTAGGTTATTTTCCTCATAAAATAGGATCGAAACGAGCGTGACTTCAACCACGTGAAGTAATCTTCATACAAACTCCAAATCCCGCTGCCGCAAACTCTAAATTTAACCCGTTTCGGTGTTAAATTTAGAGATAGATAGATAGATAGATTACCTCTTCATTGTACACGAAGAAATAAAAACACAGAGTTCCTTTCTTAGTATACTTGGATAAATAATTAAAAATTTCAAGTCTCTACGACCAATGGTTTGCTGTGCGATGTCTATATGACAGTCAGTCAGGACAAGGATTCTTATAATTGGTATAGATATAGATATGAATGTAGAACTTGAACATTGACCTTAATGTTCCCACAGTAATTAAAATTAAGACGGAACAGTATTTTTGTTAGGGTTCCGTGATGTGTAATTCCATGTCTGAGCCCCAAGTTAGATTTTTAGATGAACATTTTTTTGTACGGACTTAAATGCTGGTATAATCGTCTAGTGATTTTTAAGTTACTAGGCTACTGGCGAGCGCAGAAGGCGTTGAGCCATTACACAAAAAATGCTTTTTTGTGTAATGTAGTCTAGTATAAAAAAATCTTAAATAATTATAGCTGTCAAACACAAAATTTAGGCGTCACAGTAGCTCACGGTAGAGGGTAACAATCTTACTTCAAATCTTACTAAGTTTGTAAGTATGGATGGATGGATGGACGGATGTTTGTTACACTTTCACGCTCGAACCAGTAAACCGATTTGGATGAAATTTGGAATAAATATAGATTGTAACCTGGATTAACATACAGGCTACTTTTTATCCCGAAAAAATAACGGGAACGGGAAAAAACTGCCACGCGGGCGAAGCTGCGAGCGGCTGCTAGTAACCTATATTTTGCATTGTCCCACAAGTAAGTGGACGCAGAGTAGTGCATCGAAGGGTGCGTAACTAACGTGCGTGACCTACAAGGCAATGTTTTGTTATAGGTGATGGTTACCACTTAATATCAGGTAGCATAAAAAAAAGTCTTGATAGAAACTGTCCCGCGATACACAGCCCTGCGTTCATCAACTGATGATAAGCGCGACACATTTCACATTACACATCTTAGCCCGGCTGGACAGGAGAAAAAACACCTACTCTTGTTTGTGTACTACCAACAGGTTGTTGACCAAAGACTACAATACACGATCATTACTCTAATTACCTAATTATCGAGTCACAGTTTCTGCGTATGCGTCACTCGCCGTGTTCTATCTACTTTTGTTTGCGGCACGTTTTTGCCGTTATTAGGGTTCCGTGAGTTGGTTGGTTGGTTGTTGTATGGTTTCTTTGTACGCAAAAAAAAATTTGCGAGAAAAGTGGAAGGTTTATTAGTTGACTTGCGGCCGCTCGCAGCTCTGCCCGCGTGGCACTTTCTTTACGTTCCCGTTATTTTTTCGGGATTAAAAGCAGCCTGTGCTAATCCAGGTTACAATCTATATTTATTCCAAATTTCATCCAAATCGGTCCACTGATTATAGCGTGAAAGAGTAACAAACATGTATCCATCCATCCATCCATCCATAGGTACTTACAAACTTTCGCGTTTATAATATTAGTAGGATAGTCTTCTAAGTGAGGTTTTTAGTAGTTAGTAAATTTAGCAACAGATTATTTAGCAGGTTGTTTTATGCAATTTTAGACAAAACAAGCTGATGTAAAGTAGTTACTATCACCTATAATAAAGCATTGACTTGTAGGTCACGTTTGTTAGGAATGTGCCTTACAATGCACTGCTCTGCGTTTATTAACCTGAGGCGTCCTGGAGGTTACCAATTTGGTATGTTTGTCACCTCAAAACTCAGTCATTTATAAACCCGATTTGAAAAACGATTTATAAATTTAAAAGGATATTATAAGATTAGATACGATACGGTTAGATATAGCTAGGTGGGGAAGGTTTAGATAAGTGTTTTATTTATTTAAAACTTTCGCACTAAACAATGGAGTGCTAGGAGTAACTTAATGCTAATAGCATTAAGTATAGTATTAAGTTAGTTTTAGTGTATTTACATTAAGTATAAGCACTTGTTGTGTTGTCCCTATGTTTTTTATGTGTTGAATAATATTCTATTCTATTCTAAATAGAAGTTTCATTAAAATGTATTTTCTAGGTAGTTATTTTTTTATATTTAGTGATTCTTTGATAAATCTGATTTCACTTTTAAACTTATATTATTTAAAACTTTCTACTACTTTTTGCGTTATTTCAATTATAAAGAAACACTTTCCTTACGGAATTCTAGCAAAAAGCTGCGAACATTCACTTGGCAATTTTTACTCATTGTTCGTAAGCCATTATATTACGGAAACAATGTGAGTCGGCAAATTAACGTTTGTTTTGTGAACCTCGGACAATATACCAGTTCTTTCAATGGAATTGAGTGTGAGTTTGAAACCCGTGGTCCTAAAATTTATTGCCTTTTTTATAAATCAAATGGCGTTTCCTCGTAATCTCAGGATTGGCCTACTAAAAGGATGATGAGATACATAAGTCCCATTATTGTTTACTTAAACTTGTACCTATTTTATGAGTTTTGCTCTGACTGACTGACTGACTGACATATAGACAACGAACCACCTACACTTTATTATAGGCAATAGTAACTAGTTAACATCAGGTGGACCATCTGCTTGTTCCATCAGCAAGTTGCTAAAAAAACTTACTCACAAACATCTTCACAATATTTTCTTTTATAATATTAATACTAGTCGATTCGCTATGGCTACGCACGGGTTACCATTCAATCCCTGTCACCATCGAAATGCTCCGCTGCCCAAAATGAACATAATAAATCTGTTGTCATTTCTTTTTATTGACGTGAAAGTGATAGTAACATACATATTTTTCACTCCTCTTGCTAAAAAGACTATCATTGTAGCGTACTAGAACATTTTTTCTAGCATTAAAGTACTAAAGCATTTTAATTCATTAATTTTTGTCTGTTAATATCGATCCAATAAAAACGCGTCTCTATTAGTAAGCAGAATAATCATAAAAATATACTCGACTTATTAATATTACTGTTCCTAAAAAAAAGAAAAACCTTTTATTTTTAAAAGTGGAACTAAGCCGAATACTGATCTCTTTTGTAGAATGCGTGCATTGCGTTGCGGCTACAAAAGAAATATAAAAGGTATTGACGCGAAATCTTTACAATTTTTCTCTATTTATTAATTTAATTTGTGACCGTTATATATTTTTCTCGCAATCGTAGTAAAAAATACAGTGTAACACACGGCGCTAAAAACTCACTTAATTCTACACTACAAAATTAACAAAATCAGCGCACAGATGCCATAGAAAAGAAAGAGTAACTATATGAATCTAGATTGTAATTTCACGACTTTAGTACTGCAAGTACGGTAGATATATCTCTTCAGACCTCTTAATACCTACCAAATACCTACTCAAGATTCTTTGAGGATGTCTAAGGAAGAATCAAGGGTACCTACATACAAATAGCACATTTCGTACATACATACCTAGATTTTTCAATATTTGGTATTCCATACGTGACAGGTAGCAAGCCCATCGTCTTTTTAAAAAAGTAGCGTTTTCTTTTCAAATCCTAAATGCAACATTTTCGTTCAATCAGGATACCATTTGTAATCAAATTAAAAGTGAATGTTTTTTGGAACATATAGATATTTTTATACACTTACTACAATTGTATAGGCTTAGTATGACAATTAGCTCATACAAACGTATTGTTTTACAAACGTAAGAACTTATTTAGAACTTTTTGTACGATCAGCAAACATTTATTCCGGGTGTTCTGGGTATTTTCTATGTATATTAAAAAATATCTATGTATGTAATATATTGTATTAAGTATATTAGTCATCTAGTACCCATAACACAAGCTCTGCTTAGCTTGGGGCTAGATGATGCTGTGTGGATTGTCCAATATTATTAGTATTATTATTTTGAACTCGGTCAATCGTGCGATTGATTCGGACGAATAAGCGATCGGAAAGGTTACCACACTTTCTAACAGTGACCATTCATCATCATCGTACTTCTGACTCGTTCCAGTAACTCTTGATCGGTGAAAGTAAAAATACGTCAGTTCCGTTGGCGCTAGTACTGTGTGCGTGTTATGATAAGTGTAGATGCTTTGAACTAAAAATGTGTACCATCACTATTAGCCAGTGTTTTTGGAACGGGGTAAATATAGCTAAAATTTTTGCAATTTTAAAAGTCTCTTTTCTCATAAAAACAGTTTTTAGCAAAACTTGAATTTTTCAAAAAGTAATACTATTTTCAAACGGTAAAAGAAAACACTGCCAAAAAACCTGTTAGTATTTTTAAAATAATATTCGTAATTATATTATATACTAGCTGAACCGTGCACATTTCATTTGACGGTACAAATCTTTGATTTTTTCGGCTTTTCTGTACTATATGTCAACCTTCCTTTTGAATCACTCTTTTTATTTCTGAAAACTGCATTAAAATTCGTTGAGTAGTTTAAAAGATCTAAGCGAACAGACAGCGGAAGCGACTTCATTTTATGCTATGTAGGTAAATCAAAGTCACAGTCAAAAAGTGTTTATTTATTACCCTCAGGGATCATTTTGAATTGTCTTAAAGTTATTAAGTGGTGTCTAGATTGCACCAGCTCCTTGCAACCAAGCCATAAAAAACGGATAACAATAAAATGATTAAATATTTGCTGACATTTTCACACAGCACCATCTAGCCCCAAACTAAGCATAGCTTGTACTATGACTGAAACTTAATGACTGAAAGAGTACTTTAATAATTTTTTTTATATAATTAAAAGGCTAATTATATTTTTTACCGTTTTTTAAGAAGTATCCTTAAAACTATACTAAGGGGTAGTTATTATTAGTTATACTTTAACTTAATAAGATAAACACTTTCTTAATATTGCTGACATTGAAAAAAATACACTTACGTTATTTTTTATCGCATAGTGGATCATTATCGAGTAGACTTACACTAAACATGGGCTACTTTGTCTTTGTAAAGTTATTTTCATACAAATATCAACCCCCATTCAATCCAATTTAAGGATGGGTATCGGGAATTCCTGTCACTAAACTCTTACGCACCTAGATGAATAAATATCATGTAAATTTCCAACATAGATCACTATTACTCCTAGCGGAGATTTCAAGTCTCTACAAACAGGAGCTAGGGTTGTGCGTATGTCAGAGTCAAGACAAAGATACTGGTCAGAGTAGAAACATGGTAAAAATGAGTGGTATATAACATAGAATATTATTCTTTGGTAAGGAGGATTACCTATTTCATTAAAATATTTGGAACGTCAAAATTAATAAAAAAGGTTTTATAAGGTTTTATAAAACTGATGTGGCGCGGCGGGCGAGTATCCGCCTGTGACGCAGGAGGTAGCGGGTTCGATTCCCGCCTTGGGATAAATGTTTGTGATAAATTCCTTCACCGTTAGGAAGCTACACTATCCCTGGGTTGCATTGGTTGTATTATAATTAAAAAAAAATTTTTTTAAAACAATTCTGGTGGCATTTTAACCATCATTATTTGAGGTCTTAGCACAAGTGTGAACAGTTGAATAATGTTATGAGGCATTCTGAATTGAACCTAAATGTTTCCTGTTGGTTTTGAAGAGAAACACCAACCAACTTTTATTTTATTTTAGTGACTCGACTTCACTAAAAACTATTTATTTATCCACTTGAAATAGGCAAAATTGTATGTCAAATGACAGACAGATGCCATTATGAAGAAAAAAAAAAGTTTTGCTATTTTTCACTAACAAAGTGTGTCTACCACCTTTTTGATGTTGATCTATCATGATAATATGAAGAATATGTGAAGTTATCAGAAAGAAATACAACCCAAGGTTTTTTTTTATACAATTTGCTGATGGAATAAGCATAAGGCCCACCTGATGTTAAGTGGTTACCATAACCTATAACAAAGCATTACCTTGTAGGTCACGTTAGTTAAGAACGTGCCTTACAATACACTGCTCTGCGTCCATCAACCTGAGGCATACAGGTGTTAAGCCTCATGTGCCTGTAATTACACCGGCACCCACACCCTTCAAACTGGAACACAGCAAGCTGCTTAGCAGCGGCAGAAATAGGCATGGTGGTAGTGCTTCCCCGGACGAGCCCTTCACTAAGAGCTCTACTACTACTACCTAAGGTTACTTTAGGTATAAAAGGATATTTGTCATTCCTTGCCATAAACATTCGTCATTTACAAACTAATCTACAATTTTAGTCACATCACATATCATGTCAGATTAGTCAATTCGATATCAAATCGACATTCGTCAGTAGTAGGGGCTCTGTTATCGTGATAACGGGCTAGCATTTGAACAGTCAGGATAAATTAGGACAAGTGAACTGACGGCGCGGACCTTATTTGAAACTGCAGTGTTGAGAGATTGACGTGAGAAATAATGGTAAATAATTGTTTTATCCCAGTAATTTTTCATGTCTTAAAAAATTGTGTGTACCTATTTAGAAAATAATTTTAATGATTTTTACTAATATTTTAATGGCAAATAAGATAGCAAGAGATGTACACTCAATAAAACTGTAAGTACTTAGGTGAAGTTCCTAATAGCCTTATATTTTACTAGCGGCCGCTCGCAGCTTCGTCCGCGTAGCATTAGTACTTATTATTACACTTACTATTATACTAGTTATTTTTTCGGTATAAAAAGTAGCCTATATGTTAATCTAAATTATAATCTATATTTATTCCAAATTTCATCCAAATCGGTCTACTGGTTAAAGAGCGTGAACGAGTAACAAACATCCATCCATCCATGCTTACAAACTTTCGCGTTTATAATATTAGGATTAAGATTATGTGAAAACGGGTAAGTGCACTCAGAAAAATTGCAAAAATTATACAACGTTTTATTATAAAACGAACCGTGTATGTTTCAACAATATGTGCATAGTAATGCAATAACGTGACTGTTTGAACAGAGAAAGGTTACAATGCTGTAGCATTTTGTAACGTATGTGTCGTGCTCTAATTGCGTTGAAAGTTATGCATCGCCGAAGTCACATCTGGCTTTGAATTGATTATTTTTATTTTTTGAGACTGCACACTGAGGTCGTAGTATTTATTACATTTAAATGTGTAGAACAGTTGTTTTTACTTTTTAAAACTGCACAGTGAGGTCTCAATCTATACCGCTTATAAGAATCTTTGTCCTGGCTGACCGATTGAATGACTGACATAAACCTAGACAACGTACAGCCTAAACTACTGGTCGTAAAGACTTAAATATTTCAGGGTATATTTGTCTTAACACGTAGAAATGTACTAAGAAAGGGATTATCGTAATGTAATCCTTAAACTAGCGGTGAGGAAAAAATTACCGAGGGTTGAACTATTCATGAAAAATAACTTCAAACGGACGAAGTCGCGCGTGTTTTGCTTGTTTCATTCATGAGTCATGGACAGACAGACAGCGTCTTAGTAATAGGGTTTCGTTTTACCCTTTGTGTACGGAACCCTAAAAAAACGTAATTTAATTACGAAATATAAATATACCTACATAATATATTAAATACACATGAAACAGCTGGCATATCTGTAAACAAGTTATAGATAACTCATTGTAATTGTTATGTGTGTGTTATTCAATAATAGCTAAATTAACTAGCTTTGTTAAAACAAGAAATATTTTATATTATCCTAATAATACATAAAAACTTGGATAAATGGTTTTCGTGAATCTGGAAAAGGCGTACGATAAAGTAACCCAGAAGGTTCTGTGGTAGGCGTTGAATGAGAAGAAAGTACCTGGGAAGTTATGTGCAGCTGGTTCGGGCTATGTACAGTCAAACAAGCCAGAGTCCCGTTTTACCCTTTAGGTACGGAACCCTAAAGAACGCAGGCTGAACTTACAACCACGTTTCATAAAACTTTTTTTTTAAATTATTGAAATAAAATATCCAATATAAGCAAAGCCGAGGAAATTCACTATCTACTTACTACGTAGGTACACCTTTGTTTATGTGACTTGCTGATGGAACAAGCAGATGGCCCACCTGATGTTAAGTGGTTACTACTTATAACAAAGCATTACCTTGCAGGTCACGCTGGTAAGCGTGCCCTACGATACACTACTCTGTGTCCATTAACCTGAGGCATACAGGTGTTAAACCTCGTGTGCCTGTAACTACACTTTCAAACGGTGTGGTAATTACCCGTAGTAAACAATATTTGTATAGAAAAATGATGACTAGTGTCGTCGTAAATACGAGTGTCATTACGCAGGTAAGGGTACCCAGTTCATGTTGAGTCACAAAGATCACAAATGAATTTATTTATGCGATTCGTGCATTCTACCTAATCACGCCATATTCATCTTTATTTTCCAGTACATTAGGTTTCAAGTGGGTGCTCAGCTCACGCTTGGTTGCTAAATGTCTTCATTATTCAATCGACTTTCATTGGCTCTCATCTAAATGATCATGAGCCCTTCCGGGATAACCCAAAGATTGTTCATACAGGATGCAGATAATTTGGATATGTTTTGAAACTTAAAAGTATTGAAGCAAAGTTTAAAACAGACTTCCATTAGACCCACCACGCGTGTTGTGACGCGTTAGAAGTCAATTAAATAAATAAATAAATAATGCTGGACAATCCACACAGCATTTATCCCAAGGCGGGAATCGAACCCGCAACCTTCTGCGTCGCAGGCGGACAATCGCCCGCCGCGTCACATCGGTCGTCAATTGGACCTATACATCTTTATAATACACATTCAAATTCTCTAATAACTATAAAAATCTTTGTTTTGACTGACATATAAGCAACGCAGAGCCTAAACCACTGGTTGTAGAAACATTTTCAGGATATATTTGCCTTTGTGCATAAAAGTGTACTAAGATAGATAGATAGAAGATAGAAAATACTTTATTGCACACCACAACTTAAGGATAAACAAGTATACATAAAACTTAAACATAATAAAACTTAAATAAACGTTTGTATGATCTGCAAATATTTATTCCGGGTGTTCTGGGTATTTTCTATGCATAGTAAAAAATATCTATGTATGTAGTGTATTGTATTAAGTATATCAGTCATCTAGTACCCATAACACAAGCTCTGCTTAGCTTGGGGCTAGATGATGCTGTGTGGAGTGTCCAGCATTATAAAAAAAATAAAAATAATGCTACATACAATGGGCGGTCTTATCGCTAAACAGCGATCTCTACCAGACAACCTTTGGATGAAATGGACTAATGATACTAAGAAAGGAATTTCATAAATTCTACTCTTAAACGGGTTGAACTTTGTATGGAAATAAATTCACACGAGCGCATTCGAGCGTGTTTCCACTAGTTTTGTATAGAAGTGATGACACTACAGCCTCTGTGTTTCTCTCTGTTTATCTCATACAAAAGTCTGAGACAGTCGACGCGGGTCCTCGTGGATCACGCAGTAAAATATTCAGTTGGTCAGCTGGTTAAATATATCACCCGTTTGAGCCTGGAAGAGATCAATTCTAAGCGATAAACTCGTCCACCGTTTTAAATTTACGAGCATTGCTATAAAAATTCAATTTACAAACTGATGTTTGATTTTAAAAAGCCATATGATCAAAATTTTCTTCATAAAAACCTCAACTCGCTGTGTATTTTAGTTTAAAATAAATCACTTGTTAAAGTGAGAGTGACGGCTTGTTTGTCGGCTTTTTATCATGCCCTGTCTATAGTCCGTTCCCGGTCAGCAATATCTCAATCAGCTGGTTCTATTCCGAAAATAGTACCTATGATGTCTGCATGTCAGAACTAGGTCTGTAGCTAATTGACCTTAATTTTTATAGCTGACTGCAGTCTTAAATTGGAGATTATGAAACTATAAACCCCGTTTTAGTGCTATAATAAAATACAAAAGTTTCATATATTTATGAGTCAAAGCAGCTGGGACTGCAAAAATGAATAAAGTAAATACTGGGCTTAATAAGACTCTTTCATAATTATTTTCAAGAGATCAACGTATTCACCGATATAATTTTTTAGGGTTTCGTACCCGAAGGGTAAAACGAGGCCCTATTACTAAGACTCCACTGTCTGTCTGTCTGTCTGTACGTGACTCATGAACCATGATAGTTAGGGAATTAAATTTTTCACAGATTATGTATTTCTGTTTCAGACTAAAATAAATATTTAAGGGGACTCTCATACACCAAACGTGTTTTTTTTTAATATAATGAAATAATGATTAATTATAAACATTGACATAAATACTGACAAATGCTGATATATTTATATTGCTACTACATAGACTGCTTTGACCGTACAATATTGAGTTCGAGATAACGAAGAAAGAACCAATAGCAAAACATACTATCCTGCGACCGTACTATTTTTAACACGTCACCTCTCAAAGTCTACCCACAAAGTAGGTAACGTATTCTGTGGTCATGATAATATAAATTGCTTATTCTATTTCGTGGAAACAATTTTATCTAGATCACGGATTTACTTATCGATAATCCATGATACGTATGTAAGTAATGAATTGGTTATAAATTTAAACCATTTTTGTACAGAACATTGTTTGAGAACATAACAAGTTGCGCGGCCTAAATGTTTTGTCGAGCACTTGAAATATTTTGAACAATCAATGTTCAAGAACAATGTTTGCTCAAAACATGGCGCAGCGGACGCGCTTTTAGATATAAGTGAATCTAAGCGCCAGTTCCTCGCGATGAAGCATAGAAGAAACAGCAAGAAACTCTAGGCTGGGTTCCTAAATGTTTTTTTTTGTACCATTGAGGGCACTGATGAAATGAAAGTACTGTTCTGTCTCTCTTTCTCTCATAGCCAGTTACGTTTCGTATATTAAGAAGTTTTACTTCAGTCATGTGGTCTAAAGCACACTCTTTTTTTTATTCTATGGTTTTACTGACTAGACTTGTCTTCGAATTATTTATTCATCCACTTGATATTGGCAAAATCGTCTGTCAAATGACGGAAAAGTGCCATAGAGAAGAGAAAAAGAAAAAATGTTTTGCAGGCATATAGATAGTACAATCATCCTATTTCATGGAAATAGCTTTTTCTAGATTACGGAATCATTTGCCGATAATCCAAGATACGATATCCCTTTGGAAGTTACAGCCCCTATTTACTTTGAGTCACGTCAACATTTCGTCCTTGATTACAGGGTCCTATCTCCTATCGCTATTTGCTTATCTGTTTCATTTAACTTATCAAATTAAGTTCAGTTTGCTTAAGGATTAAGTAATTGTTTTGTTAGTTGTTTTGACATTTCATAATATTATAATAAACAAGTGATGTAGCGTGACTTCGTTTAATTAAAATTAATTAAAAAAATATATGTACGAAATGGTAAACGAAAACATAGCAAGGAAACCAATTCGTACTCAAGCAGTGGTACTTGCGATCTGAAACGTCTGAAACCTGAAACGTATTGGAATAGTGATTTCTCTAAATGTAATGTCATTCAGAAGTACGCCTCCTATATTAATCCTCCTGTTGAGTATACTCTGCTATAAGATTAAAATTTATATATATAATAGCAAAGCGTGTTAGTTACACTCAAGAACGGCTGAACCAATTTGTATGATTTTTGTGCTTTTTGGTTTATCTTGGTCCGGAATAGGATAATAAGTAATAAAAAAATTGTTACTTAATAATAAAAAAAATGATCGTACAAACATTTATTCCAAGGAATCGAAACTGCAATCTCCTGCGTCGCAAGCGGACATTCGCCCGCCACGTCACATCGGTCAAGCAACAATTCTTAGTAACATTAACGAACGCTAGTAAGATATTGGATTAACTATTTAAAGGTATATCTACCGTGCTTTGGGATTACAGCCGTTAGCCAATATCAATTGACTGTTTGATAAAAGCATTGTTGAATTGGGGTTTGACGTTTATCGTAAAGATTTTTCAGTTATCGTATGTGCATGCCTCCAGCTTCCTCATATGGAAAATGCAGATTCTGAAAATGCCAATATTTAGTTCATATTTAGTACCATCATAGATTACAACCATAATTTAGGTGCCAAAAATACAACGACGCTACAAGCCTTTGAAGGTGTGTTAGCTGAAGTAACATGCCACCAGCTTCCTCATTCAGTGTGGGCAAACGAGTGCTGATAGAGCTATAGAACAAACGCTAGCATTTAGTACCAGATTGGTGCACTAGGTAGCAAAATTTCCAAACCTGCAGCTAAAAAACTCTCGGAGTTATAAGACTTCATCAACGTGTAAGCTGACGTACCGTTATTTCAGCACGCACATGCTGGTTCTCTGAAACGGCTGCAGCTATAGACACGGTTGATATCTCCAGATTCAGTGCACAATTGGTGCCAAAGGTACCAAATATTTGAGGCTTCTAGGTTCAAAACTCTTTGAACTACAGGCTTTTAGCAACGTGTAAGCTGGGGAAACGTTTCTCCAGCTGACACATGCTGGATCTCAGAAACGGTAAGAGATAGAGATTCGGTTGATATCTTCAGATGTCAATATGAATTAGTGCACTTGGCACCAAAATTTTGGAGTCTCTAGGACCAATAGTTACATCACAAGAAGCAAAAAACCATTTAACGGTCAACAAATTCAAACCAGTTTTCGCTTCTATAAAAGCGCGGCGTTGCCGCTCTGCACGCTACAATAGCGAGCGAACATTATGCTTGTTCTCTGTCTGTTTTTATATCTGTCTCTGGATACAACGTGTGTTGCCAGTTCAGTTTTAGTAGGTCGACAGTTTTATTCGAGTCTTGTCAGAACAGGTATTATAGGTACGAGGTACTACTAGATAGGTACTTTATTTTGTCTAGTTTAATTTGGTTTTGTATGTACTCAAATAGTTGATTTGACGACCGATGTGACGCGGCGGCCTGTGACGCAGAAATTTGCGGGTTCGATTCCCACCTTGGAATAAAATGTTTAAACGAACTGCACATATTTAATACGGGTGTTCTGGGTATTTTCTTTGTTTAGTAAAAAATATGTAGGTATGTATGTAACGTCAGATTTGGAATTCAAAATGGCGGGTGCAAATGATGGTACAAAAAACTGACATGGGGGTCTTTTTTGACTAATTTGGGGGTGCTGATTACGAATATCTGGTCAGATTTGAAATTCAAAATGGCGGGTGCAAAAGATGGTACAAAAAACTGACATTGGTGTCTTTTTCGACTAATTTGGGGGTGCTGATAACGAATATCTGGTCAGATTTGGAATTCAAAATGGCGGATGCAAATGATGGTACATAAAACTGATATGGGTGTCTTTTTCGACTAATTTGGGGGTGCTGATTACGAATATCTGGTCAGATTTGAAATTCAAAATGGCGGATGCAAAAAATGGTACTAAAAACTGACATGGGTGTCTTTTTCGACTAATTTGGGGGTGCTGATTACGAATATCTGGTCAAATTTGAAATTCAAAATGGCGGGTACAAAAAATGGTACTAAAAACTTACATGGGTGTCTTTTTCGACTAATTTGGGGGTGCTGATTACGAATATCTGGTCAAATTTGAAATTCAAAATGGCGGGTACAAAAAATGTTACAAAAAACTGACATGGGTGTCTTTTTCGACTAATTTGGGGGTGCTGATTACGAATATCTGGTCAAATTTGAAATTCAAAATGGCGGGTACAAAAATGGTACAAAAAACTGACATGGGTGTCTTTTTCGACTAATTTAGGGGTGCTGATTACGAATATCTGGTCAAATTTAAAATTCAAAATGGCGGGTACAAAAAATGGTACAAAAAAATGACATGGGTGTCTTTTTCGACTAATTTGGGGGTGCTGATTACGAATATCTGGTCAAATTTGAAATTCAAAATGGCGGGTACAAAAATGGTACAAAAAACTGACATGGGTGTCTTTTTCGACTAATTTAGGGGTGCTGATTACGAATATCTGGTCAAATTTGAAATTCAAAATGGCGGGTACAAAAAATGGTACAAAAAACTGACATGGGTGTCTTTTTCGACTAATTTGGGGGTGCTGATTACGAATATCTGGTCAATATTGAAATTCAAAATGGCGGGTACAAAAATGGTACAAAAAACTGACATGGGTGTCTTTTTCGACTAATTTGGGGGTGCTGATTACGAATATCTGGTCAAATTTGAAATTCAAAATGGCGGGTACAAAAATGGTACAAAAAACTGACATGGGTGTCTTTTTCGACTAATTTGGGGGTGCTGATTACGAATATCTGGTCAAATTTGAAATTCAAAATGGCGGGTACAAAAAATGGTACAAAAAACTGGCATGGGTGTCTTTTTCGACTAATTTGGGGGTGCTGATTACGAATATCTGGTCAAATTTGAAATTCAAAATGGCGGGTACAAAAAATGGTACTAAAAACTTACATGGGTGTCTTTTTCGACTAATTTGGGGGTGCTGATTACAAATATCTGGTCAAATTTGAAATTCAAAATGGCGGGTACAAAAATGGTACAAAAAACTGACATGGGTGTCTTTTTCGACTAATTTGGGGGTGCTGATTACGAATATCTGGTCAAATTTGAAATTCAAAATGGCGGGTACAAAAAATGGTACAAAAAACTGACACGGGTGTCTTTTTCGACTAATTTGGGGGTGCTGATTACGAATATCTGGTCAAATTTGAAATTCAAAATGTCAGGTACAAAAAATGGTACAAAAAACTGACGGGTGTCTTTTTCGACTAATTTGGGGGTGCTGATTACGAATATCTGGTCAGATTTGAAATTCATAATGACTACTTAATCAGCACCCCCAAATTAGTCGAAAAAGACACACATGTCATTTTTTAGTACCATTTTTTGCATCCGCCATTTTGAATTTCAAATCTGACCAGATATTCGTAATCAGCACCCCCAAATTAGTCGAAAAAGACACCCATGTCAGTTTTTTGTAAAATTTTTTGTACCCGCCATTTTGAATTTCAAATTTGACCAGATATTCGTAATCAGCACCCCCAAATTAGTCGAAAAAGACACCCATGCCAGTTTTTTGTACCATTTTTTGTACCCGCCATTTTGAATTTCAAATTTGACCAGATATTCGTAATCAGCACCCCCAAATTAGTCGAAAAAGACACCCATGTCAGTTATTTGTACCATTTTTTGTACCCGCCATTTTGAATTTCAAATTTGACCAGATATTCGTAATCAGCACCCCCAAATTAGTCAAAAAGGACACCCATGTCAGTTTTTTGTACCATTTTTTGTACCCGCCATTTTGAATTTCAAATTTGACCAGATATTCGTAATCAGCACCCCCAAATTAGTGGAAAAAGACACCCATGTCAGTTTTTTGTACCATTTTTGTACCCGCCATTTTTAATTTCAAATTTGACCAGATATTCGTAATCAGCACCCCCAAATTAGTCGAAAAAGACACCCATGTCAGTTTTTTGTACCATTTTTGTACCCGCCATTTTGAATTTCAATATTGACCAGATATTCGTAATCAGCACCCCCAAATTAGTCGAAAAAGACACCCATGTCAGTTTTTTGTACCATTTTTTGTACCCGCCATTTTGAATTTCAAATTTGACCAGATATTCGTAATCAGCACCCCTAAATTAGTCGAAAAAGACACCCATGTCAGTTTTTTGTACCATTTTTGTACCCGCCATTTTGAATTTCAAATTTGACCAGATATTCGTAATCAGCACCCCCAAATTAGTCGAAAAAGACACCCATGTCAGTTTTTTGTACCATTTTTTGTACCCGCCATTTTGAATTTCAAATTTGACCAGATATTCGTAATCAGCACCCCTAAATTAGTCGAAAAAGACACCCATGTCAGTTTTTTGTACCATTTTTGTACCCGCCATTTTGAATTTCAAATTTGACCAGATATTCGTAATCAGCACCCCCAAATTAGTCGAAAAAGACACCCATGTCAGTTTTTTGTACCATTTTTTGTACCCGCCATTTTGAATTTCAAATTTGACCAGATATTCGTAATCAGCACCCCCAAATTAGTCGAAAAAGACACCCATGTAAGTTTTTAGTACCATTTTTTGTACCCGCCATTTTGAATTTCAAATTTGACCAGATATTCGTAATCAGCACCCCCAAATTAGTCGAAAAAGACACCCATGTCAGTTTTTAGTACCATTTTTTGCATCCGCCATTTTGAATTTCAAATCTGACCAGATATTCGTAATCAGCACCCCCAAATTAGTCGAAAAAGACACCCATATCAGTTTTTTGTACCATCATTTGCATCCGCCATTTTGAATTCCAAATCTGACCAGATATTCGTTATCAGCACCCCCAAATTAGTCGAAAAAGACACCAATGTCAGTTTTTTGTACCATCTTTTGCACCCGCCATTTTGAATTTCAAATCTGACCAGATATTCGTAATCAGCACCCCCAAATTAGTCAAAAAAGACCCCCATGTCAGTTTTTTGTACCATCATTTGCACCCGCCATTTTGAATTCCAAATCTGACGTTACATACATACCTACATATTTTTTACTAAACAAAGAAAATACCCAGAACACCCGTATTAAATATGTGCAGTTCGTTTAAACATTTTATTCCAAGGTGGGAATCGAACCCGCAAATTTCTGCGTCACAGGCCGCCGCGTCACATCGGTCGTCAAATCAACTATTTGAGTATATACAAAACCAAATTAAACTAGACAAAATAAAGTACCTATCTAGTAGTACCTCGTACCTATAATACCTGTTCTGACAAGACTCGAATAAAACTGTCGACCTACTAAAACTGAACTGGCAACACACGTTGTATCCAGAGACAGATATAAAAACAGACAGAGAACAAGCATAATGTTCGCTCGCTATTGTAGCGTGCAGAGCGGCAACGCCGCGCTTTTATAGAAGCGAAAACTGGTTTGAATTTGTTGACCGTTAAATGGTTTTTTGCTTCTTGTGATGTAACTATTGGTCCTAGAGACTCCAAAATTTTGGTGCCAAGTGCACTAATTCATATTGACATCTGGAGATATCAACCGAATCTCTATCTCTTACCGTTTCTGAGATCCAGCATGTGTCAGCTGGAGAAACGTTTCCCCAGCTTACACGTTGCTAAAAGCCTGTAGTTCAAAGAGTTTTGAACCTAGAAGCCTCAAATATTTGGTACCTTTGGCACCAATTGTGCACTGAATCTGGAGATATCAACCGTGTCTATAGCTGCAGCCGTTTCAGAGAACCAGCATGTGCGTGCTGAAATAACGGTACGTCAGCTTACACGTTGATGAAGTCTTATAACTCCGAGAGTTTTTTAGCTGCAGGTTTGGAAATTTTGCTACCTAGTGCACCAATCTGGTACTAAATGCTAGCGTTTGTTCTATAGCTCTATCAGCACTCGTTTGCCCACACTGAATGAGGAAGCTGGTGGCATGTTACTTCAGCTAACACACCTTCAAAGACTTGTAGCGTCGTTGTTTTTTTGGCACCTAAATTATGGTTGTAATCTATGATGGTACTAAATATGAACTAAATATTGGCATTTTCAGAATCTGCATTTTCCATATGAGGAAGCTGGAGGCATGCACATGTTATCGTAGTGTTAGTGATAGTACATTATCACTCAAATATCTAATTATTTTAGTAAATAGACAGATAACACTTTATTGTGCGCAGGTATCGCTTATTTTTATTCTAAATAAGTATAAGTACAATGTACTTATACAAAAAAAAAACTTATACTTGTATTAAAAAAAAAAAAAAAAAAATTTTTTGTGTATTTATTATTTTGTAGAGAGCACGGGTAGTGTAGTGGTCTCTACCTCGCCTGATCCTAAGGTCTTTGGTTTATATCCGGTCGTGCACCAATTGACCTATTCCAATTATCTCTATTCTTAAAAAAATGCTTTCAAATGGTAAAAGAAAACATCGTGACAGTTATTATTCTAGCAAAGGCAACGGTTTTGTAATTTGTACTGTATGGATTACTTTTAACCCTCGTTTTTTTTTTTAATACCAACCCAAAAGCTTGTTTTGACAGCCGTCCCAGCTCAGTTCGTAGTAGTCCTGCCATCTGTGTTGTAGGTGGTTCGATCCCCACCAAGAACAAGCATTTGTGTGATGAACATATACGTTTGTTCTCTGTCTAGGTGTTATATTATGTACTCTTATGTATTTACAAAAATAAGAATATAAGTATTTTATCAGCTCTGGTTCTACCATAGTAAAAGCTTTGCTTAGTTTGGGGCTAAAAGGCGTTGTGTGAATGTGTTTCAATATTTATTTAAACTTTACCATGTTTCATCGTAGACCAGCTGATAAACAAACCAATGTCAGTGAAAAACCCCGAGGCCTCGACTTTGGAAGTTATCGCATAGAAATTAACGAACCCAGAATACTAAGTAAATAAAGATAACTGCAGCGCGAATTGCCATGACCATGAATGTGAATCACTGCTGGCGGAAATTACGAGCGATAGCACAAAGCCAACCAGTTAAAAATAATCGTAATTTGTTTCACTATAACCTACTATACACACAAACTGAAGCCGAAGTAATAAAGAAACAAAATAGAAATAAAATACTGACATATATAAATGATAGCAAAATACAGAAGTAAAAACATACAATGTAGGTTTCACAAAGCTCATAATGATCAGTTTATTTAGAAACACTAGTAATTTGAAAAAAAAACAAAATCGTTTTTATAACTTGCCTGTACCCTGTAATCTTATCCCTATTTCAAGTAAATCCCCCTTATTGATGTTTATTTGACTGATGAATTTTATGTCTTATTCTTTCAGAGTAAGCTCTTCAGTTCAAAGTCTTCTGACTTTGAGTACGAAGCACTGCAAGTCCACAATGAGTATCGACGTGAACACGGCGTCCCACCACTAGTTCTCAACAAAGACATCTCTAAAATTTCTCAGAAATGGGCGGAAGAACTGGCGAAAAACGACGAAATGTCTTACAGCTCAAATCAAATTTATGGAGAAAGCGTCTATTGTGGTTGGACTGCTGACCCCAACACTAAAATCAAAGCAAGGGATTGCGTAGACAAATGGTACAGTGAAATAAACGAGTTTTCATTTGGAAGGGAACCAGAACAACTTAAATGTGGTCACTTCACGCAACTGGTGTGGAAAACTACGAAAGAAATAGGAGTTGGTAGCGCTAAGAGTAAATCTGGGAAGTTGTATGTTGTCGCGAACTATTTTCCACCTGGGAACTACAGTGGAAAGTTCACGGATAATGTCACTCCACCTGGAGCTATGCAGTTTGTTTCTGGTAATTACAGTTCATTAAGAAACTCCAACAATAATCTACCACCGCCAAAATCCCCAAACCAAAAACCTCCACCGCGGTCACCAAACGCGCGAAATAGCAAGAGCTTTGGAGACATTACATCTGATATAGTCAGTAAGTTAAAATCCACTTCAGTCTCCGGAGAAAAGTTTGAAGAAGAATGCCTTAGAGCTCATAATGAGTACAGAAGAAAACACGGTGTACCACCTCTTGAGCTAAACAAGAAGTTGTGTAAATACGCTGAAGATTGGGCAAAGACCATATCAAAGAAAGGCAAAATGGAGCACAGAGACCAGAATGATTATGGCGAGAACATATTCTTTGCCTGGTCTTCTGATCCTACTTTCACAGTCTCAGGTAGAGAACCAGTTGATAAATGGTACAGTGAAATAAAGTTCCACAAATTTGGTAAAGAGCCTTCAAACTTAGACTCAGGACACTTCAGTCAGGTTATCTGGCAGGATAGTAAGGAAATTGGTGTTGGTATGTCCAGGTCTAAGGATGGTCAGGTATATGTAGTAGCCAATTACACGCCTCCTGGTAATGTGGTTGGTAGTTTTAGTTCAAAGGTCCTTCCACCTTTACATTGATAATTGAACGGGGTGAAAATTTCCAAAGATATCGTAACAAAGGGTTTGGCTAGTGATCACAAACATGATAGTTTTTTTAAATCGAATTCTTATGTGTGTAAGTGATGTAGCGTAGCATAAAAGCCAGCACACCAGTGCATAGCATAGTAGAAGGTTTTTTAGTTTTAGTAAGTGCATTTTTATATTATCTAATTTATTCTATGTTACAAGTTGAAGTAAGATATAGTTGATTTTAAATACTCTGCTGTGATATTCACTGGTTTGCGTTGGCCCTAAATTTAGAAAGGCTAAGGTATTTGTAACGAACATCCAAAAATAAAGACTAACCAATCATTCCAAGTTTAATTTAAGTTAAAACATTATTAATATAGTTGTGTAGTTTATAGATTGTTTATATTTTTGTATGGATTTGTAAACAGTTCTAAATCCAAAGAAACTGACATATTTTTAGTACCTATGTTTTATTGTTATTGTTTATTTAATTTAAGCCGAATCAAGACACGCAGACTGCAAAACAGAAGTATTTATACTTTTAGATTAAGTTAGATTAATATTTTTTTAAATATTTTATTACTCACATTGATGAGCAAAATAGGTTCTAGATAAGATAAAATTAAAGATTGTAAGAAACTAAAATGTTTTTATTTTTAATAAACACCGACGATGCTTTATTTTCTTATGTTGCTTTATCTTAGGAACACGAGTTTATCAAAAATAAAGATACCACGTACTTTTATTGATCCTAAAAATGGACTGGTAGAATTAATATTTAAAATATTAATAATAATAGGCTTCACTTTTGAAAATCTTGTCAAAAGAACAATAATGGACCAATGAAGAATTGACTGGCCAATGGACGCCTTCTATGCTGTTGGTTGTGGGTTCGATCCCCACCGACAACAAACATTTGTGTGATAAACACAGATGTTTGTTCTGTCTGGGTGATATATTATATTCTAAGTATGTATTCACAAAAAAACGTATTTAAGTATTCAATCAGTCATCGTTCTAATAGTAAAAGCTATGCTTAGTTTGGGAATAGATGATGTGGTATAAAAAAAGTTCAAATATATTTTTTTTGTTATTTTATTTAATGTTACTATTGTCATCTCTTCATCATCATCATTAGTAGTCTACAGAAAACTCACTGCTAAACAATTAGGCAGATAGAGTGAGCGTATGAATTTTATTGTCAAATACTCCAGACTACTTTGCATTGGCAATCGCATTTCGGAGGCCATCTGCCCTTTGGTCGTAAAAAGGCTTCATAGTGAAGAACACTAGAAACTGGCCTTCGATAGAACATTGACCTAGAGAACTGTCTTGATGAAGATAAAACACGGATTTATTTCATTCAAAACTTCAACTTTTTCATTCAAAGAAATGTTTCATAGGGTTTCGTGAAAAAATACTTTTACAGACAGTATAGAAGAGCTCTATATGAAGGGCTCGTCCAGGGAAGTACTACCACCATGCCTATTTCTGCCGCCAAGCAGTTTGCTTTTATTCCGGTTTGGAGGGTGTAGGCGCCGGTGAAATTACAGATACATGAGGCTTAACACCTGTTTGCCTCAGGTTGATGAACGCTGAGTAATGCATCGTTCATCGTTCCTAACGAGTGTTTAGTTGGTTTAGTTTTGGTTTGGTTTGGTTGTACCAACAGTCACAGCTCAGTTAGTAGTAGTTCTGCCTTCTGTGTTATAGATTGTGGCTTCTATCCCTACCGAAGACAAGCATTTGTGTGATGAACATAGAAATCAAAACCTAAATCAAAAGCTAAACCAAGATAAACCAAACCTAAATAAAACCGAAACAACCAAAACTAAACTAAAATCTATCCATCTTCTACGAATAGTAGAACGAACATATTTTTTATAAGAAAGTATACTAATAGTTCTGTGAGAATAGTTGATCTCGTCAGCTTTTTAACCATTCAACAACCGATACTTTCCCCTTTCCTAAAATCTTAATTCGTGTATAACGCTCCACTCCCCCTTTTTTTGTAATATCTTTTCCAATGAAGTCCTTGGTGTCCCTCTCAAATTTGATTTATGGGCTGTTTGAAATCCGACAAAGTTGTTGAAAAAATGTCCTGTATAATGATGATGTAGTGAGAACAGACAGACAGACGAACAAAGGCATTTTTGGACAATCTCGAAATTGAGACGCTACGGTCGCTCGGTCAATCATATGTGTTGTTTTACTTATTTAAATAATTATTTTATTTATTTATTTTATAACGGAAGTCATTTAGTATATACAAATATTCTACATTTAATATTTAACCTATCTACCTTATATCTACATATTTTATAATAACTCAAAAATTAAATAATTATTTATTTGATACCAACTATTATCAGAGGCTAATAAAAGAGTATAATATATTCTATTTGTATGAAACTCGTCTGGCGTTAGGCACCAGTCCAGACGCAACTCAATAAACCAGTAAACTAATTTAAAAGTTTTGTATAAAGAAATGCAGCAATACGTCCAGGTAAACTATAAAAATGGTAACCATTATGCAAAGTGCAGGTTTGCATTATAAAACAATGAAAACACTAGAAGTGAAACTCATACTAGGTAGCTCATACATGGTATCGGATATATAGACCATAGACCATGATATGACTTCGGAGAGATTAAGCTTCACAACGCAGCGGCCAAGTCAGTTAGATCAGTCAGCAGCAATCAATTTATTATCATCATCATTATAAGTCTACTGCTGGACAGGCTAGTGTTGGTGTTATGTTTTTATTCTTATTTTTTTTAACACCATAGCTGGCAGATGAGCAAACGGGCTACCTAACGGAAATTTCTGAGCAACGGTGACTACTGTTGCTTAGAAAATGCTGCTGGCTATCTCCAGTCAATTCCTATTACGACATTCGTAAGAGGTAGTAGAGAAGTCTAATCTTAAGCCAAGAACATTACAGCTCAATACTGCTTAGTGCCTCATACAATAAATAATAAAAACCCTCTCGCAAACAGACCGATATGGCGCAGCGGGCAAATGTCCGCTTGCGACGCAGGAGATTGCGGGTTTGATTCCCGCCATGGGATATATGCTTGTACAATCTGCACTTCTTATGCCTGCTACCGCCAATGGAAAACCTAGCTATGTCTACTGTTGAGTATATTATGTTCGAACAAGTTGCGCTCCTATAGCATTATTTATTTTTTGTAAAAACTTATTTCACGGTCTGCACTCAATGTGTGCGCAGTGTAATGAGAAAACTTTCATTGCTGCCATTCCATCAATGCTAGGATTTTTTATTAAGTAGTTTTTAACTTTTATTAAAATGAATTGGATCGGTTTTTGTGTTTTATACGTGGTATGTTTCCTTTATACTAAGTTTTTTTTTATATAACTTGCTGATAGAACAAGCAGTTGGTACCTGATGTTAAGTGGTTATCATAACAAAGTATTACCTCGTAAGTCACGCTCCTGAGAAACGTGCCAGCGTTCATCAACCTGAGGCATACAGGTGTTAAACCTCATGTGCCTGTAATTTCACCAGCATCCACACCCTTCAAACCGGAACACAGGAAGCTGCTTCACGGCAGAAATAAGCATGGTGGTAAAAGCTTTTACTTATTATTATTTTTGTTTTTTTTATTACTTTCAGAACATAGTCGTTTTACAAGCAAAACATGACTTGAATATAAAGAAATTGATTGAAATAATCAGGGTAAGAAAGTAATATTTTCAATTATTACTATTTGTATTATGGGCGCAAGCCGCACCCTTATTACTGAACTCACAATAGGTTTGCGACTAGAGTAAACGGGTAATCAACACTTTTATAATAAAAAATGCGTTTGACAGTAAAAGCCTTGTTAGAGTGTCGGGTGACACTCAGTCTGCTCTGGCTGCTTCTGCCTTAAAAACTCTGGTCACATTCGACTCAAAAGTAGCGGCAATTTAGAGCATCCTTCTTAGTACTTGGAGGTAACTACTTAAAATGAATGCTGTTAAAGACCCGATTGAAAATAATTCCGTTCCCCGCATTACGTAACTCTTGATACGTTTGGGACAAGTTTAAATTGGCAATAGGCTCAATACTTTGAAAGTAATGAGCCTATTGCCACTTTTTACGTCACTTTTTACAAAATATGTAGGTATGAATTTTATTTTTTGGCTGAGGTATAATTAATTTTATAACTGAGTACCTACTACCGCATTAATAAATAATAATAATAATAAATAATATCATCAACTATCAACAATCAAAAATCAATAAACAATTTTTAGTAAAATAAATAGTGTGAGAACGAAAAAAAAATATCTCTCATACAGTAAATAGTGTTAGGCAATGAAAGGGACGGATGAGAGAAGAGTGCATGCAGCAGAAATGCGAATGTTGCGATGGATGTGTGGAGTGACAAGGATGGATAAAATAAGAAATGAGTATATTAGAGGTAGTTTGAAAGTAGCGCCTGTGACGGATAAGTTGAGGAGTAATAGGTTAGCGTGGTATGGGCATGTCATGCGGAGGGAAGAAAGTCATATAACAAGAAGAGTGTTAGATATGGATGTGAAAGGTTATAAAAGCAGAGGAAGACCAAAGAAAAGATGGATGGATTGCGTGAAAGATGATATGAGTAAGAAAGGAGTGAACACTGAGATGACGTCTGATAGAAGAGAGTGGAAGGAAAAAACCTGTTGTGCCGACCCCACTTAGTGTGGGATTAAGGGCAGGAAGATGATGATGACAATAAATACCTAGTACTTTGCTAAAATGTATTGAGTAGCAGATTTTTTCACGTTCACAGTGTTGGTTCCATAGAAAAAGTTGTTCACATTAGTGGGTACTTTGACCCCTCAAAATTTTTGGGAGTGGTCTTATTACACCCTGTATGGAAGCAAAAACCTCATTAAATTTTCTATCTCAGACATTTCAAATTTGCTATGCTATACAGTTTAGAAAACTTTATCAATTTGTGGGCAGTCTGTGCAAGTTTCTATTCATAGTACATTAAAGTGTACGAGTTCAATGATATGGAAAGTTCAAATGGAGTTTGATTGAGGCGGTTAATCAGAGTTTCAGTTCAGATGTAAAAGGTGCTGGTTCAATTGACTGACCTCACAGCTCAGATGGTAGCCCTGCCTTTTGCGCTGCTGGATTTGGGTTTAGTTCCTACCAAAGACAAAAAAAAATCAATGATAAACACAGATGTTTCTTGTTACTTCATTCAAAAAATAGATACTACTAAGCTGTGCTAAGTAAAGTTAGTAAGGCTTAAAAATAGTTGTAGAGTTTTTTGTTAAAAGGCTCGTCCGGGGAAGTAACTACTACCGTACCTATTTCTACCGCCAAGCAGTGATGCTCGCATTACTGTGTTCCGGCTTGAAGGGTGTGGGTGCCGGTGAAATTACAGGTACATGAGGCACTAGTATGCCTCAGGTTGGTGGACGCAGAGTAGTGTATCGTAAGGGCACGTACCTAACGTGCGTGACATACAAGCTTTGTTATAGGTGATGGCCACCACTAAGCATCAAGTGGGCCATATGCTTGTGCCACGAACACTATCATAAACTATTTTGTAAAGTATAAAAAATAATTTACAAATTATTGCAGTTTCTTTAAAATCCATTCAACAGCTTTTGCGTGAAAGAGTTACAAACATCTATACATAAAAATTTTCGCGTTTATAATATTAATACGTTTGGTTTCCGAAACACGACATTTCAAAACGGACCGATTTGGACATTGCATAAATTAATCAAATGCTAATTTCGATCTCGTCTCAGCTCTAAAAAAATAGGTGGATTGAAATTTCTTAGTTGCCTCCTCGATATCCATGGGAGATAATGTATAGGTATCTCTAATGCTGGGGCCACCACGGCACTGTTTATGGAGTAAAACCTTCTTGCAAGAGCTTTGTAATAAAATTACTTACTGTGTTTGTTATAATATTCTGAGGATAGTGCTTCTTCATCCATGAAAGCAAAGCATAATGTATGGAACCAATTTTATTAGCAAGCTAATGAATAAATTATGAAGTGACGACGTCGCTTCAGAACAAAGGATGCTAGTCTAGGTAGGATATTGTTTTCTCTGCATATACTATATAGAAACAGTTTTTTATTTTGTTTTGTTTTTTTGACGACCGATGTGGCGCGGCGGGCGAATGTCCACTTTCAACGCAGGAGGTTGCGGGTTCGATTCCCGCCTTGGGATAAATGTTTGTACGATCTGCAAATATTTGTTCCGGGTGTTCTGGGTATTTTCTATGTATAATAAAAAATATCTATGTATGTAAAAAATAATCATTTATTTTATTATAACGGAAGTAATTTAGTATATACAAATATTTTACATCTAATATTTAACCTATCTACCTTATATCTACATATTTTATCATAACTTTTTCTACCTATAGTAAAGTGCGGGTCTTTAATATAGGTAGAAAACAGAATTTAAGTCACTGACCGCAGGAAGTGTGCCCAAAAGGCTGGCAACGTTACCTCTTTGAATAGCTAAACTAATTCTCTGTCCAAGATAAGCGCCAGCCCTTTGATCGTGAGTCACATCCACCAGTCTCTTGGATAACTCAATTGTATGTAATGTATTTTATTAATTAAATTATGTTGCGTAAAAGGTCCATATAAAAAAAATAAGAAATAAATGGCGCCACGGTTTTAATTCCCAGGCATGGTTGATATCCCTTTAGAGCTCTTAGTACAACATACTTGATACTAAGACATCGAAGAGGATATCTACCGTGAGATAGTGATGCTATTTTACAAAAAACTATACGTTCTGGTAACCTAGAGCTTATAAATCTAAGGTAAATAATAGTTTTGTAGTTTATACAGAATTTTTATCCAGTTTCCTTGCAGTCGCAGCACTGTTTACAAAAGACTTTATAAAAAAGTTGGCATCATCATCATTCCTGTAAAAGCCAACAATTTACTAATTGCCAATTATTTCGATCAAACAAATTAACTTTTCAGTGTCTGTATAAAGCTGTGGCCACATTGAACAGGTCCGTTAATTATAGCTGACCGCATTGAGGCACTATGGGCGGAATATCCAGCTTTTCTTTCATAGGATTTTCAATAAATAAAAATGTAGTTTTTGACAGTGTGTGGTATTGAACTTGGTCTAACTTTAAAAGGCAAATAATTACCATTGGGCTTTTTTATGATAGAACATAAAATATGAGTTAGTACATTCTAAATGTATAAAAATTTTATTTGTTTTCTTCATAACTTTTACGGTTTTGTTACTAACTTAGTAGCAATACAATACAAGATGGAAAATAAGAGGAATACAAATTCCATTATCATATATTTGAAGTATAGCTAAAACTCATGAAAAAAGACCCCATGACTACTAGATTATACAATGTTTTGATGTTTTCGACGTGTTTATTTTTTTAACCGTATAAAAGACGAGCTTTATATTTAGCCCATGAGCTTGTGATGCGGTCGATTGTAATAATTTATTGATAGTGTGACTATGCCTTTTCTTAGTACTAGAGGCGAGTGAAGTAATGGGTCCACTACAGTGCTAGAGATTTATTTAAATTATAAAGGGTTGTTTTTTGATTTCTAAAGTTAGTTTAATTGATACCTGAATAATAGGTATAAGTACAAAAAAACCTTTAAACTTAATATAATTCACTAATTTTTTTTTGTCACAGATACATTTATTTTAAGAGAAAATTACAGTTAACACAAGTATTTATAATTAGTATGTTAGTACAAAAAACATAATAAAACTGTTGAGCTATCTACAGACCGTTGCAAACGATCCAAAGATAGCTTAACTGATCCAAATCATCATGCCAATCGAAAGCGTTCCCAAAACACTGGCTACATGGTGTTTTGTTACTATGGTATTAAAACATTTGAGACCCGCTTGCACAACAATCTGATTTAATTTGCACCGACCCTATATCTAGGGGTATCATTAATCGAAGCTTAATTCGAAAAAAGTACCTAAGTCAAAGTTGATCTTATTATTTTAGCTGCTAAAATAAAATTATACCAAAATTTTATGATAATGACTCTGAAATTTGATAAAATTATTGCGTTCACAAACTTTATTAGCACTCTTTGTGTAAGAAAAATCATAATTTTATTACATAGGCGTGAACGGTAATAAACTCACAACTTTTGGCGTAAAATATTTTTCTGAGGTCTTTAAATCATGGCATTAACTTTTATGGGGAATATTGTCACAAATTGCTCAGTGTAGCTGTAAATTACTTTTACGAAATGGAAAATGAATGGTCATGGTTAACTATAGTATACTAGCGGCCGCTCGCAGCTTTGCTCGCGTGGCAGTTTTTTCCCGTTCCCATTATTTTTTCGGGATAAAAAGTAGCCTATATGTTAATCCAGCTTACAATCTATATTTATTCCAAATTTCATCCAAATCGGTCTACTGGTTAGAGTGTGAAAGAGTAACAAACATCCATCCATCCATACTTACAAACTTTCGCGTTTATAATATTATAGTGGAACTATAGTAACACATATTCAGCACGTGGCTTCATTCAACATCATCATCATCATTACCATTCCTATTATTTTTTTCCACTTTTTTTTTATTTCACTTATTCTTGGAACAAGTTTATGGCCCACCTGATGTTAAGTGGTTACCATTACCTACAAATTACCATTACAAAGCGTTACCTCGCAGATCACGTTCATCATAAACGTGCCCTTACGATGCACTACTCTGCGTCCATCAACCTGACGTATACAGGTGTTAAGCCTCATGTGCCTGTAATTACTCTGGCACTCACATCCTTCAAACTGAAACACAGCAAGCAGCTTGGCGGCAGAAATAGGCATGGTGATAGTACTTCCCCGGACGAGCCCTTCACTAAGAGCTCTACTAATACTAAAACCTACTTACCTTCCGTGGTAGGATGAGACGTTCACTAAGAGCTCGACTACTGATTAGTTTACTGCTGAACATAAATCTCTCCCAAGATCCGCCACTGAACCTGATCTTCGGCTCTTCTTATACAGCTTTTGCCAGCATATATTGGCTCGCTCGTTGTGAAAGCTACCGGTAGTTGGTGACCCGGTCATAAGATCCGTGACTTAATCGTTGGTAATGCAATTACTCCATACTAATACTTACTTATAAATTGTGCTAAAACTTAAATACTGCCTAAAATGTAGCCTTATCAAACAATCATACTATTAATCGTTCGAAATTAGTTCAACATCAACTATACTAGATTACTGCCTTTGATGTTTCTGACTAATAATTACGGAGCTTTGAATTTACTTGGAAATTCACTATTTTGGGCTTTGATGAACTACTTCTACAGATATCGCGGCAGTCACTTGGCCGCGGCCTACCTAAAACTTTACCGAAACGCGCAGGTGTCAGTATAGCAAAGTGTGTAATGCAAACTTGTTTTTTGATTGGGTTTGGTGTGAAGTTAAGATACCAGCCCCTAGCGGGCTGATAAGAAATCTCATGATTCAACTTTTGGACAAACCTCAGTCAGAAAACGAGTACGCATTACTGAAAATACAGTTTGTGCATTTGAAAATACACACTCGGTTTTATATGTATGTGTCGTACATTTTTACTTGCACATAAACGGGATTGTAAAATCAAGACCAGTAAAGCTGCAATAAAAATATCATTAATACTAATAAAGCGGCTGCAAAACCATAATCGTAATGTGGATTAGGGATTTAATTTATTTTTTACAACGATAAAACCAATATATATAAGGTATTAATCTAGTTAAGTTTATAAAATTTGAATACTGCCAATAGTGTGTAATTAATAATCAAAGTTTTTATTACCAGCGTTCGGGCATAGATATGACAATTTAAATCGAGGAGTGCTATGTTGAGCAGGAAACGTGACTGCGAAGCTAGTTTAATTCACTGTCTTTTGTGTAATGCGAGCTCGTATTTTTGAGTGGCTTTTATATAAAGTGGACGCACTTCGGGTTGTAGTCGTACCAAACAATAACTTCTAGAAAAAAGGTGCCACTTTTTTGGCAGTGGTTAGTACGGCGTGCGATATCCAAAGAACAGTTTATCAAAGATTAAGGTGCTTAATTAATTTACTCAGTTGAAAATATCTAATTGGAACTTTAGCGCTATAACTATACTTACTCAAATAAGGTAACTATAAACCACAAACCCAATATTTCGTGGAAACGCATCAAAGCGTTCCTAAGGTGGCACCATAAGCTCGTTAATTTGGCATACCTGTTTACCTAATTATCCGTACCGTAAGCTTAAACCGGACAGGCTCGAACCGATCTAAACAATGAATACGAGGGCATCTCAGATCTTAGTAGTAGTAGAGCTCTTTGTGAAGGGCTCATCCGGGGCAGTACTACCACCATGCCTATTTTTGCCGCCAAGCAGCTTGCTGTGTTCCGGTTTGAAGGGTGTGGGTGCCTGTGAAATTACAGGCACATGAGGCTTAACACCTTTTTATCTCAGGTAGAACACAGAATAGTGCATTGTAAGGCACGTCCCTAACGAGCGCGACCTGCGAGGCAAAGCAATACTTTGTTATAGGCGATAGTAATCACTTACTATTAGCGCTTGTGATTCCTCTGGTGTTGCAGGCGTCCATAGGCTACGGTAACTGCTTTCCATCAGGTGGGCTTAATAAAGTTGACAAACTGTCAACTTTATTGTATAAAAAAAAAAAAAAACTTAGCGTCCGGTAGTCAGGGGCAGCTGCTTGTTCAATTAGCAAATTTTATAAAAAAAAACAGACACAAATCCGGAATCTACTACTTAATTATTATAGTCTAAAATTTATTACACAAAAATCTTAAAATAAAAACTTACTTTTACAGAGGAGGAATTCTGTAGATCACAGTGGTCTCATACTAGGAGTGCCTCGGTATCCAGAACACCTGCCTAAAGCTGAACCGATGTTGCCAGGACATACCCTCATCAGACCAGCGAAAAGCATGCTGAAATCAGCGGCGAAGTTTCCACTACGGGACTTGGGAAACTCTTTGGTGTACGGGAACCAAGAAAACATTGGACTTGCGTATGTGATAATTTTAAACGTTTTTAGGTTTTATTCCAACTTTAGTTATCAATGGGATAAGAAAAGTTGGATTTTTGTACAAGTTTGGCGTTCTCATCAATATCATTTTTAGTTTGAAGAAGTTTACTGCTAGACCAATCCTTCAAAACATGTTCAAAGGGGTAACCGTGAACGCCACATCGGTCGTCTAAATATACGTATACTAAAAAAACAATAATAATCATAATCACATACCTTGAAAATTATGTCAGTCAGTCAGTCTTTAATGTCAGTCAATGAGGACAAAAATTCGTATAACAGGTATAGATCGCAACGTGACATTAAATATTAAAACTAAAGAGAGAAACAAAAATGTTGTCGCATACATTTTTTATCATAAATTTGTATGTAGGTCAGTTTTTAGGTCACCTTTATTCAAACCAAACATCGAGGTCTACCCAAATCAATTATTTATTGCTTTGCAGATATGGTAACGACGAGAGAGTTTTGTACAGCGATTTTAGAAAATCAAATAATATATTGGTAAGACTTAACCTACTTTGAAACAAACAGAACACGTACTATATAATGAAAAATTGTTTAGATAATATTCTGTCGTTAGATTCTATACACAAATATTGAAGTAATATTTCAAATGCTACGTCCAACAAGGTTGCGTTAAACGTTTAACACTACCATGGAGGGGGTATGAAAGCACAGTTCTTTCTCCCTTTCTCTCATAGCCAGTTACGTTTCGTATTTTTACTCCAGTCGTGTGGTCTAAAGCACACTCGTTTTTTTATTTATATTGTCTGTCAGTCAGGACAACGGTTTTTATGATTAAACTAGATGATGATCAATGAAAGCTGAGCTAATTTTGATAAATAAACTGTTTGGTTATAGGCAGCATTGGCGCATGCTATAAAAAAATCAAAAGAAAGTAAAGACAGGTAAGTTTTGACAGTACAATATTTTAACTGAAAACAGAATCAGTCACACGATTTTAGTCTCCACGCCCGGTACCACTACAGATCCTTAGAACCTACCAATTAACTCAAGCTCAAGCTCAAAGATCTATAAGGATGTCTAATCAGGGTAGTCTGAGGTATGTTTAAATATTACATTTGACGCATAATCAAAGGTTGCCTGGAAGAGATCGCTTTGAGCGATAAGACCGCCCATTGTATTCCACTGTTTTATTTTTGTATTTTTTGTGTGTTATATGTAAATTCATAATATTTGGTGTGCAATAAAGTGTTTTCTATCTATCTATCTAATCACATTTTGTAGAAGTTAGTACAGAAATAGGTACGATGCGGTGGTAGTACTTCCCCAGACGAGCCCTCTCATAAAGAGCTGTACTACTACTCACAGAACCACTAGTCTTAGATGGTATTCATGTCTGATCTCAAGTTGATTCATCATCATCATCATCATCTATAGAAGTCCACTGCTGGACATAGGCCTCCCCCACACGTTTCCAGGAAGAACGATTCTGAGCGCTTTCCATCCATCGACTTCCCGCGGTCCTAACAATGTCGTTAGTCCATCGGGTAGGAGGACGTCCTACGCTTCATCTTCCGGTTCGTGGTCGCCATTCGAGAACCTTTATTCCCCAACGGTTGTCGGTTCTACGAGCTATATGGCCTGCCCACTGCCACTTCAACTAGAGCTATTTCGGTGAACTTGGTTCTTCTACGGATTTCCTCATTTCTCAAGTTCATTTTTCAAGTTGATTACCCAATTATAATACTTTGTTTCAGGTTACCATCGGTAATTATTTAAAATATTTAGATACTTTGTATGTGTACTTTTTAACTAGTGTTGGTATAACGTCAACGATTCCATTGCTTTATTTTCTCAAACTAATTTGACAAGAGTAAAATTGTTGCCGTCTCTTTTCTTATTAATACAACAAAGACCGCTACAATGTCTAAAATAATGTTACAGTAAATTTCAGCTTCTATACTTATAATTTCCGATTTCAGTTTTACTATGGACAGTCGGCGCCCAGAAAACCCAGAAAGTAAGTTAAAGACGTTTCAAGATCGCTGCGGATACTGAATAAATTATTTTCGACTTTTGACTTTTCAGATGATATTTTAGACCAATCGTTTTGATTTCAGGCAATCTCTGTTTGATGATGTGGTAACTATTAGTTATAGCTCTGACTGTTCGATATCTCGAGATTCGCGAAGTATACTGTAACGGTAGTTAAGTAGATAGCACTGATGGTATTACTCGTATCACACAAAATACTTATATTTCTAAGGCTTAAGTAATAAAAATAATAATAAATATTATTATAATGCTGGACAATCCACACAGCATCATGTAGCCTCAAGCTAAGCAGAGCTTGTGTTATGGGTACTAGATGGCTGATTGATATATTTAATACAATACATTACATACATACACTTCGTTATGCATAGAAAATTCCCAGAACAACCGGAATAAACATTTGCAAATCATACAAACATTTATCCTAAGGCGGGAATCAAACCAGCAACCTCCTGCGTCGCGCCACATTGGTCGTCAAATGTTAAAAGTGCTTAGTTACTTTACCAATCCTTGGTACCAAAGCAATCATGATTCACATAAACACTTATCTTACAGGTAACACAAACAGATAAAGAAGAGGACGCTCGTGTTATAATAAACACGTAAGAGCAAAGAGATGTGGTGGTCTGACATAGAATAAGACCTCTCCAACTCCCATGGATGTCATGAGAGATAGCTCAAGCCGCGTTGACACGATGAAAGCCTGCTTAGCTCGAGTGGACTCGGATACCTACTAGAACGCAACTTGGATTGTGGCAACCCATAATCCGAACGCACTCGGACGATGGTGTCCGATCCGTGTAGACTCGGATCGCGTTCTAATTTTCCAACCTAGCTCGTATACGAGTAGGAAAACAGAATGGCGTCAATATACAATTTTACGGCGTTGACTTATAAAAATAATTGGAAAAATGACGAAAATGATCCGAGTGAACCATATTATATTAGTAGTATCAACAGCTATCCTAGTTTACTCGTACGAGTCTACTCGGTCTGAGCAGACTTTGATCGTATCAACGCGGCTTAAGGGAACGTGCCTAAGTTCAGGCAGCACCCTTAAGTTACTTAACACTGACACTATGGTTACATATCCGCCTGCAAAGCGTGGTAGTAAACCCTCTGAAATGTGTAGTAGGTCTATGTCTAACAGTGGATTTAAAGATGACAATGAGCAAAAATCTTCGATGAAAAAAAAGAATTTAAAAATTAAAAGACAGAGAAATTAGCCCAAAGAATAAATGACGTCAATTTTGAGCTATGTAAAGCATTCGAAAGTTCTCACTACCTTGTACTCACTATTTGATTAAAATTTACACACAATCAAGAATTGAACTTTGTTTTTTTATCATAGTATTTACTAAATCGTACATGGAAGAACATTTAGAAAACAACGTAGAAAAGCCGAGATTTTCACCAAAGCAGAGAAATTATAGAAGCCCTAAAACTCGTAGCACTGACAATCACTAAGGAAAGAAGGTTCTTGAATGGCGACAAGAAACAAGATAACTTTTTTTTTTGTGGCATCTGTCCGTCTTGCGGACAATTTTGCCAATGTCAAGTGGGTTGAATAAATTATTTTTAGTCAAGTCGAGTCGTTAAAAAAAGTAAAGTCAGCCGTCATTGGTTTTGAAGAAAAAGATGGCGTTTTTCTTCAAAACCAAAGGGAAACATTTTCGTTCAAATCAGGATGCCTCATAACACACTTTCATTTCAATTGTTTACACTTGTGCTAAGACCTCAAGTAATGATGGTTAAAATACCACCAAAATTACCCATCAGAACTTAAAACTTAGCTTTGTCTAGTCTGTATTGTCTTGTTGTCGTATCCGAAGAACTGACAACAATGTCAAGATTACGAAAAGTCAGTGGATAGAAGAGATCCAACATTATTCTTCCTGGAAATGTGCTAAGGAGGACTTCGTCCAGCAGGTTACTTCTTGAGCAGCCAAGAGTACATAGACTATGTAGCCTTCCCGATTTTTCTGATTTATTTTTACTGTTGCAAATTATTTTTGTTTTCAGATTAGATCCCAAAAAAAACTTTTTTGATGAAAATGTATGTTTACAAGCTAACTTATAAGAAACAAAGCTTTCCTCTTTATAATATTAGTGTATACTAGTAACCACATGTGGCTTTGCTTTCATACATCCTGTACAAACCTAAACATGAAATGGATTTTACTTATTATGCTGTTTCAAGTCTCAGACTACATCGTTTATAAGTTTTAACAAAACTAGTTCAGCTATTACGGCGTTATTTGAAAAAGAATAAAAAAAAAATAATAATTTCATTTACCAGTTACTGCGTTTGTTTAGTACAAACTTTTAAACATTAATTTGATTTATTTTACACCATTTTTAAGTATTCAAATGCAAATGTCACTAGTGGTTACTGATCTAAATGTCCTTTGGTTAGGTTAATTTAACGTCATTTCTTGTAAATAATTTTATAAAATATAGTATCACGACTTATCTCCAAGCATATTTCTTCAGATCTCTTAGTTCCAAGTACCTACTCGAGATTCAAGGATGTCTAAGAGGGTTAACCCCCAGATATTACATTTGGTACATACCCACATTTTGCTGTAGTTGGTATCCCATACGTAACAGGTTGCAAGCTCATCGCCGCATTTTTTACAAGATTTAGTACATCTTCATCATCATTTTTGTGCTGCTGCTTGTTCTTGACTTGATCGTCTAGAAGTGGTACCTAAGTTTTCACAATCACCTTTTTATCTTGTGTGGTAGCAGTTGAAGAAAAACATCGTGAGAAAACCAATTTAGTATTCTAGCAGCGGCGATGGACATGCAATCTGTCACGTATGAAATACCAACTACTGTAAAATGTTTATTCCAAATTTAAAATTTGGCCGTATCTCTGACTACCCCCACTAGACATCCTCAAAGAATCTCGAGTAGGTACTTGGTACTATGAGATTTGAGGAGATCTACCGTGCTGGAGGCTTGAAGTCGCTGTATGTGTTGCAGCCATTGGACTTCCGAAGAAAAAAATCAAAATACCGTATACGTAACAATGAAGAATCACCAGAAAACCCCGAAGATACTTCCGGATCTTCAGAGTACGAAAAGAACCCCGGCAACCATTACACAATCCATAAAAATAAATACAAACAAAACTGGCTTTGGAATCATTTTGTGAGTAGTTTTGGTCAAATAGCCGCTGGCAAAAATAGTTTCTCAGAGTTGATATAGAAGATATTTTGCAATGTCTAGTTTCAACTATCCAGCTGTAGTGGAAAATACCTGGCAACATCCACTTTTCTCTCAAAATGCATTACATTACTCAACTGGATAGCGATAGGAGATCGAACCGAGAAGTTTCCAATTTTAATATTAAAGTATTGCTATTTGCTGAAGCTAAAGTTTTTGAACACAAGAATTTCTTTCAAGGGATAAAACATTTATAGATCTGAGGGGCTACCGTCAACTCGGTTATACCTACGCTTGATTAAAAACCCGTACCGTCAGCTTCCAAATGTCATGGCCAGGGTCACGGTACGGATGTTTAACATTCAGCTATGAGTTTGATGTACAAAATTATTGTATTTGCGACCCGAATAGACTCAAACAGGGCCGAACACACCCTGGTTGGCGAGCAATATAACTCAGACGTCGATACATTTACGCCACAAATGTCAAATTCGTTGGTGCTTTCATCAGTTCAGGGGCAAAACAAATATGAATTGGCTACAAAACTTTCCCTTGACTATAGGCTTTCGGTCTTCATAACTGCATTGTTTGATCTTCAGGGTTTTAAGAGTGCACTTTTTTCAGATGGATGGTGACCATATGAACATTAATCCAGCTGGGCCAAAATTCAAAAACGTAGGACCCTCTGGTTCTGATCTGTTTTTTGGAAGAAAATGGTGGTATTTTAATCAGGTACACAACAATTTTGGCATTGCCTGACAGATTACGTATGTTAGGAATTTTCCCTACGATGCACTGCTTTTGTCCATCAACCTGAAGCATATGTAAAGCGTCATGTGCCTGTAATTTCACCAACACACACACCGTTCAAACCGGAACACAGCAAGCTGTTTGGCGGCAAGGTAGGTGATAGTACTTCAGACGAGCCCTTTATTAAGAGCTGTACTATTACTAAAGCACTTATTCAAAGTTCCATATTTAGCTCAGCCTTTACGGTATGATTCAGGCATAGCCATCAAACTAGACATAGCATCAACATGCAGTCACCAATACGCCTGGTAATAAACACTTTAAGCGTTCTTCCTTCGCGACAGCCATCACAGCTCAGTTTGTAGTAGCCCTGCCTTCTGTGCTGTAGGTGGTGGGTTCGATCCCCACCGAGAACAAACATTTGTGTGATGAACATAGATGTTTGTTCTGTGTCTGGGTGTTGTATTGTATTCTATGTATGTATTTACAAAAAAAAAAGTATATAAGTATTCTTACAGTCATCTGGTTCCCATAGTACAAGCTATGCTTAGTTTGGGGCTGATGTTGTGTAAAAAATGTTCTGACATATGTATTTATATTTATATATTTATTCCTGGAAAATGACTGACTGGCCTCACAGTTCTGCCTTCTATGCTGCAGGCTGTGGGTTCGATCCTCACCAAAAACAAGCATTTGTGTGATGAACATAAATATTTGTTCTCTGTCTGGATCTAAATATTAATAAAAAAAATAGGAGTATTCTAACACTCATGTAGTTTCTAAGTACAAGTTAAACTTTAGGGCTAAATGATGTTGTGTAAAAATGTGCACAAATATTTATTACTGTTATTTATTAAAATAAAGTATGGATGAGGTTAGTGTCCTGTCCAATAGGTACCTTTTTCAGGCTGACAATGATGTTTATTGATGATGATGATAATAATTTTCAGGATGACTTCAAGCCAATGAGATAATTCAAAGTTTTAAAACAGTCCACAGCAAAACATAACACTAACAACAACTCCTCTGAAGTGAACAAACTTTGAACTTGCAATAAAGTTTGTGCAACTAAATACATTATTTTTATTTATATTTCTAAGCCACACAACTTTTATGAACTTAGTTTATTGTATTGTAAATTGATATTATGTAATACACTTTTAATGCTACTGCGTGAAAGATGATATGAGTAAAAAAAGGAGTGAACACTGAGATGACGGCTGATAGAAGAGAGTGGAAGAAAAAAACCTGTTGTGCCGACCCCACTTAGTGGGGGATAAGGGCAGGAAGATGATGATGACTTTTTATGCTACTGCTGGTGGTACAAGCATATGGCCCACCTAATGTTAAGTGGTAACCATTACCTGTAACAAAGCAATTCATTGTAAGTCCGTGCTCTAGGTAAGTGCCCTACAATGCACTACACTGCGTCCACCAACCTGAGTTATACTGGTGTTAAGCCTCATATGTAAAATTTGAAGTATTTACGACTAGTGCTTAAGACTGTACATTCTGTGTATAATAATAATAATAATAATGCTGGACAGTCCACACAGCATCATCTAGCCCCAAGCTAAGCAGAGCTTGTGTTATGGGTACTAGATGACTGATATACTTAATACAATACATTACATATATAGATATTTTTTTATTATACATAGAAAACACCCAGAACACCCGGAATAAATATTTGCAGATCGTACAAGCATTTATCCCAAGGCGGGAATCGAACCCGCAACCTCCTGCGTCGCAGGCGGACAATCGCCCGCCGCGCCACATCGGTCGTCAAATTACAAATTAAATTATTGTTACAAAGCCAAAAAAACATTTGGACATTATTCAAAGCACCTTTCTACTGAATTTTCAATATAATATCACCGTAGATTTCAAAAGAAATAGGTTCTCTTAGCGGTGACCGCTGCTGAAAGTTGCAGGTGACAGGTGCCGCCCACATGAGCAACTTCCGGCTTATGAATCCAGCGAAAATGGAATTTCCGGGATAGACCACAGAGTACATGCATAGATCTTTTATATTTTTACAATATAAAATGGGAGGCAACTAGGGCTGGCCTAAAAAAATATTTCGAGATAGGCAATATTAGGCAAATAGTCAATTTTGGAATCTTTGGGTCAAGGTTTGGACAGGTGGAAGATTCAGAGGCTAGGCAAGAGCCTAGTTATTTATAATAGGATACAATTGGTTGAATAGAAAAAAAGTAAGTATCTCTATTTTTATTAAAAAAGATATTGATTTTCATCAGTGATAGTATTTCGACTTCCGAGTAAATCTACTTTCGGCACTGTAGGCTTTTAATAAAGAGTTAAGAATTTAAAAAAATATTCTAACTGTTATCTGGTTTCCATAATACAAGATTAGCTTAGTTTGGGACTAGATGGTAGGTAAGCAAAAATGTCCAATAACATTTAATATATTATTTATTTAAATCTACCTATGAAAAAATTCACAACCTAAGTTTTGTACCCTTTTTTATTTTATATTGAAATAAATACCTTTTTTATTTCATAAAAGTAAAAAAGTCTGGCTCTGAAAGTTCAAGAAAAAAAATACCCGAAACATTAAAGATGTTCTGCGGTGACATCATCCGACTGGCGTTGGTCTTTGAGCGTATTTCGTTTCACTTTCAGAGCAAGACGCTCGCTCAGAACAATCTCCGTTCGAAACATTGTGTACGCTCAAGTAATTTCACGGTAAATTGGCCTCGCCGAGCATTAATTTTCAGAATTGATTGCGTTATGCAATGGATCGCTCGTGAGATGGATGTAACGCTGAAACTCACCGTCTTATTATGTGTGAGTTAATTTTATTACCTAAAGTAAACGCCACCTGACATTAACAGAGTCTATCATATTAATAACAAAACGCGCGTGACTTCATCCACGTGAACCGCCGCTGTGCCCGTTGAATTTTTAGTTGGTACAGATTGGTTTTACTTATAAAAATATATCAAAGATAAGCAATAGTTAAACTATTGTCATCTCTTATTAGTTAATGTAATAACAATTAGTGATAGGGCCAGTTTACGGGCTTCAATTTAACTAACGTTTATAAATTATCAAAGTCTCTCTATTAGACAAAGTATTACCATTGGCAATTGGGAGACTCCACTATTATTACTATAAAACAAACTCCAGGTTGTAGGAATTAACAGTGCTATGTAAATTTTAAAATACAAATTTGCTGAAGGTAAATTAACCGGAATAGAGCTCAGAGCCTCAGATTTACACAATTAGGTGTATCTTCCACTGCCAATTCAAATAGAAAGCCAGTTTACTACGTACCAGTTTACCAGCCTATATACGTCAGGTTGATGAACGCTGAGGAGTGCATCATAGGGCCCGTTAACGAGCGTGACCTGTGAGACATTGCTTTTTAATAGGTAACGATAACCACTTAACATCAGGCAGGCCATCTGCTTGCTTCATTAGCAAGTTGTATTAAAAAAAATGGTTTGCACTATGCCAGATGACTGATAGAATACTTAAATGCGTTTTTTTGTAAATATATAGTATAAAATATATTATACTTAGACTACAATATAATTTAACCTTTATTGCATTTTTTTAAATATATTTTATGGTAAAGCTACAGCAAAATTTATCGTGAAACCTTTATTATTCTGCGAACCAAAGTTTAACGCAGCTGAAATGTGAAACTTAAATTTATGTTTCAGATAGTTCTAAACTGCAATGGATCCAGTTTACGAAAACAACTTGAGCATATTGCTGTAAGTTCCTAGTTACTAAATTTAAAGTGGAATTGGAAAGTACAATACAGTACAGATTAAAATTTATAATAATAATAATGCTGGACAACCCACACAGCATCATCTAGCCCCAAGCTAAGCAGAGCTTGTATTAGATGACATGTTGCTAGAACACCCGGAAACAGCATGTCAGAAAGCAGCGTGTCATCCAAAAACAATCTTTAGTCAAAAAAGTGACTTGACATTTCATTTGTAAAAAAAAACACGATCTGTTTTTAGAGAAAAAAGACGATAGGTTGTGGAAAAAGTAGCGCATAGATTCACTTAGCTTTAAAATAGTTTAAAGTGATCCCTGTATAGGTATTATTAAAGAAATGCTTTTTAACTTTGACTGACATAGTGTTTTTTTTTTCTACAGAGACGGTTCAACTTGCCCGAGGACCCAATTATCCTTGGAGCTCCCTCCTACCCAAGGCACCTGCCTGAAGCTGAACCTATACTGCCTGGACATACGCTTTTAAGACCAGCAGTGGGCATGTTAAAATCTGCTGTGAAATTCCCGCATAAGGACCTTGAAAACGGGGCAGGAGTTTACGGGAATATTAACAGTCTTGGCTTGAGGTACGTATCTCTAGGGTTTCTTTCGGCTTAAATTCAGAACACAGGCTTTGCGTAGTTTAAAAAAAAATCGGCTAAGTGCGAGTCGGACTCGCGCACGAAGGGTTCCGTACTACCATCTATAGTAAAAACGGCAAAAAAAAACGTTTGTTGTATGTGAGCCCCTTAAATATTTATTTTATTCTGTTTTTTAGTATTTGTTGTTATAGCGCATAACTAAGCATACAACATATTTAAAAAGAAAATTTACCTTATAAAATGTAACTAATTACTTAGGCCACTCGCACAACGATCACTAAATGTGTTAAGTGAGTCCTTAAATGCATTTAGGAAGCCAATTACGGTACGTTACGCTAAATATGTTTATCTTGATAAACGTTAGCTGATAAATAAAATAAAATTAGATTGTTGTGCTAGAGAGCGGGCCTGAAAAAAATGTTTGAGCATTATTACAAAACATTAATTTACTGTTTCAGATATGATGGCAGAAATGAAAGAGTGATGTACAGTGGGTTCCGTAGAATGCCAACAGACTTTTTAATGGTAAGAGTTTTAATAGCTTTTTTTGTTTTTAACTTTTTACTCTCAAAGTCATACTCAAAGTATATTAATTGCATGAAATACAATTTGAATACCTAATACTCGTATTGGTGTAATCTACAATCTGTTACAATTTTTAGACTTTCTTTATATTTATTACCTCTTAGAACCTTCCCTGGGCTTCTACAAATATTTCAAAACCAAAATTAGGCAAATTGGTTCAAATGTTCTCGAGTTTTTATGAGAATAACAAATGTTAATTAATTTTTATATATACACATAGATTTAACATAAAAACAAGCATTTTGTGAATAATTTAAAACAAATTACCTAGTATTTGCTGAGTTATATCGAGCTAAAGCGTCATAAAGCATATTTTGGATAGAAACGGGATATTCACCATGATTTTTGAGTTTGATTGTTTCCCGATATTTCGGCACAGTTGCATGCGCCATGATCACGGGTCGAACTGAAACTGAACTGAACTGTCGGGTTTCAGTTCGACCCGTGATCATGGCGCATGCAACTGTGCCGAAATATCGGGAAACAATCAAACTCAAAAATCATGGTAAATATACCGTTTCTATCCAAAATATTGATCAAAACCATGATAGTTTAAAAAGTTATGTCATAAGGCATAACTTAAAGTTTAATTATTATATTTCAGGTTATTCCAAAAGAAGAATCGGTATGATTATAAAACTATTGTTTTTTTTAGAACTTGCTGATTGAATAAGCAAATGTCCCATCTGATCGATTGTTGTACATACAAAGTGTAAAGTGTTTAGTTCATGTATTTTTAAGTAACCTATAAAATGTTTTAGAGGTTAGAAGAACTTTCTGAGTTACGGCAATCGACAAAATATGGAAGCCAACCAAGGTATGGAGTTGTATAATATAAAAAAAAATATTTGCCTTCATATTCATTTTTATTCTGTAAATATTTAAAATCTACCTAGGTATTTTTGTCTGTTTAATCCTAAAAAATATACCTTAAATTGATAATATAAAAATACTATTATTAAAAAGTGCTTTATTTGTATTCCTGTTTATGACAAAATTTGAGGAATAAATAACACTCCTTATCAATTTGCTTTTACAGGAACGCTATCAAAAAACTGATTAAAATATTTCCAGTCAAACCACTGAATAAAAGACCTGCTAAGTATTTACCCGACCAGAGGCAACATCTCATCTTGCTTGTAAGTTACATCAAGTAGTTTAATACACAATCCATTGGTATCATCACGCAAAAGACCCCACCAGCAGCCTTGTTGTGAAAACCAGTTCGCTCAGCATATACCAAGTATTATGTCAGTCACCTGGTTCCTATAGTACAGGTTTTGCTTTGTTTGGGGCTAGATGGTTTTGTGTAGAATATCCAAAAATATTTATTTGTTTTAAATTATATAGGTCTTTGAAACTCTGTAACTATAGCAAATATACTAATACAAAAGCATTTTATTGACGTGATACATTGTAGTGAATCCATAGGCTCCCGAACTAGTTCAAATTGTGTTTCAGGAGCCAGTGGCTTTTTCCATACAATAAAGCAGAACATTATGTCTTTAGAAGTACAGTTGAGAAAAAAATTGTGTACCTATCTAAATTTAACAAAAGATTATAGATTGGACGACCGATGTGGCGCGGCGGGCGAATGTCCGCCTGCGGCGCAAAAGGTTGCGAGTTCGATTCCCGCCTTGAGATAAATGTTTGTACGATCTGCAAATTCTTATTCCGGGTGTTCTGGGTGTTTTCTATGTATAATAAAAATATCTATACATGTAATGTATTGTATTAAAGTATATCAGTCATCTAGTACCCATAACACAAGCTCTGCTTAGCTTGGGGCTAGATGCTGTGTGGATTGTCCAGCATTATTATTATTATAGAGAAAACCATTTAGATATTGACAAGATCGAAACTTGAATTAGACAATATTTCGTTACAAAAATTGGGGTTACGTTGAAAATTCTAATCATGCATTATTTTATTTAGCAACCAATCATAGATCCGAAGGCTCATATTCCAAATAACAAGTACGTACAGTAATTTGAAAGCCTTTTACGTAACTAGTTTTAATAATAAAAATATATTAGAAAAAGGAATGGCCTTATAAGTTTTATTCTTAGATACGGTAGATATCTCTTTAGATCTCTAGTACCCAAATACTACTACCACAACTACTGCAGTTAGTATTGAACTATTGGTATTCACTATAAGCCCATCGCTACTGCTAGAATACTACTTAGGTTCCTTACAATGTTTTCCTTCACCATTCGAGAACACTGTTTTTTTCATTTATAACTTGCTGATGGAACAAGCAGATGACACCTGATGTTAAGTGGTTACCATCACCTAACAAAGTATTACCTTGTAAGTCACGCTCGTGAGGAACGTGCTCTACAGTGCACTGCTCAGCGTCCATCAACCTGAGGCAAACATGTGATAAGCGTCGTGTGCCCTATAATTGCGTGTTTGCGAATTTTTCAAATTCGAAAATCCGATTCAGAAAGATGGACACAACATATTTGGATCTTCAAAATATCGGGCTGCTGAGGTAATACAATTGAAAAAGTAACCGCTCAACATATTAACAAATAACTTTCTTTTAGAAACATGAAAGTGATATACGAAGCTGATTTTAGCCTGGATGATAAGGTATACTTGCTTTGAGATGGAGAAAAAATATGTATATAAACCCCTCTGGTTATATTATAACGTCACAGCCTTAATAAGTTCAGGCTTCTCCCATATCTCGGGAGGTTTGCCATAGTCACCACGCTTGGCAGATTTGGTGATCGCAGTATGGGTGTTGAGTTCTCAGGAGATGTTGCATCTCTTGGTACGCTCCCTTGTTTTTACGACATGCATGGAAGATAATAGGTTCTATTCCGAACCGGGACTGGGAGCTATAGCTAAGGCGGGTCTATTATAATAAAAACATCTATATCAAGTATAAGAATCTTTGTCCTGACTGACTGACTGACTGACTGACATTTAGGCAACGCACATGCAAACCTACTGGTCGTAGAGACTTGAAATTTTCCGAGTGTATTTGTCTTGATGAGTAGAAGTGTTCTAAGAAAAGAATTATAATGAAATTCAACCCCTAAACGGGTACAGTAAGGTTTGGACTTCACGCAGTTGGACAGTCGTGCGTGTTTCGCTAGTTTTATATAATAACCAGCGGCCCGTCCCAGCTTCGCAGTGGTTTTAGTAAGCATCCCAAATTTTTTGAAAATATAATATACCCTATGTCACCCGTGGATAGTGTAGCTTCCCAACGGTGTAAGATTTTTTCAAATTGGTCCTGTGGTTTTGGAGCCTATTCAACGCAAACAAACAATCAAATCTTTCCTCTTTATAATATTAGTACAGATATGTGTGAGCGAGACAGCGACGCTATGATTGTCAGTGTCAAAAACGAGAAAACAAAAAACGAGTGTGCTTTATTAGACCACACGACTGAAGTGAAACTTCTCGTAACTGGCTATGAGAGAAAGAAATAAAGAACAGTGTTTTCATACCTCTTCCATGGTAGTGTTAAACGTTAAACGCAACCTTGTTGGAAGTCGCATAAGAAGTATTACTTCAAACAACGAGTGCACACGGTTGAAGTAAAACTTCTTTAATATACAAAACGTAACTGGCTATGAGAGAAAGAGAGACAGAACAGTTCTTTCATACCCCCTCCATGGTAGTGTTAAACGTTTAACGCAACCTTATTGGAAGTTGCATTAGAAGTAGTAGTACAGTCAGCTGCACTAGAATGTATACAACTTGTAACTTTCACAACGGTATTACAGCAAAACCATGAACTCTTACACCTCAAAAACCAAATAGCCATGAAATTCGTTGCTGATCTCACTTATTTTTTGAATTATTGTCGTGAATATATTTTGAGCACCGCTGATAAACCATTTTGAAAGTTACAAATTGTGTACATTCTAGTGCAGCTGACTGTACATCGATAGATTGGCACCACACTGGAGTTTCATTATTTACATTATTATTACTTTGTAAAAGGATCATACAAAAAAACCAAGCCGTAAGTTTCTTGCCGGTTCTTCTAGGCTTGGTCGCGAGGAACTGGCGCTTAGATTCACCTAGATTTAAGACGTTTCAAGATGATCCCTGCGGATATTACTGAATAAATGATTTTTGACTTTGACTTTGATAAAATTTCTTTTCCTACAGTCACTGAAAGACGTTCCACGGGTATCGTACGACAGTTATCATGATGTATTAAGCCGGGTTCAACGGTCACTTGACAGTAGACTTCACACAAGCGCTGTAAGTTAAACCAGACCCTCTACTGGGAGCTCTAGGGCTATATTTCACCAGGACACGTGGTGTCCGTAAGCTACCAAACTAGACACCATACAGACACCAGAGTCGCCACACCACACTGAAGTCAGTATCAAAATGGACCTCGAAGAGATAGCACTACTGCTGTATGTACGTAGGAAAAGAGAGCGCCTACGCGCTTGGCGGCTGGACTGGCGGCCGAGTGAGTGAGACACCATACAACGCTATAGTAGTTAGTGGTGGCGCGACCAGCGTGGCGGCGCAACCAGTAACATTCTGTGCACGCGTCCAAGTTGGTGGCGCTGCCAAATTGGTTGCGCAACCAAATGGACACCAGGTGAGTAACTCTCTATAGAGCTGTATACATTTTGTTGGTAGCGGGCGACTGGTTGCGCCGCCATGGTGTCCTGATGAAATATAGCCCTGCAAACTGTCAAAATGACACCTTGCTTTCGTGCTCAACAGCTATGACAGTTTACATTTTTTTATACTAGAAGACAATCATTTGGAACACGAAATTTAGCTTCCGGATTTGTACAAAAATGCCCTCGTATCCATTGTTTGGGTATGTTTAGGCCTGTCTGAGCCTGTTTGGTCTTAATACAAACAATTTGTATTTCGAACGCATAGCTAAATGTTTAAAATCCGTACGGTGACCCTCCTAATACATTACATTTGAAGGCTTACGGTACTGGTTACTAATCAAGCGAACAACCGAGTTGACGGTAGAAGATTTACAATGATCCCTCAGTTACAAGATTTACAATGATTCCGGGACTGAGAATATCCAAATGGTTTGATGTCTCTGACACCGGGTTACTAACAAATTAGTCATTTGATTACCATTGGATAGTGAGTAGTTGTCAAAGCTGGTTTGGTAATGATCAGCTGACGAATCCAACTCGGATTAGCAATGTTTTTGTCATAGATACCGTAAATCCATAAGATTATAGTATATAATCAGTGCATATTGCCAGTGATGACTTATATATAGCTATCTGCTTGTTTTATAAGAAAATACGGCATATAGCTAACTTGACAGTAATACGCTCAAGAACCAAATGTTTTCCTAGTTTCACTATAAAATAATCAGTGTAGGTAATGCCATAATTTATTTGATTCCAGAAAACCTTGTCATTTACGCAGAAACTTCTAGAAAAACTACGTGGCACCCAGAAAAGACGACAGCAAGATATTATCGTAGAAAAGCCATTAAGTTATAAAGGTGGTGGTCTTGATCAAAGCATTGAGGAAACATACTCCCTGGATCCTGAAAAACCTGAAAAAGACAAGATAAGTCTTTTACATGGAAAGGTTATTTGATAGTCAAATATTTAAGGGGGCTCTCATACAACAAACGTGATTTTCTTCCGTTTTTTTAGAGTTTCGTACCCAAAGGGTAAAACGGGACCCTAGTACTAAGACTCCGCTGTCTAGTCTTTCTGTCTGTCACCAGGCTGTGTCTCATGATAGCTAGACAGTTGGAATTTTCTCATGATGTATTTATGTTACCGTTATAAAAAAAATACTAAAAAATAGAATAAAGTAACAATTTAAGGGGGCTCTCATACAACAAACGTGATTTTCTTGCTGTTTTTACTATAGATAATGGTACGGAACTCTTCGTCCGCGAGTCCGACTCGTACTTAACCGGTTTTTAATACTGTCAAAAGATACTCATATATTTGGCCTCATAGCTCAGTTAGTAGTAGATTTGTCTTCTGTTCTGTAGGTTGTGGGTTTGATCCCCACTGAAACCAAACATTTGCGTGAGCTCAGAACATCTAAGCTCTGTTCTGTATCTGAGTATGTGTATTCAAATTACGTACCTAGGTAGGTATTTACAAAAAAAAATGGTTATTAAAAGATTACTTAGTTTTTTAAGTGTTAGATGGCGTTGTATCAAATGTATGTCAGTATTTATTTATAGATTTATCTGAGACATATTTTCCCAAAGTATTTTTGTTTATATTCACCTGTTTTTTTAAGGATTTTTTCAATCATATCAAATTTAACCCAGACGCGCCTGATCTTGAGGACTATTTACCAGCTGATTTTGCGGCAGGCAATACTCATGACTTGAAAAACTGGTGGTATTATCATGAAGTAGGTTTTTTTTATAATGTGACTTGTTTATGGAACAAGCAGATGGCCCACTTGATGTTAAGTGGTTACCATTATGATGCACTACTCTGCGTCCATCAACCTGAGGCATACTGGTGTTGAGCCTCGTGTACCTTTCAGTGCACCGCACCCACACCCTTTAAACCGGAACACAGCAAGCTGCTTGGCAGCAGAGATAGGCATGGTGGAAGTACTTCACCGGACGAGCCCTCCACTTAAAGCTCTACTACTACTAACTACTAACTTAATTAGCTACTATTTATACCACTTATAAGAATCTTTAAACTGACTGCAGGTTTACTCCTGAAAGCGATAAACAAAGTTTCTTAGTGTCATTTTAAGTTACACTGCGTGGCCTCTGTAACCTATTTTGCAGTAAAGTTGTTGCTTGCCGAGATTTCACAGACAAATTGTCAAATCATTGATTTGTCAAATTTATACTCGTCAAATGTTTATTTGCCAAATTAAAGACACGTCAAATCCTTGATTTTTTAAACTGGAGACTGATCCAAACCCAAATTTGTCAAACACATAATTCGTCAAGTTCTTAAATATACTAATACTTGGTTCGTCAAACGAGCTATTAGTCAAGCACGCTTTAGGACAGTCAAGATGAAAATAAAATCACAGAAAATAACATCATATTATATTGAAAAAAAAAAGACATGATGCGCGCATCTCAAAACGACTGTTTTACGACTGTGTAAGAATGGATTTCTTGAAATTCAATGCCTAATCAGGACAAAGATTCTTATTATTTGGTCAACCATTTAAATTCAATTTGGTAGTTTATCGAAAGGAAAGGCAGACTCAATAGTCGGCAAAGTCAGGCTGTGGATGATGATAATTATGCTTAATTATGTATTTCTTGCAGTATGATTTCCAGCCATTTGATGAGCAAGATGAGTGAAAAACGCCACTAGAAGAGAAAAAAGAAACAACGTAAATCTTTATTAACAATAAATAATTCTATACAAATTTTTTTGCTATATTTTTTTGTATATTAAGAATAAACGCCATCTATTGTAATATAATAGAACTGAGTAACATCATTTATATGCTTAGAGCAAAGAATGGAATGTAATTTTAAACCAACTTATAATGTAGGTAGTCTTATCACAAATCACTAGATGGCAGGAATAACAATTTCACAAAATATTAATTTAAATATTTAATTAAAGATTCCATTCGATTCCAATGCACCTATGGAAATTAAAATGCGAAAAACCACAGTAATTTTTTGAACCTATAATATTTCAAGCCATACTTTTTTCGAACAAAAACCCTTTTAGTGCAGGACTGGATTCAAACCCTCGATCTTAAAACCAGTAGGTGGAGTCACTCACACTGTTGCGCCAAGTAAGCTGGAAATATGGGTCAATAAAATAAGAAAAATAATAAAAATTATATATTGTTTTTTGCACTTATAAATCTATGCCTATTATAAGAATCTATGTCCTGCTGACTGACTGGGATCTAGACAACGCACAGCCTAAACCACGGGTCGTAGAGACTTGAAATTTTTAGAGTATATTCATCTTGGTGCATAATAGTGTAATAAGAAAGGAATTCCCGAAATTCAACCTCTAAACGTGTACAGCGGAAGTTGAAGCTTATATGAAAATAGCTCTACGCGGGCGAAGTCGTGCGCGTTTCTCTAGTAAGTAAATAAAATAAAAATGACAAGAATAGGTACATGAGTCTTCACATTATTATCGTGATAGATGAATTACCGATATAAAAACACGAAAAATCAATAAAAGTCATGCTATTATATATTTACGTTATTAAAAGCGTACGATAAAATCTTATTCGATAAAAAAATTATCAAAAGGGTTTTTACCATCTCTAAATTGGTTATAATCATCATCAACAGCTTAAAGAAGTCTACTGCTGGACAGAGTCTTAAACATCTTTCCATGGAAGAACTATTTTAAGTATTTTTCATCCACCGACATCCCGCGATCCTAGCAACGTCGTCGGGCTATCGTGAGGGAAGGTACCTCATACTTCAGATCTTTATTCTTGGTAGTAATGCCACTACACTTCCTATTCGGAAATTCAAAGCCTACATTAAGATAAATCTTATAAAGAAAGTAAACTATGCCTCAGATAGTTACGGTAGGTAATTATAAATTTCAAACATTGAAGAAAAACATTGTGAGGAAACCATACATCAGTATTTTTTTAACATACTAAAACAAAATAAATTATAAAATAATCTAGCAACACGCTAAAACAAGCATAATATATTTTAAGCGCAGAAGGTAGAACAACTGACCTGTGAGGCAACCGATACCGCGGCAACCAAAGACACAGGCGGCAGCCAGGCTAGAAGCTGTGGCATTAGATATACCTATATTGCATAAACATGTTATTGTATCATGTATCTTATTTGATCAGTTTAATAACACATTATAATCATAAAACATCATAAACAAGACCCATATCTGACGTAATATAGTTTACTTTACTAATGTACTACAAGAGTTAGTGTTCATTTTCTTACATCTTATGTCTCATATACCTATGACGTTTAAGTTTTCTCTAACCAACTAAAGAAAATCTATCCATCGATTGCGTAAAAGATGATATGAGTTAGAAAATATGGAAGATGATGATGATGTTGTTTGAGTTTCACTTAAGCAACCATTAACCCGTATCCTTGCTGTCTTTATTCATCATCATCATCACGTTATTGTTTCAAGTATCCTATATGATCTGTTTAATAACACATTATAATCATAAAACATCATAAACGAGAAGCCTGTAGAAGGACTGACGACATTGTTAGGACCGTGGGAAGTCGATGGATGGAAAGGGCTCAGAATCGTTCTTCCTGGAAACGTATGGGGGAGGCCTATATCCAGCAGTCTTTATTACATCTTACCAATATTATATTCGCGAAAGTTTGTAAGTATGGATGAATGGATGGATGGATGGATGGATGGATGTTTGTAACTCTTTCACGCTCTAGCCAGTGGACAGATTTGGATAAAATTTGGATAGATTTCAACCTGAATTAACATATAGGCTACTTTTTATCCCGACGAAATAACGGGAACGGGAAAAAACTGCCACGCGGGCGAAGCTGCGAGCGGCCGCTAGTAAGATATAAACTCAGAGGTTTTTATAAAACTATTATTTTGAAATTGTCTATAGCTTTTATTAGTCATAATTAATTAACCATAGCAAAATCAAAAAACAAAGATAAAATGATAAATGAGATATCTGAAATATGAACTGCGAGAACATGTCATAAGAAAAACATCGTTAGCTCTCGGAATATCTCTATCAAGTATGAGTAGAGGGTAACTAGTTATAGTAGTAGTTCTAATAATTGAACTGAGCATCTGATACATCAATTAGTTCAATTGTGACATTTTGAGTTAATTAGTTGTTGTGGTGAACGACCTACTAAAATACTGTGTGGTGTGTTATTTACAATATGTGTGAGTCTAGAATTTACCATCACGCATTTAAATAAAACATCGACTATAATACTCATTATAGATATTAACAGATTAGTATATGCAGATATAAATATCTGGTATAATATGTGTGAGTCTAGAATTTACCATCACGCATTTAAATAAATATAACATCGACTATAATACTCATTATAGATATTAACAGATTAGTATATGCAGATATTAATATCTGGTAAAGGTATAGGTAGGTACCCACATTTTGCAGTAGTTGCCGTTAGAATAATAACTGTACTTCACGACGTTTTCCTTTGAGACCGTTTGAGAGCTTTGGCGTTGCACACATACATTTTTCAATTAGAAAAATCCATTAGTACCCGTCCAAATTCGAACTCACGACCTTAGGATCAGCAGGTTGGGTCACTCCCACTAGATCACTTGTGTTCTAAATAAATAAATAATGATAAGTTAATTAGTATATACAATAGGTACATTACTTACAATGAATATAGCTTTAATGTTTATCGTGACTTATCTACATACTCATAACATTCTAGAGTAACAACCATATTTTCCTTGAAACTATACTGAAACTATACTACCGAAAACTAAAACTGCGCATTTAAACCAGGATTCTGATGACAAAAAAAAACATATTTGTCCGTTTTTTCCGCGTTTTCGGCAGCAACATTGACAATGCATCGTAAAATAAACCTAAGTATCTAATAATCTTATTTAAAAACGTGAAAAATACGATCAAACCCCAAAAACATCAATCTAAATGAAATCGCGATGATTTGATCGGGTCGACTTGGCGGCGGCAGAGCACTGTACTGTACGAAATACATCGCGGGTTGATAAATAGGTGTTTCAGCAAAATAATTGTATACCCTAAATCTATTTGATTGTCAGCTAAGTGGTATTCTATAAGACCTTGTAGTAGGTATCATAACACGTTCCTGGAATATTTGGGATTGGGTTTATTACACCCGGTATAGTTAATATAAAATTTACTATTCTTTGCTTTTCTGATTATTTCAAGATGTTTTAGGATTAAATTGTAATTGAATTTCTAAGTAGGATGTTTAAATGTAAATAGATACTTTAATGGGTTGAATAATTTAGTAGAATGTGAAATTATAAATTCTCACCTAGATAAACATAAAGCCCGACACACAATAAAGGGTGATACTAACAATAAAGCATACACAATAATATTATAGTAATAATAAATTAACAATAATAAATATGTCAGGACATTTTTACACAACATCATCTAGTCCCAAACTAAGCAAAGCTTGTATTATGGGAACAGAGGCCGAGGTTATAAAGTAGGTAGGTAGTATACAAGTAATATTTAAGAATAGTAGGATTCGTGATTTTGCGTGACATTCCAGTTAGGCTATCGTACGCATGAGTTTATCCATTTATATATAGAAGCTAATTTATGCCTGTTTGTTTCACAAAAACTTGATAACTACAGAACCGATTTGCCTAATTTTGGCTTAAAATATTTGTAGATTATCCGCCCATACACACCCAATACTCAGTAATTCACTGCTATTATGTTTTTGGCCCTTAGGTTGATTCTGTTGCTACTGCAGTGCATGACACCTGGCAAATATATGGTCATAAAATGTGGAAGAAAGCTACGTATATCGGAACGTTTATAATTGCAGCGGTTGTAACTATCAGTATGATTATTTGGCTTATATACGAGTTTGAAGAAAACCTTGACACGTGAGTACACAACTATTATTCTAAAGCAAGCAAATTGTAAGCTTACTTAATGGCAAAATAAAGATATCTGTGACGAAAAAGACGAGTTGTAAAGTTAGACTTATTAATTTATTCTTCACACGGAACATGATATTTTGCTTGTCTTTTTGCTATAGAGTTTTTTCTGTTGTAGCAATTAAATATAATGGACGCCAATTTTACTATAAATTATTATCTCTGTTTAAAAAAAACTATGCTAGACAGATTTCACGCTTTCTCAATACTTTTCGAAGAACACCTGTGCCTTGTTAAAATAGTTTTTAAGTGTCTAAGAATTAATTCAAGTGCAACTGACTGTATTTGTATTAGTTATATTTTTTATTATAAATAAATGTTTTACTTTATTCAATATTCATGGTAAAACAGTATAACTGTCCGGGATTTATTATACAAGTGTCCGTTAAAACAACAATCTTATCTTATTCAATGGTGACAGTTTACATTGTCAGAGAGATTAACCGTCGGTTGCTTCTAACTAACGGATGTTTGTTTAATAATTAAACCCTGTATAGCTGGAAACGCCCTTGCTACAAATTACATAAATGTCTCTCTCTGTTTTTTATCTTTACTCATTGATCATTCAGTGAAAAGGCTGTAGTTTTATATAAAAAAATATTGATTAATATTTTACACTATATGACATCTGGTTTCAAACTAAACAATTATACTAGTTTATGCTATAAAAAATATTAAAAAATACGGTTAAAAAAAGATGTTGCATGCTTTTACCAAAAAACAGTTCAAAAAATAGATTGAAACCAAAATTACCAATCTTTAACAATCTTTGCAAAACAAAAAAAATCTAAAAAAATCTTTGCATATATAATAATCAACATCTTTTTAACATGTATTTCAAGCATTAAATTTTTGACTTTGACTTTAAAAAATAGTACCAAAAATTAACCGTTTGTGATCAAACTTGTTTCTAAAACAAGTTTTCAAACCCTGAAAACTTGAAAAACCTTTATGATGTAAATGCGCCAGACTGAAAATTTAAACTTTTACCAAAAGTCAGTTTAAAAAATAGATTGAAATCAAAATAACCAATGTATAACCACCTTTGCATAAATACAACCAAGCTGAACCGTTTATGATAAAACTTGTTTTGAAAACAGGTTTTCAAACCCTGAAAATTTGATTACCAATCTGTAACCACCTTTGCAAAAATAAATACAAACAAGTTAATCTGTTTGTGATAAATATTCTTTGCCTAAAACTGGTTTCGAAAACAGGTTTTTAAACCCTAAAAACTTGTTAAACCTTCATGATGTAGATGCGTTAAACTGAAAATTGTTAGTAGTTACATTTTGCGCTTCTTTATAAACTCGGAGACCGCAAAAAATTTTTTATTCTTTGTCGGAACGACTCACTAGGTGGTTGATAACATCTTGTATATAATCTTGATAAGATAAATCAATTAATACTAAGTGCTTTAAATTGATAAGTCAATCTCATTTTATATACATTTTATATTTGAAGTGGTTTATCAGTTTATGGAAAAAGTTGTGAATATTGATATTAATTAGTTTGTGAAAATGGCACTGGGAGTTTTAATTGTGTATTTACTGTTTATGCTGGAAGGGTAAGTTGCATTAACTATGATATGAATAAAAATAACTAACATAAATAAATTAACTAACTAAATAAAGGTACCTATATGGTCACGTCTTTGACGGACGTATTTAGAGAGAAACAATTGTTATAAATATAGGTTAGTTAACTGATAAACTTATAGTTAAGTAATAAAATAAAGAAATTATTAGTGTTAAGTGTTAGCTCTTGATTTAAACACCTAAACATTTTAGAAAGAATCATGGCAAACACATCTTAATGTCTTATTTTTTTAATCAAAGTAGCAGTAGTAGTCTTTTGTAGAAGTAGTAGTTTTTTTTGTGGACATTTTTACAAATTATCATCTAGCCCCAAACTAAGCATAGCTTGTACTATGGGAACTAGATGACTGGTAGAATATATACTTGCGTTTTTTAGTAAATACATATCTATAACACAATATAACACCCAGGCAGAAAACAAACATGTTCATCACACAAATGTTAGTTCTCATTCGGAAACGAACCCACAACTTACAGCACACAAGGCAGAGCTACTACTAACAGAGTTGTAAGACCAGTTAAGATATTATTTACTAATTAATAGTTTAATTATGTGACTTTTAACTTTCACGACCGATGTGGCGCAGCGGGCGAATGGCCGCCTGCGACGCAGGAGGTTGCGGGTTCGATTCCCGCCATGGGATAAATGTTTGTACGATTTGCAAATATTTATTCCGGGCGTTCTGGGTATTTTAAAAAAATATCTGTGTATGTAATGTATTGTATTAAGTATAATATCAGTCATCTAGTACCATAATACAAGTTCTGCTTAGGTTGGGGCTAGATGATGCTGTGTGGATTGTCCAGCATAACTTTCTTTTTTTGCTTTAAGGTTCCAATCAGCATCGACATTATATAAGCCAAATAAAACCAAACTCCTAATCGACCACGATGGAGGAGCTGATGATGCAACGGCAATTTTCATGTCTCTTCTCTATGAAAAGTACTTCAATGGGTAAGTTTGATAGATATACTTATGCATACGCCTATATACTTACGCCCATACTTGTAAACGTTATTTTAAAAGTCATGTATCTTTTTGTCATCCATACCAATTATAAGAATATCTGTCCTGACTGACTGACTGATATTTAGACGATGCATAGCCTAAACAAATAATATTTTAAACATATTTTATGTTTTGACAGATTTGTTTGTAGGTAAGAATAGAGTAAATAACTCGCGTGACATTTTATCTGTCAATCCCATAAACATTTTCTGGTTTTGTACGTCTTTGAAAGAAAAGTTATTTAAGTAGCCAGAAAAAAGAACGTGATATTAAATAACCCGCTTGCCCCGATATGTTTTACACCTACAAATCACGTGACCCGTTTGCATAAATAAATAAATAAATAAATAAATAAATAAATAATATTAATAATGACAATTACAATGCTTGGTATCTTCGTAGCATCCACAATTCATTGCGGAAGATTCGTTTCCTGTCATCTTTGGCAGCAATATAGTTTTTTTATTAATATAATATTATTTTACGTTCTAGTATGTAATTTTGGTGGTTAAGTTCTTAGCATACCTACTTTAGTTAAGTTTAACCAAAATTACTTAAGTTCGTAGCATAAGTGCAAGTATTTAAAATAAAAGTGTATTATGTGGCATTCTGATGTTAACAAAAACTTTCCAATTTATCATCAAAACCAACGATAGCCGATTTTACTTTTTTAACTCATTCAGCTTACATAAAACTATTTATTTTTATCCACTTGACATTGGCATTGGTTGTTAAATGACGGACAGTTGCTATAAAGAAGAAATAAAAACAAACTAAAGAGAGAGAGATGATAAGTGCTACTTAGTAACCATACACAGTGTAATGTCAGTAAAATACGTTTACACCACAAATGTAGGTAAACTTATTTGTGCTCAGCCTTCAAAACTATTCAAGCGTGTTAATTTACTAAAACTATACCTAACGCGGTTTTTTTAACTTGCTGGCGGAAGACATATTTAAATAATAATAAATAATGTTATTGTTCTAGCTAGATATTATATCTTTCAGCCCTGAAGTGGTAGCCTTGACTATTACACATGGAAACGTGAATGAAAGCCAGGCGTATGTCAATACTCAGAGGATATTGGACAAGGCTAATAGGCGTGATGTAAGTTACAGATGAATCTAAGGTCATGGGATTGAATCTGGTTGTGCATTAATGGATTTTTCTCGCCCTTAAGCGGTAAAGGAAAACATCATGAAAAAACATGGGCTTGCAATTTGTCACGTATGCAATACCAACTACCGCAAAATGTGGATGCATATCATAATATTTACACGTACTTCTGACTACTCCCTTAAGACATATAATGGGAGATTTATGGGGATATATACCGCAAATGGGCGTTTTCTGTTTTCTAGTCGGCCCTATTTACAGGTCACAGGTCATGGTCAAAAAATGATTTACTTTACAGTTTAAGAGCACGTGTATAATATTGCGCACTTATGGATTGTACAGGGTGGTACAGGGTACATGTCTAGGTATTCTAAAGATAAATAATAGAGCATAAACTAAGCCTTCTTGAAGTAAAACTTCTTTACGTACGCTTGACTTGGGAATTAAGCTGGTGAATGCGTGCCGAGAGCGTTACGAAAAGTGTGATCGGGCGAGGTGAACGAAAGTTGAGAGGGAGATATAAGTTAGTGAAGATAGAAAGATTACGTTTTTTTATTTACTTCAGTCGTGTGGTCTAAAGCATGCTCGTTTTTTTTTAATAACATGTCGGTGTATTAAGTAATAAGTTTATTAAATTATAATTACTAGTAAGAAATCTGAGGGAGTATCAGCCGTGACTAAAACAAGTTGCAAGGTTTTTTAATTTATTTTATTTATAGGTAAAAATCTACAGAGGTGCTACTCGTGCCTTAGTGATTCCATTTCCATCTGATTTCTACTTTGGGATGGACGGGCTTGGTGACAACGAGCCTGTGGAGTTCCAGAGCATCAGAGCCCAGAACGAACATGCAGCATTCGCTCTCATTGAACTCTCTAAGGCGTACAAAGGTACACGAGTATTCTTCTATATTACAATTAATAGACTTCAAATATAAAATATAAGAAAATTCTCAAATCAGTTATTAATAAAAAAAATTAATAATTGATCTATCTATACCAATTATAATAACCTTTTCCTGACTGACTGATTAACTGGCATATTGCCAATGCACAGCCTAAACCACTGGTGGTATAGACTTGAAATTTTGCTACACTACATGAATGCTACACTATATAGACTAACTCACACTATAAAGATCACATTATAAAGATTTTTTTTCCAGATAATCTGGTTATAATGGCAATCGGTCCTTTGACAAACATCGCACTAGCGGTAAGAATTGATCCTGGTTTTATTGGAAGACTCAAACATCTTTACGTTGGGGCTGGAAATATCTACGGTAAGTGTTTGTAAGCTGTAGTGGTCCCGGCCCCCGGCTAAGATTAAAATCCTTCCATTATCTCCCATGGATATCGTAATAGGCGACTAAGAGTAACGCACCAGGCAATGGGTACCCTTGGATGGTGACCTTAGGATAGACGGTATTTCCTGAGTACTATACACCGATAGTGCCACCAATTCGCCTGCAAAGCGTGTTTACGGTAAACCACCTTATCATGACAGAGGTCTATGTCTAGCAGTGGGCTTATTTAGGCTGACGAAGTGACGTGAATTGTTTGTAACAATATTTTAGATTGCGTACGAGTACCTACTATGGACGAAAAATTTGTTTTTTTAAATACTTTTTGCTGAAAACAGAATAAGATGCAAATTGACTGCGCCATCGTTATGCTAATCATGCGTCCATCAACCTGAGGCATACAAATGTTAAGCTGTGTCATGTGCCTGCATTTTTACCAACAGCCACCCTTCCACCCTTCAAAACAAACAGCAACGCTACTTAAAGGTAGAAGTAAGCTCGGTAATACTATTTCTCTGGACATGTCTTTCATGTCAGGTACTACTATTCGTTCTGCATCTTTTTTTGTTTTTTTTTTTAAGTACAAACAAAGAGAATTTATTCTCAATCACTTCTTTGGAATAAAAAATGTCTCACCCTTCAAACAAATAGCATTTCTAGGTTTCTAAAGACCCAAATACTTACTTACTATTGAATTATGCTGGGTGAAAATTCTTTGGGATAAAAAGTTCTAATTATATTCATTCAGTAACAGATTATTGTTCAATGGATGTGAGACAAGTTTTGAAAGCAATATTTTCACAAAGTTTCAGAACCAGACTCGTACTTTGCTCAGCCTGAATTCAACGCAGCCATGGACGTGGAGGCTTACCACATTGTAGTAGACGACACTACCAGCGGCCAAGTGACTGTTGTACCCTTCTCGGAGATCATTAAAACATTGAATATAAGCAATGTAAGTTTCTCTAGAATTTTTTAAGTTTTTCTAATAATAGAAAAACTTAAAAATAAGCCTTATAGTGGGCCTTAGTATACGTTTAATATCCTGCACAAGAAAAAGTTGCTATTTCCTTTACGCTAAACATGTTCATCTTGGTAAGCGTGATTAACTAAATTAAATTAAATCAGATTGTCGTGCAAGTGCGCCTTAGTAGGTATATAAGAATAAAAATGACTTTTAACTTTACTAATTACTTTTAAGTATCTCATTTTTACTAAGTAATTTACTTATTTAACTACTCTACCAGTAACTAGCTCAGTGCATCCGCGTTGCAATCCAGCGTGGCAATGCAGTCAGTGTCTTAAAATAAAAAAACTTTATAAGTATTTTTCCTTAACAGGAATGGCGTAAAGATGTTCTAGGTGCAATACCCACGGAGATAATGAAAGCTCAGAACAGCTACGAACGGTTATCCTTCCCGGCAAGTGAAACCTGGACACTGCTAGATCCTGCCGTAGCTGCTATAGTCCTGGACGACAATGTTGTAGAGGAGTACAAGTATTCTAATAACAGTATCATTTTATGTGGTAAGTGTAAAGATTCTGGTGATAGAATTGAAAAACTAGATAATTCTCTTAGACATAGAAAGAAAAAAAGCATCACAACTTTAATTCCTAGGTACGGTAGATATCCCTACAAAAAATCTTTTAGCACAATCTTTTGTGCTAAAAGATTTTTTTTAATATCCTCGAAAAATCACGAGTGATACTTCGAGGAGATTAAAAGCGGTCAAGATGCATACTTGTCTCTTGGATATAGACAGGCATGTATTTGCTACAAAAATAGACACACATATACAAAGCAGATTAAAAGTGGAAGCAAACTAAAAGAAAAACTAAGCATTATGTATACTACAGTGGCAAAAGGGTCTCAACTCAGTCTATGCCTCAGCATTAAAGATAGTGCTTTTCATAGAATAAGGAACGTCCATATTCTTTGGTGCTTTTAAAATATTATTGTTGCTGTCACTTTCATATCAATAAAAAGAGATAGTGCTATCTTTTTCTTCAAAACCAATGACAGCCGACTTTACTTTTTTTACCGACTCGACTTGACTAAGAAGTATTTTATTCAACCCACTTGACATTGACAAAATTGTCCGCAAGACGGACACATGCCACAAAAAAAAAAGATTCAACTGTCATGTTAGATATAGTAGTCAATTTGATTATGGTTCTTTGGTCAAACAAAAATACTGATAACATGGCGGTACTGAAATAATTTATAAAATTTATTTCAGGTGACAAGCGGGGGATTAACACAAATGATTTCGAATCCACGGAACCGAATGTAAGATTGGTATACGCTGCGAAAAAGGATTACTATAAAAAACTATTAATGGATATATTCTCAGCGGAACTAAGATAACACATAAATAGTCTTCACACGCGACATTAGTCTTCACAGAAACTGCATTTGTTTTGGTGTTTTTTTTTAAACAATTAAAATTGTTAAGCTTATTTAATTGACTTTATTATTGGTTTTATATGTTATATGTATTTAAAATGTTCATCATCGTGATCATTTTCCTGCCTTTATCCCACTTCATGTGGGATCACAACAGGTCTTTACTCTCCACTTTTCTCTATCATCCGTCATCTCTGTATTCACTCCTTTCTTAACCATATCATCTTTCACACACTCCCTCCATCTTTTCTTTGGCCTACCTCTTATTCTTATATCCATCAACGTTCATATCTAACACTCTCTCTTCTCTCAAAATTTTTCATGTACCTACGGTAAAAAAAGGCACTGCCGTGCCTCCAGATAACTCTGTTTTTAACAGTACGGTTGGGAACCCTACTTATAACAGGTTTATTTTTAATAAGTTTTATAATAATAATAATTATGCTTATCATCCCAGATCCCAGAAAAAATCTTTACGATCATATAAAAAGAGGTTGAGAGCGGGTTGCCTTGTCTTATTCCTCTTTTTTCTTCCTGTTTTACGAACCATACAACTAGTTAGTAAGTAAATAATCATTTACTATTGACACATAGAATGTATCAATAGTAAATCATTATTTAATATGTATTCATAACTGATAGTAAGGTAAACAGATGTTTGTAAACAAAGAACTGATAATACGTCACAGCCATACATAGGTACTCTGTTCTAGTTTTAAGATGCCTCGTTTGCATCAATCAACTTCTTTACTACAGCACAATCATTGCAATCATTTCTAAGTAGTTTTGTAGAAATTTATTATAAAGTAATGCAATGAATAATTAGGTCAATAGTCATGCAAAATATGGATACTAACAAATGTATCTGTACATACCTCTGACCCCCTTAGACACCCTTGAAAAATATTTAGTAGGTAGGTACTTGGTACTAAAAGATCTGATGGGATATCTACTTGCTTAGGGATTAAGGTCGTGATGCTTTGTTTTATTTATAACTAGCGGTCCGTCCCGGCTTCGCACGGCTTTTAGTAAGGATCCCTATTTTTTTTTTAAATGTAATATAGTCTATGTCACCCGGGGATAGTGTAGCTTCCCAACGGTGAAAGAATTATTCAAATCGGTCCAGTAGTTTCGGAGCCTATTCAATACAAACAAACAAAGTTTTCCTCTTTATAATATTAGTATAGTATGATTAATTTATGTAAAGAGTCCCGTGGGGTTCGGGCAAAGAATAAGACTCCTCCATCCACCTCTCGTGAATGTTGTAAGAGGGACTAATGACTAAGGGAACATATTACTATATAAATAACCCATTTTGTAATTAAATTATGAAGGCTTGCATATAAGGGAATGCAGAGCATTCCCGCGTGATCCGCGTCCGAAGCCACGAATCACCCGTTCTAGAGTGTGGTTCCAATTCGCATATTCTTCGCGTCTTCGCGGCTTCGCGTCGCGTTTAAGTCTCGTTCCCCAAAAGAACTACCGGTTTTTTTCCCGCGACAAAGAACACGCAGGCCGCTATACAACTAAACTGTGAAAAAACATAACTACCTACGTGCGCAAAAGACGGCGAATGGGGAATCGAAGATGTTCTTGCCGTGTATCGCGCGGTGATTCATGACGTGACTCGCGCTGCAAATCGCGCGGGAATATGGAAAGGCCATGAGTTAGATAACGTTCGTAGTATGCTCGTAATTATCCAAGTGTTTGTATGGCAACTGCATACGACACAATGCGTTTCCGCAGTGATTGATGTACGTACATATTCTTTGTGCTTACACAAATTTATGACGATGGTATCTGTTACGTATGGAATTCCAACAAATACGGGTTTGTGCAAAATACCATACTTGGACGTACCTCTGCCTACCTCCATTTGACATCCTTAAAGAATCTTGAGTCGGTACTACTTGGTTTTTAGGTGACGTAGGCTTGTAGAAATAGGTACGGTGGTAGTAGGTACTTCCTCGGAAGAGCCCTTTCACAAAGAGCTCTTATAAGTGAATTTTTTTAAAGTACCTACTTAACTGTATTTTTAGAATACACAATGTATCAATGTATTTACCTATTTATTCTATGGATGACAAAAGTATCAAAAAACCAAAATATTTTTCTATTCAATAACAAAGACATTTTTACCCGTCGTCTCATCGATCTTTTGCAAAATATATGCTACCTACTCATAATGTATAGGTAGGTAGGTATAATTTATTTCTACCCAGCTCCCCACTCTCCCCTACCCATATTTGGCTGACTCACTTCAGTTTTGTTGTTAGAAGTGAATGACCGTACCGTCGGTTCTTATAAAACAGTTTAGATTTTTATATTGATCCTTATACTGTCAGTTCTAAAGTATAAATTTGTTTGGTAAACGTTGCAGAAGTGTCATTTTGAAACAATCGCGGTAAATGGCAGACAGGTAGCTATTATTTGTATATTTGGTATCTAATATTATAACCCGGTTACTAATAAGCTCGTAACCTTAAAATTTTGATCTAATTTTGAACTTCCTGTAAATATAAAAGACAAAACACAGTGTAGGTACTGAACTATTTATCGTTGTTTTAGGGTTTATCTTTGTTTTTCCTGACTCAGTGAGTCAGTACATTTTAATCTTAAATCAGTCAGTTCGACCACAGACGATATTATATCTAATGTCACAGACATATGTCACAGACATTAGATATAATATCGTCTGTTTTTTTTTTTTTTTTTTTTTTTTTTTTTTTTTTCGAACGGACTAAAATGCTGGTATAATCGCCTAGCGATTTCCGACAGCGTTACCGGGCTACTGGCGAGCGCAGAAGGCGCTACGCCATTACAAAATTGGTTTTGTTGGCAACGAGCACAAGGGCACCACTTAGGTACGGACCTCGGCTTGGGCTGTTGCCGGAGAAGGGAGCTACGGAGAGACTCTTCGCCCTGAAGGGGCGTTAACGGGGAGACGTCTTCGACCCCGCCGCCGGGGTCGGTGTGATTGTGGAGTGTTTCCTGTGTCCGGACTCGATGAAGCGACCTCCGCCGCATTCGCGGCGGTGATCGTGTCATCTGGGTCACCTAAAACGTGTCTAGGTCTACGGAGGGTACGTTTAACGGGCGGATCTACTGGATAATCGGGTAGCGAGTTAATTAAGGGATTCGGATGGTGAGGAGCCGAATCATAAAACCGCCTGGAGGCGCGTTTCATGAATTCGGCTATAGATTCGAGTTCGAGATCTCGATGAAGATCGATATTACGCATGTACCACGGGGCACCCGTGATAGTGCGCAAAAAACGATTTTGAACGACTTGGAGGGGCTTTAAATTTTTCGAATGAGCGAACGCTACGGAGGCGTAAGTCATGATAGGTCGTATGCAAGTTTTGTAAAGCGTCAACTTATTTCTAAGAGACATTTTACTCTTCTTGCATACGAGTGGCTGAAGGCGCGAAAGAATAAATTTGGCGCGGTTACGTACTGTGCGTACGTGTTTGACAAAGGATAGACGACAATCAAGGGTCACGCCTAAGTATTTAGCTGACTTCACCCAGGGAATGGGTTCGCCAAACAGAGTGACAGATCTGGAAGGATTACGGTTACCCTTTGAAAAGTACACGGCGGCACTTTTCGTCGGGTTAACCTCTATCCGCCATTTTCGGAACCATGCACCTAGTGCATCGAGAGCCTTTTGCAGCCTTATACACACACGATCGGCGTTCCGATCGGATGTGTACAGGGCTGTGTCATCGGCGAACAGGGCTATTTCCACCTGATGGGTGCGAGGGACGTCGCTGGTGTACAGCGTATATAGGAGGGGAGAGAGAATGGATCCTTGAGGGACACCAGCTCTGATGGGTCTAGGGTCCGAAAGGGTACCCTCTACGCGATAGCGAAAGCTTCGATTGAGTAAAAAGTCTCGTAAGATTAGCACGAGCCTGTCTGGCACTCCGAATTTGGATAGCTTGTAAATCAAGCCATTGTGCCAGACCTTGTCAAAAGCTTTCGCCACATCGAGAAAGATTGCACCAGTATCTGCCGGCCAGGTATGGTGAAATCGAGAGAGCACGTGCTCCGTGATGCGGAGCACTTGTTGGGGACAAGAGTGTTTAGCCCTGAAGCCAAACTGCTCATCGGGTAGGATTTTGAGCTCGGTAACGTGGGACCAGAGACGATTCAGAAGGAGTCGCTCGTAGATTTTCCCCAGGGAACTGAGGAGACTGATGGGGCGGTAGCTAGAAGGCTCTGTAGCCTTTTTGCCTGGTTTGGGGATGCCAATAACGGTGGCTTCCTTCCAAGAGTCGGGGAAAGTGCAAGTTGCCATAGCCGCATTGAAGATGCTGACTAGGAGATAAATAAGGACGGTGGGGAAATTCTTAAGCACCCTGTTGCTGATGCCGTCAGCACCAGGGGCTTTTCTCGGATGGAGACCCTTGATAATCGTCTGTACCTCAGAGGCCCTAATCAGGGGAATATCGTCTGTGGTCGACTGGCTGACTGATATCAGCTGTTTGGTTGTTTACCTAGTACAAGTTTAGCTTAGTTAAAGCCAGATGGCGTTATTTAATAATAATAATAATGCTGGACAATCTACACAGTATCATCTAGCCCCAAGCTAAGCAGAACTTGTGTTATGGGATTAGATGATTGATATACATAATAAAATACATTACGTAAAAAGATATCTTTTGTTATACATAGAAAATACATAGAACACCCGGAATAAATATTTGCAGATCGTACAAATTTTTATCCCAAGGAATCGGACTCGCTTGTTGTTCTATAAGCAAATAGTATAAAAAAATAGGTAAAAGATTTTTGAATGCAATCATAAAAACAAACTGGTTTGAACTGCTCAGATGATGTAAACAAGTCAACTACCTACTTGAATCTTTGAGATACTCGCGATAATTTTAGTGTTACGCGTGAGATTAGTCCGCGTTGGTGCTTGTAAAGTGCAATTGATATGATGTTCGTGCGAGGTTTTATTGTGTTTGTGTGTGTTTTTTTGTGTTATTGTGATGGGTAATGAGTTTAAACAGTGATACAATAGAAGCCTCTCTCCTACTAATGTTTCCCCGCATAAAACAAACCCGTTTTTCTATTTTTTTTAATCCTTTCCATTCTTTCGATAAGGCGGGCAGCCTTATCGATAAAAGCAATCTCATCAGCTGTACCCAGTATTTATAGTTATCTCTATTGTGTTTTTACTTCTTTGTGTACAATAAAGAGTTAATCTATCTAGGTATCTATCCGATCGTAAAACGAAAAACAAAACTAGCCTTGTTCTCAAATTAATTCATCTATATTGATTATATTACACGGGTTTTTATCGCGTAACTAGTTTTCACTACGGTTTATTTCACCGTTTTAAAATATTGCTATGTCCCTATATTACATTCCCTTAACTGTAGGTGAAATTTAGAGAATACCAGCAACAGGAAAAAACAGCCATCAGCTTTTATAAGCGATTTATTTATCTTTGGCTTTGTATTTTCCGTTAAAGATATAAACTAAAAAGACATAAGGAATCACTTCATATTTATCAAAAGCCGTGTAATTGGCCATGAACTTCTGATTGTACTTACTAACTACTACATAAACTGTGACATAGTACTGCATCGTTTATTTACGGATTACATTTTTTATCTTTTTCTAATTGCAGCGGGAAAGGAAAGAGAGCGAAGATCGTAATTGACAATGATGCTGGTGGAGACGATGCAATTGCTATATTCCTGGCGTTGTTATACGAGAAACACTATGATGGGTTAGTGTTAGAGCAGGGCAACTAGTACTAGCTAAACCCTTTATACCTACTGTCGTTATGGGTTTTATTCCAGAGTTTTGTGTGAACAGGTGGAAATGAACCGATGTTTGTAATAAAATAAGTGTACATACAATAAATTTCATGAAAAGAAAATAAATAGCTTGGGATGGTAAATACCCCCCCCCCCCCCCACCCCTTAGGTTACTAGAGATTCTATGAGGATGTCTAATGGGGTTAGAGAGAGGTACGTCCAAATAGTATGCTCACATTTGATATTATTATGCTCACATTTAGTTGGTATTCTATACGTGACAAGTTAGAAGCTCATTGCCGCTGCTAGCATAATAACTGGTTTGCTCACGATGTTTTCCTTCACCGTTTCAGACCACTGGCATAGCGCACATAATTTTAAACGGAAAAATTCATTGGTGCACGACTGGATTTGAACCCACAACCTTCGGATAAGAAGGCGGGGCTACACTAGACCACCGATGCTCTCAGTCTAAATAAGTTTGTCATAGGCTTCCCCCATATAGAAAGAAAGAAAGAAAAAAAAGAAAGAAAGAAAAAGAGAAAGAAAGAAAGAGAGAGAGAGAGAAAGAAAGAAAATTCATTTATTTGGCCCTAAGACACAACTGCTGTTGGGCTTGTAATAGGTCTTTTTCAAGCCCAACAGCAGTTGTGTCTTCTGATTGCAGCTTTGCCCGCGTGGAAGTTTTTTCCCGTTTCCGTTATTTTTTCAGGATAAAAAGTAGCCTATATGTTAATCCAAGTTATAATCTATTTTTATTCCAAATTTCATCCAAATCGAATTGCTGGTTAGAGCGTGAAAGAGTAACAAACATCCATCCATCCATCCATACTTACAAACTTTTGCGCTTATAATATTGGTAGAATCACCTACTAAAGAATGTTTATCTGTTTTCAGGCCGGAGCTAATAGCATTAACAACGGGAAACGGGAACACAAATGAAGACAACGTTTGCGTGAACAATCAGAAAATTCTAAAGATAGCTGGCAGACAAGATGTTAGTATATTACCTATATAATAATAATAACAATGCTGAAAAATCCACACAGCATCATCTAGCCCCAAGCTAAGCAGAGCTTGTGTTATGGGTACTAGATGACTGGAGTGTGTTGGTTGTGTGGGTGCTAGATGCATAAATATTTTTTATTATACATAGAAAATACCCAGAACACCGTCGCAGGCGGACATTCTTTGACTTTGGTTCTAAAATCATAAGCCTGATATGTTCCAGGTGCCAATACACAGGGGATCCAAATCATCTTTAGTAACAACTCTGCCCGTTACTGACTACTTCGGTAAAGATGGACTTGGGGAAAGTGGCGATGTGTATACCGACTTGGTTCCTGCTAAGGAGGAAAATGCTGTGCTTACGCTGATTGAACTATCGAAGACTCATCAGGGTATAAACAACTTACATAAATGAACAATATGTATTATACCGTTGTGGTAAAACTAGCAGATATCCGGTCCGATGTTATGTAGTTACATTCTTTGATAGATTTTAATATAAAAACCTTATGTTTTTAATAATCGTGAGGTACTTTAGATTTCTTACTCACTGCCACACCCCCTAAATTGGAAGATAAAAACGCTGCAAAAATAGGCATGGTTATAGTACTTCCCTGGATCTTTTTCTGGAGTTCATCACTTAGAGCTCTATTGCCTCTTTATAATTATGTCCTACGGTCATCTGCACCTGTTTATGCAAGTATTTTTACTTTGGTTGTATGAATTTCAACGCATGAATTTAGTTATCATCAGTCAAGGTTCACTTATTCCTTAAGTCACTGCTCTTACTCAGGTGATTCACTAACAAACAACATAGCTAAATAATATTTTTGCAATTTCAGCAGATCTTACTGTTATCACGATTGGTGCGCTAACAAACGTGGCACTGGCGATCAAAATGGATCCTGAGTTTTTGAGCAAAATCAACCACCTTTATATCGGTGCAGGACATGTTCACAGTAAGTTTTATTGAGATAAATCTAAATATATATAACTCATAAGGTGACTGACTGACATAGTGATCTATCAACGCACAGCCCAAACCACTGGACGGATCGGGCTGAAATTTGGGTGGATGTTATGACGTAGGCATCCGCTAAGAAAGGATTTTGATTAATTCTACCCCCAAAGGGATAAAATAGGGGATGAAAGTTTAACGGGAACGGGAAAAAACTGCCACGCAGGCGAAGCTGCGAGCGGCTGCTAGTTTTTTTATAAATGGGTGGTTTAATTATTGTTTTGCGGATGTTTAGACTATATTTATCATTGTCACTTGCATATCTATAGATAGATATAGATGATAGAGGCAAATGGAAAGAAAAAACCTGTTGTGCCGACCCTACTTGCATATGCAAGATATATATAGATATTTGTAAAAACCCTGTAAAAAATGTAAGAAAATGTATTTTGTAATGAGTGGCAGAATTAATTGTTATGTCCTGGGAGCTAAGTAGTAGCCCAAACACAAGTCTAACAACATAGTGTAGTTGTTGCAACCCTAAATTTACTCAAGCCATTTCTTTGGTCTAATAAGTACATTGTTTGTGCCTATATTGAATAAGAATGTGCTTAATTTGAAATAAAAACGAATTGAATTTAATAATAATAACAGTTATAATCAGTAATAATCAATTTATTGGTAAAGTGTAAGTTTACAGTAAAGTAAAGTAAAGTAATATCAAAAGTAAATTAGACGGTAGTAATGAGGAATTTTTTTTAATAGTAGTAGAGCTGTTAGTAAAGGGCTCGTCCGGGGAAGTACTACCACCATGCCTATTTCTGCCGCCAAGCAGCTTGGTGTGTTCCAGTTTGAAGGGTGTGGGTGCCGGTGTAATTACAAGCACACGAGGCTTAACGCCTGTATGCCTCAGGTTGATGGACGCAGAGTAGTGCATCGTAGGGCACGTTAACGAGCGTGACCTGCGAGGCAATGCTTTGTTATAGGTAATGGTAACCACTTAACATCAGGTGGGCCATCTGCTTGTTCCATCAGCGAAACAAATAAAAAAAAATTTAAGTACAAAAATGTGTATTGAAATTTCCAGATGCAGAAAACCCAGAACCTGAGTTCAACGCTCTGATGGATGTTGAAGCATACCACATAGTGGTGAAGCACGCTACACCGGATAAAGTGACTATGCTGCCTTTCTCACAGGCTAAGCAATACCTTGGATTTAGCAAAGTCAGTTTATAATTATCAAATTAGTAATAACCCGAAATCACTATACACTATTCATCTCATTCAATCTTGCTAGTGTATTGCAAAATACTTGCAATAATAAGCATGCTCATGCCAAATACGCTTATCTTAAGATTATATAATTACTAGCGAAACGCGCTCGACTTCGTCTGTGTAAAGCTATTTTCATACAAACTTTAACTCCCGGTGTACACGTTGAGAGGTTGAATTTCGGAAATTTCTTAGTACACCTTTACACATCAAGATGTAAATTTTCAACTCAGGTTGATGGATACAGAGCAGCGTTTTTAGCAAACGTGATCTACGAGGTAATGCTTTGCTATCGGTGATGGTAACCACTGAACATTAAGTGAGTTATCTGCTTGTTTTACCAATAAGTAAAAAATATTAAAATTTTGACAGGATTGGCGAGAAAATGTCTTAGGTGCAATACCAACAGACATTATCAGACACATTAACAAGTTTGAGAAGATTTCAATGACTAAAGAAAGTAACTGGAGTGCGCTAGATCCAGCCACTGTTGCCATGGTCTTGAAGCCTGATCTGGTGGAAGAGTACAAGTATTCAAAGAATGACATCATTGTATGTGGTAAGTTATATTTTAACATTTTTAGAAACACTGGCCTCCGCTTAAATCTAGTTCCATGCAAATTTCAACCTGTTGTAGTCTTTTAGGGGTTTAATTTCAATAAATTTTAGTACGCCTTTACACATCAAGAAAATCCTCTTCGTTTAGACTGTGCGTTATAATAGACATATAGATGTCTGTCAGGTATATAGTCAGGAAAAAGGTTCTCACGCCTGCTTGCACAACGATCACTTAATGTATTTAGCGAGCCCCTAAATGCATTAAGGCGGTGGTACTCGCCAACGACCTTGAGGAGTCTGTCCATACTGAGTTGCACTGCCGCCCGTCGCCCGCACAGGGACCCGCGCGCATTCCATTTCATATCGCATTCAAGAAATAATTATTTGTAGCCTAATGAATTATTAGTTCAAACTGCCAATTGTTCACTTTGTGATGAATACTTTGACGAATATTTGTGTGCAAAAAAAATACTAAAAATCAATACCGTTTAGAAGAAATAACCAAATTTAAAATAAAAATTGCTTCACTTTAGATATTTTTTTCATATAGTAATAATATAGTTAGAGTTATTTCAATTGTTCAAATTAAAATTTAGTCTTTAATAAGCAATATATATTTTTTTTGGACATTTATACTCACTCATCAAAGAGAAATAACACGGAGAAAACCTCTCGTTGGCGGATACCACCTCCTTAAGGACGTTAATTACGTTTAACATCTTGAACATAGAATTATTTTTACAGAACGTCTTGTAACCCTTTAGCATAGCTTGTATTATGGGAACCAGATGACTAAGAGAATACTTGTAAGCTTTTTTTAAAATAAATACTTACAGTACATTATTACACCTATACTAGGTACAGAACAAACATCAATATTCATTACACAAATGTTTGTTATCGGTAGAGATCGAACCCACTACTTACAGCGCAGAAGGCAAGGCTACTATGAACTGAGCTGTGACGGCTGTCAATTAAGTCGCTATTTACGCTAAACATGTCTATATTACTAAACGTAATAAGCTAAATAAAATTAAATCAGATTTTTATGCAAACGGACCCTATAACTGATATAAATATAACCCATACACATAAATAACGATATTTAGATTTAAATATTGCTCAAATGAGTCCACACTACCCAATAATAAGAATGCATAACTATAGTATAAGCATTGTTTATCTTGTCACATATTTTTATAAGGCCAGTAGATTAGATATTAAAGATTAGATAGTATAAAAATGATATATTCAAAATCAAGTAAGAACTACGCTGGGTACAATAGATGAAAGAATCTCAATGAATAAATCTGTCAATCCAAGTCACGAAATAATTTGAAGGAGTAAAGACAAGTTTATATAGCTCGTAGAACCGATAACCGCTGGAGAATAAAGGTTCTTTCAAACTACCTATTTAATTTTTAAGGTTCAAAGGTTCATAGGTTCAATATCCAAAGGGTAAACGGGATCCTATTACTAAGACTCTGCTGTCTGTCTTTCTGTCTGTCCGTCTGTCACCAAGCTGTACCTCATGAACCGTGATAGTTAAAGACTTGAACATTTTACAGATGATGTATTTCTGTTGCCGCTATAATAATAGATACTAATAAACAGAATAAAATAAATATTAATAAAGGGGGCTCTTATACAACAAACGTGATTTGACGGGTTTTTAATATAATTATATATAATGGTACGTAACCCTTCGTGCGCGAGTCCCACTCGCACTTGGCTGGTTTTATTTTAGTTTCCTTTCGTAGGGCACGTACGTTTTTGTTATAATGGTTACCACTTACCATCAGGTGTGTCATACGCTTGTGCTACAGGAGTAGCATAGAAAAAAAACAAAACTTATTTTGTAGCTTCTGACTACCTGCAATCGGAATTATATTATATACATACTTATTATTATTATTTTTTGTTTTCAGGAGAAAAAAGAGGAATCAATACAAATACTTTTGTTGAAAAGGAACTAGCAAATGTAAGAATCATCCATTCGGCCAAAACAAAGGAGTATCAACAATTTTTACTCGATATTTTCAATAAATAAATACTTAGCACAATGATACTTTTTCTTATACAGCTCCATCTACCGGTAGAAAGCCGAACTTAGTAGGACGTAGTTTAGTTAGAAAATAACCCAAATAACTTCCAAACAAATTTAGTAGATGACACTGTGTTGCTGAAATAAATGAACACGCAAACGAATTTAAAAGACTAGAGGCCCGGCTTCGCATGGATTTAAGTAAGGATCCCTCATTTTTTTGAAAATATAATATAATCTATGTCATCCGGGGATAATGTAGCTTCCCAACGGTGCAAGAATTTTTCAAATCGGTTTAAAGTTTCGGAGCCTATTGATGCAAACAAACAAAGTAGTTAAAAATACATGTACAAATCTCTTTAAATAACAGGACATACCTACCGTCCTGTTATTACTACTGAAAAGTTAATATTCTTTTACAAAAAAAAAATATCTTAGTAGGTACCTAACACAAGTGCTGATTTTTACAAGAAATTGTAACATCTTTACAATTTTTATTGAGTCCTAAACTATCAACACTACAATAAACCTTTTAACGTAAAAATAAAAATAAATAATGTCGCCTTGACACTATCAGTGGTCCACCGAAAATGTGTACTAAAATATTTTATGATCGTCATAAAAATTGCCTATTTCAGAAATTATTTTATGTTCCACAAATATTGCCATTTCTGGAATGTAATAAATATCTAGAACGTTCACATCTACTCATAAAGTTAAAAGTAGAAACGTAATATAATTTATGTAGTGATGCTTGTCAGATAAACTCTTACCTCATTGGCTAGTGTAAACTGAAACTTGCTTCAACCAATGAGATGAAGGCTTATCTGATACGCATCGAATACGCACTCGTAAGATAATGATTGAAAATATGCTTTAGAAAACAAACATAAAATTTTTTTCAAATACTCGCAGAGATAGCTATTATTATTGATATAGGTTTATTTTGGAATGAAGAGACGTACTTAGTAAGTTGTTCCTAAAGTTCCTAAAGTAAAGTGCTTGGGGTTACCAAGCAAAAAGCAAATTTAATTTTCAGCATTCTAAGTTAAATACCTACTGATTTTCATAAGAATTTGACTTCGACAATGTCAGACAGAAGAACATTAGGTACCCGAAGTTTGAAGAATTTGTTTCAACACGAATTCAGACTAAAATGTGCTCAATCAATTTGGCAATGTAACCGGACCCAGCTACATTCATCATGCGGCAAAAGTTTCTTTGGTATTTACATTACTTTACGTCTAATTTAGCGGACACACAGGCTTAGAGAATGTGATATTATTTTTATTTTATTTTTTCTAGCCTAATATTGACGACCGTTGTGGCGCGGCGGGCGAATGTCCGCCTGCGACGCAGGAGGTTGCGGGTTCGATTCCCGCCTTGGGATAAATGTATGTACGATCTGCAAATATTTATTCCGGGTGTTCTGGGTATTTTATATGCATATAATAAAAAATATGTATGTATGTAATGTATTGTATTAAGTATATCAGTTATCTAGTACCCATAACACTAGCTCTGCTTAGCTTGGGGCTAGATGATGCTGTGTGGATTGTCCAGCATTATTATTATTGTTATCTCGCCCCACTGCTGCTGGGCAGTGTAAATTATCTTAATAATACCCTTACTATCCAATACCAACTGACTACCAATTCTACTAATATTATAAACGCGAAAGTTTGATAAGTGTGGATGGATGGATTGTTACTCTTTCACGCTCTAACCAGTGAACCGATTTAAATGAAATTTAGATATATAGATTAAATATAGATTGTTACCTGGATTAACATATAGGTAACATTTTGTCTCGAAAAAATAACGGGATCGGGAAAAAACTGCCACGCGGACGAAGCTGCGAGCGGCCGCTAGTTGTCTATATATTGGTCCGTTTTTACACTATTACAACACTCTACTGGGTGTATTGTGTATTGACTCCAAAACCTATATCTAGTCCTAAAGCCTGAACACATTATATCTACATAATAAGGCAAAAAAACAACAAATCAAAAAACGCTTCCTTCAAAGACTTTCAGTTTTTTTTTTACTGTTGATAGGTTAACGTTTGACCGCAATCTCACCTGATGTTAAGATGTTGCAGTCGACGGTGTAGCACGTTTACCTAGAAGATACCTATTCACTCTCCTCTTGAAGACAGTCTCAGTTCTCCCTTTCCCGACCCTTTGACATTCGTAACGGTAACATATTGTACCTACTTACTCTCTGCAGTTGTGCTATCGATGACGCGCAAAGTAGGCCAAATGTCAACACTACGCTTACGCCATAAATGATAAATTTATTTTTGCGAGAGCCTCTGATTTTCTTCAGTTTGTAACTGAGTCTCGAAATTGAAACGGCGTGTAATTAACATAATCAACGCTAAAGCCTCGGTTTTCGACGGCGATTATTTGGCGAATGGTTCACGTCTTGCAGAGTCACTAAAATAATTACGCCCGAATATTCAAACGCCTGTTGCGTTACGTCATGTGAGACGCACCAAGCGTTTGAGTATTCCGGTGTTACCCTCAAATACTCAAACGCATCTCAGATTTAAGCTCGTCTCAAGCCGCGATTTTTACAGTTTGCAATGAAAATCTGTCAAAAATTCGTCACTTGAGACGTGCTTAGAGATGCGTTTGATTATTTGGGGGCAAGTCTTCTAACGCAGCGCTTTTTTGGTGCAATTTGCAGCTTTGCAATCAGTTATGCTTGCGTGGCTTTCCTAGATAAACAGTAACTTAAACATGTAAACAAGTCAATATTTGTTGAAATTTCATACAACACCATACACTACACTACAGCCCCATATAACCCCCAATCGAAGCTTGTGCAATGGGACCAGATAACTGGTATAATTAGACTAATGATAAGTGAAGAATGTTTTAGTTTACTTTATTTTTTCCAGCTTTGACACGTATAATAAGAAAAACAGAAGAATAACTTTGAATCGTCAAAACTAAGAGAAATAAAATCATTCTACGCAACCAGTACTCCAATATTCTCAGATTTAAAGTAACAAGATTTATTAACTGCAGGACTTAGGTGACGACCGTAATCTGGTGGCCCTTTTTCAACGGTTCCGTTCACTTTAAAAATCATAGCTTAAGTTGTTAATGGTGGCTAAATATCAAAGTTATATTGGCAGTATTAAGACTCGGTGATTATATAGACTACTCTCATCAGCATGAGTTTTTTCGTGTTAACTGGGCTATTTACGCTGGTGTTAGTTAATCGTTTTAAACCATAAACTGACCTACACAAGACACTTATTTTTTCTGCCTGAAAAAAAGCAATCTGTGCCGCGCCTCACTGTTTTTGTTTTAAATAATGTCCAGAAAACCAAGTGGCCAGTATCATTTTCACGTCAAAATATATGTGTTCTATGGCGAAGCAGTGACTATAATAACCATGTTTCATTTGGTTCCCACTCAATCAATGATACCCCTAGATATAGGTCCTAGATATAGGTCGGTGCAAAAATCCGTCTCAGTAAATAAGAGCTCACTTGAGAAGTGAGGTCTAATTTAGTTTTGGCAATTAGTGCCATTATTTACAAGGTGACATGGTTGTAATTAGGTTGAACTTAAAACTGTCTATCATTATTTCTCACTTCGTTAATAAACAAACGTAGCTGCAACTACGCTGTAAAAACTGTCATATAAATATAGTATAGATACTATATTTATATGACAGTTTAGCTATAAATTTGTATGTGACCCGCTATCTAGGGGTATCATTGATCGAAAGGTATCTAGATAAAAAAAAATGCTAGGTGATATAACTTAAGTAAGTACCCATTTAATACAGTCTTCATGAAAAATTTCAGTTATGGGCGAACCACTAGTCATTATTTATATGTTAAATCAAATTACCACCAAACATAGAGCTTACTTAGGTAATTAAATCCTTACCTACTATGATACTGGTACTGACATAACCCAACATCTCATCAAAAGGGCCAGGAGTATAATAACAAAGGCAAGAAAGGTATATTCCTCACGTCTCTGTAACACATTCAATAAATAATAATAATAATAAATATTTGTGGACATTTTAACACATCATCATCTAGCTCCAAACTAAGCATAGCTTGTAATGGGAACCAGATGACTGATAAAATACTTTATACTTTTTTTTTGTAAATACATTTAGAATACAATATAAAAACACACCCAGACACAGAACAAACATCTATATTCATCATACAAATGATTGTTTTCTGTGGGAATCGAACCCACCACCTACGACACAGAAAGCAGGGTTACTACGAATTGAGCTGTGACGGCTGTCATATAATATCATCAACTCTTATAGCAGATTCTAATCATACTTTTACCCATGGAAACTCAACTACTGAACGAACGTGGCGGTTCCAGTATAGAATAAGTAGAACCTCTTCTGGTGTCGTAAGAGGAGACTAAGAAAACAATGGCGTCTTCTAAGTACATAACACCAGCACCTTGGCTACCGATTCACCTGCCAAGCACTACAGAAATTAGGCCTAGTCAAAGAAAGGGAAAGTCCAAAGCTTCTTCGCCTGCGGATCTTCCCATGTATAATTCTCGTCTCAAATACTCTCCTCGTTTAAACGGCACTTATAAACTGAAATTATAATGGAAGCCTCTAGGAATACACCCTCCTAAGGGAACTACATGACCCAGCCGAACTAGTCTTGTTCTTATTGAATGCTTTGTAACCACTAAGTTAAAGCGACAGACATAAGCTTGGGACTGTTCAAGCAAATCTTCAGTTATTTGATGAAGATTGACTCTTGGTACTGAATTACAAAAGTAGACAAACAATTTCAGTTATTCAGCACCTCTATGGTTCACCTATTTAGCAATGAAATAGCAAGTTCGGTGAGAACTTTGAAGATCGGCTCAAGGAGGAATCTTCGAGATATAATTCTTCGAATAAAGTTTGAAACTTTGATCAAAGTAAGCTGGGGTTACTAAATATTTGAAGTTTATAAACCAGAAATGCCCATTTTGCTCGATGACAGTAATTACTAATTATAAGTTTAAAATTAAGATTCTTGTTAGATTCCTTCATTGTATTAAAACTGCGTATGAATTCATCATCATCAACAGCCTGCTGTCCACTGCTGGCCTATGTCCACTGCTGGACATAGGCTTCCCCCACACGTTTCCTGGAAGAACAATTCTGAGCTACAGATAAAGTTTTAAATAGTATTCATACAATAGGTTAGCCATTGTAAGGTCATCTACAATATAGGTCCTGTTACAGACGATTTTCCCAATGCATTATGTAAACCAAACTAATTTACAAAGGTCGTTCCTTAGGGATCGAAAACGGTTACAGTATTCGAATATTCTGTGGCTCACGTGTGCAAATGAACCGCTAACTAATCTTATTTAAAAAAAACGAGGGTTGCTTTTTAGTTAAAAATGCATAGCTTGTACCTAGGTACTTAGTTTATCAGCGTTTTACTGTAAAATATGAGTGTATTCGATATAACATTGACGTCATCAGTACCCAGTTTTAAAATTAGTTGAAACAAAGTAATTTTTGAAGTAAAACTTTTTTACGCAGGTTTGATTTAGGGAAGCTGGTGAATGCGTGACGAAAGCGTTACGTAATGTGTGATCGGGTGAGGCGAACGAAAGTTGAGAGGGAGATATAAATTAGTGAAGATAGAAAGAGAGAGAGCTACGTTTTGTATAATTATTACTCTACGGGCAAGAGAGAGAGGTGCGGGCACACATTTTCTATCTTTCTTTCTCTCGTAGCGTGGTCTAAGGCACACTCGTTTTTTACAGTCTTCTATCGACGATCTTTATAATGCATTTTAAACAAAAGCCCATATCCTGAGGGCCTGGTTAGTGACGTAGGTACCTACATAAGCACACGATAAATTCTTTACACGACCAACGCACTTAGCCGCTCGCTCTTATAAATTTGATTAAAGATTCAGTATTTATTTTAGTCATTTCTATTGATAATCTAAGTAATATTGCTTATAGCTCTTCTACTCTTAGTACTTTTAAGTAATTTTAAATTTATATATGAAGTGTTTTGGTGCAAACTGTAAGCTTTCTATCTATGTCTGTATAAGTAAGTGAATTATGGAACAACACAGCAACGAACGTAAAAATCACTACAACCCCTGCGGGAAGAGTAAAAGAACAAGTTCACCTTGTACCAGAATGCCATCATAGATATTAAGGTCTATAAAGACACCGACAAGACAATAACAATTTATATCAAGGAATTATGTTGTCTTCTTCGTAAAATACCTAAATTTGCGGTAGCAAAGAACCTTGTGGTCTACAGTTTTTAAGTATACTCATAAATATAGAGAAAAGCCAATGACGCTTTTGAGTTCAACTTTTCTGAAAATGAGCAGACCTCAAGTAATGAAGGTCTGAAGGAAGTAACTTTAATTTTAAATTAAAAAAAATACCATCACGAATTTAATCTCCAATCCAGTCTTTTAGTACCAAGTAGGTACCTACTCGAGATTCTTCGAGGATGTCTAAAGGGGTAGTCAGAGGTACGTCCAAATAATACATTTGGTACATACTTGAATTTTATTTACGGTAAAATAGAAATGGTCACAACCGTTCTTTCCGGAAACGTTGAAAAAGGAATCATGTGACAGATCAGCTTACCAATTGAGCTGAGCTGTCAATAATGATGATGATTTGTATTGTAGCTTGTTGCTAAATGATGATTACCTCGTAGCCCGAAGAATATCCCAGGAAAGTAGGCGCTGATTGCGAGACGTGTCGTCAGCATTTTAGCAAATAGCTCTTTATGTGAAACGTCTACATTTTCCCCATCTCATACTTTTTCTAAACGAAAAGTACAACAATTCTTTCTCTAAGTTTGTAGCGTATGGGCTACGGCAAACTACCGAGCCTACGTGCTATGTCGTAGGCATATTTTATATTTTTAATATCAGTTTATGTTGTTTTATAAATCGACTAGGGAAACACTTGTAACTTTGTCCGAGTGAAGCTATTTTCATACTAAATTCAAACCCTGTACTACACTAAAAAAAGGGATTTCTAGTCTAAGGTTTAAAAAGTCTTACACCCTTGAATTGTAATTACGCTGGGCGAGTTTGTAACGCTTACAATTTTTACCTTTCAAAGTAAATACGTCAAAACGATACCGTCTATTACACCTACACAGAACGACCGGAACAACTTTAAGTTAATGTTTTTGTTTTTTTATAGATAGACTAGAGAAACACTTGTAACCTTGTCTGAGTGAAACTATTTTCATACTAAATTCAAACCCTGTACTAAAGATACTAAAGATGTTTTTATTACGGTAGTCCCGTGCAGCTTCGTCTACGGTTTTATCAATATACTATTTGCAAAGCATATATTGATTGCTTATTAGTTTTTCTGACAAGATCATGGTTCTACTTACTCGTTTATTTAAATTTAATTGCTTTTGATTGTTTTGTTTATCTATTCAGGCACATTGTAAAATAATTAGTGTAAATAGATTAACCCATGCTAATTATTAAATACAATAAATAATAAATATTACACATATTCTAGTGCAACTGACTAAAACATCATTTTTTAGAGTTCCGTACCCAAAAGGTAGAACAGGATCCTATAACTAAGACGGCGCTGTCTGTCTGTCTGTCCGTCTGCCACCAGGCTGTATCTAATAAACCGTGATAGTTAGAGAGTTGAAATTTTCATAGATGATGTATTTCTGTTGCCGCTATAACAATATTACCTACTATGTTTTATTATTGTTCCACAAAACTTCTGATGCTGACTGTACCATCTCATTTTACTTTTCGCACTTTTACTTTATGTACTTTGGATAAGATTCAAGCCTCTTGAATGAAACGTAAGAGCGGAAATGAAAAAATGTGTAGTGTGTGAAAGTTCACCTTTTGTGCTGCTGAAAGAGGCAAAAAAACAAAAGGTAGCTAGGTCATGCCTGTGATTAAAATAGAATGAAAAACTGAAGTATGCTTGAAACTGAAAAATTGAAGCAGGTAATACAATAAAGTACTCATATTTAAGGAGTAGCCATACAAAAAAGGCCGTGTTCATACTGGGTGTAATACGACCAATTCTTAAATCTCCAGGGGGTTGAAGTGCCCATCTACCTTTTATTAATTAATCAATTTTGTAAGCGCGAGAAAAAAATATTCAATTTTGTTTGATCAATTTCATCAAAATTGTTCTACACGTTATGTCCCGGTAGGCATTGAGTTAGCGTTACTCATTACCCACCAGGTAACCAAGCTGAAGTCTTATGAAAAAAGTGACTTGATACAGGTACAGTGTCAACTGACAAAATGTGGCCAGCGAGATAAACCATTGTTAGAAAATTTGAATAAAACTTTATGAGCCTGAGTTTCATTCACAAAATGAAGGTTTTGTTACATTATAGGAACTGTTACACTGTCTGTGGTGGTATATTGTCTTCGTGTCTTTGGGGATGAAAATAAAAATTATCAAGATTATTCTGTAAGAGTTTTTTCATCATTTTCATCCGGAAATGGGTCTCTTCTTCCAAGAATAAGACTTTTAATGTTTTAGTATATGTTTTTTAATATGACATGAAATTTATTTTGACATCAGAATAATATTTGTGGAAATTTTTACACAGCATCATCAAGCCCCAAACTAAGCCTGGCTCGTACTATGGGAACCAGATGACTGACAGAATACTTATATATATTTTTTTTTGTATACTTAGGCTACAGTGATGTTGTGTCAAAATGTTCAAAAATATAAAAAAAATATATTATATATTGTATATACACCCAGACACAAAACAAACATCTACATTAATGTTCATCACACAAATGTTTATTCGCGGTGGAGATCGAACCCACCACCTACAGCAGAAAGCAGGGCTACTACAAGCTAAGCTACGACGGCTGTCTTAAAAATCATAAACCTTGGTTCATGCTCCCAGTATTGAGTTCCTGGTTCTGTTATGTAGTGGAACTCCTATTAGACTGCATTCCATAACCGGTTGGTAGACCTTAAGCTTGGAACTGTGCTCGGACTCGCACACGAAGGGTTCCGTACCATTATCTATACTAAAAACGGCAAAAAATCACATTTGGTGTAGACTGACAGACAGCGGAGTCTTAGTAATAGGGTCCTGTTTTACCCTTTGGGTATGGAACCCAAAAAAAAGAAGAGAGATTTCTTATTGTATACTTTTTATTATGTTTATTCTATTTAAATTTCTTTTATCGAATTTAAAACACCAATTTTAGACCAAAACCGTTTTATTTACGTCAATGCTAAAAGCGATTTTGTTTAAACCTTTACGTGCAAGCATTTAAAAGATAAGACGCTACAAGGTGGCCCAAATGTACTAAATCCGCTTAGAAAGAAAGAAAGAAAAGCTTTTTATTGACCCAAACAGACATATTAATAATTATGATCGTTTACCTACCTACCTACTTACATTCGTATGCCGAAAACTACGTTATATAAAGTAAGTACCTACCTACCTACCCACTTGCGTACCTTGCTACAAAGAAAAATGAATAAAATTTTATGCGTGTAATGTTACTTTGACTATCTCCACATAAACACAACAAAGATTTATAACGGTTTGTAGTAACTATATGCTGCCATAGTTGACCGAAGTTCTGGATATTACTGAAATGTGACTTTGACTATTGCGGTGATGATTATATGTTAAGTTCTTTTTTGACATCTTGTACCAGCAAAATTATCAGAATGAAAGAAATAAATTGCGAGCGACTGGCGTCTGGCACCTAATCTCATCGAGAATGTTCCGTAAAGACGTGCTTATGCTTTGATCGGCTAACGTAGGTAATTTTTATTTAAAATCTTATTATTTTGCAACAAATTTGTATTAAAACCTTAAAGTTTGACGTAGAACCGACAATCGTTGGAGCAAACAAATACTTATGTAGAGACCACGTTTAGGTAAGCGTAGTGTAGGACGCCCTCCGGCAAGGATGGAAGATGCGAAATATAGCGGGCAAACAATGGATGGGAAGAGCCGAAAACCGGGCTCAGTGGCGCGTCTTGGGAGAGGCCTACGTCCAGCAGTGGACTAATATAGGCTGATGATGATGATGATGATGATGATGAAGGTTATGTATAATAATAATAATTTTTAAATTAGATTTAACTTTTTTTTAATATATTTATAATAATAATAATGCTGGACAATCCACACAGCATCATCTAGCCTCAAGCCAAACACAGCTTGTGTTATGGATACTAGGTGACTGATATACTTAATACAATACATTACGTACATAGATATTTTTATTATGCATAGAAAATACCCAGAACACCCGCAATAAATATTTGCAGATCGTACAAACATTTATCCTAAGGCGGCAATCGAACCCGCAACCTCCTGCGTCCCAGCGGACATTCACCCGCCGCGTCACATCGGTCGTCAAAATGCATGTCAGTATCTATTATTATTTTATCTAAGTTTAGGTTTTGGAGTATTTTTGTTTGGTTTGAACATAGACATTAATATATCTACAGTTCAACCCATTCTAAGCCACGGCGGGTCAAATAAACACACTACTCCTAAATAAACATGAATGTTTTCACTTGTGCTTATCAAAACACGCACTTTTGACACATGTGTATAAAGGCTTTATTGCCCAAAATTGTACAAACGTCTCACTCTGTGACGTGTGACATTGATAAATTCACACAAGGCGTAAAAAACCTCTTGTAATAACGACCACTGCTGTTATGGATTCGTTTTTTGTCATCTTTGGAAGTAGCACAGTGTTTTAATTGTTTTTATATTGTTATTTAAGGTTCTGATGTGTGATTTGGTATTTTAACTTGCATTACTTGAGGTCTTAGTAAAAGTATGAGCAATTGCAATGAAAGTATAAATAATTATAATAATAATAATGCTGGACAATCCACACAGCATCATCTAGCCCCGAGCTAAGCAGAGCTAGTGTTATAGGTACTAGATGACTGATATACTTAATACAATACATACCTTACATACATATTTTTATTATAAAGAGAAAATACCCAGAACACCCGGAATAAATATTTGCAGATCGTACTTACATATAACCCAAGGCGGGAAACGAACCTGCAACCTCCTGCGTCGCAGGCGGACATTTGCCCGCCGCACCACGGTAGGTACGCCTGAATATTACATTTGGTACAACCACATTTTGCAGTAGTTGGTATTCCATATGTGACAGGTTGCAAGCCTATCGCCGCTGCTAGAAAACTAACTGGTGGTTGTTTTCCTTCACCATTTGAGAGCACTGCAATGGCATTGCGCACATAAATGTTTCGATAGAAAAATCCTTTTATGCACTACCGGATTCAAACCCACGACCTGAGGTTTAGAAGACACGGTCACTTCCACTAGACCACCGGTGTTTTGTTTTATTTTATGTTTTGCTTAAATTAATTATAGTAGAATACAAAAATTTTGCTTGACACAACTGCTTCTGAATGTGCGTAGACTAAGAAAAGTAAGTATTTCACTACTTTTACACCTTGTATTATATATTGTTCAAGTCAAACATTTGAAACCAAATCATCATTAATTGTTGTAATTCCTTTCGATGTACGGTTTACTAAATCTTATTACAACTTACCAAACTAATTATAATTTTATTATATCCAGTGATTTCAGATGGTGGAGGAAAACATCGTGAGAAAGCTTTTGATTTTTTAGTTCTATGTAGGGTGCAAAAGTGGTGCTGGGACTGAGTAAACCCATTCTGCTTCATTATGTTTTATGCCTCTTTAACGAATACGGTTCCAGCAAATAGGGGCAAGTGTACATTGGTGACCCTGAAACTTCATTATGTCACGTACAATAGATTTATGCCTATTTCTGCCGCTGAAAAAAAGACTATAACACATCCCTCCCCCAAGTATAGGACAGGTCTTTGTTCAGCTGTGGACTCATCCGGGCTGATGATGATAATGATTGATAGTAATATTACGTTTAGAATCGCTGAAAAAGTGTAAAATATGCTTCAAATTTTTCTTTTATTTGTGACTTGCTCATGGCCCACCTGATGTAGCTCATGGTCATCAACCTGAGACATACAGATCTTAAGCCTCATGTTCCTGAAAATTTACCGGCACCCACACCCTTCAAACCGGAACACAGCAAGCTTCTTGGCAGACATAGGCATGGTGGTAGTACTAGCATCTTTGGTGTCTGCTACACTACCAGCTAAAATATTGTGATGTGGGGTAAGATTGTTGCAGATTTTTTATCAAACAGCCTCTGAAAATGTTAAAATTGCTGCTGAAAAAAACAGACTCCTTCGAAAGAAGGCTGCATACGACAAAAAATAACTCTGGCGGGCTCTACTCTTCAATTCGAAAAACGCTGCTATGCACGAGACTATTAGGTCTACTGCCCTTGTCTGGGCTGTTCAGTTCTACCAGTGATCAATTGAGGTAAGTAAATGAATGATTAATTTTTTGTTTTGGAAAATGAAAATGAAAATAAAAATGAAAAATTATTTATTTCTGTAGCCAAATATACAATACATAAATTTACAGTGTGGAGGCCCTCTTTTAAGTAAGAATATAATTGTGTTAGAGGACCTCGCTCTTACATATCTATTACTTATGGTTACAAAAATAAAACTAAGACTATAAAACTGTGATAAATACTACTACTAACCCAACCGAGTCCTTCGTATGCTTCTTCTGAACGGCAGGAGTAGTTTACCGAAGGTATAGAGAAGCACTGATTATTTTATGACTTTGTGTTATGGGTACTAGATGACTCGATATACTTAATACAATACATTACATACACACATTTTTCTTGTTATTATACATAGAAAATACCCAGAACACCCGCAAAAAATATTTGCAGATCGTACAAATATTTATCCCAAGACGGGAATCTAACCCGCAACCTCCTGCGTCGCAGGCGGATTCGCCCGCAGCGCCGCATCGGTCGTCCATCGGTTGAAGTTTGTATTAAAATATCTTCACGCGGACGTCGCACGCGTTTCTCTAGTTTGAAATAAAGATTATATAGGCCTGCTCTTACTAATTGTCAACTTGGTGAAAACGTTGAAAAACGAAATGTTAAGGTTAAACAAGTCGGTACGTTGTCCATACAAACGCTGTAAGTGTTTAATGTCTACTATTTATTAACGTGCGTCCGAAGTTAAGTTTGATACTGAATTATCTTGCCATTATCTAGGTACGTTACCCTATATGCTACAGTAAAATCAGATTACCTTGAAAGTTACAAGCGTCGAAAGACTTAGTACTACATTTTGTAACGCTTGTAACTTTCAAGGTAATCCGATTTTACTGTAGCATATAGGGTAACGTACCTAGATAATGGCAAGATAATTCAGTATCAAACTTAACTTCGGACGCACGTTAATAAATAGTAGACATTAAACACTTACAGCGTTTGTATGGACAACGTACCGACTTGTTTAACCTTAAGTGGAAAATTGTGAAAATTGTCTTGAATTTTGTCCGAAAATGGATAAAATTCAAGCGAGTCAATGTTTCTCCATATTTTAAATTTTCTACATTGTTGAAAGGGGTTCTGGACTCAGCGTTATTTGTGTCTATGGTATAGGAACGAAAAAGACAAGGGACGAATTTTAATTAACCGTTACTTAAATTTAATTAGGCAAATTCTCGCCAAGATGATGTACAGTTTTAATAACGAATCTCTGGAATGTAAATTAGTCTAATTTATTTAACTTGAACAGAGTAGCAGTTGTGAGAGAAATGACCCAAGTTGTAGTTTTAGGTAGAAGTAGGCTATCCCACTTGAGTTATTTCCTAGTGGAAAGTTTGATGAAAAGTCATACGACTTCCTGGTGTAGCCAGCAAATGATCCACTTGATGTTATTTTACTCCCAAAGCATTGCCTAGCATGTCACGTTCATTAGATAGGTACTTGTCCTACAATGCACTGCTCTGCGTCCATCGACCTTATGCATACAGGTGTTAAACCTCATGCGCCTGTAATTTCAAGGTCTTTTTAAGTTGCCACTGATGGACTGACAATATTAGGACCGCGGAAAGTCGATGGATGGAAAGGGCTCAAAATCTTTCTGGAAACGTATGGAGGAAGCGTATGCCGGGCAGTGGACTTTTACAGGCTGATGATGATGATGATTTAAGTTCCACTGAGCCCTCAAAAACTTGGAGAGTTGATTGTACGATATAACGACCGATGTGGTGCGGCTGGCGAATGTCCGCCTGTGACGCAGGAGGTTGCGGGTTCGATTCCCGCCTTTGGATAAATGTTTCTACGATCTGCAAATATTTATTCCGGGTGCTCTGGGTATTTTCTATGTATAATAAAAAATATGTATGTATGTAATGTATTGTATTAAGTATATCGCTCATTTAGTACTCATAACACGAGCTCTGCTTAGCTTGGGGCTAGATAATGTTGTGTGGATGGTCCAATGTTTATTTTTTTTTTAGATTCACTCTCCGATCGCCATACACGATTGTTTACGCGATAAGTATGTTTGGACAGTTCCTGATGTTTGTTATGGCCTTCTACTGGTTGCTACAAAACGGAATCTCCTTAAGCAACATCAGTAAGTGTTAAGGCGGATGAGACCGATGTGGCGCCGTGGGTGAATGTCTGCCTGCGACGCAGGAGGTTGCGGGTTTGATTCCCACCTTGGGATAAATGTTTTTACGATCTTCAAATATTTATTCAAGGTGTTCTGGGTAATTTCTATGTAAAATCAAAAATATATATGTATGTAACCATAACACAAGCTCTGCTTAGCTTGAGGCTAGATGATGCTATGTGAATTGTCCACCATTCTAATTATTTTTATTATTCGTATAGTATGTATGAAAGATGACAAAAATTATAAGGATTGACTATTTACATGAAGGCTAGAAGCCATTATGTAAAAAAAGAAAAATGGAGAACAAATCCTACTGTGTAGACTCTATTAAGTAAGATCAGGATTAAATTGACGACCGATGTGGCGCGGCGGGCGATTGTCCGCCTGCGACGCAGAAGGTTGCGGGTTCGATTCCCGCCTTGGGATAAATGTTTGTACAATCTGCAAATATTTATTCCGGGTGTTCTGGGTATTTTCTATGTATAATAAAAAATATCTATGTATGTAATATAGTATTGTATTAAGTATATCAGTCATTAAGTACCCATAACACAAGCACTGCTTAGCTTGGGGCTAGATGATGCTGTGTGGATTGTCCAGCAAAAAAAAAAATAATGATGTTTTTCAGCAAACTTTTTCTTCTACTCTTCGAGCTTGACATCTGCAATAATCTTGATGAAAATTGGAAAATGTTGGCCGGGCATGATGGTGGCTGCGGAGAGAATTGAAATGGTTCTACCACCATTTGCAAACCGTAATACCAAAGTCTGTGATACTACTATGTACCTGGTCTGCACAGCTGCGTTGGGTAAGAATCAGTTGTCATAATCTAAATCAATTTATTCAAATGACGACCAATGTGCAATGTATAAAGCGCAGGAGGTTGCAGGTTCGATTCCCGCCTTGGGATAAATGTTTGTACGATCCGTAAATATTTATTTCGGGTGTTCTCTGGGTATTTTCTATGTATAATAAAAAATACCTGCTGACGACCGATGTGGCGCGGCGGGTGAATGTCCGCTTGCGACGCAAGAGGTTTCGGGTTCGATTCCCGGCTTGGGATAAATGTTAGTACGATCTGCAAATATTTATTCCGGGTGTTCTGGGTATTTTCTATGTATAATAAAAAATATCTATCTATGTAATGTATTGTATTAAGTATACTTAGCTTAAGGCTAGATGATGCTGTGTTGATTGTTCAATATTATTACTTTATCGTTATTATAACAGATGCCATAAAGAAGAGAAGAATAATAACAAGGAGTTTAAATCTGAAAAAAAGAAATGAAATAGAAATAACATCACGACTTGAATCCCAAAGCTCGGTAGATATCTCCACCAATCTCTTAGCACCATGCACTTAGGTAGGTACTCGTGATTCCTCGAGGATGTTTAAGGGGGGTAATCAGAGGTATTTCCAGCTAGTAAATTTAGTACATACCCACATTATGCAGTGTTTAGTTAGATTATATGTATTATAATTAATTGTATGGTATTATAAATAATTATATAAATGATACCACAGGGTTATAATAAGAGATTTGAGCTCCTTAATTTTTTTTTATTTAAATCTTTGGTGCAAAACCAAATTTGAACCCACGACCTTATAATGAGAAGGCAGGGACACTCCCACTTGCTGTGCTCTAATAATAATTATGATACAATACAATCTACGTTAATCTCAGAAATGTATGCTGAACGAACTCATTACTATCTCAAAAAAAAAAGTTTTTAAATTAATTTTCAATTCTACGCGCACCTGGTGCCATTTTGATATTTTATAAAAAATATAAACCTCAGAAAGATGAATACTTTTATGAGAACGCTTACCAAAAACTTGTTCTTTCAGGCATAAAAAGCCTTTAAGTTAGTCTACGTTACGAACTAAATTTGGTCCAGTTTCATCCATCCATCCAGTTCCATTTGACGACCGATGTGGCGCGGCGGGCGAATGGCCGCCTGCGACGCAGAAGGTTGCGGGTTCGATTCCCGCCTTGGGATAAATGTTTGTACGATCTGCAAATATTTATTCCGGGTGCTCTGGGTATTTTATATGTACCTATAATAAAAAATATCTATGTATGTAATGTATTGTATTAAGTATATCAGTCATATAGTACCCATAACACAAGCTCTGCTTAGCTTGGGGCTAGATGATGCTGTGTGGACTGTCCAGCATTATTATTATTATTATCTGAACCATTTTATTAGATAGTGTGATTTTAGCACCAAACATCCAAACTTTCACATTTAAAATATAAGCAGGTCGCGATTATTATTAGGTAGCAAAATTTCAGCTGAGTTGAAAGCACCTCAGGCCAATTTCCCAAGCAATTTACCTCTCTACGTTCTTTTTCACCCAAATACGAATGTTGGTTATTTCAATTTACCCTGGTAGAATTTTACCACAAAATATCAATACCAAGACGCGTAGGTACATGAATATTGGTCTGGCCCAGGTGTTCACATCGTCATCTCATACGTAAATTGGATAAGCAGAAAAAAATATGATAATAAATAATTTTGCACCGAAAATGTATGAACACAAACGCAACTAACTACTAGAAATTGAAAAATATACCCTTGTACGAATAAACTCGTGTTGTACTAAAAAAAGTTAGACTGTGTTTTATCTTTTGCATTGACAGGAAGTTTCAAATAAGATCAAAAATACAGAACACGGTCTAAATATTTCGAGGTTACACCGAGTTTATTAGTAGTAGGGATAGTATACAGTGTTCACTAAACCAGCAAGCAAAGCGTCTCGGTTTCAAGTGAGGCACAATTTGCTGTGTCAGTTTCCTGGTACTTAGTAGTAGTAGAGCTCTTTGTGAAGGGCTCGTCCGGGGCAGTACTACCACCATGCCTATTTCTGCCGCCAAGCAGCTTGCTGTGTTCCGGTTTGAAGGGTGTGGGTGCCGGTGTAATTACAGGCACATGAGGCTGAACATCTGTATGCCTCAGGTTGATGGACGCTGAGTAGTGCATCGTCGGTCCTAACGAGCGTGACCTACGAGGCAATGCTTTGTTATAGGTGATGGTAACCACTTAACATCAGGTCGGCCATCTGCTTGTTTCATCAACAAATTGTATAAAAAAAAACTTCTCGGCAGATCGTATTTTACAAACAATCTAGAGACACCGGTGGACTAGAAGTCATGCACTAAAGGATTTTTCTTTTCAAAAAAATAAGTACCTACGCAATGTCAGTGTTCTCAAACGGTGCGGTAATAACCAGTTATTATTCAAGCAGTTAATATAATATAATAATAATAGTAATATAATAATGCTGGACAATCCACACAGCATCATCTAGCCCCAAGCTAAGCAGAGCTTGTGTTATGGGTACTAGATGACTGATATACTTAATACAATACATTACATATATAGATATTTTTTATTATACATAGAAAATACCCAGACAACTGGAATAAATATTTGCAGATCGTACAAACATTTATCCCAAGGCGGGAATCGAACCCGCAACCTCTGCGTCGCAGGCGGACATTCGCCCGCCGCGCCACATCGGTCGTCAGTTAGTATTACACCGGCACCCACCTCCTTCAAGCACACAGCAAGCTGCTTGGTGGCAGAAATAGGCATGGTGGTAGTGCTTACCCTGGACGAGCCCTTTACTAAGAGCTTTATTACTACTTTTGGCCTTTGCCAAAAGGCACACTGAGTTGAGAGACATGCTATAACCAAACGAACCATACAGACATAATAATCAATCTCACCCAGTTTAACCGGCTAAATAAATATCACTAATAATAATAATGCTGGACAATCCACACAGCATCATCTAGCCCCAAGCTAAGCAGAGCTTGTGTTATGGGTACTAGATGACAGATATACTTAATACAATACATTACATACATAGATATTTTTTATTATACATAGAAAATACCCAGACAACTGGAATAAATATTTGCAGATCGTACAAACATTTATACCAAGGCGGGAATCGAACCCGCAACCTCTGCGTCGCAGGCGGACATTCGCCCGCCGCGCCACATCGGTTGTCAAATATCACTACTATTCATGACTTGATATTTATTTTTCAGTGGAGCATATACTCTCAGTGTCATTCGGTTTCGCAGTAGCTTTCTCCTGTGGAAGCAGCGATGTTATTGAAACCTTCTTCCGTTCGAGCATGCCGTGGATATTTGATTATACAACCTACTCATTATGGAAAGGGATTTTGAGCGAGGTTCGTATAAAGTGTGGGTTTGTACCAAATGTAATATCTGGACGTAACTCTGACTAACCTTAGATATTTTCGAAGAATTACAAGTGGGTGTTTTGTTCTAAGAGATCTGGAAGGATATCTACCGTGCTTGGGAATTTAAGTTGTGATGCTATTTCTTCCTTTATTTTCTAGTGTTTACTGTTTTTCTTACACGCATAATACGACCGAAGTGGCGCGACGCAGGAGGTTGCGGTTTCGATTCCCGCCTTGGGATAAATATTTGTACGATCTGCATATATTTATTTCGGGTATTCCGGGTATTTTCAATGTATAATAAAAAAAATATTATCTAAACACCTCTAAGCATTAAGGCAAATATATCGCACCTTGAAAACAAAGGTGACACTTAACAAAAAACTAAATTTTTCAGTATGGCCATTTAAAGTTTTTGTAATTTTTCTGGGATCAATAACTCGACTATAAATTGAGAACGACGTACTGTTGTGGTTTTAAATAATAGTTCAGATATTATTTTATCACATTTTAGTTGATTTTAATTAAATTATTCGGTAGATATGGCAGCAAAAACATTATCAAGTGTTATTTTGCGTAGTGCCTTAAATTTCAAAAAAGATCAAGCATAGTGCCACTTTTCTTCTTAAACTGACAAGTATTATTTTGCTTAAGGCCCTTAGACTTACTGACACTACACAAAATATGACACTTTTTCACTTACCCTACGAACAGTTATCGCCGGTGTCCGGGCACAAACTGGTTTAATGTCGGTTTTTGTTTAACAAACCAGCTCAAAACCTTAAAGTATGAAGTGACACATGGTGACGTCTAGGGGCGTCTAAGTGAGCTATAAGGAAACGGATCTTTGGAGATGACGTAGTTTTTCCCGTAGATTTCAAATGTCGCTGTAACTCAATACCGCCAAATTTTGGATAGTGTCACTTTTGTTTTCAACGTGTGATATCCTAATAATTTCAGTGGCTTAGGCTGTGCGTTGTCTATATCTCTTATCAGATTCTTAAGGTGTGTACAGATTTGATCTAACAATTAAGTCACGAAGAAAATAACCTAAAGAAAACTGTTTTTGACCTACCTAACAGTAACGTTTTTATACAGATCTTCAACATCCAATCAACATTTATCTGGAGTTTCAACGACTTGCTCCTAATGGTGCTAAGTATTTATCTCACAGAGCATATCAGTGTCCACAACACGTTGCTGAAAAAAGCTGCTATTCAGGTAAAATAATAAACACTGATTTAATTTTTGTGGAAATAGGGGCTATTTCCACGAGCGAAAGAATCACGGCGATATTATCGTCGTGCCACGTATTTCTATACACTCTTATAGTAGTATAGTACGATAGTCTATTTTATATTGTCTATTTTTATACTATTATATATACTATACTATTATAGGGACCATCTCCACGAGCGAAAGAATCACGGCGATATCGTCATGCTACATATTTCTATACACTTTTAGAACGTATATCTACACGGTGTTTTTATCGCGGCGATTATTGATAAAGAAATACGTGGTCTACGACAATATCGCCGCGATTCCCTCGCTCATGGAGATGGCCCCAAGGGATTAAAGTGGCAGAATAGTACGTGATGCTATTTATTTTATTTATATATTTTTATTTTCAGGAACACTTTTCTGCAATGGAGTTTCGTATTCAGCATCTGAACATAGTACGTCTTGTGAGACTTATAAACGGACAAGTCGGTATTTATATCCTGAACTCTTTTGGTACTAATTTGTACTGGATTTGTACACAACTGTATAACAGTTTGAAGTAAGTTTCATATTCTAAATGTATACAAACATACAACATGTTTGGTCCGTGACATAAATTTTTGCTTTGGCTGAATAGTTCGACTATATAAAGCTGAAGGGATAACAAACTTTCTCATTCGCTGGGGTTATTATCACTACCGGTATATACACTATCATATAAATAGTGCATAGTGCGTTGTGTACATACCTATAATAACAACTGAAACAAACATTATCAATAAGAAAAAAAATTTGCCATATATGAAAATAGCTCGAAAAAGCACGAAATTTCCCTAGAGAATATTGACTATGTAAGGAAAACCTAAAACTTCTAGTAGGGGCTTTAGGGTTTTCAATAACCTCTAGTAGGGGCAGACTTCCTCTTTGAGGAGAAAAACGGATTGTATAATAAATAGTAAAACATTATTTTCTGGCTGAAAATATAATTATACAACGCACAGCCTAAGCCGCTGGCCCGTAGAGCCCTAAAATACTTAGGGTATATTCGTCTTAGTACGTAAAAAATAACTATGAAGGAATTCCCAAAAACTAACCCTTAAATGGGGTATAATGGGTACCTCAACCCCCGCTGGGTTGATGTTTGAATGAAATTTTATTCTATTATGTTGTAATCTTAATTATTATTATTCAAAAGAGCAAATTAGTGTTTATTTTTTTTAGCAATACAAAAACAGGTCACTTTCTTCCATGCTTCGACGAAAAACATGGCGATGATGAGTGAGTATTTTATATTTTGGTTTCATAGCTTCAATAATAGAGATGTCACTGTTATTGTGTTTTAAGTTACATTATTTTATAAGTTACATTACGACGTACAATATTTTCTTAGAAAATTTTAAAGGTTTTAAATCAATCTCATATATAAGTGAGATTCGATAAACAACGCATACTTTATTATATATTTTGTCTTTCAACAGAGTTTTACCAGTTTTAGGTGGCAGATCAAATACGTTATAGTTATTTTAAACCAGTTTAAAAAATAAAATCGGCTATCATTGGTTTTAAAGAAAAAAAAATGCATTGATTTTTAAAACCTACGGTAATACTTTTGATGGAATGCCACCAAAATTAAGTAACAAAACTAGTAACTTTCTGGCTTGTCATAACGTTATTAGTAATTGTTTGAAATAGTGAACTTTAGTTATATTTTAACATTTAGTTAAACTACTAACATCATTTCGAAGTATTATTTATTATCACTACGATATTGAGTCTCATGATAATAAAACCATTCGTAACTTTTGCATACATGCATTCATTCCATTGCTTTTAAAGTTTTTTTTTATCATTGATAGACTGTCCTTTAGCTTCAACCTCACCTGGTGGTAAGTGACAATGAAGCCAACGATGAAGCAGGATGATCTGGAAGACACCTATTCACTCGTACCTTAAAGAGATTCAGATTATAGTGTTCAGGAAAAACAGACTCTGGCAATGAATTCTACTCCTTAGCGGTTCGCATGATGAAGGTGGAACCGAAACGCTTGGTATTTGATTCCACCAAATAAAACCTTAGTAACTAAGGTTTTGCTTTGCTTTTGTAAAATTAGTATTAAAAATCAATAGTAGTTGTAAAAAATATTTTATTAAAACCTTTTTGCTGTTCTAAAGTGTTGGTTACAATTTACAGAAAACACCATGCAATCGAGCACACAGTGTACTTCACATACTCCTTTTCATTCATCGTCCTCCGTACCCTACTGGTTCTTTTACTAGCTGCCAGAATACACTCCAACTCGCAGGTGACCCTGATTCTCCTGTACGACCTGCCTAGTGAAAAGTATGATATAGAAGTAAGTAGCTATACCTCCGTAAACCGAGACATATCTTTAGTAATACCGTTGATAATTTCAGCCGATCTAATCATCCTGTTCAGGCAGAGCAAACACTCCTCAGATTCATCAACCCCGCCGGCGGGGTTGAAGACGTTAAATACTAGTTGAGCGTTTCCCGCACTTGCCATTATTCAGTAGAGCAGTAAGACTCGTCAGACAATTACAAGAATTTTAGATAGATAACTCTTTATTGTTCACCACACAGAAACATAATACAGGGGCCGTATCACGAGCTTATGTATTCGGTCGGTCGATGCTGTAACTTACATACGTATCACCAGCTCATAGAATGTCAGTTCCTCGGTAATTTTCGTAAATTAGCTAACACGGATATTCTTTCTCTATCTAACTTGTGTAACGTTCCAAAACTAGTTATCATTATTTGAGTATTTATCGGTAATTCACGGTTTTTATGTTTCGTTTTTATATTCCCTCGTAAATCTTTAAAAATACTAACACCTTGTTCTATGATTTTACAAACTATTAAAGATGCCGTGTAATAAGATGAATTTGACCAAATACCAATATATAGCATAAAAAAAATCTAATGGAATTTCAAAATTTTACGAGGTTGATACCAAAAACAGATTTTGAACGCACATTTTGCAAGTAATTATCAATGTTACCATCTCACACAAGCAACGCTTATACAAGCGTTGCCTACAGTTAGTGTACATTGTACTTAGTACATGTGCATGTGCTTTTTACTATGGAAACGTAATGTACGTTATAATAGTAATAGAATATGACACCCAGACATAGAACAAACATCTGTGTTCATCTCATAAATGTTTGTTCTTAGAGGGGATCGAGTCCACAACCTACAGTGCAGAAGGCAGAGTTACTGCCAACCTAGCTGTGTTAGTTGCATCTATGTAATTATATTTGTTCTATCTGGCTGTTGTATCGTATTTACCAAAAATACATTACAAATAATCCATTATCAGAGCGATCACCTCACAGAAGTTGTGTGGGGAATCAAAACGTTGATATAATTTTTTTTTAATATAAGTAATATCTAGAACATTTTAAAATTACTAAGTTAAACCTAATTAATGCAAACTTTGCTCGAGTCCAGTTTTTAGGGATTAAGATACTGTAAACTTCATTTCCATTTCGATTTCAGTTTTGCAGTCACTCTGTACATTCCTATTTGATTCCACTGTATGCGTTGTTTTGTTTAGAGCAAGATTAATTTTTAATTAATATTTTTCTATTTATTATTTGTTTGTTTCGGAATTTTATTGTGAAAATAATTTGACTCTTCTATTTTTAGCGTCAGAGTGGACAAAGTCACTAGAACAACGGCAACACTTATAGTTCAGTTCTTTCAGATTTCAAATTACTAAAGAAACGCAACTACTCGATACTAGAGGGCGTGCTTTTAAATTTCAGTGGTAGTAAATGTCACGGGAATCTTAGTCAAACTTTGCTTGTTTTGATACTAGATGGTGCTATATACAATTTTATCAATTCTGAACATAGACAAGAATGAACTAGATAGGTTCCGCAAGTTACTCCATTTGCTTGTTCTATTTACTTTTCAAGTAAATTATGTGAGATGATAAATGAGTAATAATATGCGTTCAGTGGTATGCTAATAAATTCAATCGTGATGTTAAAAAATACCAATCGTGATTCAAAAAAATATGGCAAACGTGTTTTTATATTAATATAGTAATAATAAATTATGACACACTAATTTATGAACGTGAAAGCTTATGAATGAGTATGTATGTCTATTCTTACTCATCTATATAACGAGTAAACGGATTTGAATGAAACTTTGAACATATTATACTGTAGTGCGTGACTTAAAATTACATAATACGTAGCCTACTTTTAATCTATCACTTATTTAAGATGAAAACTAAGACAAAGAGTGCACATTTATGATATGTTTATTATATATAAATCATTTTATATAATAAACATATTTTAAGCCCGATAAAAAATTACACTCCCTTGCCGTATTTAGTCGACTGTGCCGTATCTAAGTCTGTGTTTATTAGCTAACATTGTGAGTTTTGAATTTTGCTGACATTTTAGTCACGTGGTCATGTAATTGACGTTCAGAAACTAGGAAACAATAAAATCCGTATATTTTTCGGAAAGTTGCTGTTTTTTTATGTTTCTGAATAAAATGTCTGTAAAAGTATTAAAATCAGTAAAATATATTGTAATTTACTGAATTTTTCAGTATTTATTAAAATATATTTCTAACATTTAGTTCTGGCTTTAAAACTTGAATTTAATTGACATGAAAACTATACGAAATTCTTTAGACGAAAAGAGGATTTGAACGCATGGTTTTGTAAATTATTAACACTGCAATAATGAGATGGGGCCCTACTGACCATTGCAATAAGACAAAAATAGTTGAATAATAAATAATCCTCAGGAGCGCGAATTACTCCATTATTGGAGTGGAGTGGAGTTATTATACATCACATATCACATTTTTTTTGCAACAATGCATATGAGATACCTATATGTAAAGTTATAAATAGAGAAATGCCAATACGCAAAACTACTATGATTTGATTCCTCTATTCATTTCGCAAAATGATTTAAGAGCCTATAAAATGTGAGGTACGCATTACAAAGAAGCGTACATCCAAGAGGACCAAAATATTGAAAACATTGTACCAGTCGTTATTCCGTAGTATCTTGAAACCTTATAAAATTCCATTACGTTGCCGCTCCGTGGTTTGTAAATGAGTTAAACAATAATCTCTGGTCTTATTATGTAAGGAATATAAAGGGGGTCATTTTATCCAATTTGAATTTTTCTTGACTCCTTTTTGTATCAAATTCTTGCAGTGTTGATGTCAATAATGTCATTGAATTGTGTCAATGAACAGAGTTGCCATGTAAATTTTTATCGTTAAATCTATCAAATTTAGCAAAGCATGCTAATGCTTTGCTAAATTGCATTTTGCATTTAACAGTCAGATTTTAAGTAGCTTTCTTCTTAAGATTCAATATGGTTTCTCAATTTATGTTTTAGAATCTTAATGGTAATTAAATTTGTTGCCAAGAACTTAAATAATATATTAGCACGAACTAACATCCCTGTACATACTATAATGCCACAGCGTTTACCTTAAAAACATACTCCGAACATCATAAAAACGTACATCATTTCTTAAAAAGTTATTTTCTGAGATTTTCCAACCAAAATTGAAACATGTGACAAAACTGTAGCAAAAACCATAACTTACAGTTCATAAAAACACCTCGTGATACCAAATTACGGTGTCAGCTAATTTGAAACGGGTGAGCCGTTTCAATGCATTCGTAATTCAAAATGAGACCCGAACAGGCTCGAACAGACAGAGACACACAGAGATTGCTGTAAGTTCGTATAGGTTCGTGTTACAAAATTATTGACTTTTAGCATAGAATTAGTCCTAATTCTATGGACTTCTAGTACAAATAAAATACGAAGACAGCCGAACACCAACCAAACAGCCATGAATGTTTGCTGGAACTGTTAGTCGTCGGTTTGACATTTTGCAGCCGAGATATTAGAGCTCGCGATCGGGCCCCAGGACATATACACAGCTAGGTTAAACAATGGGCGACCTTATCGCTGAAAGCGATCTCTTCCAGGTAACCTTTAGAATTTTTTACAATAAAAAAAAATAGTAAATAGCCGTGGTAATCGTGGTAATCATAGACGGCTTAAAATAAAAGACTCCGCTGTCTATTGTATATTTATACTTTTTTTACATAAGGTCCAAAATTCAACCTCTCAATGGGTACATTGCGGTATGAAAATAATAACTTGTGAGCCAAGTCGCAGGCTGTTTTTCTAGTTTTAAAATAAAATTTCAAAGACCGTGCGAGTATAATTAATCCGGCACACTGGTTTGAACTCCTTCAGTTGATTTAGACAACACAAAGAGACACTAGATGGGCGTCTAACGTAAAACGATAGAGAAAGGTTCATAATTGATATCTTGAATTACACTTCGCGCCAACAAAGAAAAGCGGTCTTCAGTAGGGTTGTTTCTACCGTACCTGGCGCGCAGTGTAACACGAAACCTTTTATGTTTTGTAGAGTTTTACAACTCACGGGTGTTTAATTAAATTTTTCACAATCAAATGCATTTTTCAGGTCGAGAGGTTCATGTCTCAAATAAACAACATCAAAGTGGCACTGAGCGGGTTAGATTTCTTCTACGTCACAAGGACCATGATATTAACTGTGAGTTGTTTTAATTAATGGCCTAAGGGTCAGCGCAAATTGGAGTACAGTTTGGCAAATATAATAAATTTATTAATCCTTTTAGTTTTTTATACGAATTGCTTATGGTACAAGTAGATGACCCACTTGATGAAAAGTGGTAACATCAAGTGAGGAAACCTCTCAACATCAGGTGTGAGAACTGTTCATCAGAACTGACCCTATTACTAAGACTCCGCTTGTCTGTCTGTGTGCCTGTTTGCCTGCCACCAGGCTGTATCTCATGAACCGTGATACCACCGTTACCGTTACCGTTACCGTTTAGAACGTTGAAATTTTTACAGATAATATATGTCTGTTGCCGATATAACAACAAATACTAAAACAGAATAAAATAAATATTTAAGGGGGCTCTGATACAACAAACGTGATTTTTTTGCCGTTTTGATTATAGATAATGGTACGAAACCTTTCGTGCGGAGTCCGACTTGCACTTGGCCGGCTTGTGGCTAGAGCTTTATTTGCTAGATGAGTGCGTTAATTAAGTTTAAAGTTTCATCATTAAAATAACGATCATTTTTCGTTGAAACTATAATTTAGTTGCGCGATTATTTGCTCTTCTGAAAAGAGTTGATAATAAGAATAGTGTTCTGGGTATTTTCTATGTATAATAAAAAATATCTATGTATGTAATGTATTGTAGGTATTAAGTATATCAGTCATCTAGTACCCATAACACAAGCTCTGCTTAGCTTGGGGCTAGATGATGCTGTGTGGATTGTCCAGCATTTCTATTATACTATCAGAGCGCTTTGATACTTTGGAGGGCACTAGTTCTGGTTCTAGCGGTTATCAAACCACGTCAGAATCCTGGATTATTGTACAAATATTAATGTTACGGGTTTTTGTTTCAGTTAATCGGAACTATAGTGACGTATGAGCTTGTAATGCTTCAGTTCAACAAAGCATAGATATGACAACAATAAATTAATGTAAAATTAAATAAATGAATGTTTTTTATCAATGCACAATTTTACTTAAATAAAGCAATTATAAATATGATGTGAGTTTATTTCTACTTAATAAAAGGTTTCTAAACCTGTCGTGGGTTTGAATTTGATCAATGTATTGTTCTATAAAAAAAATTATGTGCGCAATGCACACAACGTTTCTAAAACGGTGAAGAAAAACAACTTTAGGAAATCAATTAGTGTTCTAGCAGCAATGATGCTGCCTTTCACATAATAATATGATTCTTCTTCTTCTTCTTCTTTCGTGTCAATGGTACACCTATATATTATCCGAATAGAATTTAGCCACCTCTATAGTGTTGTGTGTGGCGTTGTTAAGCTTGTGCCTTGTGCTGGTGTTGGGGCACAAGGTACAGATAAGTGTGTGAGTCATAGACTGTATAGGAAAGAATATGATTTACTAGAAACCTCTGAGGACCGATGTGGCGCGGAGGGCGAATGTCCGCCTGCGACGCAGGAGGTTGCGGGTACGATTACCGCCTTGGGATAAGTGTTTGTACGATCTGCAAATATTTATTCCGGGTGTTCTGGGTGTTTTCTATGTATAATAAAAAATATCTATATATGTAATGTACTGTATTAAGTATATCAGTCCTCTAGTAACCATAACACAAGCTCTGCTTAGCTTGGGGCTAAATGATGCTGTGGATTGGATTGTCCAGCATTATTATTATTATTATTAGGCAACTACAAGGATTCCCCATTTAGGCACTTGAAGATCTGAGGGGATTTTTACCATGCCTGGTGATTAAAGTAATAAAACTATTTCTTGTCTCTTATTTTACGTTTAATATTTTTTACGCTACTAAGTAAGGTAGTAATTGACTACCGTAGCCTGTAGAAGGCTGCAACGCCAGTTTGTTCCACTATAATCCACTCAACAAATGTACTGATGGATTTTTTTTCCAGTTTTTGTTCCACTGTAATCCATCAATGAGTTTGTTTCCACATATTATGGTTTCACTGTAATCTATCAATGGATTTGTTTTTACATGAGGTATAACAGATTTATCGTAAATCCTTTTAAAATTTAAAAGCATTTATTTTGATTTTAAGAAGCAACAGTAGTTGATGCTGGCATTGTGGAGTTCGGAGCAGGTGTCGGTGAACTAAACTGAAACATCACCAGTTCGTAGGTAACAATGGTTCCAGCAACCTGAAATAAGAAACCAGGTAAATTTCGGGAATTACGGGAGTCATCAGATGGGCCATCTGATGACCATCATGCTTCGATTCTGAGCCGATTACTCTTTAGTTTGTAACAGAATAATATGATTCATTTACACAAGTTTCTTACCGTCAAAAGCAGTCCTCTTGTCACTGAGAAGAATTGTAAGCCGCTGAGTGCTACCATATCTCCATTAACTTGATCTAAAAACCTTTGCACCTGAGAAATAATGTATTATTTATTTACAAAGAAGATTTTAACGAATTCAAGAATTGAAAGTATGTACAAAATACATATGAAACAGTTCAGCTATCTACATATCGTGCATTACCATGCTGAATGGCAATGCTGATGTGTTGAGTCACATTCTCACCAGCCTTTGGGTCCTGGTAAAAATCCCGGAAGCCTCGAGCTAGACCAAAGGTTTCGACCTCAAGAGGAGTAAATCGTAGAAATATACAATTATAATTTGTATAATAAATTTATTAATGAATAAGAAATATTAACACAAAGCTGTGGTACGATCATAGAACTTCAGTCGACGAACTTGTCGTATCGATAAATTGATTTGTCTATCGAATTTTATCTGCACAGAACTAGCCTTGATATATTTTATCGAGTGATTTCCGTGTTGATAGACTGTCGATAAATTCGGTGAAATTTCTCAAATTTATAGTTCCATCCTTTATGGAAGTATGAAACGAGAATTTATTCTTAATTCTTTATTGCACACATAAAATTACATAGAAAAAATACAAATAGAGGACATGGCGAGCTTAACACTGAAAAGAGTTTTCTTACAGCAAACCTTTGGGGCTGGAGAGAGGTGACTATAGGGGTAGGTTCGTGTACATACTAAATTAAAATTAGAATTAAATGTTACTTAACCAAAATAAAACTGAATCAAATAAACTTTATCAACTAATTTATGTAAAATTTTATCTATCGATATATCAATGCTTTGTGGTGCAGTACTTTTGCTTTTCAGCAATGTCTTTTTTTCTTCATTGTCTCAGGCAGTTTGACGTACGTACGTACCTCAACACAGTAGACAGGCGATGGCACATCGTATAATACAGGCGCTGGAACATCAGAAGCAGTATTGACCTGTGATGCTATCAAAGAGACGGCTACAGATCTCGTGATGAGGTAGACTAAAGAGAAGATGAAGTACGCTGCAGCTTCGTAGCCACCTAGAAGTGTTGTTCTGGAAAAAATAGAACATTGGATTTTAAGAAAGATATGTGTTTTTATCTTTTATCAATCATCTGGTTGCCATACTACAAGATTTGTTTAGTTCAGAGCTAGATGGCGATATTATTATATCAAATGCATGTCAATATTTATAATTATTATTCTTATTCTGAGCCTTTTCTATTAATTGAATGTTTGTGACCTTTACAAAATAATCGGTCCATCGAGTGGAATGCCGTACCTATATACTATTACAAAATAATTATGTGAATCTAAAAAAAGTTGTGCGAATAAATTTCCTACACAGTCTCATAAAATAGAATATACAGAAACTTATCACCATAGAAGTTATTATAATAAGTATTTTACTTACTTCTTTGCGCGACTACTGCATTCTCCTGTACCCTTAATACCATCCCTGAAACACAATAAAACAAATAAATGTCGGAAATCTCGTCGAAAAGAAACTCTTGGGTGACCTAATTGACCTTTAAATTATACTAAACTAGCGGCGCATCCCGGCTTCGCACGGGTTTTAGTAAGGATCCCTAGTATTCTTGGAAATAAATTATTTAGCCTATGTCACCCGGGGATAGTGTAGCTTCCCAACGCACCAAATACATTTTTCGAACCGAAGAATCCATTGGTGCACGACCGCATTTGAACCCACAACCTTAGGATCAGAAGGCGAGGTCACTTCCACTAGACCGGTACTCTCCAATGCTTAAAGTATTTGCAATTATAAAAATAATTTAAACTGTGTGGTATCTCATTACTCCTTCGACTTTACTTACTCCAAGGTATTAAAGAGTTGAAGACAGATGAAGAACAGATTGTTGGCGAAAGAGATGAAGACGATGCCGCTGATCACGTCATCGACCTTCCTCACCAGCTGCGTTGCTCGTCCATATTCCTCTCGAGTGTTTCTCCAAAACACTTCTGGTAGATACTATAATTATGAAAAAAGAAGAAAATTTTTGATAATCTATATCTATAAGAATAATTGGTTGCTTGCTGATTAAACAAGCAGATAGCCCATCTGATGTTAAGTGGTAACCGTAATTACATCAAAACTTTGCCTCGCAGGTCACTTTCGTTACCTTACGATGTACCTAGTGCTCTGCGTCTATCAACCTGAGGCATACAGGAGTTAGGCCTCATGTGGCTGTTATTTTGTAACCATACCTTTCAAACCAGAACAAATCAAGCTGCTTGGCGGCAGAAATAGGCATGGTGGTAAAATAGTCACAAAATTTACAACCCACATACATTCTCTGTATGTGACATGACGACTGATGTAGCGCGGCGGGTGAATGTCTGCCTGCGAGGCAGGAGGTTGCGCGTTCGATTTCCGCTTTGGGATAAATGTTTGTACGATCTGCAAATATTTATTTCCGGTGTTTGTATGTAATGTATTGTATTAAGTATATCAGTCATCTAGTACCCATAACACAAGCACTGCTTAGATTGGGGTTAGATGATGCTGTGTGGATTGTCCAGCATAATAATTATATTAGTGACGACCGATGTGGCGCGGCGGGCGAATGTCCGCTTGCGACGCAAGAGGTTGCGGGTTCGATTCCTGCCTTGGGATAAATGTTTGTACGATCTGCAAATATTTATTCCTTGTTTACATACAAACGTATGTAATGTATTGTATTAAGTATATCAGTCATCTAGTACCCATAACACAAGCACTGCTTAGCTTGGGATTAGATGATGCTGTGTGAATTGTCCAGCATAATAATTTATATTATTATCTCTGCATGTGCGTTCATAAAAAGTTCAGTTTAAGCTTTTCCAATTACTACAAATACGGAATTTAACCGCTTGTGTAGTTCGTCCAAAGTCTAAAGTGCAATTACATGTACTGTACAGACAGCTTAAGAGATTTAACCAGCGAGTACAGTCAGCATAAGAAGTTGACAATCAGTACAAAAAAATCTTGTAAAAATTATTATACTATCCCAATAGTTCCGTACCCAAAGGGTAAAACTTGACCATTTTACTAAGACCGCTGTTTGTCTGTCTGTCCGTCTGTCACCAGGCCGTATTTCATGAACCGTGATAGTTAGGTTATAATTAAAGTTATTTTGTCCAGTTTAATTGGACTCCCAGTAGTGCAGTTTTGCGTGTTTCCGTAGCAAGGGCAGGTTCAAATCCCACTCGAGGGCATATTTTTTGGAATAATATAAAAACCTTTGTCAGGTAAGTATGAGTAAAGTAAAAAAAAACATCTTGTTGTAATCATTATGAGGCTTTACATTTACATTTGTCACGGCTCACTTAGTAGTATACTCACTTAGTAGCTCTGCTTTCTATGCTGTAGGTCGTGGGTTCAATCCGAGAACAAACATTTATGTGTTGAACACAAACCTTTGTCTTATGTCTGGGTGTTATATTGTAATTTGTAAAACCGACAACCGATGGGGAAGAAAGGTTTTCGAATGACGACAACAAACAAGAAAACGAAGCGTAGGACGTCCTTCCTGATGAAGCGACGTCATAGGATTGCGGAAGTCGGTTGATGAAAAAGGCTTAAAATAAACCTTCTTAGAAACAGAATTTTACTCTAGATTTCTTCAGGCTGTTGATGATGATAAGGTATTCTATCAGTTATTTGGTTTATATTATATATTACAAGTTTTTATTCATTTAGAGCTAAATAGCGTTGTGTAAAAATGTATGTCAATATTTTATTATAATTTTAGGTCAATTCAAAATTCAATCTCGATTTACTTAACATACGAATAAGTCGTCAGAAAGTAAATAAAAACCGGCTAAGTGCGAATCGGACTCGCGTACAAATGGTTCCGTACCATTATCTAAAACGGCAAAAAAACTCGCTTGTTGTAGTAAAGCCCCCTTAAATATTTATTTTATTCTGTTTTTCAGTATTTTTTGTTATAGCGGTAACAGAAATGTACAACTGTAAAAATTTTAACTGTCTCACTATCACGGTTCATAAGATACAGCCTGGTGACAGACGGACAGATCGACAGACAGACAGACCGCGAAGTCTTAGTAATAGGATCCCCTTTTACCCTTTGAGTCTTCTTTAAATTAAAGAGCCTAGCTCTTGTCGGGGGTTCGATGCAATCCTTTCCATTTCGATCTTTCTTTCGACCCTTTAAGTACGGAACCCTAAAAAGAACACGGGAATTGATTCCAGACAAATTCAAAAGTTGAATAAAAACGTCAAATTGCATAGAAAATCAAGGTAAAAGTTGATTTCAGCCAGATTATGCCAGTCATTTACAGTCACATTCAAAGTTGCTAAGCTGATTGAGGCTGTGGAAGTTTTATAAAATCCATTGGATTTGAGAGTTCGCTTATAAAGTTACAAATGTAGAGATTCTTTTACTTACTATTTGCGTATGACGTATTTGTTATTCAATTTTATGTAAATATTTGGAATTTTTATGTATTGAATATTGGAATTTCCACTAGAGCACCACTTTTTGATCTTAAGGTCGTGTGTTTGAATCCGGTCGTACACCAATGCATTTTTCTGTTCGAAAAATTGATGTGCGCAATATCAGTGCTCTCAAACGGTGAAAGAAAACATCAAAGTCAAAATCAGTCTTCTGTATTTGTAATTTTTATTATGCCATAACATTATAACACATAATGGGCATGTATGAAATGATTAGTTTTTTTTATGCTACCGCTGGTTGAACTACCTGATGTTAAGTAGTAACCATCACCTATAGGAACGTACCCTGCGTCCAACAACCTAAGGCGTAGGTACTTGTGTGCCTGTAATTTTACCGGCACCCACACCCTTCGAACCGGAACACAGCAATGCGAGCATTACTGCTTGGCCGCAGAAATAGGTGCGGTAGTACTTTCAGACGAGCCCTTTCACAAAGAGGTCTACTACTACTGGAGAATTGAATGAAGTCTTATTACGCGTTGATATATTGAGCAGCGTCCAGTAACCTGAGGCATATAGGTTAAGCCTCATGTGCTTGTAATTTCATCGGCACCTACAACCTTCAAACCGAAACACAGCAAGCACAAATTACTATTCGGCTAATCCACAGATTATAAGAAGGATTATTATCTGTACTCTGAGGGTAATACTCTTGTCAGTCCAATAACATGACAAAATGTGTACGTTGTAACCCATAAACCCTGTAACGAGCAAACCAAACACTCGTGTTACTTTTCCGAGCTCTAAGCAGAAAATTTTACTCAGTACAACCACAATACAGTGTCGTTTTATATCTTTCTGTTTCAGTGCACAACAAGTTAATTCTTCCTTTTTATTTGTAGTAAGACGAAACACGTGTCAAAGTCTTATTCTAGGTACTTGGAGTTAATGCAGATACCGTCGCTGGTTTGAATCCAGTCGTTATACGGGTTTTCTATTTGCAAAATGTATGTGCGCAATACTAGTGCCTCAAACAATGAAGGGAAATATTGTAAGGGAATTTGCAGTTTCGTCGGCTCCACACATAAAGCTAGGCCTCATAAAAGGTGAGGTTAGTATAGGTACTGAGTAGGCAAACTCTGATTGGTATTGATTTGGATCAGTTGAGCTATCTCTAGATCGCTTACAACGATCTGCAAAAAGCTCGACTATTTAATATCATGCATTTTGTACATACCGTACTAGTTGTAATTTTCTTTGTAAATAAATACGTAAATCTAAGGAATTTTTCTCTAATTCTAATTTAATCTAGCTTCAAACTAAGCATAGCTTGTACTACAGGAACCGGACGAAAGAATTATATTATAATTCTTTCCGGTTTCTAGAAGAACATAAGAATATTATTCTTATGTTCTTGCCAGACTCAAGTGAGATTGGGCTGGCCAAGTTTGTCGAATGCAACCTAAAAAGTGGGCAAAAATTGTCACTCCATGACATGACATGACATGCCTGAGGATGGGAAGCGACGACCACGCGGGCTGAGAAGACGTATAGGCGGGACGATCATGACACTCACGGAAAAGATTGATAGAAGACCGCCAAAGACCGGGACAAGTGGAAGATTTTAGGGGAGACCTTTGCCCAGAAGTGTGACACAATAGGTTGGTTAAATAAAGTATTTTTTTTTGTAAATAAATATATGCTATCTGTATATTCATGAAACGACCATACCAAATGCTCGCCGCTTCCAGTTACTTCGTCCAGTGTCATTTTAGTGCTGATGAATAAGATGTGTAATTAATTCTACCAAGTGCTTTAAATAAAAGGTTATACCTTTCCTTGTGCCGCCAAAAGCTTCTTATTAACATGTCCCAGCCTCGAAGTTAGGTAGTAGCTCATGCAAATCACGAATAAGTCGGAGAAGTTCCAGATAAATGTCGACTGGAAGTGGAGGAACTGGAATTGAGAAACTCACGCTTTACATACTTTCCTCATGCATAACAGAACCTAATAACTGTGGAGATTCTAAGATGGCAGTTTTCAAAAGATCAGTGCTGGTCTAGTGATAGCATCCACGTCTTCCGATCCGGTCGTGGGGTTGAACCCAGTTGGGTACCTCTAGGGTGGATTATTCGGTTTGAAAAATGTATACCCACAATGCTAGTGCTTTCCAGCAGCGAAAGAAAACACCATGAGAAAACCCGTGGCTTAATCAGCTCCGCACGTATTGAGCATGCTTTTCCTGTGGATATACCAACTGAGCAGTGCAGATGCTTTTGACAGTTTGCAATGAAAGTCTGTCAAAAATTCGCCACTTGAGACGTGATTATATTTAAATTGTGTTTGAGTATTTGGCCGTAAGTTTATTTAAACATACCTGCGTTACTATACCCAGTATTGTTGAATATGGTAAGAAATTGAAGACCCAGGGGTAGAAATGCTTTACAAACCCCTCGTAGGTCCCCAGTTTGTTGTAACATATCTCAGCTCCAGCAAACGCTGACAACAGAGACAGTATGTGCTCCACTGAAACAAAAACATGTCATTATCATCATCGGCTTGGAGAAATTCAGTACTGTACAGTAAAATTTCACTATATTATGACTCCAAGGTGAAAAGTTTCGAAAATTCTCCATCCAGCGCCATATTTTTATGACCTACGCTTGTCTTCTGGTTCCTCGTTGCTAGATTTAAATATGCAGAATTCTTCGTCAAGAGCTTGTTCGGAGAAGTACTATCAATTGTGGAAGTAAGTTGCTTAACTGCATAATATAATAAGCATGGGCCTATGCAACTTGCTGAGTTGGAGTGTGTGGGTGCCGGTGAAAATACAGGCACATGAGACTGTATGCCTGATGAACACTTATATGCCTTAGTTTAGGGGTCAAAAATCAGTGCATCGTAGGGCACGTTCTAAAACGTTACCTTTGAGACAATGCTTTTGATGGTAACCAAACATCAATATATAATCAAGAATATAATAAAATGTAAATTTGCAATAATAAAGGAAATCTCGATATAAAAAACGTGTCACCATTTTAATTTTAAATTATAAACTTTAGACTTATATTACACGGGTATTTATCGCGTATTACCTTTTTTATTTATTTTCCCGACGTTTCGACTATGTTGCAATAGCCGTGGTCGCGGGCAAAAAATACCCGTGTAATATAAGTCTTCAATATGTGTTCCGATCGCGAAAGTTTAAAAAATACTATTATAAACTTTAGCTTTTTAAGTTCAGATACGCAAAAAAAAGTTGATTTGTATATGTCCCAGAATCTAGCTGACACTTTGTTTTAAAAAAACTGGTAAAACTCACCCAAAGCCAACAATAAAACGACGGCGCAAGTTATATTGCATTTCGTTGTAAGCGTGCTGTCAAAATTGGGGTCCATCTCTTCAGTTTTCGAAATTGCCTGGATCAAACCAGGCCACTTCATGGCTACTTGAAAAAACATTATCATTGTGATGCATGTAGTTGCGTAAAATATGAAAGGCGCTGAAAAAGTGAAATACTTTTTAATTTTAAATAAATAAACTTTTATACTTAAAAAAAACAACTTTCTTCGATAACATTCTTTTGGGTGGTTTTTTTTAGTTATTTGAATTTAAGAACTAAACTACTGAACTCATTTTAATAAAATTTCTATGGGACCAAATATAAAGTCGGAGTTCTGACGTAAAATACAGCTGAACATAAAATTGTAATATGTGTAAAACTTAAATATCCATCCCAAAATAAATATATTAAACATTGTTTTATTTATTCAACAAAATCTTTAGCTCATAAAGAATACATAATGTTTTGTACGTACATAGCTAATAACAGATTTACCATTTTCATATATATCATGTAACATAGAACCAACTAACACTAAACCAAACTAAATAATGACATAACTAATATTATAATTCAATGTTTTATAAAACTTACATGTTCCCATAAGTGTAACAGTTGAATGAATCAATTTATTTATACACATAACTGTCATGAAAATCTGGCCGATCAACGATAAAAAAGCGTAGGCACATTTCCACGAGGTCTTTACGAACCTGAAAGTTAGTTAATATATAAATAAATATAGAATTACAACTATAGCAAGCAGTTTTTTAGTAAAGATTCTCCGTACCTATAACCTGAAATTCACTTATTTATTTCTCCTACAATTTTGTAACCATGTACTACTTTAAAGCATTGTGTTTTTATATATGGTTATGTAGTAGTATATTCAATTTTATATAAGTATTAGGATTTTCTTTTAGTTTAGTTATTATTTAGGATTATTATTGTTAGATTATCTTTATTTAGCAGTTTTTATGTAAGCATTTCTATTTACCACACTTGTGCACCGCCGTCCATTACTATTGTATTTAATTACTTTCCGTGCTGAGGTTGCCTGGAAGAAATCGCTTTCAGCGATAAGGTCGCCAATTGTACTTTATTTGTTTACGCCTAGGTGTATAATGTATCCTTGTGTACAATAAAGTGTTATCTATCTATCTATCTATCTATAATCCCTAGGCACGTTAGATATCCCATCAGATCTCTTAGTACAAAGAACCCACTCGTGATTCTTCGATCACTCCCACTAGACCACCGGTGCTCTCATAAATAAATATCTTGAAAAATTACTGATTTATTAAAGATGTCAATGTGCTGAACCTCGTGTACAGTCAGCTGCACTAGAATGTATACAATTCGTAACTTACAGAATGGTTTTACGGCGTGACAATTAATATTTACAGGGCAAAAAACTACAAAAATAAAGTGAACTTATCAGCTTATTTCATGATTTTTGAGTTTTTACTGTTTAAAAGTTTGCTAAAAGGTTTTGATACCGTTTTGAAAGTTACAAATTGTATACATTCTAGTGCAGCTGACTGTACATATTGGTGTTTAGGTGTGTGAACACTTTAAATTGTTATTAATTGTTTAATTGTTTAATTGTTGTAATTGTGTTTGATGACATTTGGTGAAAATCTTTTCAGATCAGTTGAATTTAGACAGGTATTATAAATGTATCACCCTTATACCTTAAGATAGGTTTGTGCCAAGCTCTTTTTTTTCCAATATGAGCAGATACTCCACCTGATGTTAACGGGTGATCATATTCCAAGCCCCCCAGCAACCTTTGCCTTACTCATAGTACAAAATTTCTATGAATAACGCTTGTTTTCGTCCGCGTGATGTTACAAGTACAAAATATAATAGGCAAATAATAATGAGTGATTGGCCGGTCAAAAAAAAGCATTATACGTGATTGTCAATAAAATAGAAAGAAAGAAAGAAAAGCTTTTTATTGACCCAAACAGACATTAACAACTATTTACCTACCCAAATACCTACTTACATATATTATTATAGATAGATAGATAGATAGATAACTCTTTATTGTTCACCGCACAGAAACATAATACAGGAAATATACACAATTAGGCAAAACAATGGGCGGCCTTATCGCTGAAAGCGATCTCTTCCAGGCAACCTTTGGCCCTTTGGCAACCAGGCAACTTTTATTATAAGGATTATATAGGATTATAAGTATGCACATGTGGTAGCATATGCTGAGACAGAGCCGTTTTAACCACACGAGACACAGAGCACGACTACACAACACACACAACTTTTTTGCACTTAAGTAGGTACCTACTTACATTATTGTCGTTATTTTTTTTATAGTAGGTACATAGGTAGGTTTCCTACTTGAAGGTTCCTACTTAGGTACCTAGGTATTTTTGATTTGTTTGTGCCTCCTATCTTCCTGTTTTACTTCCTTTATGTTTCTCTGTTTTTTGTACCTACTGTTTTACTCTGTTATGTGTGTGTTGAATAAATGTATTTCATTACATTTCGGTAGGTAATGTTATTAGGGTTGGTACTCACTTGATATCACTAGCATGGCTACTAAAAACGCCTGTAAAAGGCATTAGGGAAAACATCTGTCCTATAATCAAAGTAACTCGAAGCGAACTCTGGATTGTTGCTACTTTTGTCACCTTTATATTTGACACGTGAACTTTATTAACTGAAAATAGAAAACATGCTGTTAAAAATGTATAGACAGAACAAAAATAACAAAAGTTGTGCTTATAAGCTGTTGCTTATTTATATTCTCATTATTTTTCATGGATATTTTTTTCAATACAACTTGCTGATGGAACAAGTAGATGGCCCACCTGATGTTAAGTAGTTACATTGGTTAGTTAGTTATCTTGTGGTCTTTTGGAAAATTTCAATACAGATAATGGTAAATTTTAATTCTAATTAAGTGTAAAGTATCTTCGACCCGCTTGCACAAGGATCACTAAATGTATTCAGCGAGCCCCTACATGCATTCAATGTAGGGGTAGAACATGTCAATCTTTCAAAGGTATTCCCCAAAAAATACATTTCAGACAGGCCCAAATTTAACACCAAAATTCTAGTTTCAATTTCAGCTCTATAAAAAAACGTGAACTGGATCTCTAAGCTCTGAAATTTAAGAAGTAAATAACTTACGTTTATTGGGAATCCAAAACGAAAGATTTTTCTTGAATTTCTTCTGGGCCATCCTTCGTTAGCGATCCAGTATTTTTTGTTTACAAACGACCATCATTCTGTTCCAACTATTGAACGCGGCTCTTTGTCAAACAAACAGCAATTAGGGTTACTTGAAAGTAATATAAAAACGGAATACTCAGTTCTTTGATATCTCAAATAAGCAAATATCTCTTTTTTGGATAATGTAGTGATGGAAATAGATGGCGCAGTAACCGACTATAACAAAGCATGCCTTGTATGTCATTAAGTTTTACCTTACCTGATGAGGTGGGGTGAGCGGACTGGTGTAATGATTATATGATTTTCTGAGAAAACAAACAATTAACAATCGCTTATCCTACTCATATTATAAATGCGAATGTTTGGATGGATGGATGGATGTTTGTTCCTCTTTCACGCTCTAACCACTGGACTGATTTAGATGAAATTTGGAATAAATATAGATTGTAATCTGGAATAGTGGCGGCATATATAGGCATAGTACTACCCGGACGGAGCCCTTTACAAAAAGACCTTTTTCTAGCTCTATTTTTTAAGTACATAAAATCAAAAGCTAAACCTAATGGCTTTATTCATGAAGTCCTTAGGATCCCTTAGGAACGTAATAAACCTAGGCATCAATTCACCGCGACAGCCTAGAATAATAAGCAAAAAACTTACGGCTTAGTTCTTACCGTTTCTTTTGAGTAGTCCTTTTTACAGAATAAAAAAAGCTGTAGTGTGGTGCCAATCCAACTTAGTAAGGTGAGGTATAAAACTTCAAATACATTCTTTTTAACCGATAAATTGATTGTACATAGATCTAAGTAAGTAATGGTAATCACTTAACATCAGGTGGGCCATCTGCTTGTTTCATCAGCAAGACAAAAAAGTATTAATGATAACTACAAAGGGGTGTAATACGAGTATTTTAATTATATCTTGCTGATGAAACAAACAGATGGCCCACCTGATGTTAAGTGGTTACCATCGCCTATAACAAAGGGTTGCCTCGTAAGTCACGCTCGTGAGGAACTGCACTGATCAGCGTCCATCAACTTGAGGCATACAGGTGTTAAGCCTCATGTGCCTGTAATATTACCGGCATTCACACTCTTCAAATCGGAACATAGCAAGCTGCTTGGCGGCAGAAATATTCATGATGGTAGTCCTTCCCCAGACGAGCCCTTTACTAAGAACTCTACTACTACTATGTTTACATTGTTAAATGCTTAATTTTTTTCTTAAATTTAAACACAAGGGGTAATATAGTTCTTATTAAATTTAAATCCTACTTTAAGAATTGCTTAGACAGAAGGAAATCAGAAGGTATTAGTAGTTATTACTCTGTACATAGAGTTGAAATAGATATACCACAGCAAGAGACCACAATTTTACCAGAAAAGTGTATTTTTTGAATTCAACTTCACTCAATAACTCTACGGCTAAAATAATACTAGAGGCATAACATACAAATACTATTTACCAACTGGTTCAGTTTATGTATCATGTGAGTTTGACATGTCATGTGACATAGAACTTTAAATCAATAATGACAAAGTTCATGTTGTTTGACTTTACTGAGTTTCTCAAACTTTTTTGTTAAGCTTACAATGAGCATGGCACTCTCAAACGGTGAAAAGATATGGGCAAGTATCAAGCGTAATATTTAGACGTACCTACCTACCGCTGACTATCCCATTACATATCCTAACGGCTAGTAACAAATGCTTTGAGGATATTACAACTGAGAATATCTCTCCATATTAGAACCGAGCAATAGTAACAAAAATTTTATTAATTTCTAGTTCCAATCATACTAACAACTGAAAAATGTGGGTATGTACAAACGTTTTATATTTGGATGTATCTCTACGTTTTGTTTTTTAGTTTGGGGTCACCATTTGAGAACCATATTCTCCAGCGGTTATCGGTTCTACGAGCTTATAGCAAAAGCAGCTCGTAATTCTTAGTTTATTTGTATAAAGTTAAACAAATTATACGGAACCTTAAGGCTTTGTAGGTAAAATACAAACTAATCACATTAAAACATAGTGATTGAAACCAATCATGTTGACTTAGGAAAGACTAATGAAGAGCGAAGAATAGATACAAAAACAACATTACATTGATTTTACAATTACACTAAAATGATGTTCATGGCTTCAATTCTCATGCACGGTAGACATCATTTCTAAAAGCACTTTTTAAATTTTTCTTGATCGTAGGTACAACCAGCTAACATAGATCATATAAAATTTTTAACTGACTAAGCACATAGTATCTCAGCATTACAATAAACCTTTGCACAAAAAAAAAATATTTACTAGCAGCTGCTCGCAGCTTCACCCGCGTGGCAGTTTTTTCCCGTTCTCGTAATTTTTTCGGGATAAAAAGTAACCTACCTATATGTTAATCCAAGTTATAATATATGTTTATTCCAAGTTTCAATACAGCATTAATCCCGAGCCGGGAATCAAACCCGCAACCTCCTGCGTCGCAGGTGGACATTCACCCGCCACGCCACATCAGTCAACGAACAACTTAAAAAAATTGGTAGCTGACTGACTGACTGAAAATTGTTTCTGACAGTCAGCTACTGATTTTTTTATGTGCTGTGAATAATAAAATAATATTTCAATATGCAATAGTATTTTAGCCGTTAGCGTGAGTACTAGTTAATTGCTTGTGCTAGATATTACTGTGAGATTTGTATCAGTTTAATTTGTATTTACATCGTACAGGTGATTTGTTTGTTTTGTATCTTTTAACCATTTTTAAAAATAGTTATAATTTGTTTAATTATTCAACATAGTTATCAACATAAATATGTCAAGTCACGTTACATGTGTGTATGTTTCAAGTTATAAGAGAGCATGAACGGACTGGTCAATAAAGTCTTAATTAGTTTTTAATTATAGCCTTATTTTTAAGTTAGAGTTACTTATGCCTGTTCAGTTCATCAGTCGCTGTAGCCGAAATCGGCCATTACATTATCATCATCAATTTACAGTGAAACTGTTTTTGTAATGAAGTTGCAAGTGTCAAATATGACAGATATAATCTATCATATTTGACAGTAACAGTAATAGTTACGCTATCACCCTCCTGATTACTGTCAAAGATAACGATGATTTTGCATAATATTTTTATACAAAATACCTCATAACAGCTGTTTTGACTTTAATATTGTGTCCTATTGTATTCCAAAAAGTAATATATTTTCATTCAAAAATTTATTAAATATTTTTCATGTAGGTAACACTATATTTTTTATTTACCCTTGATTTATTGTTCAAATGTACGCGATAATAAAATACACAGAACCAATAAAAAACTATTTCGTGAAACAAAGTGTAAATGCAAAATGTTTGTTATTTTTCTGCAGTTTACTTTAGCTGCCTGTCAAGAATTTTCAAGTAACGACAATGTCGTAGTCGGTAACATCAAAAGAAGGAATCAAATACCACTCTATCAAATCCATAGACGATTCAGTGATAATTTAAATTACAGAAAGACTAAAGACATCCGGGATGAAGGGCTAGACCGAAAAAAAGAAGAATTGCGCAACGGAGATGAAATAGTGTTTGATAGAGAAATAGATGACGTCATTTATGATAAGAAAGAAAATGATAGAAGAAAAGATGATTTTGATCGTTTTGCTCGGAAGAGAGATGAATTAATAGATATGAAAAGAGATGCAATAGGAAAATCTAGAGATGATATCTTTGACCAGAAAAAAGATGAAGGTATATTAACTCGAGCTGAGATTTTTGACAGAAAAAGAGACGAACCTTATGATAGACAGCGGGAAGAAGTATTGGATAGAAGAGGTGAACGTTATGATCGAAAGAGAGAGGAGATGATGGACAGGCAGAGACATGACGCAATGGACACGAAAAGGGATGAAATATGGGACAGAAGGTTCAAGGTAAAAATTGGATGCAATTAGTTGAAATCGTTAAAGTTGTTTGCAATATCTATCATTTCATTTGAAATCCAGCCAAGCGAGACGGTTGCCAAAAAGTTTGTTGACTTATTGAATGTGATGCTTAAAATGTATTTGTTAAAATATTTTTACACGCAATTTTGCTTATTCCATCTGATTTTGTGGTTTGTGTAGAATAGAAATAATGCCAGAGCGTGTTAAGATAATGCGAAAGATTTTGCACAGACGCCGCGTGGCCGCCCGTTTATCTGTTCTGAAAATCAATACCGAATATCACTTCAATGTTCTAGGTAACAACGTTTAAATTCCTATTAAACGGCTGTGCATTTAGTCGCATTTGAACGTTTTTATCCAGAATATTAAGATACTAAACGACACTTTCAAAACCAGGCGGCCGTGCGAAACCTTTCGCGTCGTATAAACACGCCTTAGTTGGGTAATAATATTTTCATTCCAAAACAAATAAGTAACGATTGTTCACTGAATTTTGAAAATTGCGTCCATATTTTATTTCGATTCTGAATTTCAACTGAACCGCGATAAGCGCGTAATTGCATAGTTGCTGTGTGTCACTTCAAAATAATATACATCGCTCTATACCCAGTTTAAATACCCTATTAGTGTCCGTTTGTATTACTACGAGTCGTTGTCTGTCAGATAAACTCGAGGTGATAGTACTGGCTAGTGTCACTAAATAACTGTCACTGTATCATTAACCCTTTATAGTCCATATTCTTTGCATTAACCAATGAGATGAAGGTTTATTTGAAAAGCAAAAGTTTTTAGTAATACAAACGTCCATAAATATGAATATCACATACATTTTATTGATATTTTGTTACTTTTTAGCAATCAGAAAGAGAAGCCAATCGTATAGACGAGACAAACGATAAATTGGATAGCTTACATCAAGAACTACGATGGCTTACTATCAATACAGACGAAGGAATTGGTATTGGAATATAAAAATATGTTTATGCAAAAATATAAAGTTCATACGTATTTTAACTAGAAACAAGAAATAACGATAGCAGAAGAAATCAGTAGCTACCTACCTGCATAGCTATTAACTATTAACTTATATCCTACTATTAATTGACGACCGCTGTGGCGCTGCGGGAAAATGTCCGCCTACGACGCTGCAAGTTGTGGATTCGATTCCCGCCTTGGAATTAATGTTTGTACGATCTGCAAATATTTATTCCGAGTGTTTTGGGTATTTTCTATGTATGATAAACAAATATATCAATGTAGTCATCTAGTACCCATAACACAAGCTCTGCTTAGGCTTGGGGCTAGATGATGCTGTGTGAATTGTCCAGCATTTTTATTATTAAATTCGGTGTAACCTTGAAATAGTTACACTGTGCTTTGTCTCTTTTGATCTAATTCGTTACTTCCTGCCACCGTTGCGCCAAGTTTATTAGTTATAGGGATAGACGTTATTTTAATTTAAATATTGCGTAAAATGAATGCTATCACTGTTTATCATTACCCATTGATAAGAGATGGCAATATTTTAACAGATTTTCATGAGTTGTAATAGTCATTATGTATATTATAAATAAATATTTCTGGACATTTTTACACAACATCATCTAGACCCAAACTAAGCAAAGCTTGTACTATGATGACTGGACCAGATGACTGATAGAATACTTATATACTTTTTTTGCTAAATACATACTAAGATTACAATATGACACCCAGACACAGAACAAACATTTACGTTCATCACACAAATTTTTGTTTTCGGCGGGGATCGAACCCTTCACTGCTAGACATAGGACTCCTCCATATTTCGGAGGTTCTACCATAGTCATTACGCTTGGCAGGCGGATTTATGACTATTGCAATGTTCAGTACACAGATGCTTTTTTTTATTTGAATTTTTGAAGGAACAAGCAGATGGCCCACCTGATGTTAAGTGGTTACCATTACATATAACAAAGCATCCCCTCGCAGGTCACGCTCGTTATGACCTGCGAGTGCAACCTGAGGAATACAGGTGTTAAGCATCGCGTGCCTGTAATTACACTGGCTCCCACACCCTTCAAACCGGTTTACAGCAAGCTGCTTGGCGGCAGAAAAAGGCATGGTGGTAGTACTTCCCTAGACGAGCCCTTCACTAAGAGCTCTACTACTATCATATTTATTCTTGTAATACAAACGTGATCTTACTATGTTCATTAAATTAATTAATTCAATACGGTGTTTTAATTAATCTGAGTGCTTTATAAATCTCTTAGGAGCATCTTCATGCCTAATATTATAAGCTCGTTTAAGAATAGCAAACAATATTTAAAATAATTCCGATCGTTTTATGACGGTCATAGTAATTTTGAACGCTATGATTATTGGTTTTAGGTTTGTATTTGAATGCAAAAGTGAATAAAGACTTGGTACAGATATATGTAATTACCTACCCATTTGTAAAAGCAAGCTATCAGTACTATTTGCTTCTAAATCAGCTCAGGAAAACGAAAAAAACTCGGATTTGCCTAAAGTTCTGAGTTTTTACGGTTTTCTGGATATCGGATTTCGGTTTGCGAGCTCGATTTTTTTGTATGGAGATACAAAAAAAGGCCCCTAGCGGCCTATAGAAGTACTAGCGGTACCGAAATCCAGTATCTAAAAAACAAAAAAAAACTCAGAATATGTCTATAGATTATCGTAATATCGTTAGTATAATAAATACAAAATACGCTATGTTTATTAATTTAAGGTCTATTTCTATGACTAAATTTAGTGGGCATCGCTATTTTGCATGATGATGATGATGATGTGTACAATAAAGAATTTTCATTCATTTATTCATTCATTTTCCTTCGTCCTGTCTAGGTGTTAGATTGTATTCTAAGTATTATCAAAAAAAGTATAATCAGTCATCTGGTTCCCATAGTATAAGCTATCCTTAGTTAGGAGCTAGGTAGGATTGCGTGAATGTCTGCAAATATTTATATTTCTTTATTTATTATGGTCGTTTTATGACGGTAACCGTTTTTTAAGAATCCATGGTTTGACAAACAAACAAGATAAAGTACAACTTAATCTGACACCGTGCAATATCAGGATCTTAATTATTTTCGAATCTGCAAATATTGTGTTTAAGCATTCAAATGATACTGCTTGTTAAACGACCTCAAAGATCCTGTTATTTGATTTTCCCACTGATTTTAACTTAGACGTTTTGCGTATTTGATGACTTGCACTTTTATCATTTTGCGGAATATCTCAAATTTTGACGCAAAAATGAGCGTAAAAATTAATCAGTCAATGAATCAAAAAGATCGGAAACCAGTTAACAATTTATTATTAACTGGTTTCCGATTTTGATTATACTATCGTATAGAGCTGTTTTACTTATAGCACATTATATCTCTTGCCTGTGCTTATAGTTAGAACCTGCAGTTACAGAACAGAGTTATTTTATAATGTGTGGGTAAGGTATGTTCAATATCTGTGTACAATAATGCACTTTAATATCACCTAGTAAATAATGTAACTAATTGTCAAAACAAAATAAAAGTTTTCTTCTCAAGTGAGCCAAGACAGATTTTTTGCGCCAACCCTATATCTAGGGGTATCATTGATCGAAGACAGTTGATATAAAATAAACAGTAAAGTGGCGACAATTTGACGGCCAAATGTTATTGGAATCCTTCCCAAGTGATTTTAAAAGAACGCGATAACCGACTCCATTTGAACTAAACGAAGCTGTTAATTGCTATCCCGTCTGAGACTTGAATAGTACTTTTCTCTTATTTGCAAGGAAATTAAATCAAGAAACACAGAAGCTTAAAACGGAATTATGCGTCTAAACAAGAGTTACTACTCTTGTTTAGACGCAAGTAAAGAGTAGTAGTAGAGCTCTGTGGAGGGCTCGTCCGGGGAAGTACTACTACCATGCCTATTTCTGCCGCCAAACTGCTTGCTGTGTTTTGGTTTGAAGGATGTGGGTGCTGCCGGTGTAATTACAGGCACACGAGGCTTAACACCTGCATGCCTCAGGTTGATGGACGCAGAGCAGTGTATTGTGGGTTACGTTCTTAAAGAACGTGACCTTCAAAGCAATGCTTTGTTATAAGCGATGGTCACCACTTAATATCAGATGAGCCATAATGCTTGTTCCATCAACAAAAAAAAGAGATAGTGGCACTTTACTATTAACAAACAAAAATAAACGAATGACGAGTGAAAAATAAATGAAATCAGGCGAGTAAGCAGATTTACATTTACCATTATGTTAATTATGGACCTTTAGCTTACGCAATAAAGTTTATTATTCACTGCTACCCCCAAATCCTACTTTTATTTACCTGTTTGCTATCGATTGGTGTCCTCAGTAATCAAACACTATTTGCCGATAGAATCTGAAGTACTGGTGATTGATTGAATTGCAGACACCTGTATTTGAGCCACGTTTTGTCTAATGTTTACTTCAATTTGGGGGTACAGTCGCCAGCAAAAGTAGGTGAACAACATTGTTGAAACAAAGAAGCACTATGTAAAGGGCTCGTCTGGGAAAATACTACCATTATGCTTATCTAGCGGCGCGCAGCAGTTTTTTTCCCGTTCCCGTTATTTTTTCAGGATAAAAAGTAACCTATGTGTTAATTCAAGTCTCAATAATCTATGTTTATTGTAAATTTCACCCAAATCGGCTACTGGTTAGAGCGTGAGAATTTACAAACATCCATCCATCCATCCATCCATCCATCCATCCATCCATCCATCTATCCATCCATCCATACCTACTTACAAACTTTCGCGTTTATAATATTAGTAGGATACATATTTACAAGCCTGAGTTGCTCAACTTGTTTTGCGTCTGAGTGTACTCTTGATTTATATCGAAGTTCGATGTAGTGTTTACTTCAATTTGGAGGTAGTCTAGGTTCAGGAGTTGTTTGTATATCGATTACGAATCACTTAAGCAACAAAGAGTTTTGGACTGCGAGACTATTTTCATAAGTAGATAATTTTCGTTCACAAAATATTTTCAGATACATTAATCTTTAACAGTTTTGAAAATATTTATGCCGTGGTGGCTTAGAAAGACATTTTCTAAGCCACAATATCTGCTTGTTCCATCAACATGATCAACATTGTATAAAAAAGTGCAATATGACTAAGCGCAGACAATTATCATTCCCATATACTACGTAGGTATTGTAAATTAAAAAAAACACGAACCTGTGTCTATGGTTTTAAGGAGTAAAATCCCAGGTATTCTAAAATTAAATTACGTAACACACGTATTAAAACCGTTGCTAGCCTCAGCGATATGTTTTCACGTCACGCACCAGCCTACTCAAAAGTTTTATAGATGTCAAGTGTTACTGTTGATTTGAATGAACCCAAACAAAAAATACTGGAGTAGTCTATAAATTCTAAATATATAAATATTTTATTTTTTAATTAAAAAAAACCCAGTACATGAAAATGTCAGTAGTTACCTCTGTTTTATTGCAACCGCATTACTTTATAGAACCACATTTATTAGTTTTTATAGTGCTTACTAAAAGGTCTAATATTATCCAAAAAGTTATGCCTTCGAGGTTTTAAATACACTGCACCAACGAGAGTCTAGAATATGGTACTAAGCAACGTACCTACGTATCAAGGGCTGGGTCGTGGGTTCACATCCCACTTGGGGGCATAACTTTTGGGATGATATAAAATGAATACTGCATAAGCATAGAATATCGATAATCCAACCAAACATCGATAAGATTAATAAAAATTCCCAGCAACAATTGTCAAAATTAAGATTTATGCTACGGTAATTGATAAATTCAATAAATTCGGTAAATCTCCTCGACTTATCGACCTAGCGTTTAACTAACATTCATTATGCTGTTTGATTGAGCCCCGTTTTATTGAGAATTTAATTAACTACCTTAAGAAATTACAAAATCACAAATTTAGCTCGAAGCTACTCCATGTATGTCTCTGTTATCAGTAGGCACGTTACTGGCAGTATTTTCAACGATGACAAGGGACGCATCGAGTAGCAGGCATCAGATGACCTCCGCCCCTTTCAGGTAGGTTAAATAAGTCTGTTTGAACTTCATACCAACAGGTCAAAGTACCATTGTTTGAAACATTCAACCTTTCGCAATAAGCTTAAAGAATTTCTAATAATAAAACTTACTTATAAAAAATCTGTTAAGAGATTATTACTATCACTGGGTGATGACAGAACTTAGTTTAAATAATATAAATTTGATTTTAAGAATAATGTTGTTAGATGTGAATATAAAAATAAAATATTTTGGATAGAAACGGGATATTTACTATAATTTTTGAGTTTGATTGTTTCCCGATATAAAATAATAATAATAATAATTGTGCTAACCTAACTTAGCATGATAGTAAGGTAGGAAAAAGATGGCATACAAATAATCTTCATAAGTTCACGTTTACTTCATGTAAGACAGTAAAGAGGCTCAGAAGTTTTCATATTTTTTTTTATGTGTCTTGCTGAAAGAACAAGCAGTATGACTGATATACTTAATACAATGCATTACATACATAGATATTTTTATTATACATAGAATATACACAGAACACCCGTAATTAATACTTTTAGTTCGTACAAACATTTGTCCCAAGGCGGGAATCGAACCCACAACCTCCTGCGTCGCAGGCGGACATACGCCCGCCGCGCCACATCGGTCGACAAATGTTATGTCAGCTATTTGGTTTGCATAGCATAAGCTTTATACTTAGTATCAAGAGGGCGCTATGTGAATGTCTGCCAATATGTGTTTATATATTTTTTTTAATTGAGCACGATGGTCTTCACCTTTGTGCTCGTAAATATAAATTTATTAATAAAAGTCCAGGCTTGTAACAAACTATGCAGCTAAACTTACAAAGTGGCAAAATTTGTGCTAGATAAAAGTTAGAAATAAATAAAAACTCCTTCCGCCTAGATTGCTATAAAAGTAAGACAAAGTTTATCACCGCATGCAGTTCAGCCGGATATAGACAAGACAAGTAACAATGACCAAGCTACAGAACTCATAGTGTAGTATAAACAATGATAAGCAAGACAAACATTCCTTTTGTGTGCTATTCATATAGAATCTGTGTGATCTAACCTAATAAAAATAAGTTTAGCTTTGATCATATTAAATTCAAATTTAAATGAAAGCTTTGTATTGTTAAATTCTAAAAGCCTATCAAGTGCCAAGCCAAATAAACTTTTTTTTGTGGCAGTATCTATTTCTGTTTTTTGTAAACTACTCTGTATGAAAGAACGGTTAATCCATTGTGTGTGGATCTCTTAACATTTTACAAAGCCTATGACAAACGTGTGACCAAAAAAATTCAACCACACATCAGTTATTAAAATCCATCGAACTTACTTGGAAAGTTAGGTAAAAAAGGTTGTTTTTCCACTGTAGGTTATGGGTTATCTGTGAGGTCCGGGGAAGTACTACCATCATACTTATATCTGCCGCCAAGTAACTTACTGTGTTCCGGTTTGAAGGGTATGGTTGCCGCTAAAATAACAGGCACATGAGGTTTAACAACTGTATGCCTCAAATTAATGGGCATAGAGCAGTGTGTTTTAACGATCGTATTCTGCAAGGCAATGTTTTGTCAAAGATGATAGTAACCACTTAACATCAGGTGAGCCATCAGCTTGTTCCATCAGCAATCACATAAGAAAAAGATGTAATGCGACTGTTATGGGCAGAGGTAACCGCTTAATATCAAGTGGGTCAACTGTTTGACTTATATATTTTTTTAATTAAAAAAACTTTGTTGACGTTACTATGTATTAAATTTGGCTTTCTGTCAAATTTAAAGGTAAAATTTATTATAAATTAATAAATTGAGCTCCATAGTTTATCTAATACTACTCTGCTCAACACGTAAAGCAACAATGTTACTGTTGTACTGACATTGACTAAGTTTTATTACAACCATAAAAATGTTGATAAATTGTTAGAATGTTTCGTATATTGCAATATTGTGCATAGCGATGAATAACTAAACAAATTAGGATGAAAAAAGAGGGAATTCGATAATAGGAACAACAGGATGAATTTTTACAAAAAATCAAGTGTTACTGTCCTCATTATTGGGGAAACGAATAACAATTTTAATTATTTACTCAAATGCATCAGAAATACACAAGAATGTACAGACATTCTTGTGTATTTCTGATGCACATTTTTACATAAAATAGAATTTTGTTTTAGTACTTCAGAAATACGCACACGGCAGAAAGACGACTTTAATTCTCAGGCACGGTAGAGGTCCTCCTAGAACTCTTAGTACCAAGTAGTACATTTTTGGGTATATCCTAAGGTCGTGGGTTTGAATCCGCCACCAATGGATCTAAAAGTTTTCAGTCGATAAATTTATGGCATGTAACTGTTTGAGAGCGTAAATATGGCGCAATTTAGTATTCTAATGGTGGCAATGGATTTGCTACCATCCACGTATGGAATACTAACTAGGTAATGCAAAATATGGATATGCGCAAAATGTAATATTTGCACTTACCTACCTCTGACTACCCCCTTAGACATATTAAAAAAAAAACTTGAATTTGTATGCCCTAAGAAATACTGTGCCTGTATATATGAAAGTCAAGAGGCTCTTTCTGATTTCTGTTAAAATAAAAAAGAATAAATATAATAAAAAAATTCTTAAACGTCATCATAATTTCTGAAACCACCCAGACGAAACGAAACAGATCAAGGATTTATTTTCCTTGAAGACTCATTACAGCGGGTAAATTGCGTCGGAAGTAGGTGGAGCGAGGTATGTCGCAAACCTCGGGAATAACCATTTTAAGCCGGTAGAAGCGCCTTTTAGCAGCGTTAGTCATATTATGTTTATGTTAATAAAAGAGTGTTTTTTTTACTTTACCATATATAACTAAAATATTTGATTTGTATGTTTATACTGGCTTAACAATTAATCATTGTAAATGTAATCAGATAAGTTTGTGGGAACAGAACCTGCTATGATCAGCTGCCTCATGTGCCTGTAATTCTACATTCCACAATTGACGGAGAAATCGGTTAACATACATCAAATAAATACAATATAATCCTTGTTTTTTCAAGTAATTTAATAATTGTTTCATAAGCAGAAACTGTAAAACCAGCTGTTACCTTCAAAAGTTTTACTAGGACATATAGAAAACAATCGTTGGCTACGACATTTGTAGGACATCAGAACCAAAACACTAAATAGATACCTAGAGTGAAAATAGACTGTAGTTGACTAAGTAAATATTAACACGCACAGTAAATTGTCACGTTAGAAAGTGGATATCTGACAGTTTGATAACTTGATAAATTATTCATAGAAAACATTACAAAAATGAGACAGGATAATACTGTACAATTTTAGTTGGTCTAAGCACTTGTGTGAGCATTAAATTTGTTTGTAAGCGTATTGTTATCTGCTATGAAACACATTGAAAATGTGTCAAAACTTTTTGGTAAGTGACATGTTTTTTTGAACTTTATTTATTTATTTAATTAGACACACAAAACAATGTACAATCAATAAATTATTATAAGATAAAGTATTATATTGATTATAACTCAATCCTAGATGTCATCCTATGCGTGCACAACATGATTTATAATGAAAATCCCCAAAACACCCGGTACCTTCTGATCCTAAGGTCGTGGGTTTAAATCCGGTCGTGCACCAATGCGTTTTCTGTTCGAAAAATTTATATGCGCAATGCCAATGCGGTAAACGGTATAGGAAAATATCGTGAGGTCAGTTTGTATTCTAGCAGCGGCGATGGGCTTGCAACCTATCACGTATGGAATATTAACTACTGCAAAACTGTGGGCACGTATCAAATGTAAATCTGGATATGTCCAGATTTACATTTGATAGGTTTGGGGGTAGTCAGAGGTATGCCTCTGACTACCCCCCTTAGACATCCTTTAAGAATCTTGAGTAGGTACTTGGTACTAAGAGATTGGAGGGGATATCTACCGTACTTGGGGATTAAAGTCGTGTTTTTTTTTATAAAATATAGATTAACTTATAAAATCGCAAAACAAGATTCAAAATTATTTTCTAAAATCAAATTTAAATGTTTTACAAAAACTTGTGTAGCTCCAGTAAAAAGTTGTGAAGCGATTTTAAATCAAATCATTTTTTAAACTTAAACGGTTATATAATTTTCAGAAATATCAAAAGAGCTTGAAAAAATTAATTTCAAAGAATTCCTAAAACAGTTTCCAGAGTTAAAAACATGGTAAGGTCCTAATTATACCTAATATTTGACAGATTTAGAAATCTTTGACTTTAGTAATGTATTTGATTTCAGTAACAAAGATGTTCGTAAAATTACAAAACAAAAAAAATCAAGAAAATGGTTTGTGAGGAAAAGTAAGTACAATCTTTAAGGACAATTAGGTCCTGAATGATATTGGGCATGGCCTAGACACAAACAGGTCTACTACAACTTCTAAAACTTAGAAAAGGAATAATAATAATATTGCTGGACAATCCACACAGCATCATCTAGCCCCAAGCTAAGCAGAGCTTAAAAAAATAAAGATAAAGATAAAGATCATTTATTTGCTTAGACATGTGTGTAAAATAGATGACAAAATATGGGTACTAGATGACTGATATACTTAATACAATATAGGTATTACATACGTACATATTTTTTATTATACATAGAAAATACCTAGAACACCCGGAATATTTGCAGATCGTACAAACATTTATCCCAAGGCGGGAATCGAACCCGCAACCTCTGCGTCGCAGGCGGACATTCGCCCTCTGCGCCACATAGGTCGTCCTAATATTTATTAGGATAAAAAATCTTATTAATAATTTTTCAGAGGTCAATCCAGAAATAATACATGTCATTGAACCTAAGAACCAACTGGTAGCTTTTCAGCAAGCAATGAAATTATTGTTCATTGCCGGCCAGTTCCTGGGCTTAAATTCAATAGCTGGAACTTTATCAGCAGATATATCAAAGATAAGGTAAATGAATACGAGTTCATAGTCAAAATCCACCAATAATTCACATCTCCAATGGTTTTAGAAGAAAAAAAGAGGAAGTAGATACGAGTAGGTACCACCGTCAGACTTTGACACCAAGACTAAAAATACATTCAGTTGAATCAACTCGTTGCACTTTGTGCGAAAAGTAATATAAGTATGCAATTTTATTTAATCTTACTTCATTTTCTTTAATTATTGTAACCTAATTTATTATTTGATTACTAATTTTTTTGTTTGATATATTTTAATTTAATTTGTTTTAATTTATTATAATTATAAAATTAATAACTAACATTTAATATAAGATATAATTATGTCTATTACTAACAGATTATGGATCAGTGCAATCTGAAATAAAATATTTTTTTTATTAATAAAATATAGGTATATGACAATACAGACTTACAATGATTTTAAAAATTAAAATTAAAAATTTTAAGAATTAGGTAATTTGGTACCTACCTAGTGAATACTTCATTGCTATACTTTCTATTATTTTATTTTACTGTAAGTTCTAGGCTTGTATTTGCTATATGTACTTGGTGTCTAGCATGTCATAATGTGTAAAAAATACTTATTTAATCATTTATAACAGGTTTTCAGTTTACAATTGGAGATTCTTGTACTGTTTTACTCTAGCCATTTTTCAAACTGTCGGATGTATCCTTATAATGTATAAAATTACGAAGATTAGTTTGACTGTCAGAGCTATAGGTATGTATAATTTATGAAGAAAACTGACGAAAGAAGCTCATGAACCATCATTTCATTGTACAGAGCAAGTGTAGACTTGTTAACTTACTAAGGACTAAGTAACAAATAATAAAAAAAATATTAGTATTTCTTTTTTTACATTGCTTAGCCAAAGTAACTATGGATGCCCCATTACATAATTATCTGTTTCAGGGTATGGCTTATTCTACATAGTAACATGCATTACAACATTTTTGTTCATGCATTTGAGCAGCAAATGGCCAGGGCTTATGAAAGAGTTGGCTAATACTTCGTTGAACGAATACATTGCACCATCTACTAAATTCAAATGTTATATTACTTGTATAGTAATTTTAACTCTTGCATTAGGTATAAAACATAGCAAAGTAATGATTTTTTAAGCTGACATGTAGCATACGTCCTATTTTGCGTGCTTGTAAGCTTGTGCACTTGTGCGCTTGTTCGTTTGTACGCTTGTGCAGTTTTGTGTTAGCATGTGGCTTAATTTCTTGTGTGCTAATACGAGTAGTAGCGTTATTTTAAATAGTTTTTTTATAATAATAAATTTATGTTAAAGAAAATTACAGTTGACATAAATATTTATAATTGGTATGTACATACATATGAAACAGTTGAGCTATCTACGATCGATTGTAGCAAGCGATCTAGAGATAGCTCAACTGATCCAATCCAATCGGAAGCGACCCCAACTTTTTTTATGTATTGTTTCGTCTTGAACTATTTCTGTACTATCTCTCTCTATTCAGCTATTTCTCAGCCCAGCTAAGTTGTGCAACGCGACAAAATATTGTCTACTCGTTATCTCGTGAAAAATATCTCTTTCTTCTTCTTCTTTTATCATATGGCTTTTCAGCGGCTGAGGGTTGCCACGAATTTGCCAATGTCGCGTGTTTACTCATCTTAGAACAAAAAGGCGGAGATCTGAGTACGGTAAGAGATATCTCTTTAGATATTCTTATGCTAACATGACAGCGCCATAAATCTATCTCGTTCTTTCAAATGAAGACTTAATGCTAATGTTAAACTTATCTGTGGATCTTTTATCTATAATTTCTAAAATGTTCATCAATAGAAAAAGTATCTCGTGTCAAGCGCGACATATCTCGCGTTGCACATCTTAGCCCGGCTGTTCATGAAACAACTGCCTGAATATTCTAATAATATAGCTTCCTTTTCAGTGGAGCATGCTCTATCTATCATATCATCATTTACAAGAATAGCTGACTGTCACCCTAATGATGACCTGTATCATCTATACTACGAGTATCAGAAGCGGGCTTATGCTTTTTGGTACGACCTGGGGTTGCCAGTTAGCTATAGTTTTGGGATCTTTATGCAGGTAATATTTGTTTTATATAAATTACCAAGGAGTTTTACTCAATTTTACATAAAAACAAAATAAAAGAAGTACACATATGAAAAGAGACGGCATTTATTTAGGATCGTCTTATTTTAGGCCTTTTTATAGAAGATCTAAAAGCAGATAACCAATGCATTTAGTTTATCTCTAACTAGTGGCCCGTCCCAGTTTTGCACGGGTATTTTAACAAAAATTTCAAAAATTATAAAATCAATAGGTTTCGCCATTCGAATACTTATGTAAGGATTTTTTTAGGTAATTTTTTTACACCTTGGGCTACATTATTGGAGTTTTAATAAAAAGCACAATTTTTTTAAATATAATATGACTTATGCTGCTTGGAAATAGTGTAGCTTCTCAACGGTGAAAGAACTTTTTAAATCGGTCCAGTAGTTTGGGAGCAATTGGAATGCAAACAAACAAATAATTAAATCTTTCCTCTTTATCCTATTAGTACAGATAATTGAGTAATGATATACAGTGACAGGAATAGTCCTGTAAAAATAAATATATATATATAGATATATATTTATTTACAATAAATATATATATAGATATATATTTATTTTTAAGCAATGTTTAAAATAACCATAGTACTTGTAGTAGTGTTCGATTGTGAGTTTATTATATTTAACATTTATTTCTTACAGGTACTTGAGGCTATACCTGTTGCCTGTAGTTTCACCCACACCCTTTAAACTGGAACACAACAAGCTGCTTGGTGGCAAAAATAAGCATGGTTGCATTTACGGTGGCATATTTTAAGCCAGGTTCCGTAAAAACATAACTAAATATGTTTTTTTTTTCACAGATATATACATTAATATTTACACTAACTTGGAATTATTCTGATGTGTTCATTTTGTGTATTAGTTTTTATTTGGTGTCAATACTGGAGAAGGTCAATAAGAAAATATTATGGGCTAGTGAAAAAGTAAGGACTTTTTTATATATGTTCCGGCCCACTAGGCTCGGTCGCCGTATTTAACGCACTGAACGCACCCCACAATCATCCAGCTTCGGAACGCGGCGGTAGTGACAGCGCACTCGTAGCTGTCACTGTAATGTCATGTTTTTCCCGGCACAATTGCTGTCATGACGAGCACATTTTTGGTTATACACGAACTTTTACATGGAACCTTTTATACAAACTTTTTTATATTAAAATTAATAACTCATTAATGTAACTCATTGAACATTAAAGCTGCAAATATATATCTTCATGACTTTATTCCCCAGACACAATAAATTAATATCTCCTTACATCTCTTAGTACTATCGAGTAGATAGGATGAGATTCTTTGAGGATGTCTAATGAGGGTAGTTAGTATTATGAGGGGAGTTTTGAGAAATGTTAATGTAGAGCACCGGTGGTCTAGTGGGAATGACCCTGCCTTCTGATCCTAAGGCCGTGTGTTCAAATCCAGTCGTGCACTGATGGATTTTCTCAAACGGTGAAGGAAAAAACATTGTGAGGAAACTACTTAGGATTCTAGCAGCGGCGATGGACTTGCAACTTGTCATGTATGAATACATACTACTGCAAAATGTGGGTATATACAAATTGTAAAATCTGTCAAAGAATACCGTTGATATTAACAAGATTGATACTTAAATTTGACGATATTTTGTTACGAGAGTTGGGCCTCAAATCACTGAACCGAATCGTTATAAATATATTAACTTTTGCACTTTTTAAATATTTACCAATAAATAATTCATTAATTTCAGCATTTTTTACCATCTAACTTCTGGAGATCACTGAGAGAAGACTACAGTAAGACCACGCGATTGGTTCGTTCGTTTGATGACGTCACTAGTGGAATTTTATTTATTTCATTTGCAAGCAATCTGTTTTTTATATGCTTGCAGTTATTTAATGTACTTAAGTAAGTTTTCAAACCTATTTACCGACCGATGTGGTACGGCGGGCGATTGCCTGTGGTCGCGGGTTCGATTCCTGGCTTGGGATAAATGTTTGTATGTTCTGCAAATATTTATTTCGGCTGGTATGGTAATGTATTGTATTAAGTATATCAGTCATCTAGTACCTTACTCTAGTCATTTAAACGCTTTTTTGGCGGGCATTGATAAAGTGCCTTCTGCGCTGTAGGTTGTGGGTTCGATCCCCACCGAAGCCAAACATCTGAGTGGTAAACATAAATGTTTGTTCTTTATCTGGGTGTTATATTCTATTCTAAGTATGTATTTACAAAAAAAACGTATTATACGTATTCTATCAGCCATCTGGTTCTCATAATACAAAATTTGCTTAGTTTGGGGCTAAATGATTTTGTGCAAAAAATTTCATGAGTATTTATTAAGTGTTATGTTTTTTTTCAGTCGTGCATTTAAATCCGTAAAATATTCTGAATGTCCATATTCTGGAAATGGGTTAGTAAAACTAATTTTAGTTAATGAGTTTAAGATTTTTATTTTGTTTACTTAGTGTTTTTATGTAGATTTAGATATAAATATTTTTAACTTTTTAATTAAAAAACAATAAGCTAAACTCTTGGGTTTGAGGACAAGCATCTGTGTACTGGAACTTAATTGTTCTCTGTCTGGGTGTAATATTCTATTCTAAGTATGTATTTACAAAAAAAACACATCGCACGTTGAAAACAAAAGTGACACTATCCAAAATTTGGCGGTATTGAGTTACAGCGACATTTGAAATCTACGGGAAAAACTACGTCATCTCCAAAGATCCGTTTCCTTATAGCTCACTTAGACGCCCCTAGACGTCACCATGTGTCACTTCATACTTTAAGGTTTTGAGCTGGTTTGTTAAACAAAAACCGACATTAAACCAGTTTGTGCCCGGACACCGGCGATAACTGTTCGTGGGGTAAGTGAAAAAGTGTCATATTTTGTGTAGTGTCAGTAAGTCTAAGGGCCTTAAGCAAAATAATACTTGTCAGTTTAAGAAGAAAAGTGGCACTATGCTTGATCTTTTTTGAAATTTAAGGCACTACGCAAAATAACACTTGATAATGTTAGAGCAAAAGTGGCACTTTACTGAACATTTTTTTAAATTAATTTTTGCTGCCATATCTACCGAATAATTTAATTAAAATCAACTAAAATGTGATAAAATAATATCTGAACTATTATTTAAAACCACAACAGTACGTCGTTCTCAATTTATAGTCGAGTTATTGATCCCAGAAAAATAAGAAAAACTTTAAATGGCCATACTGAAAAATTTAGTTTTTTGTTAAGTGTCACCTTTGTTTTCAAGGTGCGACATATATAAGTATCCTATCAGTCATCTCCTTTCCATAGTATGCTAAGTTTGGGGCTAGATGGTGTGTAAAAATATCCACAAATATTTAATTAAAATTTATTATTTAGACAGTTTGAGAACATTACCTCCCGCGCTAGTTAGAAACTATATTACGGGAAGGTGCTTTTTAAACAATACAGGTCATATTTGGCTGAATTAAAACGTAACCAAGCTGATATTCTTGTTGATGTTTTCAGAATATTTGGCGGCAACGAGTACACAGTATACGTGGTGTTTTCTACCATGTACCTACTCGGTCGTTCATTGACTGTGTCTCTGATAGCTGCTAGTATTCATTCTGCTTCTTTAGTACCTGCCACTGCTCTTTACAACGTGCCTTCTTCTTCTTTCTGCCCCGAAGTAAGTATATGATCTGCATCCTAAAGTTATAGTAGAGCTCTTAGTGAAGGGCTCGTCCAGGGAAGTACTACCACTATGTCTATTTCTGCCGCCAAGCAGCTTGCTGTGTTCCGGTTTGAAGGGTTTGGGTGCCGGTGTAATTACAGGCATATGAGGCTTAACACCTGTATGCCTCAGGTTGATGGACACATCAAAAGGGCACGTTTATGATGAGCGTGACCTGCGTGGCAATGCTTTGTATATTACAAATGGTAATGGTAACCAATTAACATCAGGTGTTGCAGAAAAGAAGTCACATAAAAAAAACTTAGTTTCATGTAACATTGTCATTTGCAGGAATAACTTTACTTTTGTAATCTTATGTGGTAGGCGAATTGATAACTTCAATGTTAGGTTAGGTTTTGTTAAGGCTAATGCTGTTGACACAAGCATATGGCCCACTTGATGTTAAATGGTATCTATCTTGCTTGACAGATACAGTTAAGATTTTTTTTTAACTAGAAAACAGTAATACGTAACAACTTTTTTCCATTGATAATAAGCATTTTCTTTCTAGGTTGCAAGATTTTTGAATCAAGTGCATACAGACACTGTAGCTTTGAGTGGTTTGAAATTTTTCTACGTGACCAGAGAACTTGTCTTATCTGTAAGTTACTTATTAGTTATATAAATATAATTCACATAGTGATTGTGAACACATGAAGACCGATGTGGTGCGTCGGGCAATGTCCGCCTGCGTCGCAGGAGGATGCGGGTTCGATTCCCGTCTTGGGATAAATGTTTGTACGATCTGCAAATATTTATTCCGGGTGTTCTGGGTATTTTCTATGTATAATAAAAATATCTATATAATATGTATTATATTAAGTATATTAGTCATCTTAGTACTTAGCTCTGCTTAGCTTAGGGCAGGATGATGCTGTGTGGATTGTCCAGGATTATTATTATTATTATTATTTTAGTAAGGTCACTCACACAGTTAGCTTAAGTTTGTTTTGCTTTAACCTTACGTAAAATTATCAGAGTCGGACCCAAGATCAAAACCATAGTCAAAAGTGACTGAAGGTTAAAGGTCACAAAAGGCTAAGATCCCTGCGTAGATTCCATATTCCGAGTCTCCTGCCCTGTCATTTGCCAAGACAACTTCAACTTCATGCAAAATATTGATAAAAATTATTTTAACCATCATTACTTGAGGTCTTAGCACAAGTGCGAACAATTGAAATGAAAGTGTGTTTTGTGGCATCCTGATTTGAACGAAAATGTTTCCCTTTGGTTTTGAAGAAAAACGCCATCTTTTTCTTCAAAACCAATGACAGCCGACTTTACTTTTTTTACCGACTCGACTTGACTAATTTTATTCAACCCACCCACTTGACATTGGCAAAATTGTCCGCAAGACGGACACAGGCCACAAAAAAAAAAAAAAAAAAAAAACACATTCATTTGTTTTCAGGTGGCTGGTACAATAGTGACATATGAACTAGTCGTGCTCCAAGTGAGTGGTGATGAAAACTGATAACATCAAAACAAAATGGCCGAAAGAAGCGAAATATTGAACAATTCTTGCACATAGAATAATTGTAAAGATATAATTTTGTATAATGCATTAGTATTCATAGTTGGTTGATATAATACTTTTCACATCTATACATAGAACACGCATCTTATATACATTACAAAAAATGGGAGAAGACACTTACTTCAGTCTTCTGACTTCATAGGATATCTGTTACAAAAACCTGATATCAATAAACAAATTTTTATTATTTATTTTTATTTACTTAGTATAGAAACTGAACCCAAAACCTATCTAACAGTATGGTCAAGCCAGTGTTTCCAACAAACTCGCAAAAGATTTAATACGGTTCAAACTGGTGTTAGAGCATTCAGTTCAGTTCGTTGCATTGTTATGAAATTCAACTTTATGTGCGGTAAAATTGTATTGTAAACTTTGTATTTTATTTTCATTGTTGCGATTTCACAGTGTGGTAACCAAATCACATGCAGTTAGAAAAGTTGGCATTAAAATGGTTTATACTGGTACATTGTATTTTATTGCTTTAGTTTTACGTGAGTAACATAAGTTTTTTAGCCACTTTATTTTATTCAATTTATAAACCCAATGCTTGGACATCTTTTAAGTACGTAAAACACGCGCGGTCAGTGACCATATGTTTTACGACTTGCCCGGCAGGTAGCCCTAGCAGGTCACCCGGGGCTATTTCTGCCGCCAAGCAGCTTGCTGTATTCTAGTCTGAAGGGCTTAGGTGCCGGTGAAATAACAGGCACATGATGCTTAACACCTGTATGCCTCAGGTTAGTGGTGCAGAGCAGTATATTGTAGGGCACGTCCCTAACGAACGTGAACTTCAAAGTAATGCTTTGTTTTAGGCGATGGTAACCACTTAACATCAGGTAGGGTATATGCTTGTTCCATCAGCAACTTGTATAAAAAAAAAATAAGTTATTAGTTACAGAAACTCAATTGCAAGACACAGAGGAACAATCAAATAAACTACCCCATGACAATGAACAACCGAATTTCAAAATCTACAAAACGGAATTGGATACCGTGAATTTGAAAACAGGGTAGGAGGTATTATGATGATGTTAATTATTTATTTATTTATTTAACTCTTTATTGCACTAAATCAAATTGTACAAAAGGTGAGCTTAATGCTAGATAGCATTTTCTACCACCTAACCTTGACAGATGAAAAACAGTGGTTGGCGTGCTGAAACTAAACATTAATAGGTAAATAAATAAATGAATAAATAATGCTGGACAATCCACACAGCATCATCTAGCCCCAAGCTAAGCAGAGCTTGTGTTATGGGTACTAGATGACTGATATACTAAATACAATACTATATTATTTACATACATAAATAATTTTTTTTTATTATACATAGAAAACACCCAGAACACCCGGAATAAATATTTGCAGATCGTACAAACATTTATCCCAAGGCGGGAATCGAACCCGCAACCTCCTGCGTTGCAGACGGACAATCGCCCACCGCGCCACATCGGTCGTCAAAGATGCAAAGGTTTGCAGTAGTAAGAATTCCATACGTGACAGGTTGCAAGCTTATCACCGCTGCTAGAATACTAACTGGTTTCCTCAAGATATTTTACTTCATCGTTTGAGACCACTGGCCACTTATGTAAATAACTTAAGGTAATAATAATAATAATAATGCTGGACAATCCACACAGCATCATCTAGCCCCAAGCTAAACAGAGCTTGTGTTATGGGTACTAGATGACTGATATACTTAATACAATGCATACATATTTTTTATTGTACATAGAAAACACCCAAAACACCCGGAATCAATATTTGCAGATCGTAAAAACATTTATCCCAAGGCGGGAATCGAACCTGCAACCTCAGCGTCGCAGGCGAAAATTCACCCGCCACGCCACATCGGTCGTCGGAAGTGTTCATGTTTTGACTTTGATTTTCTACCTACGCTGTCTAACCACAAGGTTCATTTTTCTTAGAACTAAAATTTCAATATAGGGGAGACTGTGCAAGAGTTTGTGACGATCTTCCAGAAGACGATACTCAGCCAGTTTGTATGATGATCAGTCGGTACAAGAAAGGATACCAGTACTTCGTAAACCACTGTCATGCTAGGCGGACTATCTGCAAGGATAACCTTAGTAAGTAAAGCCTTATACTACATCGAGTTTTGTTTTTTATTATACCTAATAGGATGGTCTGGGCTTAGTCGCGAGGAACTGGCGCTTAGATTCACCTAGATTTAAGACGTTTGAAGATGATCTCTGCGGATATTACTGAATAAATGCTTTTTGACGTTGACTTTTGTTTTGAGATTACACCGAAAGAGACAAAGCACGGTTCTTCTAGGCTTGGTCGCGAGGAACTGGTGCTTAGATTCACCTAGATTTAAGACGTTTCAAGATGATCCCTGCGGATATTACTGAATAAATGATTTTTGACTTTGACTTTGTAATAGAAGTAGAAGATTAGTAGTAGTAAGTATTTGTTTACTAGTGCACTCGTCCGTAATAAGAATAATAAAAAATAGTACTAATCTTAAAAGGAAATAAGCAAGAACATCATTTATTTTGAACACAGTACAAACAAATCAGAGAGACAATGTTAAACAATAAAAATAAGATAAGTAGGTAAGTGTAAGTAGTGGACAAAAAATAAATTGAACATGTATCAGAAAATATTATATTACCTACTTATTTAAACTAGAAAACCCACGCGACCTCGTGCTACTTTCATATTAACTTCAACCACCGCTGTACCTATATTTTGAAAGACATCATTGAAGGAAGGGTAGAAGGAACGCGAGGGAGGGGAACGCCAATGATAAGCTATTTAAGCCAGATAAAGGAGAAAGTTGCTGTCTTGTCCTACAAGGAGGTCAAGAATGAAAAGAGCGAAATGGAGAAAATTGTATCAAACCTCGACAAGAGCTAAGCTCTTAAATTTATAAAACCTGCTGCCTGTTTTCTTAGTTATCTCTACTGATATTAGGATAAAAGATGATAGAGTGGTTCTATTGTAATCCAGGACCAACTTTTGCATACTTTGAAATAAAAAAATTACGTCCTAGAAATCTTCAGCTTTTTCGAAGAGCCTCAAGTCCATGAATACTTTACAAAACGCTGACTGTGCTTGAGAGCCCTTCGAGAAACCTTAGATCCCTCAGCCATTTCTTGAGCAATTAAAATTTAAAGGGCATTATTGGGACGGCCGGTCTTAGAACAATTGAAATTTCTTGAGAATCAGCATTTATCTTCTGAGTTTTGACCGAACTCTTAGGCTTTGGCGTTTTGATAAACTGTTACCGTTAAAATACGTACGTCATACCAAGCGTGATTATAACCTAACAAATTCTTGGTAAAGGTGGAATAAAATAAAAAGTAATATTGTATATTATAAGTATATTGTTTTGACTGACTGATTGACTGACTGGTTGCAAAAACTTGAAATTTTCGCAGTGTATTCGTCTTGGTGCGTAAAAGCGTACTAAGAAAGGAACTTCTGAAATTCAACCCCTAAACAGGTACGGCGGGGCTTAAAGTTTGTATGTAAATAACTTCACGGAGGAAAAGTCGCACACGTCTCTCTAGTATTAAATACAATTAAAATTCTTTTTTCCCAAAATCTTTTAAATACTTACTGCATATTACCAACGAAAAGTTTTTAATTTTCTAATCTCCTAACCATTTCAGTATTACACATGGTTCACCCAAGTAGATGCCTCAGGACGAATACATTTTTCATGCCAGTAAGCTAACCACAAGCAAAGAAAAAGGACAGAGATAGAACAACGTTGGATGAGTGAAAAAAAATACGCCTCAAGGGGCAAAAGACGGTGGATATTTAATATCCGTTTTTATTAAATTTTTGAAATTACGAGTAAACAGTTTAGCATAAAATGGTAAAAAGATATGAATTGCCTATGTGATACAATTGGTAACTACATACTCCAGACATAACATGTGCGGGTTTTATACCCGCGGTGGGACAAATCATTGCATGTAAATATTTCTTTGGTCTAGGTGCTGTTACTGAATGGTTGGATGATAATGATTTTTATCTGGCCTCACAGCTTAGTAGTAGCTCTGCCTTTTGTACTGTAGGTTGTGGGTTCCATCCCCACCAAGGACAAACGTCTGTGTGATGAACATTTATATCATAAAAACATGTTATTCTGAGACTTATTACACAAACGCTTAGACATAAGTAATTGTATATTTATGACATCGATATTTTTACATTGATATTTTTATATTATTTTTGTTGATACTGTCAATGTTTATATTTTCTATTATCAAAACTCCGTTAAAACCATTTTTTGTTTTGTGTTCATCACACAAATGTTCGTCCTCGGTGGGGATCGAACCCACGACCAAAAGGTAGAATATACAGCACAGAAGGTAAAACTACGACTCACTGAGTTGTGAGGCCATTTGTACCTAAACTTTTTATACCAGATAATTGGTTAGATAAGAATTCGTACTAATTAGAGCAGACACACCAACGCGCCCGAGAATTTTGCTTTTTGTGTCACGTTTTGTTGTAATATTTTACCTAAAATACTCTGCATGACTAAATTAAGTTCATTTTAACATTTGTGCGGCTCAAGCATGTATATATCGATAGTATATAGTTTTTATAGTATGAAAGTATGTTTAGTAATTAATTATGTAGTAATAATTGCAATATTTTAGGTATCAAAATTATAATAATAAAATTTAGGTTTGCGTCTAATTTATTTCAATTATTCATCTTTTAATACTTATTTATCAGTTTTTTCTTCAATCCAAAGGTTATTTGGAAGAATTAGCTTTTAGTGATTTATGTTATTTTTTAATTTCTGTATACAAAAAGAGTTAATCTTTCAATCTATTTTATAATTTGGCATAAATTCTCGATAAAATAAGGTTTTGTCGAAATTTGTCAAATTATACCGTTTGAATTCGTATGGCCAGCTTAACACAATACGTTACTCCAAGGAAATCACTCGATAAAATATGTCGAGTTCTTTGCTAGCTGTAAATTCTATAGAAAAAATCAGTTCATCGATACGATACATTTGTTGTCCAAAGTTACATGCTCGTTCCGCGGACACCATGACAAAATATATCATTTACCTCCTTTTGCCGTCGTTTTTAGCAAGATAGCGTACTTCAACATACAAAAATACCTACAAGAACTCTTCAAAACACTCTAAATGTTTTTCTCCGTAAACGATTGGCGGGATAATTAGCAAACTTTATCTACCTACCCTCTAAGCTAACCATGACGGATGACCTACAGGACGGGGCTAAAACGTGATCTACATCCCTTATCTCTAAGTTTTCTTTTCCTTTTAGAAACGTATATTTAAAAAGGCTGACCCAAACTTGTCTGTCGACTCTGATTGAGTAATTTCTTTGTGAGCAGAATATTTAACTAGTGTTTCTGTGTGAACAGTAGACCTCGCAAGCTCTTATATCTATGCAATAACCAACATTTTTCCCTTTCCTTAAGCCTAGAATAAAGCTAAGCAAAGCTTTTTGAGTCATAAGATTACTTCAAAAAACTGAATCGGTGTATTCAGACCATGATTCTGATTACAAAAAAACCGACCAAGTGATACACAGACAGACAGATAAACACATAGATAGACAGCGGAGTCTTAGTAGTAAGGTCCCGTGTAGCTTTCCAACGGTGAAATAATTTTTCAAATCGGTCCAGTGGTTTCGGAACCTATTCAACGCAAACAAACAAACAATCGAACCTTTCCCCTTTATAGTATTATAAGTAAAGTACTAGCATATAAACTAAAGCTAACGCGCACGACTTCGTCTACATTCGCGTCTGTTTTTTTCTCAAGAACTGTAGACATTCCCTCCGATTTCTTAATAAAAAAGTCCTTACTCAATATTCTTCGAGAGCGTCTAAGGGGTTCTCAAAGGCACGTCCAGACAGACAGTCCACACATTTGGTACATTCCTACATTATGCTCGAAGATAAACCTAATCTGAAAATTTTAAATTTCTACAACCAGCTAAAAGATTGTGCGTTGTCTTGTAAAATAGGTTGTATTTTAAAAGAATTGGTTTTAAGTAAAAATGATTACGCTTTGTTTGGTAATAGGTTGTATAACCAACAATTAAGAAACCAATATAACAATTGGTTTCTTCGGAAAAAAATATACATTTTAAATTGATCAAAAATTTAAAAACAACTCCAGTTAAGACGACATCAGATTATAAAGTTTGTAAAACAAGTGTAGCTTTGAAAAGCCGAGCGAATGAAATTGGTAGATTTAGGAACCCAAGCCATGTTGAAGCGCCGATAACACGAACAATATTGCATACATAAGCCGTACGACACAGGAGTTAGACAGACAAAGTGAAAACATAGCCCAAAGCAAATTATTTAACAGCTGCGAAACTCAAAATAAAAAAAACTACAGTCATATTGCATTCAAAATCTTTGCCTCTTATTCATATTGGAAGTTAAGCTAACTGAAATGGTATTTTTTTTTATTTGACTTGCTGATGGTACAAGCTGATGCCCCACCTGATGTTAAGTGGTTACCATTACCTATAACAGAGTACAGCCTAGCAGGTCACGCTAATTATAAACGTGCCTTAAGATGCACTACTCTGCGTTCATCAACCTGAAGCATACAGGTGATAAGCCTCGTGTGCCTGTAATTTCACCGTCACCCACACCCTTCAAACCGGAACACAGCAAGCTTCTTGGCTGCAGAAATAGGTATGGTGGTAGTACTTCCCCGGATGAGCCCTTCACTAAGATTTCTACTTTTTTATTTACTATCGCATTTTTCAATGTGGAATTATAAGAATGTTTGAAAGAGCCATTCTATAGTGTCAAGTAATTCATATTTTATACGTACTATAAAGATTTATAAAATATGGAATTAATTATGACTATATCGAAATTAAATATTTAATAGAATTAATATGATCTGACGACATTGTTAGGACCGCGGGAAGTCGATGGATGGAAAGGACTCAGAATGGTTCTTTTTGGAAACATGTGGGGGAGGTCTATGTCCAGCAGTGGACTTCTACAGGCTGATGATGAATGATAATAAAGCCTTTTATTGTTTCCAAGTCTGTAATAGATAGATAGATAGATTATATCTTTATTGTACACCATTAAAGTAGAGAAAAGTATAATAATAAGTAAGTGTAAGTATAGTAGTAGTCAAAGTCTGTAATCTAAGTTACTTATTTTTTTTAATAAATTGATGTTATTAGTAAAGGTTTTAACTAATCTAATGTTAGTAAACTTATTTATCTAGTTTGGGGAAATGGATCCTTTCTTGAGTAAAGGCCTCCTTCCTTAAATTTTTGCGGGCGGTGTCTCTGGATTGAAGGTAGTGGAAATCTAAGTGTGGTGAAAACTGTTTGTATAATGTGACTGTTGGGTGTTATTTTGCTGAATTACAACGTTTCGTAGACATTCGTAGCACTTCGTAGCAATTTCGTAGCACCACGAAGGCACTTAATTAGGTCATAATTTTAGTTAAGTTATTTTGGCTAAGCTTAGTTACGTTTCCTTGAACGAAAACTATAGCATAAAGTAGTTTGTAAGTTTTAAGTGTGAAAATTAAGTTTGTTGTAATACCAAAGCTTAGCTTGTTCATGCTCAGATTTTTAATACGAATTTAGTGATGATAAATTCAACGGCTAAGCCATTTGTGAGAGCACCGGTGGTCTAGTGGGAATGACTCCGACTACTGCACCTAAGGTCGTGGGTTCGAATTCGGTCGTGCACCAATTGATTATTCTGTTCGAAAAAGTTATGTGCACAATGCCAGTACTGCGGATTAGAGCGACTGAGCTATGAGGATAATAAAGGTGCTGGGTAAGACTACTCCACCTTAAAACCCTGTCCTAGGCACTACAGCGTCCCGTAAATAAGGGTATGAGTGCAAAAGTTGCCTCTAACCCTGTATAAATCATTTACAATAAAATCAAAGGTCTGTTTACTTTTTTAAGACCATTTGTACACAAACCTTTAATAGCTTTAGCCTAGCCCTCCGTTAAATAAAAAAAAAAAAATTTTTTAAGTTAGTTTTGAAGAAATCACTCTCATTCAGAGCTCTTTGTGAAAGGGCTCGTCCGGGAAAGTACTACCACCGTACCTATTTCTGCCACCAAGCAGTGATGCTCGCATTGCTGTGTTCCGGCTTGAAAGGTGTGGGTGCCGGTGAAATTACAGGCACATGAGGCTTAACACCTGTATGCCTCAGGCTGGTAGATGCAGGGTCGTGCATCGTAGAGACATACCTAACGTGCATGACCTACAAGGCAATGCTTTGTTATAGGTGATGATTACCGCTTAACATCAGGTGGGCCATATGCTTGTGTCACTAGCAACACTATAAAAAAAAAGATTATTCGGTTATATTTAAAACCGTGTTTCTTGGTGTTTATTGGGTGGTTTCGGTTAAGCATATCAAAAATTTCGAGTATTTGCGATGGTCTAAATAATATTTAATCCTTAATTTTTGAATCAGTATTCCCATTTGAGTTGCCCCGTACAAGTTTGACATACTTCATCCTTGAAACCCAAACTTCTGCGGGTTTTGCTTACAAACATGTCCTAACGGGCAAGCTATTTGTTTAAAAACTTTAGGTACTGAAAATACTTAAGTTAAATTTTGTTTGTGAATATGACAATAATAATAATAATACTGGACGATCCACACAGCATCATCTAGCTTCAAGCTAAGCAGAGCTCGTGCTATGGGTACTAGATGTTTGATAAACTTAATACAATACATTACATGCACAGAATTTTTTTATTATACATAGAAAGTACCCAGAACACCCGGAGGTCATGAAGTGTCTAATTCTAACCTGGACCGCCACAACTAATATTGTATACTTATTTGTATCAATAAATAAACAGACTGCTATAGCAAAGAGTTAGTATTAGAAGAAAGTTAAAACCTGTTCATCTGCTAATGAAATTATATTTGAGAGTTTGTGTGGCAACAGTAGCTTTCTTCAGATAGATGGTGATGATGATAATGACTACAGTGTCTAATAAGAGTTATAAAGGTCTGAAAGAATGTCTGGGAGTTACATTTTCGTGTTTACCATTTTCTTTCATTTTCAATACTATACAACTAAAAAACCTCATTTAATTTTTAATATTTCAATGCAGAGATAATGAAAAACCAGCTGGTCATGAAATATTAAAATTAACCTTCATTTGAAGCCCAAAACAGAAGGACAAACACCTCGACAAAACTTTATTTTATATTAAATTTCATTTCAATGAAATAAAACAGAAATTATCAAAGACATTTCTAAAGTATTTGCAATTTGTTCCAATTTCTGAAATATCGCTACGTATTGGGCTAATATTATTGAAACGAGTTCCACCTGGCGTTTTTTCAGTTTTATGATATCAAATAAAATTATAACGGGACTTGAAAATAATTGCAATCTTAGCGTTTGTATTATTATTTTATCAGTTATTAGCGAACACGAAAGTTATTCTAGAAGTTATTTTCATACAAACTTCAAACATCGCTGTACACATTAAAAGGTTGAATTTTGAGAATTCCTGTTTAAATACATTTCTACGCGCCAAGACAAATATTCACTGAAAATTTCAAGTCTCAACGACCAGTGGTTTAGGCTGTAGGTAGTAAATATGTCAGTCAGGACAAAGATTCTTATAATTAAAAATATATAATGTACCTAATTTATTATATTAAGTATATCAGTCATCCAGTGCCCATAACATAAGCTCCGCTTAACTTGGGGCTAGATGATGCTGTGTGGATTATCCAGTATTATTATATTGCTACCATTCGAGCCTGTTTAGACGACGCAAAAGAATTTGCGGTCAGAAAATCGAATGGTTGTGAAAATCAATGTCACTTATCCAATGCTTGACAGCTATTTGAACGTTGCTTCAATAGAAGTCTCCTTATTCTGTGGTTGCTACCTAGAATATAGAGATAATATTAGTTATTAATATTTTCATACGAAATCTTTCGTGTCGTCTAAACGCGCCGTCTATTTGAATGGTATTCAAAACAAGCTTTTGCTATAAACTAATGCCCAATTTTTGTATGTTTTGGGGCTGAGAAAAGATTTAATCTTTTCTCAGTAGAAATTGGCTGTCAAACTTGGGTCTGTCTGAAATATCAGTCTTAACGAATATCATTTGAAGATTGACAAAGTCGAATTTGACGATATTTCATTACGAGAATTGGGCTTGATATAAATTAAATTACAGCTATGTTAGGTATCTAGAACCTGGACATCAATGTATTGCTTTTAGTGAGAAGTTATGTCAGATATCTAAAAATTGGCATATTTCCCAAAGGCAAAACTTGCACGGATGATTCAGAGTATGGAGTCAACATTGAAGATATTTTTCTCACTTAGCAATATAGTATGTGCTTAAAAAAAATACAAAAGAGAAGGAATGGGCCTTAGTAAAAAACCATATGTGTACATACATCACCCAAAAACGACTACCAAATGAGCTGTAACGGTAGTCACACTTACTTATTGTTTTAAAAGTACTGATTGTAGCGACCCTTCGGTTTGATTTGTGCTTTTGGATTCGAATACCAGTGTTTAATCTTTTAGGATTGGTCGCGAGGAACTGGTGCTTAGGTTCATCTAGATTTAAGACGTTTCAAGATGATCCCTGCGGATATTACTGAATAAATGCTTTTTGAGTTTGACTTAAAAATTTTGTAATAGAATTAACAAAGAGGCCATTTAACCTGTGCTATTTTTGGTATGGTATTTTAATTCAATCTCTGTAGTATTTTTGCGTCCAGATAATAAACGGCTTATATTCAAGGTCGGTGTGAATTTGTTTTCAACTTTTTTCAAGTTCGTATGCCAAATTGTGCTGTCAAAGTTAGCAAATAGTCATATTTTAACCAGAGTTTAGATTTTCGCTGTGAAAATAAAACGATATTCAACATTTTCTAACACACTTATGCTTTACATGGTATAACACATTTACATGGTGAAATTACAGGCACATGAGGCTTAACACCAGTATACCTTGGTTGGTGGACGCAGGGTTGAACATACTAGGGCACGTACCTAACGAGGTATTGCTTTGTAATAGGTGATGATAACCACTTAGCATCAGGTGGACCATAAGCTTGTACCAACAGCAGTAGGATAAAAAAAAATACTCGTTGGCAAAATACCTCGTGAAGTTGTCGTGAATCATGCATTACTTTTTTTTAATTTTATAAGCGATATCGTTAGTAGAATGATACTTTGTCTACAGCGACGGAAAGCAAAATACTAAAAAGTAATAGGTCCCTATTGTTTGGAGAAAATCTTTGTCTAAAATCTGATTCTTAGTAAATTCATTATAAGTTGTCCACTTCGCCCAATAATCAAGGATTAGGGGAAATATTACTTTAAATAAGTTTTCGCGCTGCTTTTGTAAATATACGGTTGTATATTGTGCTTGGAAACGTTCCTTACGACTTATTATAACTTTTCGAAGCCAGTTTTTAATGAGAAAAAGTGATAGAGATATGATGAACAGAATCACACAATATCCAGAAAGTCGAAGTACGACGCCCATGATGAAACACACCGGAAGCAAGTCCACTGTATTGATCGCGTTAGGTAAATCGCTGCAAAACACTGCACGATTCACGAGAACAGCAGGTTACTGTGTTTTTTATCGCTTTCCAGGTAACGGATTTTGGGTTGCAAGATCGAACTTTTTGTATAGAGATATGATAAGCGCCCCTAGCGGTCCCCGGCGGTACTAGCGTACAAAAAGCCAAGCAAAAAGTTGGAAAACGTAAAAAACTCAGAATCCGCCTGTTGTTATCCAGATGCTACTGATTACATAACATCTCTGTAAATAGTGCTAGTTTTAATATTCAGAAACAGAAAAATATAAATGTATGTTCACACAAATATCCTCAGTGGGAATCAAACCCATAACCTTCAGCGCAATAGGCAAAGCTACCAATTTAAGAACAAATTATGTCACTTTTGTTTTTAAATATTCTGAAAGAGTCTATGTCTATAGCCGGCCTAAACAAAGCTATGGACATTGCAGCAGCAGCGGTCGCAAGCAAAGCGTTTAAAAACAGGTTATTCCTCCGTATTTTTCTCTTGAATCTGGTAATCCCTAGATTTTGACATTATCATTAGTGTGGTTCGGTACCTCCGCCACATTCGCCAGCGAGTCTGACTTAGTTTTAGTGAAATATTAAATAATTCAAATAATTTTATTTTATATAGAGTAAAATGGGTATTTATATTTGCATACTGCTGTTTTCTCTGTTCTAATGTAGAAACTATTGATATGTATGTATTTTTATATTTGTTGACATTATTGCACAACATTATCTGGTCCCAAACTAAAGCTTGTGCTAAAGGAACCAGATAACTGATAGAATATTTTTTAAATGATTTTGAATGTTTGATACTTTACGCAAGTAAATTATTTCATTTGGCAGTCGTCACAGCTCAGCTGTTAGTAGTAGTAGCTTTGTCTTTTACACTGTTAATATACATGGTAGAAAAAAAAAGGTATTTAAGTATCCATGGCTTTCCTAGTATCTTTGCTTAGTTTTAATAGAGTTGCGATGGATAGCAAATATAAGTATATCAAAATAAATATATCATCAAATCAAATATGAGTAAGTCTAAGTCAGTAATATTATTAAAAGAAAAAACTATCAAAATAGTTACGTTGATGTGTAAAAGGCAGTTACTGTGCCGCATAACTACAAAAACAAATATTACAATAAACTTCGTTCAAAAATTCAACGTGAAAACGCTTTAAGCCCGCAGCTATGTCTGATATGAAAACATCAATAGTGCCGGAAAAACAAACAGTACCATTAGCACTGGATTGTAAAGTTTTCGAATCGAACAAGCTCGCCAATGAGATTGATCTACTGTAAGACATCCTTGACAGTACTTACGCCTTGCGACTATTAGAGAGAAAGCATACAATCTGAAAATAATTTTTAATGTTAGTTTCACGTAAATTTTATGTACTTTTGTATATTTTAATCTCTATTTTATACAAGCGGAACGCGCGCGACTGCGCCTGCTTGAAGCTATTTTCGTACAAACTTTAACACTTGCTGTACACGTTTTTAAGTCTCTACAACCAGTGGCTTAGGCTGTGCGTTGCCTATATCCCAGTCAATCAGTCAGGACAAAGATTCTCATATTACTAATTATTCTGGGTGTTCTGGGTATTTTCTATGTTAATAACTAGTACCCATAACATAAGCTTTGCTTTGCTTGCTTTGGGCTAGATGATGCTGTGTGGATTGTCCAGCATTATTATTATTATTAATATTATCCTTGACCAATAGGCATATTCTTGATTTAAGATTTTTTCTTTCCGTGTGAGTCATCTGTTAGTTCATTCAGCATTCTTGTAAGTATGTAGTTACGCTGCAATGAATAAAAAAATTAATAACATGATTGCGTTCAGACACTGATGCCTAAGGCACTAGTTCGGCAGGTCTATACAATGTTGAATGCAACGAAAAAGCAACGGTTCTCAAATAAAGACATTTCAGAAATGGTATTTTTATGTTATGGTGCCTATATCATAATCATCAGCTCATCATCGATTTTCGTAAAAATTATCTAAGATACAGAGTCTAAGTTCATGTTATTTCCTACCCGCTTCACGAGTTTACATAAATAACATTTATCAACGGAACCCTAAGCTATCGTTATCACAATCGCTATTGACCGATCAAGGTAACAACAACGTAAATACTCTATTAAAACTGACCTGCCGTTGAATTAGTACATTTTGTACAAAATGGACATCGAGGCGATGGAAAAAGATACGTTCCAGAAATACAAAAGGGATTGGAATTGTAAGTATTGAAAATATTACTTACCTTATGATTAAAATCGGCGAAACCTCGTAATAGTTACCGTCTACCTACAGTGTACCTACTTACCTACGAATTGGAGATTGAGTTTGTATTGTTAGATTTGTTATAATTGTTTTTGCATGCTCTGGCACTAGCCACAATAATAATTTTAAATTTTTGTCTCATTTTAAGTGAACTACACTGTTCTTGTGAGAAATACAGTCTTTAAACAATAGTTACACCGTGTTTTGTCTCTTTCGATATAATTTGAAACTTTTTATCAATACAAAAAACAAAACAATGTGTAACTATTAAAGGTAACTCCCGAGTTTATTAATCAGAGTTAAGAAATACTCTTTTTTGCACTTGCTAGGGGAACAAGCACTTAGCTTACAAATTACGTAGTAACCATCACTAACAAAGCACTACCTCATAGGTCACGTACATTGAAAACGTGTCCTACAATGCATTATTCTACGTTTTATGCTAATGTAACAAGCAGATAGCCCACCTGATGTAAAGTCATTACCATCACCTATAACAAAGCATTACCTTGCACAATCGTTAAAAACATGCCCTACAATGCGTTACTTTGTGTCAATGCATCGTAAGGCACGTTCCTAACGAGCGTAATTTCGAGACAATGCTTTGTGATGGTATCCTCTTATCATCAGGTGGACCGTCTGCAGGTTTTACCAGGAACTCATAAAAAAACTAAGAAAACAATTATTCCCGTAACAACTAACATAATTCCTCACAAAGAGGGTCTTGTTAGCTCTAGAGTATAAAGCACAAAAGCCTTCAAAGAAGTACAATCTAATTGTCCCTACTTACGCTTTGATGTCACAAACCTTTGTTTCACCGCTTTATAATTACTTAAAGCTTAAAGCAAGAGCTGAAATGCATACTAGGGAATGCAAATAACTTTTTATATGTGACTTCATGGAACAAGCAGATGGTCCACCTGATGTTGATGCCTAGTAGTAGAGCTCTTGGTGAAGGGCTCGTCCGGGGAAGTACTACCACCATGCCTGTTTCTGCCGCCAAGCAGCTTGCTGTGTTCCGGTTTGAAGGGAGTGGGTGCCGGTATAATTACAGGCACATGAGGCTTAACACCTGCATGCCTTTGATTGATACACAGCAGTGTATTGTAGGGCACGTTCCTAACTAACGTGACCTACGAGGCAATGCTTTGTTATAGGCTATGGTAACCACTTAACATAGTATAATATATAATATAATAATAATAGTAATACTGGACAATCCACACAGCATCATCTAGCCCCAAGCTAAGCAGAGCTTGTGTTATGGGTACTAGATGACTGATATACTTAATATAATACATTACATGCATACATATTTTTTATTATACATAGAAAATACCCAGAACACCTGGAATAAATATTTGCAGAGCGTCCAAACATTTATCCCAAGGCGGGAATCGAACCCGCAACTTTTGCGTCGCAGGCGGACATTCGCCCACCGCGCCACATCGGTCGTCTAACATAAGGTGGGCCATATGCTAGTTCCATCAGCAAATTGTATAAAGAAAAAAATGTATGTACGGCTTGTAGGTGTCTCTAACTATCACTTTGTTCTAGACCCCCTTCATATGCGCCGTAGTGGGTTCATACAAGAGAGTCCATTCAAAGGCCAATGTGTTACGTTCCAGGCATCTTTGAAAGTCACTCTGATTATAGGTCAATGCTTTGGCCTAATCCCTGTGATCGGAATATGTGACAATGATGCTTCTAAGCTTCGGTAAATTCATAAGTTACCTTGTAGTAGTAGAGCTCTTAGTGAAGGGCTCGCCCGGGGAAGTACTACCACCATGCTTATGTTTCCACCAAGCAGCTTGCTGTGTTCTGGTTTGAAGAGTGTACGAGCCGATAAAATTACAGGCCTGTAATTTCAGACAGAGGCTTAACACCTGTATACCTCAGGTTGATGGACGCAGAGCAGTGTATCGTATGGTATGTTCATGACGAACGTGACCCGCGAGGTAATGCTTTTTTATAGTGATGGTAACCACTTCACATCAGGTGGTGCATCAGTTTATTCCATCAGCATGTCGTATGAAAAAAACTGAAAATATTTTTATTGAAATTTATTAATAAAGTAAAAGAGTACCGAGGACTTTTTACTTCACTGCACAAACCTAATAAAGATTATTATAAAAGTTGTAAGAAATGTAACGTATACAAAATTTACACCATATCATTTATTTACTTTGATAAACTCTTAAAAACTCAATTTTTATGGTGGAACAAACATATGACCCACCTGATGTTAAGTGATAATCATCACCTATAACAAAGCATTGCTTGGTAGGTCACGCACGTTAGGTACGTGCCCTACGAAGCACTGCCCTGCGTTCACCAACCTGAGACATACTGGTGTTAAGCCTCATGTGCCTGTAATTACTTTTTTGTACCACAGATAAAATATTTTATAGACCTATAATATTTTAATTGAAATTTTCAGATTTACATTTAAATCCTGGCGTTGTGTTTACGCAATTGTAACAATCCTTTTTCTGAGTGCGTTGGTTGGTCTATGTTTTGTTAAAACTATCAAAGACACAGATTCATCGCTTGGATCTAACAGTTAGTACTATTTTTATGCTTTACTAGCGGTTCGTCCTGGCTTTTAGTGAGGATCCCAATTTTTTTTCAAAAATTTTACTTATCTTCTCCGAGGATAGTGTAGCTTCCCACCGGTGAAAGAATTTTTCAAATCGGTCCAGTAGTTTTGAAGCTTATTCAATGCAAACAAACAATCAAATCTTTCCTTTTATAATATTAGTATAGACAATCGTACGTAATAGTATTTTGAGCAAAAGGAAACATCCAAATGTAGTGTGCTATGCAGAAAGTTTAACCGCATATATTTCTCGTTTGGACTATAGTCCAAACCAAGATGTGATAATAACATAGCACCAGGTGTGATGACAGCCAAACGCTTAGTTATAATTAATAAATAAAAATTGCATATATTTCTCGTTTGGACTATAGTCCAAACCAAGATGTGATAATAACATAGCACCAGGTGTGATGACAGCCAAACGCTTAGTTATAATTAATAAATAAAAATTGCATATATTTCTCGTTTGGACTATAGTCCAAAATAAGATAGGATAATAACATAACATCAGGTGTGATGGCAGCCAAACGCTTAGTTATCATTAATAAAAAAAATAGAAAATTTTCATATATTTCTCGTTTGGACTATAGTCCAAAACGAGATAATCTGTATAAGAATCAGAAGATGTAGTTAAAATGGTAATGGATAGGTCTTGCAGCTCGTAGAATGCATGTGGTGCACATGTGAATTTAGTCAGGTTTTAAATAAATAAATAAATAATGTCGGGCAATCCACACAGCATCATCTAGCCCCAAGCTAAGCAGAGCTTGTGTTATGAGTACTAGATGACTGATATACTTAATACAATACCATATTAAATATATAGATATTTTTTATTATACATACAAAATACCCAGAACAGCCGGAATAAATATTTGCAGATCGTACAAACATTTATCCCGAGGCGGGAATCGAACCCGCAGCCTTCTGCGTCGCAGGCGGACACTCGCCCGCTGCGCCACATCGGTCGTCGAACCCATCGAACCATCGGTTGATGATGATGTAGACGCACAGAGTCACGATTTATAACTATTGAAGAACTATTGATTTTACAAGGGGCTTATTTTCTTTTAGATCTTATAAAAATACCATGCGCAGCATCAGATATTATTTTGCATGTTTACGCATAAAATAAATTAATTCACGTTAACTAATATAAAAACCCGTAAGCATATTTTAAAATAACTTAAAATATTTATTTATTTGTTTCAGCATCCGTAATATTTCACGTGATGACTTGTTTGACAGCTATAATATTCCTTCGAATAGCTATGAAATGGCCGCGACTTTGCCTGCAAATTGCCAAGACTGAAGCGTCAGACCCAAATATGGACTACGGTTTAAGAAGAAGATGCAATTTTGCGTGTCTCATTGTGCTCTCACTGGCACTGTGTAAGGTTTTGAGTGAAAGTATAGGTTTTTAAAATTATTTTTTAAACAGGTGTAAATAAGGCTAGCCCTGAAAACTTCAGAAGTCAAAGTACCCATCAGTATGAGCAACGTTTGATATGGAACCAGAGACCAACAAAGCCCTGGAAAATAAGATGTCTTAAATTGTATAAAATTGGCAAAGCGCCTAATGAATGTTAGCAAAAATACCTTCAAAACGCGGATGAATCCGTCGGTGGCTAGGATACTAGCACCATATATGATATTTTTTAGATTTCTACTATTTTTTCAGTCGAGCATTCTCTAGCGGTGCTGAATGGTTTTACAATAGCAAAAGATTGTGACCCCCAAATGAACCTCTACGAATCATACATATTCCATAACTTTCCTTGGATATTCAACCATATTACATACAATCACTTTTTTGGGTTTGTAGCACAGGTAAGCTTTTTGATTAATTACAACTTAATAAATAAAAAATAAAAAAGCCTTTATTATTCCTTAGGTTATAAAACTTAAAGTAGGTTACTTAAAACTAAATTCTTACAAGCTAACTAAGGACCCCTCGGCGGGTATAGGCCTTCTCCAACAGTTTCCATTCCTTCCTTTCTTTTGCATTTTTTTTCCATTCGATTCCTGCTACCTCCGCTATATCATCTTGCCATCTTTCCTGTGGTCTGCCTCGTCTGCTTTTGCCATTCGGACCCTTCCCTAGGGTCGTTGTTTGCGTAATAAATAATTACAACTTACCATAGTAAAACCTTGAGCTACCTTCATTTTACTTTCTATTTACCTATTTACTGCGGGGCAGCTCGATAATGTTCTAGAGCTACCACTGCCTGGCATGCCGCGCAGTATAATTTTGTTTTACAACAAAGTTGCGCGTCATTAACCACTACGCCAAAATAGTGGTGAGGCATACGCTGAGTCGAGACCCTTTTGCTGCTGTAGCACATAGACACCTACTGCTTATGTCCTTCTTTTTGTCTTTTTTTTTCACTTTTTGATCTGTTTTGTATGTGTATGCGTGTTTTTGTAGCAAATAAATGTATGTCTATGTCTATGTCATCAAGCTTGATACTTTCAAAACTTTTATAATGTAACTTAAAAAAGTTGTCACTAGTTGTTGTATTTTTTCATTATATTTGTAAAACATGTTCATTGAAAATAATTAGATACCTTGTATACTGCGAGTATTTATAAAAATAAGCATTAGCAAAATCTCCTCCGGAAGTAAGTTATCAAATAAATAAATAAATTAATAAATTAATAATTAATAAATGGTATTCTTTCAGTTTTTGAATATCCAGTGTGCATTTAACTGGAACTTCGCTGATGTTTTCGTAATCTGCATGAGCCTTTATCTGACGTCACGGCTTGAACAAGTAGATCAGAGAATCGTAGCCGTCAAAGGAAAAGTAAGTTTTTTTTTTAAAAATATATATTGGATTTTTTTTAAGCAATACTAGCTGATCCCGCAAACTTCGCTTTGCATTATTTTTATTATTGTTACTTTTTATCCTATTCCGGATGAAGATAAATCACAAAACCCAAAAATCATAAAAATTGGTTCAGCCACTCTTGAGTTATAAGTGGTGTAACTAACACGACTTTCTTTTATTTATATACATTTTTACAAATAAAAATTATGCCCCATTGGATTTGGATTGGTGGGTATACTCTTAAATATGCAAAAAACGTACAGATAGTTCAACTATCTCCATTAGTTACAACTATTATATTTTATGTAGTATCTTATAAATTTATAAACGAGTAGGTACAAGCAATTCCAAAAAAAATTTTGTAAGTAATAATGTGGAGGACTAAGTAGTAGGCGTATGAGACTCGTTCCTAATGTTTTTTTTACAGTTTATGATATTTGACCGCAATCTCACCTGATAATTATTTGTTTTAACACTGCGGTTACAACAAATATAGTTGCCTAAAGGCCTTTTTATCGTATAAAAAACGATAAGCGAAAACCGTAAGCCTATTTCTATTTTATTTTTTGCTTTAACTTTCTTTGTAAAAAATAGTATTATAATGTATCAAATACATGAATATCTTTATACCTTTTCATGCAAATAGCCAGAATTTATTCCATCATCGAACACGCATGTTAGAATTTTGATGTACCTTTGTATAAACTATGTACTTTAGTATAAACAAAGGAGTTTTATGCCGAAAAAGGCCGAAAATACATCTAAGAGACTGAAGAAAATCACGATAGCGAATTCTTAAAATAAAAAATTGAGCGACAATATAAAATAACTAAAAAAATTATAAAAGTCATAAAAATAGATACTTAACTTTCATTGGAAATATAACTGAGTTAACAAAATCTCTCCCACCAGAATAACATGATGATGTGAATAGAACAGACATAATTAACTCTAACGTAAGACTATTATTAAAACCGGCCATGTTCGTGTCGGATTCGCGCACGAAGGATTCCGTACCATTATCTATAATAAAAACGGCAAAAAACCACTTTTGTTGCATGAGAGCCCCCTTAAATATTTATTTTATTCTGTTTTTTAGTATTTGTTGTTATAGCAGCAACAGAAATACATTATCTGTGACAAGTTTTAACTCTCTAACTATCACGGTTCATGAGATACAGCCTTGGGACAGACGGACAGACAGACAGACAGACAGCGGAGTCTTAGTAATAGGGTCCCGTTTTACCTTTTTGGTACTTTTATTTTAACAACCCTAAAAAACATAGTAGCAGAGTAACAGTGTGATAAACAATTTCAAATTTACAGTTTGTCCCATCTTCTTTCTGGAGGACAATGAGGGAAGACTATACCAGGTTATCAAATTTGGTGAGAACAGTAGATGGCATCATAGGAGGAGTGGTGTTTATCTCCTTCGCCAATAACTTGTTTTTTATCTGCTTACAACTACTACACACCTTAGCGTGAGTAAATTAATATATTTAAATACACCTCATGAGACGACTAACCTCTTGGACGGACTTTCTGCAATATTATATAGCATTAACTAACACGTCTTTGACTTTATCAGTCATACTTAAAAAAAATATAAACAATGTTAATTTTTAACATCTGCATGCCTCAGGTTGATGGACGCAGAGCAATGCATTGTAAGGCACAATTTTATCGATCGTAACCATATTTTTTCTTTCACCGTTTGAGAGTACAAACAAAATATTTTTTTTTAATAGAGAATTTTTGTAGTTCATGACGAATTTGGACCCACGACCTTAAGATTAAGAGATTAGGGAATAAAATAATGTGGGGTTTAGACAACGATAATATGACAAAAGTCACTTTGAATTAAAATAACTGAGAAAATTATGGAATACAATATTTGCATAAATTAGTTGTGAACATCACTTTCAGTGGTATACCTCTTTATACAAGAAGTGTTTTTATCGTGCTTATTCTATAAAACCAAACGTATTTATAACTTCTTTCAGAGAGGGAGTAAAAGCTACACCACGCTGCAGACTTGAACTAGAAATCGACCAAAGGTAAACTCACCCCATCTTCACAAAAATGTTTAACGTCATATACACTACTGTTTTTTTTCAACATTACAGACCGCTAAAAGGGTACGAACAGCCAGTGTACTTCGTGTACTCCTTTTTGTTCCTCATGGTGCGTTCTTTAGCAGTTTCGATGACAGCTGCAAGTGTACACACGGCTAGTAAAGCTCCAGCTGTCTCTTTGTACCAGGTGTCTTCGGCTGGTTACTGTGTTGAGGTTGGTTCACCAATTATGAAGTTTTGCGAGACACACTCCAATTTTTTAGTTTTTTCATCGTTTGACAATTTTTTTTTTTAAATATGTCAGGACATTTTTTTTTACACAACATCATCTAGCCCCAAACTAAGCATAACTTGTACCACCAACCAACCAACCAGAACCAGATGACTGTAAGAATACTTATATACTTTTTTTTTGTAAATACATACATACAATACAACACCCAGACACAGTCTACATAGAACAAACATCTATGTTCATCACACAAATGTTTGTTCTCGGTGGGGATCGAACCCACCACCTACAGCACAGAAGGCTGGGCTACTACAAACTGAGCTGTGATGGCTGTCAAACATTGGTCAATTCCTTATCTGCGTAAAGTACGGCTGTTGGTATAAAAAATAATGATAATATGATAATACGTTGCATATCTATATTTCAGATTCAACGGTTTTTGGAGCAGATTCATGGGGACACAGTAGCATTAAGTGGTCTCCAGTTCTTTAACGTAAAACGTGGTTTGGTTTTAGCGGTAAGGCTTAAACTAGGTACTGCAATACTTTTTAACCTGATTTATTAATATTTTTTTTTAAATTGCTGATGGAACAAGCTGTTACTCTCGCCTTTAATATAGAATTGCCTCCCATGTTTTGACACCCATCTTAATTGACTCTATTCCTTTTAATCGAAGGAACCTACCAGTATGCGCCATTGATGTACAAAATCGACACGAATAATTTTAAGCTACATAGTTCATTTATTATATAATTTAATACGTTGACAGTGTAATATTTTTTCTAGAACGGTCTTTGGTACGTGTCTCGCCATAATTATCCAGCTGTAATAATCAACCATGTTATAAAAACCCACAAACACATTAAAAAAGTCAAAGTTCTTTCAAACGACTTGCTCTAAATCAAAGTTGATTAGAACACCAAGTTGATTATAGTTTAAGAATCTTAAACTATAAATCGCCTTTCAACGTCGAACACTATATAATTACCTTTCTAAAATCAACGCAAACGACGTATTATTCGTTCGCGTAAAGTTATTTTCATAAAAATTTTAAACCCATTCCCGTTTAGTGGTTAAATTTTGGGAATTTCTTCGCTACGGACTAAGATATATAATATACCTTGATAATTTCAAGTCTGTGGCTTAGGTTGTGCGTTGTCGATATGTCAGTCAGTCAGGGTAAAGATTCTTGTTATCTTCTTAGATTGGAGATAGTAAATTAGCTTTAGGGTTAAAATCACACGGTTACTTTGTACCTATACGTTTATACCTATTTATTTGGAGCCAGAGTGTTCAACGTTTGCGGCTTGCATTTTCGTTTTCTCTTATTGCGATTTTTACAAGGCCCTTATTCAAAACACTGTAATATCCAATTGAGTTAAGCATAATAGCGTGAAAAATGGACCTGTGGGTAGTCTAAATAATTATAATAACCAATTTAAAATATATTATTAAAATTTGGCGTCAGTAGTGTACGTGAGACAACCTTTGACTAAATTAAACCAAAAGTACCAAGCCCAGTGTTTAAATGAGATCTCTTTGAAAGATTAAGGTTTGCTCTGCAAAAAACAGTTTCAAAGTTCATTAGATATGAGATTATGATCTTATTAGACTTTGTACTTTGTAGGATTCTGGCTCGCTATATACACAAAAGGCAACCATACAAAACCTTACCTCAAAGTCTGATGTAATTAAGCTTACGTTTCAATTATATGACTGTTAGATCAGCTTCTCTGATCTGAGAAACGAGGTTTTGCAATCTCATTCACCATCATCATCATCATCAGCCTATAGAAGTCCACTGCTGGACATAGACCTCCCCTATGTGTTTCCAGGAAGAACGATTCTGAGCCCTTTCCATCCATCGACTTCCCGCGCATTACTAGCAGAAAAATTACACTGCTGTACTTACATTCTTACACAGATTCAAGAACTAGTATACATAAACCTACTAATTTTATTTATTTACAACATTTTACACAAATATCTAAGATCTTTTATTTGAACTACCTAAACATTATAAAATAACTCTGTTTTCTAACTTCAGGTTCTTACTATAGGTACAAAATAGAATTTAAATCACTGACCGCAGGAAGTGTGCCCAAAAGGCTGGCAACGTTACCTCTTTAGATAGCTAAACTAACTCTCTGTCCAAGGTAAGCGCCAGCTTTTTGGCCGTTAGTCACATCCGCAAACCTCTTGGATACATAAACTAAAAATATCAGCCTTGTTTATCATAGCCATTTCTCTTGAGGCCATTTTTTTCATGTCCCGTGAAAATTTCGGTCCCCCGATCTGTAAACTTTGACCATGGTTTCTTTATTCATCAGTTTTTGGTTCTTGTTGATAAAACATAAATATGTCTAAAAAGTTTCAATTGGCTGCGGAAAAAAAATCCCTTGTCACTTAGGATACGAGAAATCTCACTAGCAGTGTCTGCCTAGACTAGCACATTTTGAAAATTATTTAAGTTTTTTTTTTCAAATTTTATTATTGTCTGACCTACAGTGTCCCACTGCCAAGCAAAGGTCTATCCCATGGTATTTACATTTTCGCGGTCCGCCTTCCTTCCACTTGTTAGCATAGAGAGAAAACAATGACGGAAAACATCGTAAAAACACTAGCCGCCGAGTAAATTTTGCAATTATTGACAATTTCTGTCAGCTGTTACCATTCTGAACATCCAAGTTTGTACAGAGTTTAACTAAGATTTCCTATTTTCAGATTGCCGGTACTATAGTTACTTATGAACTAGTTCTGATGCAGTTCACAGGGGTATCTCCAACAACCGCGACACCAGTATAAACTACTTACTACTACTACTTACTACTACTTATTACTACTTACTTAGTACTTTTATTTACAAAAACACTGAGGCATGGTAGTCTCAGTAACTGTGGTGGTCCTGGATTGAAAATAGAACCTCTCCCATAAATGTTGTAATTTAGTAAACTGTTGGCCTAGCTTCATTATAAACATAAATAAAATAGTTAAAGGCAGAAAAAAATCCGCTTGTTTTTACTGGAACGGTACAAGAATAACCCAATCGTGACCATACTACAATATAGAATTAGAAATAAAAAAATCTAAATATGTTTATTTGGAACACTCAAGTAATTAGTCAATAATATATTGTCTTGTAGATAACGTTCGTTAAGAACGTGCCCTACAATACACTGCTCTGCGTACATACAGGTGTTAAACTTTACGTGCCTGTAATTTCACCGGCACTCACACCCTTCAAACCGAAACACATCAAGCTGCTTGGCGGTAGAAATACGCACAGTGGTAGTACTTCCCCGGTTGAACCCATCACTAAGAGCTCTACTACTATTAAAATGCCAAGACATCCACAGAGTAGCTCATCAAAGATCAAATTAAGAACAAATAAAGTCTTTGGACTTAAGTATTAGCATGGTGAAAGACTCTGCAATATGTAATGAAAAATGCAAACTTGTTTTCAAGTAATAAATTTTATGTAGAGTTATTTATGTCTGTTATGAGTAAAGTGTTTGGCTTAGAACTTTGTTTTAATGTTTTTTCCTCAATGCAAAAGTTTTTATGTTATACCGGAAGATACGTTGGCATCATCTAAATATATTAAATTGTTGGCTTGGGCTTATTAACTAAATATTATACTGTAGTAAGATAGACGCACGTTAAACGATGGACCGCAACCAAATAGCTCAGTCCAAACAACCCCGAACAGCCCCGAACAATGGATATAATGATATCCCTCAAGAAATTGGTTTTTGTCCTACAAATCCGGAATGAGGTTGAAATCCAAAAGGAAGAAAGTTAATTGAGGTAAAGAAAGAGGGATGCTTGTGGTGGCGTTAGACATGGATAGATTTGAATTTTGGGAAAGGAGAATGTATCAGTTACTGCATGGCATTAAAGCCTCGTGAGGTCTACTGTTCTCACAGAACCACTAGTAGTAGTTGTTACACAGCTTGCTGTGTTTCAGTTTGAACCCGGTAAAATTAAGTCGTTAGTGTGCCTCTCTTTGATTTAAATCAGTCGATAAAAGAGCAAACTTACCCCCTCAACCCTTTTTTCCTTCCAATCAAAAAATTTAAGCAAATCAAGAGTGCCAATTTTCGACCAAATCGTTGAAAATAATTACGACCTGCAAGCGAGAACAGACAGAAACACGTACAAAAGTATTTTTCGGGACAATCTTGAAACAGACGCTTTGCTCGCTCGGTTTACTTATCAAAAGGCTGAATATAGCTTCGAACAAACAAACTCGCTCAAGTTCTTTTAGTTGGATATAAGGGTAAAAGGTTTTATGAATGTTAGATGACAGGTTAATAGGTTTCCATGGCCTACAGGGGGAGTTTTCTCTAATCACGGGACTTTCGAGACCAGAATTCAACGAAATTATTTCTTTCTGTTTCATTATAATTGAATGAGATTCAGTTTGCCATAAGGGATCTCTGAGAGGTAACATGTCTGGAAGGTACTTGACAGCCATCACAGCTTAATTGATAGTAACTCTACCTTCTGCGCTATAAGTCATGGGTTTGATTCCCACGGAAAACAAACATTTATGTCATGAACATAGATGTTTGTTGTGTCTGGGTAATATAATTGTATTCTATGTATGTATATTTACACAAAATTTTTTTGATTAGTTTAGACTAGATACTGTGGTATCAAAATTATAACTGAACCTCATGTAACCTATTGAAAAATGTCATCACGAAATCACGCATAATTTTAAACAAAATATTATGCAATGATCGCTGAAATTGGGGTCAATATACAATTACATATACACATGTGTCTAATGCGGTTCCTAATAATAAGTATCATACTAACACTAACACTATGATAAAACTACCCTATGCCCTACGCAGGATAGTGCTTCGCAGGGCACGTGACCTACTGGTGTTAAGCTTTGGTTTTTGAGCTATATTTACTAAATATTTTGGTGTTCTATCATACCTAACGTGCGATATAAGTGATGGCTTAACATCAGAAGGGCCATATGCTTGTTTCACCAGCAGTAACATAAAAAGAAATGTTATCCAAAAATGTCTAACCTATTAGTCTTTTTTTGCGTCCATTGGTTTATTTCTCTTAGGGTTTGTTCCACAACTCATAAGGAAACGCTACCTTTCATTTTATCTGTAGTCCTAAAGGATTATTTGAAAAGTGATTGATTCAGGTTATTTCGAAGAAAGACGTCATTCAAAATGATTGGGTCCTGTGCCTTTACGCATTATTACAATTTGTCAAAAAGCTTATCTGCTTTGAGCGAAATTGGTTAGAGGCAAAAAGAACGTTTGAAAAAGGTAGTCTTTCAATATCAGGTGGGTCAACTGCTTGTTCCATAATATTTTATACAAAATAAATTGCAAGTCACTTTTGGAGTTAAAAAATTGGGAAGTTTTTAGTTATTTTAATAACTAAAAGGAAAAAAGGTTAGCATAACTGATTAGTGTATTAAGTTTTATTTCTTTAGTAAATTCGCAGAAATCAATAACATAACATAAGTCAGCGTTCTCATAATCAGTCAAAATATTACAGTAGATAATTTTCAAATAATAAATAAATAAATAATGCTGGACAATCTACACAGCATCATCTAGCCCCAAGCTAAGCAGAGCTTGTGTTATGGGTACTAGATGACTGATATACATAATACAATACTATATTACATACATAGATATTTTTTATTATACATAGAAATACCCAGAACACCCGGAATAAATATTTGCAGATCGTACAAACATTTATCCCAAGGCGGGAATCGAACCCACTACCTCTTGCGTCGCAGGCAGACATTTGCCCGCCGCGCCACATCGGTCATCAAACAAACAAACAATGAAACAAACGTTAATTCAATTGTTGTCGTACTGTATTAATACAAGTTCGTACTTCAATATAGCAGCTGCTACCTGAAACAATAGTGGATTTTGTAAATAAAAATGAAAACAAAATTGATCGTCTATTATAAAATGTCGGATGAATGATATACGTATTACAAGTACCTACCACAGAGAGGATAAAAGTGCTATACAACAGAACTAGGGGCGCGTCCTGGCTTCGCACGGGTTTTGGTAAGGATCCCTGATTTTTTTTAAATATAATTATAACCTATGTCACTCAGGGATAGTGTTGCTTCGCAACGGTGAAAGAATTATTCAAATCGGTCCAGTAGTTTCCGAGTTTATTCAATGCAAACAAAAAACCATCAAACCTTTTCTTTTTATAATATTAGTACTTATAGATAAATTAATAATAGTAGTAGAACTTTTAGTGAAAGGCTCGTTCGGAGAGGTTCTACCACTATGCCTGTGTAAATTAATATTTCGACACAGTAACGAATATTAATAAGTTTTTTATGGGAATAATTATGTTTAAAAACATGTAAATCTGACTTTAACTTCTTGGATAACGTTTTATTAGGTGTTTTTTTTTTCAAAAAGGAAAGTTAACAATAACGCACTTTATATTGAGCGGTCAAATCTGATATAATTATTGAAGTTTTTCAAAAAGCACTTTGGCCGATTACGTGTTTTCATTACACGTCATCCATCACTATCAGACCTAAAGGTGTTCAGCCTCATGTGCCTGTAATTTTAATCACTAATCTATATATACCTATTTTAAGAATTTCTGACTGACTGACTGACTACATTGTTAGGACCGCGGGAAGTCGATGGATGGAAAGGGCTCAGAATCGTTCTTCCTGGAAACGTATGGGGGAGGCCTGTGTCCAGTAGTAGATTTCTACAGCCTGATGATGATGATGATGATGACTGACCTGCTTAAACCAGTGATCGTAAATATTTGAAATTTTTAGAGTATATTTTCCTTGATGCATAAAGGTGTATTAAGAAAATAATTTCCGTAATTCAACAACTGAATGGGTACAGCGGGGGTTGAAGTTTATATAAGACTAGCTGTGCCCGCGACTTCGTCAGCGCGGAATTTAACAAAAAAGTTATTCAGTTTTTTTTCGTATTTGCATTTTTATTTTCAGTGATTTGTATTAGGTTTATTGAAAAATGAACCCACGCGATAGAAGCGGTGGGATGCGCCCGACGTGATAGCGCAGTGGTGGCATGCATATTTTGGTGTATGTACCCAATATAGTTTTATAATATGTATATAGTAAAAAGCGGTTATTTTAATATTACAAACAGACACTTCAATTTTATTTATTTTTATGGATAAACTTTACGCGAGCGAAGTCACGCGCGTTTGCTAGTATTACATAATGATCCTTTTATATTTTAGCCACTCTCTGTCCTTTATTCCTTCACCAAAGGTCAAGATTGGCTTGTGATTGGTCACGTTTTACGTGACACGATCTAATCGCTCAAAAGGTGAAAGAACGTGATGAACCCAGGTAGTATTCAAGCATAGACCCCTATCGGGAAAGAATATCTCATACAATCAAAATTGGACTTTACTATGGACTTTATTGGGCTTAAAATGTAGTGCTTAAACATGTCTCTTAGAATTTTTCAAAGGTCTTGAAAGCTTAAGTGGAATTAAAAAAAAATTTTTTTTATTAATGATAACTAAGCGTTTGGCTGCCATCACACCTGATGAAAAGTGAAGATGCAGCCTAAGGTGGAGCTCGCTTAGCTATAATCCACCTATTTACTCTTGATTTGAAAATTCTACATGCTACCGTTATGCCACCAATATAGCAACAAAGAGGCGTATTGTACATACTGTTAATCTAAAACCAGCACAACTACAATTACTCTGAAAAGAATGAGAAGTTTCAAGAGTTACTGTTGTCTTAAGTGGTAGAAGGTCTTTGTGAAAGACCTGGACACCTGGATTCACAAACAATAAAATGATTTGATTTGATTTGAAAGAGTTCGTCCCAGAAAGTACCAACTATACTTTGCCGCCAAGCAGAAATGCTTGCTTTGCTGTGTTCCGGTTTGAAAACTTAATGCATGCATGCCTCAAGGTTATAGATGCAATTAAGCTAATTTTTCATTTTAGGTAACAATCCTAACTCAATATAAAAAGGTTGAAAAAAATATTGGAACCCCGAACGCTTGTAGCCCAAGGAATACATTGAATAATAAAACAACTCAAAACAGAAAGAAATGTTTGTTCTAACATCCAAATTTCCTCCTATGAAACAAAGTTTGCTAAGCATAATTGAAATGAGGTACTTTGAGTCCGTTGAGGGCAAATTTATTGTTGGATTCAGTACCACACCAAGCAAACCGGAACAAGCTGCTTGGTGGTAGAGATAAGCATGGTGGTAGTACTTCTCCGGACGACCCATTCATTAAAAGCTCCTTACTACTAAAAGTGACATTTAAATAAAAAAAAAATCACACTGTTTATCTTTCATCTCATTTTTACTATAATGACTGGGTACAGACCATTTTATACCGTATTACCTGTAGCATAAGCTTTCGATTCAAACTGAAAAATCCCATCCCAGTTAGTGCTACGTCGTCGTTGGATAACTGGTTTATGAGCCTTTTGATCTGAAATTAATAATTAGCATAAAACTAATAGCAGTCACGATAGTTTATAATGCCTGTTTTGATAATATACAAAACAGCACAAATGTATACTTATCTGCAAGAAGTATACATCACACTACTTCTGAAATGATATCAAAGTCAAAGTCAAAGTCAAAGTCAAAAATCATTTATTCAGTAATATCCGCAGGGATCATCTTGAAACGTCTTAAATCTAGGTGAATCTAAGCGCCAGTTCCTCGCGACCAAGCCTAGAAGAACCGGCAAGAAACTTACGGCTTGGTTCCTACCGTTTTTTTGTATGATCCTTTTACAAAGTAATAATAATGTAAATAATGAAACTCCAGTGTGGTGCCAATCCAACTTAATAAGGTGATTGCAAGACAAAAAACATGTTAAGGCAATCATACCAAGATCTTAATATACAACAGAAGTTCAAAAGACAGCACACGCTACGCTTCAACTAAGAGTAATGCTTACAATTTAATGCATTCAAATAAGAGAATAGTACAGACATTGCAAAAAAATATCCTAGCTGCCGACGGGTCGAGCGAGCGGAACATCTGGCCACGCCGATTTATCATTAACGTAACTATCTAAGGAATAGTATGCTTTCTTTATAAGATTTGTCTTAATGTAGGCCTTAAATTTCCGAATAGGAAGTTTAGTGGCATTTTGTGGAAGTTTATTATAGAATCGCACAGTGTTCCCCATAAATGACCCATTAACCTTTTGCAGTCTAAATTTTGGTATATATAATTTATTATTGTTTCTAGTGTTAATACTGTGCACATCATTTTTTTTCTTAAAACTACTTATGTGCTTATGAGTGTACAATAGATTTTCATAGATATACTGCGAAATTACCGTGAGAATATGAATTTCCTTAAAACGCTCTCGCAAGGAGTCGCGCGGTTTCATTTTATAAATGGCCCGTATGGCTCGTTTTTGTAAAACAAATATTGTTTGTAAATCAGCAGCTTTCCCCCAGAGAAATATACCATACGACATTACACTATGGAAGTAACTAAAATATACTAGTCTAGCTGTAGCTTCATCAGTGAGCCATCTTATTGTGCGAACTGCATATGCAGCCGAACTCAGTCTACTAGCAAGTGTTTTTATGTGTGGACCCCACTGCAATTTTGCATCAATATTAAGCCCTAAGAAAATAGTAGAATCTACAAGACTAAGTGACTCCCCATTTAATACAATATTTGTAGGGCTTAAGACCACATTAGGTAAAGTAAATTTAATGCACTTAGTTTTACTAGCGTTAAGTAAAAGATTATTAACGGTGAACCAGTTAAGAACTTGCGACAGAGCTGCATTCACGTCACTGTAATCATTCTTTTGTCTATCGACTTTAAAGACCAAGGAGGTATCATCAGCAAAAAGTACTATTTCACATTCTTTCTTACTACTATTCTCTATAAGATGTGGTAGATCATTTACATAAACTAAGAATAAAAAAGGACCCAATATCGAACCCTGAGGTACCCCCATTTCAATGAGTGACCCGGAAGACCTCTCACCGCCAACATCGACTTTTTGGACTCTATCAGTTAAGTAAGACTGTATGAGGTCAATTGCCCGGTTTAGGATGCCGTAGTGTTTAAGTTTAGATATTAAAGTGGCGTGACTCACACAGTCAAAAGCTTTAGACAGATCACAGAATACCCCGATCGCGTCTTGTGAGTTTTCCCAGGCATCGTATATATGCTTTAGGAGCATTGTACCGGCATCAGTCGTTGATCGACCTTTGGTGAATCCAAACTGATGGCTATGAAGTATCCCGGTATGATTAAAGTGTGATAACAACTGAGTAAGAACAACTTTTTCAAAGATTTTACTTATCGTAGGCAATACCGAAATTGGTCTATAGTTAGCTGGATCTTTTTCATTTCCTGATTTGTACAAGGGAATGAGTTTACTGTGCTTCATAAGATTAGGAAAAACACCCTTGTCAACACATCTATTAAAAATATAGGCTAGGCACGGTGCAATATCTATTATAATAGAACTTAGTACTTTTGTAGACATTCCCCATAAATCTTCAGTAGCTTTTATGTTTAAGGATTTAAATGTTGATACAATCTTATCAGCATTAATGTATCTGAAACTAAAGACGCTCTCATATTTTTTTACATTTGTCTCTAATAGAGCTGTCGCTCTAGAAGCAGAGGAATTCAAACATTGAGTCAATGCTTTGGGTATACAAGCGAAATAATCATCAAAAGCGTTTGCGACATCTATATTTTTACTCAAATTTTTATTGTTAACGTTTAAATTGATCTGTTTATTACGCGGCTTTGATTTGCCCGTTTCGTTATTAACTATCTTCCAAGTAGCTTTAATTTTATTTGTAGATTTTTCAATTTTATTTCTTATATGTAATGATTTAGCTGCTTGACAAACTTTTTTGAAAATTTTTGAGTAGATTTTTACGTGTAAAATAAACGGTGGATCATTTAACATTAATTCCCTAGCAGCGTATAATTCGTACAGTTTGTTCCTACTTCTATAAATACCTGGTGTCGCCCAGTCAGTGAACTTAACTCTAGCGCTAGCTTTACATGTTTTTAGTTTAAACGTATCATTGTATTCTTTATTTATTAAATTGAACAAATTGGTGTAAAGCTCGTTCGGGTCAGCCAAGCAAGGCATAAGGGATATATTTAGCTCAACATTGTTCTGAAACTTCTTTATACGGTTGTCTGTAATAGGCCGATAGTTAAATACCTCTGGTTTATCTACTACATAAGGAAACCGCGCGCTATGACCGTAATGATCGGAACCGAAATGCTTAACCACTGATTTAATAACTGGTACATGACTGCAAAAAATATTGTCAAGACAGGTGGCCGATGTTGGTGTCACCCTTGTTGCGTCTTCAAATAGGTGGTCTAGGTTAAAACATTTAAATAAATTTAGAAATCTTTCAGATAAAGGATGAACAGAAATATTTATATTAAAATCTCCGCAAACTATTAAAGTTTTGTTACAATTATACATTTTTAGCAAAACGTCTTCCATAGTGGATTCATACAAGGTGAAGTCCGCGTCTGGGGGGCGGTAAACGCTCACAACGATGTGCCGCTCCAGCTCCACACACGACAGCTCAATAATTCTCTCAATACTGAGATTTGCAATGTCTTTACGCTCCCTACATTTTAAATTATTCTTAACAATAATTAGTGAGCCACCACGTATAGCGCTCTTGCGGCCAAAAGAGCTCGCAACTCTATATTTATCAAAATAAGGAAGCAACTCAAGTTCTGATATCCAGTGTTCTGTAATACACATGATATCTACATTAAAACAATTTAAAAATAATTCTACTTCTAATAACTTGCTGGGAAGGCCCTGCATATTTTGATGTATCACATGTAAAGTGCCTGACTTTCCCATTGTCGAAGAATCTAGTTTAAATGTTGGGCAATAGGCCCTACTGCTCGTAGGCCCTTATTAGTAATGCTACTAACTACGGGCTTGTCTAAAGACTGTGTTATATTACTTATAACAGGATCAAAAATATTATATGCTAACAATTTAGCAATCGTTATTTTACTGCGTTTACTCATGTGTACAGTATCACTAGTCAATATAAAATTTCTAATAAAGTTATTAGTGTCAAAATATAAGACGTCACTATGACGACATGTCAAATTATATAATATTAGGTTGAGTTTAAAAATGTTCTGGTTTTCTTGAGCACTCAACGAGTTAGAGTATGGGAATGCACATAAAATAAGTTTTCCCAGCCCTAATTCTAACTTTTCTAATAAAGTTTCAACAAGTTTAATTAATTCTAGGTGCTTTACACCACTGCTAGCACCTAGTTGCACTACCATAGTAGTGTCACTGTCAAGACACCTATCCATAACTATGCTATTTATGAAGTGGCTAATGGGAGCATCTGGGTAGCAGTAGTTTGTTACTTCCTGCTCAACTTGATCATTAAGTAGCAGGCCCATCCCTATTCCTATCTTATCTGAGTATATAACAGTCCTCCGGGTCTTTCTGCCAGTATTTGCTAGTCTGACCGGAGACTGTGTGAAAGGTGCTGGTGCTGGCACAGGCTCCGCCACTGCAACAAGTGGTGCCTCCTGTAGCACAGCCTTTGTATGAGGTACAAGTGGCACCACCCGTCCAGAAGTGACCAATGATGCGCCAGGAAGCAGCTGTTCACACCTAGGAGAGTCTGTCTGTGAGCTATTATTACATACTTAAAAATAATGAAATATCATCTTAAAAATAATGAAATTTATTGATGAGTATATTATTTAATTATTTTATTAAAATTAAATAATATACTCATCAAATATTGTATTATTATTATTATTATTGCCAAATATTGTATACATCTTAGTGCAGTCGGCTTAAGGTAGTACATGGTCTCCGTGATCAAGGCGGTCTGCGTTTGTGGCCTTTATTCTATAAAATCTCTTATATTTTGTAATTGGACATATGCATTGAACTTGCGGCAGAGTTACAGTAGTCGGAAACCTAAAAGTTTTGCCAGAAGCTAGAGTCAGCCACTGTAACTACATACAAACTTTACCAAATCAGTAACTGTACCTCAATATTGTAACTAGATCCAGGGCATTTGTACAAGCTAGATAAGGCCATAGTTGAATGTGCGTAGATGTCGGACGCTGCTAGGACCACGATGCAAGCTCTGAAGAGGAGCCAACCCAGCGAAAAGAAGTAATACGCACAGTGGATAAATGTGCCGCTGACTTTGCTGAAACCAGATTTGCATTGCAAGAATGTGCATTGTTAGAACTGCTATTTAACAATAGCACAGAATAACTTCAGTGTTCTAACCCAATGCGTTACATCTGTGGATGATAGAAATCGGCACCTCAGAACTCTAATTGCAACACTGATGAACACTGGTTAAACGCATTAGTTTTATCTACAGTCGTCACAGCTCAGTTCGTAGTAACCCTGCTTTCTGCGCTGTAGGTGGGGTTCGAGTCCCACCGAGAACAAACATGTGTGTGATGAATATAGATGTTTGTTCTGTGTCTGGGTGTTATATTGTACTCTAAGTATGTATATACAAAAAAAAGTACATAAGTATTCTATCAGTCATCTGGTTTCCATAGTACAAGCTATGCTTAGTTTGGGACTAGATGATGTTGTGTGAAAATGTCCACAAATATTTATATCTACAAGCGTATGTTAGTATTACCAAGAACCGCTGCTTGTCGGACAAGTCCTCGTCTCATTGGCTTATGTTATGGTGACAGCTTACTGGCCAATGAGGTGAGAGTTTATCTGATAGACAACGACCTGATGTACTACTCACGGACGGTCGTAGGATTTAATTGTGGATGCTACATCTGCATGAGACAGATTTGTTTATTTATGATCTGGATCTCGGGTCATAAAGTAATTCTTTAAGCTTTATAAGAGAAGTTGGCTGATTTGTTTTAATATTTTCTTTTACATTAATATAACTACTGTCTTTTCGCATCAAACTCTGGTAAGATGTATTACGGTAATGAGTTCTACTCCTTAGCAGATTGCAATTAAAGAACCAACAAACCTTTGGTACTGTTCTGTTTATGTTAAACTTTATTCCGAAACGAATACTGAATTGAAATTTACCCAATTCCCAAAAACAGCTGTAGGCAGATAAAATACAAGTTGTTGATGTTAGACAAGAGTATCAAGGCTCCGAGCTGGCGGTCTACCTTGCGGACCAGTGCAGCCTGTCGAACGTACGCCTCTCTCACCCTTCGCCATATTTGAACGTGCATGTAGCTGTCTGTTCCAAACTGAAAAAAATCATAATTTGATTGATATAGTATAACTGGCAATACACAGTGTAAACTAATATTGCCCATCAGATACACTTTCATCTCGTTGTCATTGGTCCACTGGGTATGAGGGTGTCCTTCGCGGAACCGGAAGACGAACTTCCAGTTCATGAATGAATGAATGAATGAAAATTCTTTATTGTACACCTTACAAGCTAGAGAATACCTAAAACAAAAAAACAATGATAGTCAACAACAGATAATGTACAATGGGCGGTCTTATCGCTAAAAAGCGATCTCTTCCAGACAACCTTTGGTTGCCATTTTAGAACCTTTATACCCCGATTCACTTGAATTTGATGATTTTGAGAGCTATGTTGGTGACCCTGGTTTTTCTACGGATTTCCTCATTTCTAATCGTATTTTGTCGTGAAACTGTAAACCATATGTGAGAGTTTATCTGATAGGTAACGACCCAGTATTACCAACTAATGCTGGCTGACTGGTATTGAAACGGGACAAGACTCCTATTTCTTTGTCTCATCAACTTTATTTAGTAAGTAGGTAGATTAAAGACAGGCACGGACAGTCATTTTATTACCCATTAAATGTCAGTGGTGCCCTACGGGTGTGTTCGGCGTTAACTTTATTAGGTCATCTCGTTTTGTGGGTCTATTATTACTATTCCGTGACGTCAGCATTACTGGAGTTCATGACAGTGAGCCATCATCACTCTTCTTTTTGAGCAACAGTGACAGAACAATGTAACCCACTTGATTGTGAGTGGTTACCTCCGGCTATAACGATTACATTTTCCTAAAGAGTATGTCTAAAGATACTCTGAGATGTAAGGTCTCATGAACAAAAGATATGCGCTAATACAATTTAGGTACAGTCAGGTGGTAAAATAAATAAAAAATAAATATATATTTGTGGACATTTTTACAATGGTGTCACAGCGTTACAGTAAATATTTACAAAGCAAATACTTAAAAAATTAAGTCAAAATAAATGCAAAAATAATTGTTTTTCAATTCTTGCTATGCAAGATTTTACTGTAATGCTATATTACTTATTTAAAGGTTACAAGTTGTGTACAGTTTTTGCAGCTGACTGTACATGCAAATATACCTACAATGCACCAGCGCATATTTTTTATGTCAGAACTAAGGAGTGTAGTGTGATTTAATTAAATAATTATTAATTGAACAATAATTTACTATTTTTTGTGGGATGTGTTTTTGTGACAATACTAAAAACAATACACCCTTACACTCCTACACACCTTTACACACAAACATATTTATGATAGGCCTTCCCCGTACGAACTCATACATAAGAGCTATTAAGATAAAGATCGTTTAATTCAGGAATCTATAAAAGTGACAGGCAGTGGATACACTTGTGATGTAAAGTGATTGAAATGTATTTACTTTTTCAACATCCTTGTTCCTCTCCTCTCTTCTGATGACCTGCTTCACGAAGATATTCAAGCGGTAATACCTCGAGGTAAGCCCCATACTGACCAGAATGATGATCAGATCTTGGAAGTTCCATAGAACAGTGGCTATCTTGCTGATGATGAATATGGGGATAGCTATCCATAAAGTGTATTCGTCTGAAATGTTAGAGCAATATATTATTAGCATCATCTTCAGCCTGTATCAGTCCCACTACTGGACCAAAGCGTGCGTTTAGACGGCGCGAAAGGTTTCGGGCAGTGACCGCGCGGCCGCCGTGTGGTTAAGAAAATCAATGCCACTTATCCACCAAGTATCGTCTCTATATTCTAAGTAACAACGTTCAAATTTCTGTCAAGCAGCCAACCTCACGGCCGCGCGGTCACTGCGTGAAATCTTTCGCGCCATGTAAATGCGCCCTTAGAAGACGCAAATGGTTCAGTAAGTTTATGTGCTCGCGATAGGTACAGTCCATAATTAAATTTATTGTTTTATGATAGTTATGTAGGAGTTATAATACGGAAGACGGACTGCTAGAGATCACAAAATGACTCCTGAAAATGGTAACTGTTCAGGCTGCTCTCTGATTAGCTCAATGGCAAAAACATGTGAAATGGCAAAAAAATGGCTTTGGAATAAATTAAAATTAAAATTAATGGACGGCTAACTAAAGATAAGATCAGAATGAACAGCGTGAATTTTAAAACAACGTGACTTTTTTATTGACTATACAGGGTGTAAAAACAGGCTTTGTCGTGCGTCAATAGGTTACGGTGGTCATGCTCAAATAAATCTAATTCATTAGATACTTGTTTAGTATTCATCAATATAAATGAGCCATGCTGCATAAAATTTTGAACTTGCAAAAGCGTTGTCAGAACTTGACACTTGACAATGCTCTTGCAAATCAATATTTTATTATTACTTATGTTATAATAAATTATAGGTAAATAAATATTTATGGGCATTACAACCAACACCATTCAGCCCCAATCTAAGTAAGGGTTGGACTATGTAAGCCAAATAACTGAGAAAAACTAAATACTTTTTTGAAATACATTCATAGAATACAGTATTCCACCTAGAGATCGAACAAACATCACACAAATGTTTATCCTCGGTGGGGATCGAACCCACAACCAAGTGCAGACGACAGCTACTTCTGACTGAGCTGGATTAAATTAGTAGGTGTAATATAGCAATAACTCTATTATTAAATACAAAAAAACCCAAAATATCTACTAACATTATTCTAATTTTAAAAATTCGGCGAGTATAATCTAGCCATTGCAGTCTTTGAGTGCAATTTTTTCACACCCTGTATATCTAATATTTATTTTGTTTACTGACTGCCCTGTAATAAATTAACTCACGTGTCTGTAGTAAAAACCCGTGCGAGCTTAAAATATACCGCTGGAAATATTCTTCTGGAGGGCAGTCCAGCCCGGTCGCTGACATCATGCTCATAATGTGCTCTACTGGAAGAAATAATCAAACCGTGATTTGTTAGACAAGCTATTAGTCGAGACCATGAACCAATACAAACTGCACTGGACGGCACAAAAAAGTATTTGTAAGCCAATGTATATTTTATTTTGACTAATTACAATTAAGCTCATTATTAATTTTTATATGCTACTGCTTGTAAAACAAGCAAATGGCCCGCCTGATGTGTAGTGGTAACTTTCACTTATAACAAAGCATTGTCTTGTAGGTCTCTGCTGGACATAGACTTCCTCCATAGTCTATCAGTTTATCGGGTTAGAGGGCAGTCTAATACGCTTCTTCCTCCGGTATAAAACAATATGTTCAACAAACAAGATGCACAAAGAACATACCAACAGCAAACGTGCTCACGAAAATAGTTACAACTATAATCCTTCTTTGTATGTTTGTATCTGGTGGTAACTTGAATCCAGTCAAAGAGTCTGCTTTGAACCAATGGTAGGAAAGATTTGTCCATGACATGATAAACTTGATGGATAAGACGAGTGACAGGAACGCATTGCCGTAGAATATGGAGCCAGATAGTCTTGATATTAGACCACCTGGAAAATATTTACTACATTAAAACTTACAAATATATTGACGGATATTCACGCAACGCTCTTTATCTCCAAACTAAGCAAAGTTTGTGCGTAGGAAACCAACTAACTGATATTTTGTGTTTTTTTATAAACACATACTCAAAATATCAAATAATACACAAACGTTTATCCTTTGTGGAGAACGAACCTAACCTACAGCGCGAAAAACCGAACTTCTACCAACTCAGCTTAATGTGTTTTGTGGCTGCCTTATTTGACTTGCATTTGGCTTTCATTGCAAGCTCATACAATGTATAGTACCTATTTTTTTTCTCTAATATAAAAGAAAGTCATGCTAGTTACAGCACTTATAATTCAAGAACGGCTGGACAAAATTTTATGATTTTAGTGTTTTTGGATTTATCTTTATCCAACTTAAAACTTGGTATAGATAAACGAGGATGAAAAGATAATGAAGGTTGTATAAAAAACGCGAACGGAGTCGTGAGCGCGTCAGCTAGTTGCTAATAAAGCAATTTCTTGCAGTTTCTTGCAGACATTAAAATATGACCTAATCTAAAACTAATTATTAGAATCTTTGTCCTGACTGACTGATTGGGATATAGACAACGCACAGCCTAAACCACTGGTCGTAGAGACTTGAAATTTTCAGTGTATTTATCTTGGTACGTAGAAGTGTACTAAAAAAGGTATTTCTGAAATTCAACCCCTAAACGGGTACAGCGGCGGTTGAAGTTTGCATGAAAATAGCTTTACGCGCATTAGCATACGCATTTCGCTAGTATATGATGTAGCATGACCGATATATTATATTCACCATGTAGTCTAAATCTCGTACTCTGCGTAATAGTCCCAAATTGGGTGCAATCATATAGTCAAAGTAAAATGTGTTTTAAATGTTAAACATAAGCCTCATTTTGAAACATCCAGCTTTGAAGAAATCTTGATGACGGGGCACGTTTTAGACTGAAACATTTGCACCTGAGGCCTTATTCTTTTTTAAGCTGAGGTGAGATTGAAACTAGAATTTGATTGTCGAAATTGGTCCTATCTGTAATTTCAGTTTCAAAGAATGCCATTTAAAGATTGACACGATTGAAACTTGAATTTAACGATATTTCGTGATGAGGAATGGAACTTACGTCCATTTGAAGTATGTTTTGCTATTCCAGCCAGCACTCTTATGACTTTCCAAAGTGCAGCTACTTCTATAGTCATCAGGGATATGAACACGACGACTGTCCACACAAAGAAGCCATTGACTCCAACGTTGGAGATGCCGATGTAGCGAGCAATATCAAACACTTTGCCTATCGTTTTGATAAAATCCTGGAAAAATACATTTATTTGATTTATTGTGCCATAGATATGGAACTGCGGCACGGTTGCTTACTATTGGCATCAAACACAAGACAAAAGATGCACAACGGCCTATGGAGAGAACTATGCTAGGAGTTTTACTAACTGAGAATTCTGCTTTGAGACTCGAACCAACACTACATAATATGTTTATTTGCCAATAGCATGAAGTAATTTATTTGCATCACACTTCACACTGATTTATAAACACAAATTTGCTAGTGAGTGAGTATGTATACTTGTTCCCACTTATCTCACTGATCGAATTTGTATGAAACTTGAAAATAGGTGGATTGTGAGATAACGTGAACGGAGCTACGGGCAAGTGTTAGTTGGAATATAATAAATAAATCTTACATCGTTATAAAATGTAGCGCTTTTTCTTGCGGAAAATAATTTCATGTTAGAAACACTCCTGCTCTGGCAACACTGGTGAATAGAAACTTTTAATTACAACTTAATATTATGAAACTGAGCAAACAAAATGTTTGAAAAGTTTTATTGTGAAACATTTCAGATTTGCGTTTACTTCAAGCTTCATGACTGTGTTGTAAAGTGAAGAGAAACAAGGTTAGAGCCTTTGTAGTTGTATAGCTACTAAAGAAGAGCTCAAACGGAGAAGTACAACAACCATACCGACGCTTGAAAGGCAAAAGTTCCTAAGCGACACTTTGGGCGATATTGAGTTATATATATCATTTTAATCAGAAAAAAATCCTGCGTCGATTGGTCCTACTCTCAAGCCGCTAGGACGAACTTTGTTGTCGCTTGGTAACTCTAAAAAACACACATTTTCTCAGTTTTCGGCGTCCAAGCGACTATAATTTTACCGATTTATGAATAATTTTTACTTAGTATGTATTCGATTATTACTTTTTGCACTTAGTAATTTTTACCTAGACTCGAAAAAATGCGTTTTAACATAAAGTATTTTTTGCCTTGCGGTACCTAGGGTAAAAACTTTGCTTAAGAAATTTTACCTGGTTTAGATTTTCTTTTTCTAGTAATTTAAGACTTTTTAACACACCTCAATCATGTATTCGGTTTCATTTAGTAGTTTTTACCTAAAAGCATTGGACTTAAAAACGTAAAGTAGTAATATTTACCTGCCTAAAAAGGATATATTTTGTCGTTTGGTAATTTTTACCTGCCGTTTTTTTACTGTTTCTGTTAATTAGATTAACTTTTTCCGATATGATATTTGTATAAAAGTGAGCTTATCCCTGATGCACGTATTTTGTTTTGTCGCTTATCCGCACTCTAAAGCAGAGTTTGAGTGGCGGTTGGTAACAAAATAATGGTTTTGACTTCACCGAATTGTCACATAGTCAAACCGCGCGCTCGCGCGCATCGGACATAGTGCTTCACCGCGTAGCTTGATGTGTACTTGGTAAGTGAAACGTAAAAATTTTCTTGGTGTGGATACCAGGAATTTGACCGTGGCAATGTACCTGCTCAGTTACAGAATTAAATAATTTATTCTCTCAATCGTAACTAATAGAAACAACTAATAATAAATTGTAATTTATAGGGGCCAAGATAGCGAGTATATACTCGTACTTATAATCGATAGCGGACGCTGCTTAAATCTATACCAATTTCTAATAAATACTATGCTTAAAGATAAAATGCCTTTGTCATTTATAACGACAGGTTATTTGTTCTTTATAAAATCAGCTATCGACTATGCGATTTGACTGCAATATTTGTATGTTAAAGGCTTATATAGACGTCATTAACAAAGGCTTAAAACCTCCATCAACCTGCACTGCACTAGGGCAGCGTGAAAAAGTATGCTCTAATTAGTCTCTCGTCTGATGGCCCATAGTAATTATAGATTACTACAAGAGCTGTTTTGATGTTGATGATGACGATATTTATTGAAAACCTTTGTCCGAAAGTCTTTAATTTTGTGTACTGAAACCTAACTTCTTTGTTACTTGTTCAAAATAGTCCTACACTTACCTTAATTAATTTGTACTGTGGTTGAAATTGCCTGGCAGAAAAGTTTTTTTGAATTTTATTTAGATCATGTTACCTATCCGTCAAACATCTGTTACTTCTGGATGTATCATTTTGCTTCAAACATAATTATATATATTATAATTATAAAAATATCTATATATGTAATATATTGTATTAAGTATATCAGTCATCTAGTACCCATAACACAAGCTCTGCTTAGCTTCGGGCTAGATGATGCTGTGTGGACTGTCCAGCATTATTATTATTATTATTATTATTATAAAGTTATTATAATTATGTTACGCTTAGTTCATTTTTAATGTTTTATAAAAAAAAATTGTTGTCGTTAAGTAATTTTTACCTGTTTGTGAATTTTATTAAAATTTTACTAACCGACACTATTTCTTAATTATAGAGAAAATGCATAATCTTTAAATGCCAGTTAATCAAACTTTAAATCTACATTTAAAATTCGTTAAAATCAAGTAGCTATGACTAATAAGCTATTTTTAACGATTTTTTTTCTAAAAATAAAAACTTTAAAATGCTCTGGTGTAAAGTTGCCAACATGTCGCTTAGGAAATATTGCCTTTCAAGCGTCGTACCTATTTCTGCTGCCAAGCTGTGTTCCGGGTGTGCTTGAAAGGTGTAGTTATCGATGAAATTACAGGCACATGAGCCTTAACACTGAATACCTCAGATTGATGGACCCGGAGCAATGCATCGCAGGACACATTCATAACGAACGTGAACTGTTATCGCTTTGCTGTAGGTAATTGTAACATCAAGTGAATCATCTGCTTGTTCCCTAAACATCAGCCTGAGGAAGTTTGCTGCTGAATATAGCCCTCCCCAAAGTGTTTCCAGGAAAAATCTTTTTGAGCTTTTTCCATCCAACGCCTTTCCATGATCCTGAAAATGCCTATAGGCAAAATATAGCTTCAGTTTGTTACAAAATATGATATTGACAAACACTTACCATTCATATTTTATCGATTCAAACTTCAAGTTCATAGACGTCAATTTGGGCAAAAATATATATTTTATTAAAATGTGACTTGCTTCGCTGTCCACTGCTATGTACTATCATGGGCAATCAAACTATGTTTTGTGTTTCTAAACATTTATTGAAATGTACTAATAAGTATTGCATGTCCTACAACAATTTATTTTCTACGTGTTATTGAAACTTGTACCATCAAAATAGCAGCTTGAAATTCAACTCAATTGTAGTAGAAATAAAAATGGGTTGAGAACGTAAACAGTTTTCAGTATTTACTGAACACTTTAGGGACGCATTAGAAAATGATATGTTATTACCAACCTACTATTTGTTCGTAATTATGGTCAATGATTGTGATTTATATGTTTTGATTCTTTTTGTACCTACTTTATATAAACACTAGCCGCTCGCAGCTTCGCCTGCGTGGCAGTTTTTTCCCGTTCTCGTTATTTTTTCGGGATAAAATCATAGTAGCTTTATGCATGCAAAGTCTCAGCCCGATCAGTTTAAATTTGACAAAGTATCATACAAACTTTCATTCCCTATTTTATCCCCTTGGGGGTAGAATTAATCAAAATCCTTTCTTAGCGGATGCCTACGTCATAACATCTACCTGCATGCCAAATTTCAGCTTGATTCGTCCAGTGGTTTGGGCTGTGCGTTGATAGATCACTATGTCAGTCAGTCAGTCAGTCACCTTTGAGTTAGGTATATATATTTAGATAGAATCCGCGTAAGCCCACATCAACCGTCAAAGATGTTTTGTATCGGATAGATAGATTAAAAAGAAAAAAAGTAGGTATAGCTTCTCGACTTTCCCTTTGTACCTACCTACTTTAAATAAACATAGAATCACACTAGATATGGCCCGCGTGGACTCACATCGACCGTCTCAGACGTTTTGTATGGGATACCTACATTAAAAAGAAAAAAATACCACTTCACAACTTTCTCTTTGTACTTATTCTAAATAAACATAAAATATAAAAGTAATATTTATAGTATTCTAAAATTGTAAGGTAGTTCGTCCCCATTGTTTATTCTCGCTAGTCCCCATCGGAACAAACGGTAGTAAAAATAAGGACGAGCGAGAACAACTTAAAAATCACAGAAGCAAAGTCACACGCGTTTTACAAATGCTAGTATAAAATCAAAAATATTAAACTTTGACAGTTTGCATGATTTGTCAAAATTAAATGACGTGATTAAAAAGTTGGGGGATTCGTTTTCTGCCATCTTTGGAAGCAACATTGTATTTTCATTTTAATTGTTTTTCTAGTGTTATTTTAAGTTCTGATGGGTAATTTTGGTGGTATTTTAACCATCATTGCTTGAGGTCTTAGCACAAGTGTGAACAATTGAAATGAAAGTATGTTATGAGGCATCCTGATTTGAACGAAAATGTTTCCCTTTGGTTTTGAAGAAAAACGCCATCCATATAAAAAGTACTTTGTGACGCCATCTTTTTCTTCAAAACCGATGACGGCTGACTTTACTTTTTTTACCGACTCGACTTGACTAAAAAGAATTTATTCAACCCACTTGACATTGGCAAAATTGTCCGCAAGACGGACAGATGCCACAAAAAAAAAGAGTTGCGTTTGAGTATTCGGCCGTATCACTGTCAAACTTGAGTGACGTTGAATACAATAGTGTCGTTTGCATCCGGCGCAGCATCTTCACCGTCATCAAACTGTATCAACACTAGCTCGTAAGTAATTATTGCTCCGGCCATCTGTAAAACATCATTATACTATAGTACCCTAATACTGTAGATGTCGAAGCATTTACAGCATGCCTAAGGGATTTTGAGGGTAGTCTGAAATAACTTATATCAAAAGCGTTCATTATTTATTTAAAACTTTCTAATTTACTTGCAAATAAAACTTTCAAGTTTTAAGAACTGAAAAGCTTAAATAATTATAAAGTTTAAGTAACTGGTTAGTTAAATAAAATTATGATTTGGATCATCGTTCGCAGCGTCTGACTAATTGGTTAAAGTAGCCGACAATAATAATGTGCTGCATATTTATTGCGTTTTCTTAATATTTTGACATAGCTGATATGTCATTGTTATTGACGGCTACTTTCACCAATTAGTCAGACGCTACGAGCGATGATCCAAATCATAATTTTATTTAACTAACCAGTTACTTAAACTTTATAATTATTTAAGCTTTTCAGTTCTCAAAACTTGAAAGTTTTATTTGCAAGTAAATTAGAAAGTTTTAAATAAATTATGAACGCTTTTGAAATAAGTTATTTCAGAACTGAGTTTAGGTACTTAAAAAACTGTTACCGCTATGTTGGCCGTTACATTTATAAGTTGCGCGCGGATTTCTTATCATTTTCTTAGTTTTAATTTTCTAATAGATTTTTATTTCTGTGCTAGTAATAACAACTCCATTTTTCAACACTTAGGTCATGGGTTTGAATCTGGTCAAAGACCTATTAACTTAAAAAAAGGTTTACGCAGTGCCAATGCTCTCAAATTGTAAAGAAAAACATCGTAAAAACAGTAGTCTTAGTAGGTAACATGTATTGAACATTTCTTTCGAAACGGTGAAGAAAAACATCGTGAGGAAACCAGTAAGTATTCTAGCAAGCGATGGGCTTGCAACCTGTCACGTACGAAACACCAACTTCTGCAAAATATGGGCTTATAACAAATTTTATATCTGGACATACCTCTGACTACCCCCTTAGACATTTTGAAGAATCTCGAGTACGTGCTTAGTAAAATATCGGAGGGGATACCTACCGTGCTTGGAGATTAAAGTTGTGATGTTTTTTTTTTAAAAATGCGACGGAAAATCATTCGCAATATAAAGTTTAGAACATTTTAGAAAATCAAATTATTATGAATGAAACTCACTTGTAATAAAATAGTTCTGCTTAAGTAGAAGAAACCCAAGCAACTCAGCGCTACGTAATCCTTTACCAGCTGGTTTCGAAGTCTATCCATCTAAAAAAATAAAATACTAACACATAAACGTTTATTCTTGGTGGAGATCGAACCCACACCCTACAGCACAAAAAGCAACTACCTAACTACTACTACTAGTAACTGAGCTATGAGGCCAGTCAATAATACACTGAGATAAACACAGTTTGTTATAGACGATGATAATTACTTAATATCAGGCGGGCCATCTGTTAGTTCTATCAGCAAGTTGTATAAAAAATTAAAAAAAAGGTATTATTTGGTCATAATATCCAAAACTCTTCGTCACCTTTAACTCTGAAGGTCTCGGGCCGCAAAAGGTGAGTTTACCCCAAAAGTTAAAAAAACCCGGATATCTGATACTAGCCACGGGAGCTAACGAGTAAAATAGCTTGGGAAGATTTTTTGGAAGACGATCGATGTGGCGATGCGGGCGAATGCCCGCCTGCGACGTAAGGGTTCGAATCCCGCTAGGGATAAATGTTTGTACAATCTGTAAATATTTTTTCCGGGAGTTTTGGGTATTTCCCATGTATAATAAAAAAAAACTATGTATGTAATGTATTGTATTAAGTATATCAGTCATCTAGTACCCATTACACAAGCTCTGTTTAGCGTGGGGCTAGCTGATACTGTGTGTATTGTACAGTATTAATGAAAAAAAAAATTTAAAACTAGCACTTAGACCAACGGCTAATGAGACAAGCATACGGCCTACCTGAAAATTGGTTACCATTGCCTATACCAAAACATTACATTGCAGGTCACGAACGTGCCCTACAATACACTGCTCTGCGTTCATCAACCTAAGGCATACAGGTGTTAAGTCTCATGTGTCTATAATTTCGCCGGCACACCCATCAAATTGGAACACAGCAAGCTGTTTGGTAACAGAAATAGGTATGGTGGTAGTACTTCCCCGGACAAACCTTTCGCTAAAATCTCTACTACTACTATCACCGGCACCCACATGCCGGTGAAATTACAGCCACATGAAGCTTCACCTGCATGCCTCAGGTTGATGGACGCAGAGAGGCACGTTTTTATCGATAGTGACCTGCGAGCTAATGCTTTGTTATAGATGATAGTAACCACTTAACATCAGGTATCAACCGCTTATTTCATCAGCAACACATAAAAAATTGTATTTTTTAAACTTTCGCGATCGGAACACATATTGAAAACTTATATTACACGGGTATTTATCGTCGGGAAAATAAATAAAAAAGGTAATACGCGATAAATACCCGTGTAATATAAACATAAAAAATTGTCCTCAGGGATCAAACCCACAACCAACAGCACAGAAGGGATGGCTAGTACTAACTCAGCTGTGAGGTCAGTCAGTCAGATAAGCTCCATTTAACCGAATACAGCCTGTAAAAGTCCAGTGCTGGACATAGGCCTCCCCCACGCGTTTCCAGGAAGAACGATTCTGAGCCCTTTCCATCCATCGACTTCCCGCGGTCCTAACAATGTCGTCCATCGGGTAGGAGGACGTCCTACGCTTCGTCTTCAGCGAATACATACTTCAACGTTGTAACAATGAGGTTCACAGTCGTAGATATAGTCGAGTGCGCTTTTGGAGTTTACGTTGATGGCAGAGGAGTTCAAGATCACGCTGCAAGCTCTAACGCACATCCACACGAAGGACACAGCAAAATACACTCGTCGTAAAACGGTAATAGATTTACCAGTGCTGAAAAAGTCAAGATTTTAAATTTTTTGTTTTCTTTTTATGTCTTGACAATGGAACAAGCAGTTGACCCACCTGATGTTATGTGATTACCATTACCTATAACAAAGTATTGCCTCGCAGGTCACGCCCGTTAACATGCCCTATAATGCACTACTCTGCGTCCATCAACCTGTGGCACATAGGTGTTAAGCCTCGCCTCGGCACCCACACCCTTCAAACCGGAACACAGTAAACTGCTTAGTGGCAGCAATAGGGATGGAAAAAATTACAAATGCCATTATGAAAAAAAGAAGAAGGGTAATACGCTTACGTGATGCCCATAAATAACTGTAGACAGATGAAATAGAAGTTGCAAGAGCAGGACAGCACGATCATGCCGCCGATGGCACTATCTACCTTTCGCACTAACGCAGCCTGTTTAACGTATGCTTCTCTTATTTTACGCCAAGTGTAAAGTTTTAGAGCCTCCGTTTTCTGAAAAAAATAATCAAGAATAATAATAATATCGTTGGACAATCCACACAACATCATCTAGCGCCAAGCTAAGCAGAGCTTGTGTTATGGGTAATGGCTGATATACTTAATAGAATACATTACATACATAGATATTTTTTATTATATTATATAGAAGATACCCTGAACACCCGGAATAAATATTTGCAGATCGTACAAACATTTATCCTAAGGCGGAAATCGAATCCGCAACCTACTGCGTCGCAGGTGGACATTCGCCCGCCGCGCCACATTGGTCGTCACATTTATGGGTATCATGGGGGTAGAACTTCCCCGGACAAGCCCGTCACAAAGAGCCTACTACTATTAAACGACACTTAACCGCCTGTGGAATAAACCAAACCAACTGGGAAGCTCTTGCTGCGAACCGGGTCGAATGGCGTTCCACCATTCACAAAGGTGTCAAAATTTTTGAAGAGGCTCGTCTAGCGACTCTTGACGAAAAGCGGCTGCTCAGCAAGATCCGCCCAAAGCGCATCTACAATTACACATTTAATAGTGCTGGTCAGCTCTACTGTTCATTATGTGATAGGGTGTTTAAAACTAAATTCGGGCTGTCAAGCCATATTAGGGCTCATGATAAAGATTAGGTTATGCAAAGGGTTCGCCATAATCGAATACGATTAGGAGGACATTATTATTATTATTACTACTATTATTTATGTAAAAAGTAAGCTTTTATCACAAACTTACTTTATCGCAGTTTAACTGTTTCTTCTCAATCGCGCTAATCTTTTCCACGCATTTGTTGAGTCTACGGTACCGCGACGTAAGTCCCATGCTCAAGATTACTATGATGATGTCTTGGAAGGTCCAGAGTGCTGTTGCTATACTGCTGATGAGAAGGAGAGGTATGGCTGCCCAGTCAGAGTAATCAACTGAAGAGTAAATGCAATTGATATGATTTATTTTTATTAATAATTAAAAGCCTTTACGTAAAATATAATATAATTAATTAACTAAGGGAAATTGACAGCCGTCACAACTCAGCAGATGGATTCTGAGTTTTTTACGTTATCCGGATAACGGATTTAAAAGAAGAAGAAGCGAACGTAGCCAAGCGGCAGGGTGCGTTTATACGGCGTGAAAGATTTTACGTAGTGACCCCGCGCAAAATCTTTAGCACCGGCAAGGTAGGCAGATTTTTTTCACATGTCCGACGAGTCTTAACCTTAGTCGAAGTGTAAATAAACTAATTGAGGATACGTACCCCACATAACTAGGAATCCGTGAGACTTCAGAATATACTTCTTCAGTATTAGTTCTCGTGGGCAATCAAGTCCTACCAAAGATATCATGCTTATCCAATGTTCAACTGAAAATAAAAATATGTTGATAGAAATTTAGAGGATCCAATAATTAACATAATTCTGACCTCACATTCGGCTATTTGTGTTATCATCATCATCAGCCTCTAGAAATAAAGTTGGTAAATATCAATGTCTTCAATTAATTACATAAGAAAACAAAAAACCACAAGGTTATTTTTTTTAATCCCTTTTTACAAATAAATAAAACTTAATCAAAATCATAACTGATTCATTCGTATGGGAGCTAAGAGCCCATAGACACATACTTCAATCATAAAACGTCCCTGTTTGCACCAGGCGAATGTTCAAAATACCTTATGTGTAATTATATTTTCATTTTTTTGTATAACCCATGTAATCCCACTGCTGAGCAAAGTTTTCCTTCAAACCCCAAAGAATCTTTACCCTATCCCTAATCTTACTTAAACTTACCAAAATTTGCTTAGTTTGGGGCTAGAGAACGAATGTGTGTATATCAATGTTTTTTTCTTTTATTATTGTTATTTGATTTTTTTTAAACTTTAAAATATGTAGCCAAAAATTTCTATAAAAAAAAAAGGTCTGGGCTTTCTTTCCATCGACGCATACTCGTATACTCACAGATACAAAATCCAGTCATAAAACAAGTGACTATCACAATCTTCCTCTTCAGCCCGCCATCGCCAGCCACGTTGATGACCGTCATTCTTTCCACACCCGCCCAATACTCCGAGAGCTCGTGCCAGGAGAGAGCAAGACGCGAGCCTAAGATGAGCGAGATAGTGGCGATTGTATAGAAAATAGTTCCGGACATACGTGCTGTCACGCTTCCTAAAAACAACTCTCAGTTTTTTTTGGTACTAAACATTATTGACGACCGATGTGGCGCGGCGGGCGAACGTCCGCCTGCGACGCAGGAAGTTTCGGGTTCGATTCCCGCCTTGGGATAAATATTTGTCCAATGTGCAAATATTTATTCCGGGTGCTCTGGATATTTTCTATGTATAATAATAAAAATATTTATCCATGTAGGTAACGTAAAAAACTGTTCAGTTATAGAAAGAAAATGTTTCACGACTTTAATCTCCAAGCACGGTAGATCCACTCGGATCTCTTAGTTTCAAGTACTAACTTAAGACTCCTTGAAGTCTAAAGGGGGTAGTCAGAGGTACGTCCAACTATTATCAAAGTATTGCTGTAGGTGGTATTCGAAAAGAAGGCTGAATTGTATTAAAAATACTCACTATGTCCGGTAGTATCCCGAGCCCACCCCGCTAAAGCCTTAATAACTTTCCATACAGACAAAATGACAATGGCTAACAGAATTGCCAGTATAACCAGGCTCCATATCCTGGCAACCAGTCTCCGGGATCCCATGATACCAAACAGCGAAGAGTAAAGAAACACCTGGTTCATTACTTGCAGGAACTCCTGTTTAATGTAAGAATTTTTAGTTTACCAGCTTTTTTTTTATACAACTTGCTGGAGAAACAAGCAGATGGCCCACCTGATGTTAAGTGGTTACCATCACAAAGCATTGCCTCGTAGGTCACGCTCGTTAGGAACGTCACCTACGAAGCACTACTCAGCGTCCATCAACCTGAGGCATACAGGTGTTAAGCCTCATGTGCCTGTAATTTCACCGGCACCCACACCCTTCAAAACGGAACACAGCAAACTGCTTGGTGGCAGAAAAAGGCATGGTGGTAGTAGGTACTGCCCCGGACGAGCCCTTCACAAAGAGCTCTACTACTACTTAAGATGTGTAATGCAACAAATCTTTGTCAAAGTCGAAGTCAAAGTCAAAAAGCATTTCTTCAGTAAAATCCGCAGGGATCATCTTGAAACGTTTTAAATCTAGGTGAATCTAAGCACCAGTTCCTCGCGACCAAGCCTAGAAGAGCCTTGTCTCTCTGTATCTCGTGCAAATTAGAGTTATCTCTGTCTTCTTCATTTATCAAAATTGTCTCTAGCAAAATTGTCTGTCATTCGACAGACAATTTTGCCAGAGTTAAGTTTTCAAGGCAGTCAAATTCTGTCAAGTCAGGCTGTCATTGTTATTAAATGAAAAAGATGGCGTTTTTAGGGTTCCGTACCTAAAGGGTAAAATGGGACGTCTTAACAATAGTGTTAAGACTCCGCTGTCTGTCTGTCTGTCTGGCTATCCGTCACAGTGATAGTTAAAGAGTTGAATTTTTTACAGATTATGTATTTCCGTTGCCGCTATAACAACAAATTCTAAACAACAAAATAAAATAAATACTTAAGGGGGTCTCATATAACAAACGTGAGTTTTTTGCCGTTTTTACTACAGCTATCAGCTTATATTTGAATTTATTTTAGCTGATGGGTACCACACTCAGCTAAAAAAAATTAAATATTAAGTTAATATTAATTAATAAGTAACCTGCAATTCTAAAATAATACATACACGAACCAAGTGGTGAATGCTTATGAAATATACGTAAACGCGAATCAAGATAATAAATTATGATAATTGGAGAACAGAAATTCTCGACTTTTCTTGTAACATACGTCAGACTTTCGTGACAGCCTAATCTAATAGTGTTACTTTTTCATCGTAGCGTATTTCGTAGCCGCTGTAGCACATTCGTAGCAAGTTCGTAGCCTTCGTAGCACTCAATCATCCACAGGTGATTTTTCATCTAAATGGCGTGTACCTCACGCAATATTGTACTTACATCATGATTAGGCTGCTGAGGTAAAATGAGTTTATTTGGACCTAGAATATCCTTCACAAGTATAGCTTTCTTCACCTTCATTGTTCACCGAATACCCTAATTTAAAACAGAATTCGCAATAAGTAAACCGTAGGAAACAAAGGTTTAACGTCACTGTGTTGGATTGAATCAATTAATAATGTGGGGTTACGAGTCTCTTTTAATTTACTGGAAAGGTGACCAGTTTATGCAGAGCTCTAAGCACAATGAATTTGTTTTGAATTTTCAGTGTTACTTTGTGTCTGATTAATATTTGCAACTTGCATGACGACTACTACCTGTATAAATATTTTTTTCAGGGCGTATCTACTTGTGGCTTGCACTACTACTGCTTGTATTGTTAATGCTTATGCAAGGAAGATTTCGGGGTAGTGGATGCAGTATACTCTTCAGCAGATAGCGGTACCACAGTACCTCTTTAAGGCGGTGGTACTCGCCAACGATCTTGAGGAGTCTGTCCATACTGAGTTGCACTGCCGCCCGTCGCCCGCACAGGGACCCGCGCGCATTCCATTTCATATCGCATTCAAGAAATAATTATTTGTAGCCTAATTAATTATTAGTTCGAACTGCCAATTGTTCACTTTGTGATAAATACTTTGACAAATATTTGTGTGAAAAAAAAATACTAAAAATCAATACCGTTTAGAAGAAATAACCAAATTTAAAATAAAAATTGCTTCACTTTGGATATTTTTTTCATATAGTAATAATATAGTTAGAATTATTTCAATTGTTTAAATTAAAATTTAGTCTTTAATAAGCAATATATATATTTTTTTGACATTTATACTCTCTCATCAAAGAGAAATAACACGGAGAAAACCTCTCGTTGGCGGATACCACCTCCTTAAAGTATTACGGTAAGTTGACCGCGCAATAGTAAAATAAACATGCGAACAATCTTAAAATTTTTGTCTGTAGTATAAGCAATTTTTTTTTTTTAACTTGCTTATGAATAAAAAGATTTCACATCTGATGTTTAGTAGTTACCATCGCTTATAATGAAGCATTGCCTCGTAGGTCACGCTCGTAGTCCATAGAAACGTTTACTACGATGCACTGCTCAGCGTCTATCAACTTGAGGCATACAAGTGTTAAGCCTCATGTGTCTGTTGGTGGTAATACTTGAACAAACCTTTAACTAAGAACTCTGCAACTACAAAAATAAAAGATTTTAAAACGCTTGCTTTTTTTATTCGGACCTTACGGAATATTACTGAACTTTTATTCTTGGTATTGTTTTAAACACAAAGCTCAATTTTTACTGGACAATACCAGGAATAGCTAACACGCGATCCAATCGTCCGAACCAGCTGATATGTAAACAACTAATTGTAAACAACTAATTATTGTTTAATGGACACTAGTTAGATCAAATTGTTTTCACTAGCTTTGAACTAGGATTTGGATGGGTAATTTTGCCACTAAAGTGGTCTATTTAAATAAATAAATAATGCTGGACAATCCACACAGCATCATCTAGCCCCAAGCTAAGCAGAGCTTGTGTTATGGGTACTAGATGACTGATATACTTAATACAGTTATATTACATGTATAGATATTTTTATTATACATAGAAAATACCCAGAATACTCGGAATAAATATTTGCAGATCGTACAAACATTTATTCCAAGGCGGGAATCGAACCCGCAACCCCTGCGTCGTAGGCGGACATTTGCCCGCCGCGCCACATCGGTCGTCTCAAACAGTCGTCTCAAATTATTCGTGTCAACCGTTAAAGCTGGTAGCGGTGCCGCCTTCTGCGCACTATTCAAATTCAAATTTCTGGTTGTGGGTATGATACCTATAGAGATCAAACATTTGTATGATAAACACAGAAGGCTTCTCTTTGATTAAAATCCGTCGATAGATAACACTAGAACAGGATCCCGTCTTTTCCCTCCCATTTAAAGTCGCGATAGACTTTAACTTTAAATAAATCAAAGAACTTGTTTACCAAGTTTCGTAAAAATCGGTTGATAAACGCGGCCTGTAGCGGACAGATATGGACAAAAGCACTGAGTCGCTTTGCTCGCTTCGCTTGCTCGGTCAATTATTTCTTAACAGAACTAATACAGTAGAGAATATTATGACAAAAATAAAACTACCGTTTAACATAGTCCCAATCAAAAGGGCGGTTATCCTTGTTCTTTATTTTGACACCTAAATTATCTAACTGAGTCATGGTAAGCGATAAATATAACACAAATGCTCATAAATATTAATTAGGACCTTGTTTCCTTATGTTCCCTTGTCCTCTTATTATTGTTTGTTATTGATTAAAATTGTAATAGATAAGCATATTTTTTAGGTTCCGTAGCCAAAAGGTAAACCGGGACTCTATTACTAAGACTCCGCTGTCTGTCTGTCTGTCCGTCTGTCACCAGGCTGTATTTCATGAACCGTGAATAAAATAAATATTCAAGGAGGCTCTCTGAGTCATGACACATGACACAGACCTGCGTGCTACTCATTTACCTTAGTAGCTAATCTGAAGGTCCAAAGCCTTCACGTCCACAATGACAAATGCTTTTGTCAGTTTACGAGTGTACGTTTTGTTACGGAAAGTTTATTGAATGTTGTAACTCAGGCACGAAATACCGTCGACCCAAAAGTTTTGAACTGGTGTCATTTCAACGCAGAAATTTGCGCGAAACTACGGGTAGTAGACAGGAGGAACACAAATTAACATAATTTTAAAAAAGGTGGCAGCTAGCTTGTTTTCGTACGAATTTAGTCTGGGCTTATAATAAAGCACAACACACTATATCCCGCTGAATTAATATGAACGACGGCACACATAACGGCTAGTTCTACTAAGTTACTCCTAGCACTCCATTGTCTAGTGCGAAAGTTTTAAATAAATAAATAAATAATCCACTAAACAAATCCATTATCCCATCACCCCTACTCTTTTTATGATCAGTCCTGTCCATCCAACGGTTGCCTGGTAAAGTTCGCTATTAGCAATAAGGCCGCAAGTAATGACGTACCTATGTTTGGTGTCTGTCAGGCTTCCGATAAATCTTCTGAACATGATACCTTTAACTATAGCTTGACACCTGTATGCCTAGGTTGATGGACGCAGATTAGTGCATCGTAGGGTACGTTAACGAACGTAACCTGCGAGGCAATGCTTTATTATAGGTAATGGTAACCACTTAATCAGGTCCATCAGGTGGGCCATCTGCTTTTTCCATCAGCAGGTCACATAAAAACACCTTTCAGCCAAAACTCGCTACCGATGTATTTTGATAGCTAATCAGTCGGTACTCTCACCACAAAGGAATTAAAATCCACTTTCCGGCAAGGTTCTAACTTTTTAACTTGATTATAATATTACCAAAGGTGCCTCCGAAGTTTTAAGAGCCTACATTCGTATAATACACCAAGTGAGGTTAAAAGGGATAAAGCTTCTTCTTCTTCTGCTTCGAATCAAGAGGACAATCGTGCGTTTATCTTTTTTTTTACAAAAAATCATATTGCTTTAGCAAATTAGTAGAGAATAAAATTGCATTACTCAGCCACTCTGCAACAGTAAAGTACCCAGTGAGTGCAGCTATTAACACAATTACCTCGACTGTCTCCTAACAACCTGCTACTGAGTAATTACCATAGTTTAAAGAGGGTACTTGAAAATAGGCAGGTAACGCTTGTAGCTACCTTGATGGTTGGTTTTGGATTTAGCTGGTTTTGGTGAGCAGTTATTAATAAAAAACCGGCCAAGTGTGAGTTGCACTTACGCACGAAGGGTTCCGTACCATCTGTAATAAAAACGGCAAAAAAACAATTTTTTTTGTATGAAAGTATAAAAACCAACATCTGCCAAGCGTAGGCATAGCAAACCTCCCAAATATGGAGGCTATGTCCAGCAGTTGACTCATTTAGACTAATGACATTTAGTAACTCTAACTCCGAATACTCAATCACATTTTAGATTTTATCACATCTCAAGTCGCGATTTTTTGATAGTTTGCAATGAAAATCTGTCAAAAATTCGTCAGTTGAGACGTGGTTTGATTATTTGAAGGTAGGTGTAGTATTTGTATACTAAGCTACTTTTCTGGAAGCTTTTTCATAAGTTTTTATTACATGACATATAGGCTGAAAGACAAAAGTAAGATTCGTCGCCGCGCCCTCGCATTTACCATTCAAATAAGCCCACAAGTCTGTCGAGTGAATAACTTTTCCAAAGACAATATCGACACTTGTGAAAGTCTTATAATATCTTTCGGGTGTTCTGGAATTCAGTTTTAAAAGAACAGCCAATTTAATTTAAAAACAAGAAGCATAATAAAGGGAGATAGGGACATATAGATCGCTTCCATGACTCGTATATAACTTTTTTGTGGCTTAGGTACCTATTGTTGGAACAGGCAGCTTTTTATACAACTTGCTGATGGAACAAGCAGATGGCCCTGATGTTAAGTGGTTACTTCCTATAACAAAGTATTGTCTTGTAGGTCACATTCATTAGAAACGTGCCCTACAATGCACTCCTCAGCTCCATCAACCTTAGGTATTCATGTGTTAATCCGCATATGTCAGTAATTTCACCAGCATCACCCTTCAAACCGGAACACAGCAAGCAGCTTGGTGGTAGAAATAGGTAGTAGTACTTCTCTGGACGGGCCCTTTACTAAGAGCTACTACTACTCACATAACCAACCTGTGACCATTGATTTCATTGGCCATCGTGTCTCTTATATTCTATAGATCATCATCATTATCAACAACAGTCTGTAGAAGTCCACTGCTGAACATAGGCCTCCCAAGAAACACGATTTTGAACCTTTTACATCCACCGCTTTCTACCATAATTCTACCAAGTAGAAGAGCATCCTATGCTTAGTCCGGCTCGTTTCGGTTCCCAAAAGATTCTACTGTGAATTTGTGTAAAATACATCCCTGTCTCAAGCCCTAGAATATACCCTACAGAGTAATGATGTTTGCTCCTTGATATTAATAAAAGTTGTGCGATAAACTTGTTATCTTACTTCTGATCATAGTCTTTGTTGCAAATTGATTGTTTACTACTTATTTGTTTGACTCTCGCGCTTATCGTTGAAAGATCATGAGGTTGACTTTGGTATTCTTTGATTATCATCATTATATGTGATGGTCGTTAGGCAATAAAGGCGCGTTTATTATGACGCGAATGACTTCGCGCAGAAAGTGCGGCCACGCGTGTTTTGCCGCTTGACGGGAATTTGAACGTTATTATCTATAGGTACTTCAATACTAATATTATAAAGAAGTAAGAATCGTTTGTTTGTTTGCATTGAATAGGCTCCGAAACTACTGGACTGATTTGAAAAAGTCTTTCACCGTTGGGAAGCTACATTATCTCCGGGTGACATAGTCTATATTATATTTTAAAAAAAATTAGGGATCCTTACTTAAACCCGTGCGAAGCCAGGACGGACCTCCGGTATGAAATATAGAGACGATACTTGGCAAATAATTGGTACCTGGTAGAATTTTCTCACCAACGCGGTCGCCGCGCGGTCACAGCGCGAAATCTTTCGCGACGCATAAACGCGCCGTAACGGTTTTGAACCTTAACAAAAGCAACACAGGCTTAGACAATTGTGTATCTATCGTCATACGGTGCTTACATGTCTACTTAGTATGTATGTATGGCAAAGTATGTGAAACAAACTTACATCATCATGTTCCTGTTTTCGTCCTACGGGTCGGCACAATAGATTTTCACAATCCATCCAAATTTTTTTTGGTCTACCAAATCAAATTTACTTATCTGGCATACTATAATTCATCTGTAACACACTTCAGCAATTAAACAGCGAACAATTTAATTTATTCGGGAAAGAGCTGTGATGGAAGAAAGCTTGTTTTTCCAGAAGTGGGATCTAGCAAGCTGTTAGGGAGATGGGCAAAATAAAACAATAAAATTCCAGATAAGGTTTATTCTACAAAGATACATTAATTTCATAAATTAAAATAAAATAACGACTTTGATAAAGTTATCTTAGGATCCTAATTTGATTTAACTCGATTTACATATTAAATTCATTGAGGCTCTACTTTTAACGGATTTCTTATAAATAACTTAAGTTAATATTGCCGCTTACTTATTTAAGTAAGGTTTAGCTAAAAAGATCAGTGTTACGTACATTTTAATTTACTCTTAACGAATTTTCAGATGAATGAACAGTCATGTTTTTCGTGCACACAAATTACTGGCGCCACAGCTCAGTGTATGGAAACTTTACCTCCTGCGCTGTGGTTGTAGGTTCGATTCTCACTGAGAACAAACATATCTGTGATGAATACGGATGTTTGTTCTGTCTTTTGTCATATTGATTTTTTATTTTGTGTACAACGAGGGTTGAAATTTGTATGAAAATTGCTTCACGCGGAAGAAGTGGCGCGCGTTTTGCTAGTTTATAAATAAAAAAAAATAGCATCACCACTTTAAGTCCCAGGCATGGTAGATATCCCTTTAGACCTCTTAGTATCAAGTACCTGCTTGAGATTCTTTGGGGGGTCAGCGGTGTGTCTATATTTTACTTTTCGTACAACCCCACATTTTGCAGTAGTTAGTATTCTATACGTGACAGGTTGCAAGCCCATTGCCACTGCTAGAGTACTAATTGGTTTCTTTACGATGTTTTCCTTCACCGTTTGAGAGCAGTGCCATTGCATTATAAATTTCATGAAATTAATTAAACGCTTCCAATTGGCACTTATCTGGATCAGTTGAGCTAGCTTTAGATCGTTTGCAACGGTCTGTAGATAGCTCAACTGTTTCATATGTATTTTGTACATACCAATTATAAACACCTGTATTAGCTGTAGTTTTCTTTGTAAATAAATGTTACTAAACAGGAAATAATTAATTATTAAACTATATAACTCTTTTAAGTAGTCTTACAATGATCAACCACAATAATCATCCGTATGTCGTTGTAATACAGAATCTTTTGGCATAACAACATTATGTCAAGTAATTTTCTTTGAGACTTGATTTATTTACAACGTTCAGATAACTACACTATTCAAATAACTATACAATAATCTTTTGGCAGCTTCCAGTCCATCCATTCTGATAACTCTAACGTATCCAATAAACTTGGCAAAAACATTACCCTCAACATTATACCGGGTGTAATAAGACTACTTCCGAAAACTGAAACTGCGCATACAAACTATGATTCTGATTACAAAAAAAAAAACAAAAAACGCGAAAAAAAATTGGTACTTTTGTCCGTTTTTTCAGCATAAATATTAACAATAAATAACAAAAAAAGTACCTAATTATCATATTTAAAAATGAGTAAAAACGACAAAACATCAAACATTTTAATTGCGATTATCGGTGCGTTTATCGGTGTAACGAGTTAGATGTACATCTTCCAGACTGATCCAACTCGGCAAGGGATAAAAAACGTTGGAAAAAAGTAGGAAGGCCTTTGCCCTGCAGTGGGACAGGATAGGCTAAAAATAAATAAATACATTAAAAATTTATCTAGTCACCGCCACGCCGCGCGGCCCTTGACCGCTGTTTGGAATACATCGCTGGTTGATAAATAGGAATATTAGAAAAATAATCGTATTACTCTAAATCTATTTGACTGTCAGCTAAATGGTATTCTATAAAGCCTTGTTGTAGTTAACTTTACATGTTCTTGAAGTATTCTATTTATTACACCCGGTATATATTACTAACAGATTTGCTAAAAAATATACTACAGTTTGTCTTGAAGTTATAAACATCCATATAAAACTAACAGACACAAAATACATAGGTTTTGTCCAATTTTATACATCTATTTTGACATAAATCGAATCAACTTCGAACTTTGCTATAGTGTTATCAAATCACACAATTTATTGCTACAACTTACGTAATAAATATCTAAGTAAAGCTTTAAAAGGGTCACTAACCGCTATTTTCAATATGAGCCTGAACTCGAATTTCCATAATAACACTGCTGCATTTGAAAACGGCAGTGAAGTGTTTCAGACAGCGCATAATACTGGTAGGTAAGAATTAAACTCAGTAGTCGTGAAAAAACAAAAGCAAGCACAATAGCCTGCGCTTCCACAAAAAGGAGGCTTCACAGATGTACTTGAAGTTATCATTTCATTCATTACGATAAAACATTCATTTTCTGTCATTTTTGGATACATTGTATTTTCTGGTCTGATGTGTAATTTTGGTAGCATTTTAATCAGCATTACTTGAGATCTTAGCACAAATGTGAAAAGTTGAAATAAAAGTGTATTATGTAGCATCCTGATTTGAACGAAAATGTAACAAAAACGCCATCTTTTCCTCCAAAACAATGGACAGCCGGCTTTACTTTTTTTATTGAATCGACTGACTGAAAAATAGATTTTAGTAGAAAAATATTTTAATTAACGTGTATGCCTCAGGTTTATGGACGCAGAGCAATGTATTGTAGGTTACGTTCTTAACAAAAGTGACCTACAAGGCAATGCTTTGTTATAGGCGATGGTAGCCACTTGATCAGGTGGGCGTATGGCCCACCTGATCATTACTTGTTCTATCAGCAAATTGTATAAAAAAAACTTACCACAACTTGACTTTGGCACTTTGACTTTGATTATCTGTGGAATGATGGACAGATGCCATTACAAAGAAAAGAAGAAGAAGAATTTTGAATTTTGCGATTTCGCGAGAGGATAATGCTAGTGATATTGCTTCCAAACATCACGTTGATGTGAGTACCTAACAAAACGCTTTTATTCAACTACTCGTTAAGTGCAAAGTTTTATGATGTTGTTTTAGGTCATCGCTAAAATGAGAAAAAAGAAGGTGGAATGGTTAGGTACCAAAAGCAAGTAGGTAGGTACGGTTCTGTATCATATTACAGTCAGACAAAGTGATGGTAAAACCATAAGAGTTAGTAGTAGTAGAGCTCTTTGTGAAGAGACTCGTCCGTGGAAGTATACTACATGGTACTACCATCGTACCTATTTCTGCCGCTAAGCAGTGATGCTCGCATTATTGTGTTTCGGTTTGAAGGGTGTGGGTGCCGGTGAAATAACAGGCGCATGCGACTTAACACCAGCACGCTTCAGATTGGTGGACGCAGGTTTTTGTAGGGCACGTATCTAACGTGCGTGACCTACGGTGATGGTTACCACTTAGTATCAGGTAGGCCATACGCTTGATCTACCAGAATTAACATAAAAAAATAATAAAAATGCTAAAGAAAGTAAGAAGAGAGTTAAAGGGTCTGGATAAACAGAACAGCATATTTTACCTATGGACTTTGCCAGATACATATACAGTGGACCTGACAAACAGAGAGGGGGCTCGATAAATACAGTTTCCGTCTCTCCAGCAACTGCAGACAGCATGTCCTGGACCTGATGGTCAGAGCGAGATAGCTAGATGTCACGCTGATCATGCAACATATTAACAGTGTGGATAAAAAAATGGAATGGGCAGAAAGTTCAGTATCTTATATTAGAATAGTCTTCTATTGGTGTCTCCATAAGCACAGTTTCTGTAATCTCCCCGGGCGCTGGTGACTGCGTGTCTTGAAGCATTCCTGAGGGTCGGAGTGATATGGCGAGAGGCAGAGCTGATCTGGCGCAGAGTTGGGAAGCTCCGCGGGTGGATCCGACTGAACGGTAGCGGGTGCAACGGCCACGCCTGTTGAATAGAAGAAAATAGGTAAAATATAGCTTTAATGGCCTACCCATTTAGAGAATCGTGGCAAAAACAGGCCAGCCAGCTTAGTAAATTGAAAACAGAGATGGAATTGCGTGACGTAAGTTGGGTAATCCTCGTATTTGACCTAATATCAAATTACTTATTCTGTGCTTAAGCCCGTGACAGAGGCAAGGCTGGTTGAATGTGAATTTTTGCTTTGAAAAGCCTCTGTATTATTTTTGGCCTTATTTTTCGCGGTGTGAGAGACTTATTATATTATAGTACTGACTTGTTATTTGACTAATACATTGTAATATGTCAAAAGATAAATAAAAAATTATGATGATGTGTTCATTAAGAACGTGCCCTACGTTGCACTACTCTGTGCCAATCAACCTGAGGTATACAGATGTTAAACCTCACGTGTAGTTTCACCAGTACCTATACCTTTCAACCCAGAACACAGCAAGCTACTTGACAGCAGAAATAGGCTTCCCCGGACGAGCCCTTCACTAAAAGCTAACTACCACTACCACTTAAAACAAAAATGGTATATCCAAACATGTCTTTCTTTTGCAATAGTAAAAATTTCACCGTGACAAGCATCACTTTGCACAACCAAGAGAAATAATCTGATAAATAATTTAAAATATCGATTTCAACCGACGTTGGCTCAACTCCAAAGCGTAAGTTCACAAGACACGTACATGATCGAGGTGTTCTGTGACATCCAAATTGGCATTTAATCAAAAACGAGCTTATGCTATTAATATTTAAGGTTCAATTTATATTCTAAAAACACATAATGACAGTTACTGCATTTTCTCACAATAAAAATATGGTATTTACTCGGTTTCAGAAAGAAATGACAACATCTGCATTTGAGAACTAACTAGTGTGATAGTTACCACTTATCAGGTGGGACATCTGCTTGATTAAAATAAAATAAATAAATAATGCTGGACAATCCACACAGCATCATCTAGCCCCAAGCTAAACAGAGCTTGTGTTATGGGTACTAGATGACTGATATACTTAATACAACTCATTGCATACATAAATATTTTTTTTTATTATACATAGAAAATACCCAGAACACCCGGAATAAATATTTGCAAGTAGTACAAACATTTATCCCAAGGCGGGAATCGAACCCGCAACCTCTGCGTCGCAGGTGGACAATCGCCCGCCGCGCCACATCAGTCGTCAATTCATCAGCAATTCGTAAAAAAATAAAAATAAAACGGTTGGTAGTAGTTTTGTATAATATTATGTATAGTGTCAAACCAGCGGAAATGTAGTCCGCCTTGCAACTTTACGGGTTGGCTTCACTCCAAACATTAAAATGGAAATTGGAAAGCGCAAGAAACGGGAGATACTCGTATGTACGGTAGGAAATACAGAGTCTATTTGCACCGGTATTTTGAGTCGACACAACTTCTCGTGAAATTGTATATCTATGAAGTGAACGAGTGACTCGTACGCTGTATAACAGAGTCTGAATTATAATAATAATAATAATAATGCTGGAAAGTCCACACAGCATCATCTAGCCCCAAGCTAAGCAGAGCTTGTGTTATGAGTACTAGATGACTGATATACTTAATACAATAGATTTACATAGATAGATATTTTTTATTGTACATAGAAAACACCCAGAACACCCGGAATCAATATTTGCAGATCGTTCAAACATTTATCCCAAGGCGGGAATCGAACCCGCAACCTCTTGCGTCGCAAGCGGACATTCGGCCACCGCGCCACATCGGTCGTCAAATCGTCTGAATTATAACATGAGTGAAGTTTTTCATCAAAAATTAATAGTTTTTGACAACCGTCCCAGCCCTTTTGGTAGTTGCTGCGCTTTCTGCGCTGTAGGTGGTGGGTTCGATACCCACCAAAAACAAGCGTTTGTGTGATGAACATGGATGTTTTTTTCTGTTTGGTTGTTATATTTACAAAAAATATGCATATAAATATCAGTGATCTGATTCCCAATAGTACAAGCTTTAGGTTTGGGGTTAGAAGGCGTTGTGTAAATGTTTCTAAACATAAAAAAATTACTCATTTTAATTTATAGCTGCTAATATAAGCTGGGTTCTTCTTCAATATACAAAAGATGCAAAAGGCTTCACCATTTTTACTATACTTTTTTATCAGTTAGGTACAACGAAGTAAAACGAGCAATGCACTCACGCGGTACAGGGAGGTACAGAATCCTCAGCTGAGTGCTGACGCAGTTCACATCACGGTTGTTTGTAGTTTGGACAATAATGTTTACTGACGCGACGCAAACTAGCTTACTCAGTGCCTCCAGGTTCGTTTTCTCGAGTCACTGACTCTAACGTTCTCACTAAGCCTTAGGTCGGCAGATTTATACGAGAGTGAACATAAAGCAGAAACAGTTTCATGATTTTAATGCCCAGTTATGGTATATATAAATCCTCTCAGATTCCTTAGTACTCAGTACTTACGATTCTTTTAGGATGTGTAAAGGGGGTAGTCAGTGGTACATCCAAATATTACATAACCACAACTTGCAGTGTTGGTGTTTCATACGTGACAGGTGGCAAGCCCATCGCTGTTGCTAAAAAACTAACCTGGTTTTTTTTTATTTTTTTTTATTGCTGGACAATCCACACAGCATCATCTAGCCCCAAGCTAAGCAGAGCTTGTGTTATGGGTACTAGATGACTGATAGGTATACTTAATACGATACATTACATATAGATATTTTTTTATTATACTTATAAAATACCCAGAACACCCGGAATAAATATTTACAGATCGTACAAACATTTATCCCAAGGCAGGAATCGAACCCGCAACCTCCTGCATCGCAAGCGGACATTCGCCCGCCGCGCCACATCGGTCGTCAAATTTCCTCACGATGCTTAAGAACATTGGTATTGTGCACATACATTTTTTGTATAGAAACGACACCACGTCTGCCATTGTTCTAATAAGAAATAATCAAGAAAGTTTTAGGCTTAAAAAATATTTAAAAAAAATTATATTATAAAGTGTCAGAAAATATAATAAGATATGTTTAAATATATAAATACAAAATAATTGACTGGCTTCAAAGCACAGTAGTAGCTCTGCCTTCTGTACTGTGGCTGTGGGTTTGAATCCCCACCGAGAACAAACATTTATGCGACGAACACAAATGTTTACTTTATGTATGGGTGTTATATACTTTATTTACAAATAAAATATAACGAATATGATTATTCTGTCAGTCATTAGATTCACATGCAAAGCACAAGGTATGCTTAGCTTGGGGTTAAATTAAAAAAAAAAATTATTAATAGACGATTAAATACATCGTAATGACTCATCTATTTTATACTTTTACAATGGACTTCCGCAAGGTCACGCCTGAACCAATTTACTACATTTTACCTTGTACAGTGACATTTCAGCAGCCTCAGAAAAGCAGCTCTGAAGGTTCTGTTGAAGACTGTGTAGATGATAGGATTGATGGTAGAAGACACGTAGCCCAACCATAGGCAGATATCCACCACGTGTTCTGGGAACAAAAACACACGTTACAATGTAATAATGCCTGCCTAGGAGTGTACTTATCTAGGTTATATCCAGGTATTACTAGTGGAAACGCCCGTGACTTTATCTGCGTGAAGTTACTATAATACAAGCTTCAGACCCCGCCGTACTCCTATAGGGGTTGAATTTCAAGAATTCATTTCAACACAGACCTACCTTGAAAATTTAGTGTCTAAAACCAACCGTTTAGGCACTGCGTTGTCTATATGTTAGACGGTAAGAGCCTGTTTAGACGACGCCAATGATTTCGCGATGTGGCGCGGCGGACAAATATCCGCCGCGACGCAGGAGGTTGCGGGTTTGATTCCCGCCTCGGGATAAATGTTTGTACGATCTGCAAATATTTATTTCGGGTGTTCTGGGTATTTTCTATGTCTAATAAAAATATTGATGTACGTAACATGTTTTATTAAGTTTATCAGTTATCTAGTATCCATAACACAAGCTCCGTTAGCTTGGGGCTAGATGATTTTGTGTGGATTGTCGAGCATTATTATTATTATTATCATAATCAATGCCACTTATAGTACCCACTTTTAGTAGTAACACCATTCAAATAGTATTTCTTTTATTATGTTATTGCGACTTTTGTGTCACTACGGTCCATTTTGTACCATATGGTCTATTTTGATCGCCACTTGTGACGACAACGCGACAATAAGTTTCTGTATTTTATTATTATTGTTCAACTTTTGTTGTTGACTGTACTTCTCCAAAATATTTACGTCAAAACAAATCCCAACACAAATTATCAATCATCGATGTTAAAACTTCGTCTTTGATTTTGTGCGAAAGTTTATATTTGATTTGGATGATTGCAGTATCCTTTCAGCTTCAAACGGAAATCTATTGTTTACTTCGTAGAATACTAAGCTGATTCATTAGTAGTCATGATGCTAGAATAAATAAGACGAGAACAGAAATACCAATATTAAGCAACAAAGAATTAACGAAACAAAATAAAACCGGCCAAGTACGGGTCGAACTCGCACACGAAAGGTTTTGTACCATTGTCTGTAAAAAAACCGCAAAAAAATCATGAATGTTGTATGAAAGCCCTCTTAAATATTTATTTTATTTTTTAGTAATACATCATCTGTGAAAATTTCAACTCTCTAACTATCACGGATCATGAGATACAGCCTCGTAACAGACGGACAGATAGACAGACAGACAGATAGCGGAGTCTTAGTAATAGGGTCTCTTTGGGTACGGAACCCTAAAAAGAACGATCAACTAAAATTATATCCCAAATATCAACAACTTTTAGGCGGTAGGTACACCATATGATTTGGTTTAATATCTTTTTGTGTTGCCAGTACAAATTGAAACTAAGCTGACAATACAGGCTTTCAATATAGGCGCGACGTATGCGGTTTCACCCTAAAACCACCCTGACCAAATTGGTTTGAAAACAATTTTGGCAATGTCGGCTTTGAGCCAAAGGGACTTGATTGGACCAAAGCTTTATTAAATTCTAACTAGCAATTTTTCACCTGGGGCCCAAACGCCCTACTTTAGGTTTTGAAATTCGATCAAAACGACCTAGTTGGTATAGTGTAATAAGTAATAACGTATGAGATGTGTCTACAGCAATGTCTTTGTATTTGTCATAACTGCTGTGGTTTTGTTTCGGTATTAACATTCACAATTGTGGTAACGCAGCACAAACTTAAACAAAATCAGTTGATGAGTTCACTTATTTATTAAGATATTTTTTTTAAGATGCGTGCCTTGTAGGTCACGCATGTTAGGTACGTGCCCTACGATGCAACACCCTGGGTCCTCCAGCCTAAGGTATACTGAAGTTAAGCCTAATGTGCCTGTAATTTCACCGGCACCCAAACCCTTCAAACCGGAACACAGCAATGCGAGTATCACTGCTTGGCGGCAGAAATAGGTACGGTAGTACCCAACTAGCAAAAAATGGTGTTATACAAACGCCCAATGCGCTTTGGTCAAGATCTATTGGATAGTAATTTAGCCATGATATGGTGTAGTAGTGTTGTAAACGACCCGATTTGGGCACAAATCGCGGGACTAATAGTTCTATATCAAGAACTATAACAGTGTTGTAAGCTGCATTTTAGTCGAATTTTTGTCATAAAACGCACTTATTTGCGCTAATAATCTTCAAATGTGCCGAACTATGACAGTAATGAGACCCAGGTTCCTGCCGTGGTCCCGTACTTCGCGAATTGAGGAGATTCGTTGTTTGTTTTTCATAGAGTTGCTGCGCTCGTGAAATATGGTACTTTATTTATGATAAAAGTGTATAGTGTTTAGCGTGCGTCTGTTTGGAAGCTATATTTGAGTTAAATTGAGTGCACAGGTAAGTTTTCTGATGATAAGTATATAGATATTGGGTAAATTTTCAATGCGCTCCATTTATTATGTAGTATTCAATTTATTTTTTAAATTATAAAATAGGCGCTGGATTGACTGAGACCGTTGCAAGCCCTAAACGTGGCCAAGCTTTCAAAATGTGTTGTTATGAGAATCTTGTCGTCAAACGAGACGTTTCTGTGATTTGTGTGATGGGAAGCCATTACGGAAATTAGGGTTCGTTTTTCTAAAGGCGTAAACGTGTGCACGGCAGGTATACGGCGGCGGCGCGGCTCGCTGTCCACGGCTCCGTACCACCCGTACCGAGCTTCTTCCATCCAACAATCATCATTAACCTCAAAGAACACGCTGCTGGACATAGGTTTCCCCCATATTTGTAGGTTTTAGTTGCAGTTATGTATCATTAATGTTTTTTGGTTATTTTCGTAGATACGCACATACCTACTTACTATTACGATTACCTAAAGGCATATACATATGCCTACCTACTACTAGTAAGTTAGGTAGGTACCTTCTTTACTTAGTAAGTAGGTACCTACTTACTGTATTAGCTACCTAACAGTCCTAAGTAGTAGTATGAGTAGGAGGTGTCGAAAGGTGTCGTCACCTACCTACCTATACTTACCTACAATAGAGCAACTCATAGAAAGACTGTAAAATAAGTAAATAGGTAGGTAGGTAAATATTCTTTTTTAAAATATTACCCTGTGTTTATAGATAAGCTACTAACCTACTTGAAGCAATACATAGGTAGGACCTACCTACCTACTTCGGTTAATTACCTAACTACTTAGATAGTAACAGCACCGGTGGTGGTCTAGTGGAAGTACCTCGTCTTTTGATCCTAAGGTCGTGGGTTCGAATCTGGTCGTGCACTAATGGACTTTACTATTTGAAAAGTGTACCTATGTGCGCAATTTCAGTGCTTTCAAACGGTGAAAGAAATATCGCGAGGAAACCAGTTAGTAGGTATACTAGCAGTGGAGATGGACTTGCAACCTGTCACGTGTGGACTTACTGCATAATGTGGGTGCTACCAAATGTACCTACTATCTGGACATATCTCTGACTACACCCTTAGACATCCTCAGAGAATCTCAAGTAGGTACTTGGTACTAAGATATCGGAGGAGATATCTACCCTTACCAGACCACCGGTGCTCTTCCTATCTAAGTAGATACCTACTTAACCGAAGTAGGTAGATACCTACTTATGTATTTCTTCAAGTAGGTTAGTAGCTTTATCAAGACCGGGTGAAAATTAAGAAAAAATATATGTACCTAAGTACCTACTTACTAATTTTGCAGACATACTGAGCACGAGTCGATCTATAGTATATACCTAGTAGGTAAAGGTAGGCAGGCGGCACCTACTACTCATACTACCGACTACCTACGTAAGACTGTTAGGTAGCTAGTACAGTAAGCAGGTAGCGTAGTGCATCAATCAACGAGTGCGACTGTATTTAATCGCTCCCTACCTACTTATTTACTTTTGTTTTGTTGCAGTTTATTGTGCCGTAAAAATAGTTCTAACGATTGAAAGTGGCAAGCCATTACTTACTGCAGTGCCAAGCCAATCAATGGGAAAATAAGGATATACTTACTAAAATGTCCAAAAAAAAATTCAAAATGATTACGGAGAAATGGAGAATCATTCCCAAATGAAAAGTGAAGCCTGATAAATTGTATCGCAAAAAAATGAAACTAAACTTTACAACAGGCCCGATGTATAAAACACAGATTCCGATTTCTTTTAAAAAGAAGGTAAAAATTATGTACTTAGGTATATAATTTTTAATAAAAATTTGAATTTTGTGAAATAAAAGATTATTTAGAAATAATACGATGCATTTTATTTACGTACCTATACCTAAGTCACCTGGGGCACTTAAGTCCATGAGGCATTTGCGTCTTTTAAAATTCTGCATTAAACTAATTTAGGGGTTCTGATTACGAATATCTGGTCAGATTTGAAATTCAAAATGGCGGGTGCAAATGATGGTACAAAAAATTTACATGGGTATCTTTTTCGACTAATTTGGGGGTGCTGATTACGAATATCTGGTCAGATTTGAAATTCAAAATGGCGGGTGCAAATGATGGTACAAAAAATTGACATGGGTATCTTTTTCGACTAATTTGGGGGTGCTGATTACGAATATCTGGTCAGATTTGAAATCCAAAATGGCGGGTGCAAATAATGGTACAAAAAATTGACATGGGTATCTTTTTCGACTAATTTGAGGGTGCTGATTACGAATATCTGGTCAGATTTGAAATTCAAAATGGCGGGTGCAAATGATGGTACAAAAAATTGACATGGGTACCTTTTTTGACTAATTTGAGGGTGCTGATTACGAATATCTGGTCAGATTTGAAATTCAAAATGGCGGGTACAAATCATGGCACAAAAAACTGACATGGAGGTCTTTTTCGACTAATTTGGGGGTGCTAATTACGAATATCTGGCCAGATTTGAAATTCAAAATGGCGGGTGCAAATGATGGTGCAAAAAATTGACATGGGTATCTTTTTCGACTAATTTAGGGGTGCTGATTACGAATATCTGGTTAGATTTGAAATTTAAAATGGCGTGTACAAATCATGGCACAAAAAACTGATATGGAGGTCTTTTTCGACTAATTTGGGGGTGCTGAATACAAATATCTGGCCAGATTTGAAATTCAAAATGGCGGGTGCAAATGATGGTGCAAAAAATTGACATGGGTATCTTTTTCGACTAATTTGGGGGTGCTGATTACGAATATCTGGCCAGATTTGAAATTCAAAATGGCGGGTGCAAATGATGGTGCAAAAAATTGACATGGATATCTTTTTCGACTAATTTGGGGGTGCTGATTACGAATATCTGGTTTGATGTCTCGAACTCTTATAAACAGGTAAACCATCAATATTTATATTTAATGATATTTTATCTGGTACCACAGGTAAGATTTCCAAATATTTTTTTAGCTGCCTGGTTAATCCATTATGCCAATAATAACCAGAACAAACAGGTGTAATAGATATTTCTGTGATATTAGTTTTAAGTAGTGTCCTAGGATCTGTAGGTAAAGAATTTGGTAATCTTTTATTTATGATTGCAAATAACTGATGCATACTTGCATGAGGAATATTGCACGTAAGAGCCCAGTTTCTAATACTATCCCGAAATTTGTCATTAATTTCTTCATTTGAGATATATTCATCAGATTCAGAATTAATATCGGAATATAAAAAGTCTACAGAACCGCTACTTCCATCGCCAATTCGTTGTTTTACTGTCTCAAGACACGCATTGGGCTGCTCTTGTGTTTGCGAATCCGCGGAACTACAACATTCAGTTTTTGTTGTATCAAAAATGTGTGCGGAACCACTTGCGTTAATATTAATTTCTCTCTTGAAGTATTTATATTTTGCTAGGACTTTTCTTCTAAAACCTCCACTTCGCTTTAACTGTTTCCACTTCTTTTTGTCCATATCCGTAACTATAGTTTCACAAAACACCTTAAATTGTGAATATTTAATTGAAACTGCTTCTAAAACTACCAAATAATATGGCGAATCAATTCGGTACCTAGAAGCTGAAAATAAAATCAATTTGTGATTTCTAGTATAATACATAACTAATTGGTGGACTATTGGTGATTTTTAGTTCTGTGACGGTCGTTTTCAAGGTCAATGTCTTATATTATTCTTGCTTGCGATTTTCTCAGTGCGACGCTAGTCCTATATTGACATTAGAGTATTTAAGTTAGAGTATAAGTAATATTTCGTGCTAGTATATGCCTACTCGGTGAAGTGATCTTGTAAAGATCCCACAAATTAATCTTGCATACGTTTACTACACTGTTTTATGAGATTTTTGCTCGTGGCATAATTTTGCCATAGTAAAATGCACTTATGAGCAAGCAAGGATTGACCAAAGCCGTTTTAATATTTTATCTAGATTCAAAGCGTTTTTAACAATTTTAACAAGACCATTTTGCTAGTTGGGTAGTAGGTACTTCCCCGGATGAGCCCACAAAAAGCTCTACTACCTACAAACGACTTACATATAAAGTTTTATCAGTTTTAGGGGAATACGGATTCAGCGGGGTTTTCAACGCAAGTTTTACTAATCCTTAATAACCCTTGATAACCCTTAAAATAACCCTTTTATTTTTTCTCTGATTTTTACTATGGAAAAGCAAAATTACTTAAAAACTTACTAACCTGGTACACTACATGCAGGGCAAGAAGCAAACAGGATGTTCAGCAAGAAGAATGGAGCCCAGCACAGCACGAACGTGAAGAAGACCAGGCCGAGGACTTTGGTGGCCTTCTGCTCGTTAGCCACCGCGTTTGCTGATAGCGAGCGGCCTTTTTTGCGGTTGGCGAGGAACCTGCAACAATTTTTATTGGTGTTAGCTGATTGGCACACGCTTACTGTTTTATTTTACTATTAAAACCTTTGTAAAACTTATACTTATACCGTGTTTTGTCTGTTTCATTGGGAGAAAGTTAAAATAAGATTGAAAAAAACAAAACATGGTGTAACCGTTTCTACGTTACGCCGAGCTTATTAGAAACAGGGATAGGCTACGTTTCCTCGCTTTTAGTACCAGAATACATAAATCAATACCTACGTTCTGAATACTCAAACTTGTTAAACAAGATATTACAACTTCTGAGTCAAATTGACACAACCTACCATCACGAACCACTGATGTGTAAACGGTTCACTTTGATCCAAGTTTAATTTGTTCTGAAATTTCACCCAAGAAGAGGCCACCGTAAAACTCCGTGTAATTTTTGTTACATTACACAAAACTGAAGTTTTCTTTGCGGACAACATTTCTGGGATACAGACATGCCAAAACAATTCAGGGTTTTCCCAGTCGACCTAATTTGTACAGATCTGGGACATTTGTCTCGTTTGTAAAAGGATATGGCCCTTTTAGAATCCAAATAAGGTCGAAAATGTACAAATGTCTGGATTAACTTCGTTTGTTTTCACAACAATTGCAAATGGACGTAACTTTTGTAGGTAACCATTTTATTAGCCTGAATAGTGTAATGTTTTATTTTGGGTAACTAGATTAGAGCATAGACGCAACGCTAGAAAATTAGTTTTATTGTTCAGCGGACCCACTCTCCTGTCTGGTCTACTAGTTACATTGTGTAAACAACCTTTTAATTACAAAGTGTAAAAAAACTTACCGAAAACAGTATAACAGACAGAAATAAAACATTACGGGCATAAAAAAATCATTAACCTTTTGATGATAGAAGTAATGATATTTTATCACACCACACCCTTTGAAATTACAGACATTTGAAGCTTAATACTGATGCTTTAAGTTGATAGATGGCTGCATGGTTGGGACTATACACGTAACCAAGGTAATGCTTTCTAATAGGTAGGTGGTAGGTTTAGTAGTAGTAGAGCTCTTTGTAAAGGGCTCGTTCGGGGCAGTACTACCACCATGCCTATTTCTTCCTGCCCCCAAGCAGCTTGCTGTGTACCGGGTTGAAAGGTGTGGGTGCCGGTGTAATTACAGGCACATGAGGCGTAACACCTAAATGCTGAACAATCCACACAGCATCATCTAGCCCCAAGCTAAGCAGAGCATGTGTTATGGGTACAAACTAGATGTCTGATATACTTAATACAATATATTACATACATAGATATTGTTTATTATACATAGAATATACTCAGAACACCCGTAATAAATATTTGCAGATCGTACAAATGTTTATCCCAAGGGAATCAAACCCGCAACCTCCTACGTCGCAGGCGGACATTCGCTCGCCACGCCACAACGGTAGAATTCTTACACGTATACGATAGTAACAGAACTCACCTGATGGCTGTTTTAAAATAGACCAGAATACACTATCCAATGTCGAAGGTCAACACTTGAAAACCTATTTCAACTACAAAATGTACTGGTATAAAATTTTACAGCTCTTCCGTCGGATAACTGTTTGAATTTTCATTTTATTTCAGTTGCTAACAGAAATAGAAATTACTTGCCTGAAGAATGGTTGTTAAACAATTCATTTAGGTATAGACAAATAGACGTTCTAGGCTTGCTATCACCACTGGTTATGAGACCAGTGGTGATAGCAAGCCAGTTCAGCCAGGTCAGTTAATATAATAATAATAATAATGCTGGACAATCCACACAGCATCATAGCCCCAAGCTAAGCAGAGCTTGTGTTATGGGTACTAGGTGACTGATATACTTAATACAATACATTACATATATACATATTTTTTATTCATAGAAAATACCCAGAATACCTGGGATAAATATTTGCAGATCGTACAAACATTAATCCCAAGGCGGGAATCGAACCCGCAACCTCCTGCGTCGCAGGCGGACATTCGCCCGCCGCGCCACATCGGTCGTCAAATAATAGTATCTGTCTTTTGTGCTGTAGGTTGTGGCTCGATCCCGACCGAGGACAAATATTTCTGTGATGAACATTATGTTTGTTCTGTGTTGTTTGGTCTCTGGGTGTTACATTGTATTTACAAAAAAAACGTATTTAAATATTCTACCAGTCATCTTGTTCCCATAGCTTATGCTTAGTTTGGGGCTAGGTCATACTGTGTCCACAAATGTTTATTTATTTATAACTACCTGTTGTTTGCGACTTCGTCCGCATGGTTTCGTTTTTTCTGACTTACTTATCTTAATTTACACAATATCTTTAATTATAAGCCTGTGTGTTATTCTGAGCTATTATACTGTAACGATTCATTAATCCAGCAGTTTTTGCGTAAAAGAGTAATAAACATCCATTCATATAAGCATTCGCATTTACAATATTAGTAGGATACTTGGTACTAATGCTACTCGATATTTTCTTATTCAGGGTAAATAAATAAATTATTTACAACAATCTAGTCGCTAAGAACTAATTAGCAGTAGGTACTTCTTTACTTTTTAGCTCTTTTTGCAATAGCGATATTTATGTTTTGTTTTCTTAAAAATTAATGAAACAAGTATGAAAAATAAATGCGATCTAAAGTGAAAAACAAAAATGAAAAAGCTACAAGCATAATCACTTTTTATAGATAATTACTTACATAATAATTAATTACTTGCAAACAAAAACATAGAATAAAGATGAAAAAGATTTACGCAGTTACTAATAAACTAGACGTAACTCTCTCCTGATCTAATTATAAACTTCCTGTCAATGCAAAAGACAAAACACGGTAGAAAATTTTTAATGTTTTCCGAGTTTGTAAATGCCAGGGTAAGATTGCAATAAAAATATAGTAACATTGATTCTAAAAGAGTTTGTATAACTTTTGAGATATGGGACCCCAAAAACAGACAGGCCAAAGGCAGACTTAAGGCCAGATCGATCTGATGTCTCTGGTGGATTACGATTGATTCTATCTATCCCTGAAACTGATTCGTTTCATGCTCCTACCGTCTCAGGAGTGTTGAATTCGAATCAAAACTTTACTACGAGACATTAAGATTGGTTTTTCAAACCACTATTCTTTATTGTTTCACTGACAGTTTTATTAAAATTGTTGTTGGTTAGAAAAGTTGCTTTAGAGCACACAAAATTGCTTAAAAAAGTATATAAATACCAACAATAGCTGAGGTAATTCCTCAGCTATTCTCGATTCTCGAATGGCGATCACGAACCGATAAACGAAGTGCAGAACCCTCCCCTTCTATCCGATAGACTGACGACATTGTTAAGACCATTAGAAGCCGATGGATGGAAAAGGTTCAAAATTGTTTATCATGGACACGTATGGTGGGCTTCTACAGGTTGTTGATGATAGGCATGATACAAAATTGGTAACTCATAAATCATTATTTTAATGCGATTGAATAAGTATGTGAGTATGGGCGTACGGAAAACATATTGCTTTATACATGTATTTTGGCTACGGTTCAAGTATACGCTCGGTACAGTTCATTTGAGAACGTATCTTAACCAATTATAAGAATCTTTGTCCTGGCTGACTGACTGATTGGGATACAGACAACGCACAGCCTAAACTACTGGTCGTAGAGACTTGAAATTTTTAGAGTATATTTGTCTTGGTACAAGAGGTGTACTAAGAAAGGAATTCCCGAAATTCAACCTCTAAACGTGTACAGCGGGGTTTGAAGTTTGTATGAAAATAGCTTCACATGACCGAAGTCGCGCGCGTTTCGCTAGTATTTAATGCTCATCTTACATGGATCTTCATTGCACTTTTGTGTGTCTCGACGTTCGACTATGCTGCGATAGCACGGGCAGACTAGTATTAAATTCTAACATACTCTGTGTTGACACTACAACATTACTAATAATTATTAGTTTTGTACAATTTTTTTTGTTATTTCTGCTCATTAAATTAATAAGTATTGTAAGGTATTACTTACAAACAACTTACATAGTAGTAATAATAAGGTTTAGATGACGCGAAACACATCGCCCGGCCGCTGTCGTGAGGGTAGTTCAAGACACTATTTGATCTAAGTCGATATCTTCTATGTCGATATCTATTTTCGTAACTTTTATCGTACTTTGTAATGAGTTTTTTATTTATTTTTATAAGGTAAACTGTTATTTAGGATACCAGTATTCTACGATACAGGCTTGTTTTAGTATAGAGCCGTCATTAAAAGTTTTGTGTGGAAAATTTCTTGGTATAATAACATATCAAACGTTATATTATGTACACCAAGAAGTTTTCTACACTAATATTCTAAAGAGGAAAGCTTTGTATTTTTGTATTTTTGTATGTTATGAATAAACTCAAAAAGTACTGGACCGATTTTAATAATTCTTTTTTCATTAGAAAGCTACATTATCACTGAGTAACATAGGTTATATTTTATTTTGGAAAAAAATAGCGTTCCGTAAAATATTTGGGTTTTTCAGACACAAGGTGTAAAAAATCAACCAGAAAAGTTACTTATTTTGCGTACGCTGCCTAAACTATAAAAGATAGAACCATAAAATGTTCTACATAATTGTAGATCTTATAAATATCTACAAAAAAGTCAGCGACACACTATACCTATCTATGTCGAGTGAGGCACAACAACCATTTTTTTATTTAAAAATCTTCAATTTTTTTTGGACTACATTTAAACGCATTTATTTTACTCATACTATTAATCCTTATCGAAATAAATTATTTTATCACTAAGTACAGTTCATGTAGATAATATTTGGTCTTTAAATGATTAGAACTGGACGTTTGGTTTTGAAGTTATGGCGAAATTAAAATATTACGTTTTCTGCTGCACGGCCCGTTGCGAAGTGAGCGTCACCAAGTTGGGAGTGCGCGTGCAGGGGAGTAGTTTAGATCTATGAGTTAGGTACCCGCGCGGCTCCGACGCGAGGTCGGCTCCCTACGCAGGTGTTTTATAAAAAGGACATTAATTCATAATGTAATATAGTTTTATGACAAAATCTATACAAATAAATAAAATTGAAGTGTCTGTTTGTAATATTAAAATAACGCTTATTACTACATGCATAGGAATGTAAATACGATACATATACCAAAATAGCATTTTTTAAAATTTTTGTCTGTCTGTCTGTCTGTTTGTTCCGTGTAATCTCTGGAACGGCTGGACCGATTTCGACGGGATTTTCACTGGCAGATAGCTAATGTAACAAGGAGTAACTTAGGCTACTTTTTATCCCGAAAAAATAACGGGAACTGATATAAACTGCCGCCAGCATGGCAGAAACTGCGAACGGCCGCTATTTTATGCCGTATTAACGCCATCTGTTGGTGACATCGAGTACTACTTCAGTTAAGATTTGTAAGTAAACATGTTTACCGCCCAACGAAGTGGGCACCGGTCAGCTAGTATGTAATATTTTAGTTATGTCTTCTAGAATTTAGACCATCGACATAGACTGTTCCATCGTCGGCTTCTTCGTCACTTACCATCTAGTGCGATTGTAGCCTATGGGTATATCAAATGTAAATAAAACCGGCCAAGTGCGAGTCGGACTCGCGCATGAACGGTTCCGTACCATTAGTTATATTAGGAACTGCAAAAAATCACGTTTATTATATGAGAGCCTCCTTAAACATTGATTTTTCTCTGTTTTTTAGTATTTGTTGTTATAGCGGCAATAAAAATACATCATCTGTGAAAATTTCAACTCTATAACTATCACGGTTCATGAGATACCTGGTGACAAACGGACAGACAGACAGCGGATTCTTAGTGATAGGGTCCCGTTTTAAAGGGTAAAAGGGTACGGAACAATAAAAAAAGAGTTACCTTAGAGTAAGAGCATTAGGAGCCGTCATCAGCTTCAATGGCCGGAGCCTCGCCCGGCGTGTCTCCGCGGCGATGCTCTGCGGAGTCTGAGTGGAGACATCTCTTCCTCGCTTTAGGCTTGATGAACTGGTGTTAGAGCCACATCCATTCATATAGCTGAGCTGCGGGTGGGAAACGCTCATTCCAATCTTGTTGCGCTGTTGCCTATTGAAAAAAGAAATAGCATCACGACTTTAATCCCCAATCACGGTAGATATTCCCTCCGATCTCTTAGTACCAAGCACCTGCTTAAGATTCTTCAAGGATATTTATGGGGTTAGTCAGAGGTAAGTCCAGATAGTACATATGTACCCACATTTTGCAGTAGTTAGTGTTCCATACGTGACAGGTTGCAAGCCCATTGCTGCTGCTAGAATATTAACTAGTTCCCTCACGATGTTTTCCTTCACCGTTTGAGAGTTGGCATTACGCACATAAATGTTTCGAACAGAAAAATCCATTGGTGCACGACCGGATTTAAACTCACGACCTTAGGACCAGATGGCGGGTCACTACCACTAAGCCACCGCTGCTTTTGTTGCTTATTGACAATTTATAAATATACTCCTTGACATTTCATAGGTACCCGACGTTCAAAGTCACTAAAATGCCGCATCATCTAATGCAATACCCTTTTTTGTAAAGCGCCGTTTCATTTTTGGCACGTCCCGTAATTTTTTATGATCGACAGCGCACTATAACGTCGAGTCTCTCAATCGAGCGTCTTTTAGCGACAAGTTGGTTATTGGTTAAACTTAGAGCCTCTTTACTAAAAATATAGCTCGCAACAACATTAGCCTATAGGTATGTATTAAATAATAAATAAATAATAATAAAATAATACATAAATAATAATAATAATAATGCTGGACAATCCACACAGCACCATCTAGCCCCAAGCTAAGCAAAGCTTGTGTTATTGGTACTAGATAGCTGATATACTTAATATACATTGTATACATAGATATTTTTTATTATACATAGAAAATACCCAGAACAACCAAAATAAATATTTGCTGATCGTACAAACATTAACCCCAAGGTGGAAATCGAACCCACAACCTCCTTCGTCGCGGGTGGACATTCGCTCGCCGCGCCACATCGGTCGTCAAACAATAACACATCTATAACAAGGCAATGCATTGTTATAAGTGATGATTACCTAACATCAGGCGGGCTGTATACTTGTTCCACCAGAAGTTTCTTCTAGGCTCGGTCGCGAAGAACTGGCGTTTAGATTCACCTAGATTTAAGACGTTTCAAGATGATCCTTGCGGATTTTACTGAATAAATGCTTTTTGACTTTGACTTTGAGTAGCATGTAAAAAAAAGCAAAGCTTCTCCTCCTTAAAATATTAACATATTTTACTATCAATTATATCTACCTACTACATATTTTACTACCAAAATGATTTTATATTCTGTTTGCCGTATAATATTAATTTGTTATCGTTCGATAAACTGTAAGATGATTTATACATTGAAAACATTTCACTTTCGGTCAATAAATAAACATTTTAGTTTATTTGCTTTTGTCTAGATTTCAAGATTAAAAGGTTTTTATCACGTAAATACATTGATTTTAAACATTTGAGTGCAATGGTTGCGAAAGTTCAAGCGTGTTAAGGTTATAAGACCACTGAACTCACTAATGACCTAAAAAAATCATGCCGAAAGATATTGCCATCTCTTACAAATGGGGTAATGACAAAAAGTGACAGAATCAATCTTAAGCAGTAATTAATTTTAAATAAGATTTATAAGTAGGCATAGGAAGGCCTAAATCCAGAAGTGAAATTATTTAGGGTGATGGCTGGTTGCAAGGTCAGTCAGTCAGAAAAAAAGGTTCTTAAAATTAAAAAAAAAAGAGTGTGCTTTGACCACACGACTGAAGTAAAACTTCTTTAATATACGAAACGTGACTGGCTATGACATCGTTGCTATACAAGGAAAGACCTGGATGCAAAAGGCCCAAAACCGTAATGAGTGGCGTCTGAGGGAGGAGGCTTATACCCAACAAGTTGCCAATGATGATAATGATGAACTGGCTATGAGAGAAAAAGAGAAAGAACAGTGCTTTCATACCCGCTCCATAGTAGCGTTAAACGTTTAACGCAACCTTGTTGGAAGTCGCGTTAGAAGTATTGCTTCAATAATTTTTTTAAATAAGTTTAATATGTTTTCTTTCTTACCTGGCAGCACTTGTGACTCTCCAAGTCAGCTGTCTGCTCATAGATCGGTTTGGTGACAAGTCTGGTGAACTTCTAGCACCAACTCTCCTAGCTCCTTGAATGGGGCCGTTGTCAAAGCCTCCACATTGTCTGCAAAATAATTTCTCCATTATGTTTTCTAAACTTAATGGCGTACTAAAATGTAAACATAGTATTTTATGTAACGTTGGAGGCTGCAGACAAAGTCTTGTTTTACTTTATGTTTTATAGAATGCTGATGGAACAAGCATATGACCTTACCTGATGTTAAGTGGTTACCATCGCCTATAACAAAGTATTGCCTCGTAAGTCACGCTCGTTAGGAACGAGCCCTACGATGCACTGATCAGCGGCCATCAACCTGAGATATACAAGTGTTAAGCCTCATGTTCCTCTAATTTCACCGGCACCCACACCCTTCACACCGGAACACCGTAAGCTGCTTGGCGGCAGAACTAGGCATGGTGGTAGTAGGTACTTCCCCGGGCAAGCCCTTCACAAAGGGCTTTACTTCTACTAAAAACTTCCCGATAGAACAAGCAGGAATGAAAATGAAAAAAAGGTTGTAAAAATTTTTTTATTTTGTAAATAATATAGTGATTTTGAAATGGTAAAATCACTTCAAATCACAGTAATATCCAACGTAAGCTGAACTGCGAAGTTTTAATAACATTTACAAATAAATTACAACCTATACAAGTATTTCAAACATTAACGAACATTATTTTACATAAATATTTAAGATTTTATTTCCTCGAGTGGGAAATATTTTTTGGAATGATATTCCAAATGGGATAGGAAAAAATTCGCAAAACTGAAACAGGTTAATCTCCAATCTTATAGACATCCTTTCAGACCTTTGACATAATTTTATGAAGCTCAAACACAATAAATATCGTGACCCTGAAATATATTCACAAAATATACTATAAGATATTTTGTAAGCCAGGATAACCTGTAGGTTAAGAGATATTGAATAGATTCAATATCTCGTCCCGTAGGATTTGGCTAACAAAGAACCGTTATCTAAACGAGTTTTAAAAACGTATGTATCATCGAATCCCGAGGGATAATAATCTCCAGTCTTGTGGCTCAATCTTTATGGGATACTGGTAATACATTTACTATTTTTTGGTATATCAGTGGTCGTGGACGTATTATCGAGTAGAGGGTGTTCTCTGGAGACGAAGAATTCTTGCAGCCTAAATTTCTCTTGTAAATCTAACCAGCAGACTAGAAATATGATAAATATTCGACATAAGACTAATATTGATGACAGCGTATGTCCGCTTGCGACGCAGGAGGTTGTGGGTTCGATTCCCGCCTTGTGATAAATATTTGTACGATCTGCAAATATTTGTTCCGGGTATGCTGGGTATTTTCAATAAAAATACCTATGTATGTATTGTATTAAGTATATCAAACATTTAGAAAACAGAGCTATTTTGTAATGTGTAGGTAGGTTAAATATTTGTGTAAAATAATGTACGTTAATGTTGTAAATAAATAAAATAAACGATATTTAACTGAACAATTTTTAAACAATCAGCGAGCGAATCCCGAAATTATTGTACAAGTCAACAAACCGAACATAATGTAAGCGAGATCAAAACAAATCTGCTAGATAAACTCCAAGAAATACTACCAATAAATGTCTACGCCTTACATACAAAGCAATAAGGTTCAGAATTGCACCAATATTCGGCGGGCTTGCAAAATAATCGGCGATAAACGCAATGTAATTGTTTGTTCTCCGATAACAGATCTGCTTTGTTTGCCGGACCAATTTATGGCTTGATGCGTGGCAGTAAAGTTCAAGATTGATTGGGCTGTTATTTGAAGGAGTTTATTGCTGAGGCAACAGCTTCTGGACATAACTTTTGTATTTGATTGAATAATACTTGTATTGATATTGGATCATAAGTGAATATGAGCTTGTATTAGAACACTAAAATACATATCAAATGGTAAAAGCTATAATAACATGGTATTACACTCTCATATTATTTCTAAACATACCTTCAAGTAGGTGGATAGGAATTATTTTAAAGCCAGACTCTTCGTGAAGAAAATAGTTTTAATAATCTCGATTTGGCTATGGAATGTTTTTATTTTCTGTGTAGGTAAGTTTTGTAAGCAATAATAGGTACAAAGTCAAAGTCAAAGTCACAACCCAGTTCGTAGTAGTTTTGCTTTCTGCGCTGTAGGTGGTGGGTTAGACTTCCATACCGAGAACGAACATTTTGTGGTACATAAACCACATATAAGAATGTGTTACAAAAAAAATATTTACTGCATGAAATAATAATATGATACAGCTTCATGACTTCCCCAGAGATGATAGATACCCCTACAAATCTCTTAGTACCAAGTACCTAACGAGATTCTTTATAGATGTCTAATGCTCTCCAGTGGGATTTGAACCCACGACCCTCCCAATACGAGTAGGGTGACCCTTGATATGGCTAACCAACTGCGCTAACAAGATTACAATTGAACACGACGATACGATACATACGATATATTAATAAAAGATGGTAAAAGTTTAGTAATAATAATGCTGGACAATCCACACAGCTGATGCTGTGTGGATTGTCCAGCAATTGATTGTCTAGCCCCAAGCTACGCAGAGCTTGTGCTATGAGTACTAGATGGCTGATATACTTATTACAATGCATTGCATGCATACATTTTTTTTATTATGCATAGAAAACACCCAGAACACCCGGAATAAATAGTTGCAGATCGTACAAACATTTATCCCAATTCGAACTCGCAACCTCCTGCGTCGCAGACGGACAATTGCCCACCGAACTTCATCATCGGCCGTATTAATAAGTTCACTGCTGGCCATTATGCCTTCCCATGTTTTCACCATTGACTTCAGGGGTTGGTGAACGTCCAGATCGCTCAACGCCGTTGCCGGGAGTGGCGATGCTATACAATGGGAATTTTTGTAACTAGTTTTAAGATTTAGGTTAGAAACGGTCGTCTGGAAGAAATCGCTGTGGGCGATAAGACCGCCGATTGTAGGGCTTTGTCCATAATTAATTACCTAAGTTAAGTGCACATTTTTTACATAAGTTAGCCCTCAATAAAGAAATTTTGAATTTGAATTTTGAATTGACCAGCGGTCAATGACCGAGCAAGCGCGTCTCTGCTACAAGTCTGGCAAAATTATCTTTCCTCTGTCAATTTGTTGGTACTCCACTACTAGTTGTATTTTAAAACCAACCTGGATGAAACTTGGTGAGCAGGTTGTACGACTGCACAGGGTTAATTAAGGCTACAGGGTAATAAGGCTACTTCTAAAAACTAAAACTGCGTATTTAGATCATGATTCTGACTACAAAAAGATTAAAAAAAAAACTTTTGAGCCGTTTTTTCGTATTTTCGGTAATACATGATAGAATAAATTTTAGATTTTTAGTCGTCGGGGATTTTTGTTCAGAAGGGTACTTCCTTCGACAAACCAAACTACTACAAGGCAACTGAATATCTCAGTTTTATGAGATCCTATTTAAATGGTTCTTTTTAGGGTTTCGTACCCGAAGGGTAAAACGGGGCCCTATTACTAAGACTCCGCTGTCTGTCCGTCTGTCATCAGGCTATATCTCATGAACCGTGATAGTATGAGAGTTAAATTTTTTACAGATGTTGTAATTCTGTTGAGGTTCTTCAGCATGATGAGCAGAATTGATTCTCGAAATTCGGAAGATTTCTCAATTTAGATTTTTGCTAGTCGAAGTTAATGCTCCGAATTCTGTTTGCAGATCTTCTAGTTAATTTTTGACAGTATTTTGGATTTATTAAAACACTGGCCGAATACTTAAACGCAACTTTTTAATCACATCTCAAGTGACGAATTTTTGACAGATTCACTGCAAACTAAAAAAATCGCGACGTCTCACGTGATTTTTAAGTTGCGGTTTAGTATTTGGATGCTACAAAAATAATCGTAACTTAATATTGAAAACCTTTTACATCAAAAACCGTGAAGCACTGCTTCAATACAATCGAAAATGATTGTTTATTTTATCTCTTAAAAGCACATTTCTGTTACAATGGTGAAGATCACATTTACATAAGAGTAAGTAAGCAGTTTGGAGTGAGTAAGTTTTTTCTTTGTTTGCTAATCCCAGTTCGTGAAGTTTCATTGTTCGAGAATATTCGATCTCTGAGTACCTACCGCTGAAACTTTTACGTTTTATGAATAGGGCTGCTAAGATCTAGATTATTTGAGAAATAAAATTTTAACCATTTTGTTTTTCTAAATTGTCTTTGAATGAGTTCTCAAGCTAGGTGTCAATTTTATGAGGGAATAAATTGTTAGTACTAATCTTGATTCGTGACATTTGAACTTTGAAAGAAAAACTTTGTGCACTGGAGAGATCCTGCTACCAAACGCTAATCACAGGTTGGGTACTTGTAAAACAGAAGTGAAAAGAATAATTATGCAGATAATAAAAAAGAGTCATATAGTTGAGTGGGATTTTGTCTCACTGAAGTAATTTATGCTGGAGTTAGAGATATTTTATATCTTGATACTGATTTTCATTACTTGATACTGAGTCAAAGTTAAAATCAAGTACATTAGCAATTCATATTTTTATTATTCTTTACAATGGCAAAAATAACTAGTTTCGAGTGAATATAATTTTTTTACAGTCCAAGGACCAAAGCGCCCAACAGCTATAAACTAATCTAAATTATTAAGAGAAAACAAGCAACTCACCTAGCCTTAAAAAGTTTCTAATAATAATGCTTAAGATTCTAAAAAATAAATGTCTTTCTTTCTCTTACTTAGTCTAAAGCCACCACAATACCACAATAGCCAGTTTGTGACGAAGAAGTTTCGTCTAAATTGTCTCCCTAATATGGTTGTCGAGGAACCGTCACATCAATCATAATAAACGCTGAATTGTAATGGGAGTTTGTTTTTCAATATTGCTCTGTTGTTCAAGGACCAATGCTTTTACTAAAGCTAATTTGTAAAAACTTTTTGTATGTACTTTCTTATAATAAACTAGAGTTATAATAATAAAAAATATATAAATAGTTTCTAAAGTACGGTAGATATTATTTCCGATCTTTAAGTGCCAAGTACCTACTCAAGATTCTTCGAGGATGTCTAAGGGGGTAGTCAGAGGTACGTCCAGATAGTACATTTGGTACGTATACTCACAGTATAGTATAATAAACTAGTGTAAATATTATTACATTTGATAAGTATTTCCAGGTTTTACATTTGATATGCTGAACCCACATTTTGCTGTAGTCAGTAGGTATTCCATACGTGACAGGTTGCAAGCCCATCGCAGCTGCTAGAATACTAACCGGTTTCCACACGATGTTTTTCTTCACCACTGGCATTAAGTTTATATTTGGTTTTCAGTTCCGGTTTTCTCGTAAAAATTTATGCACAAACAAGGCATTAGCAAAACACGCGTAAATAGTGACTACTTATTTTAGATATTTTCGATGAATCTCTATTAGGTACTTTGTATTAAGAAATTTGACTGAGATATCTACCATGCCTGGGGATTACATTCGTGATGCTTTTTGGTTTCTTTTCTATAAACCAAACCTACGATCACCTTCGGTGTATAGAGCTATCTAAGATTCTAAATAATCAAACGTTCTTGAACTTCTGTTGCCAGCTATACCCGTCGGCTAAAAGCTAAGGTATGTAGTAAAAAATGAGAGTATTTTCTAGCCAAAATGATAACAAGCAGTATAAAAGAAATTTCCCCTTTTTTGCTCAAATACCATTTATTTCTGTTACATCAATGTTCCAAGCGTAATTGACTGAGACATTTTGGACCAGCCCGGGTTTTCGACAATAGCTATAATGATGAGACGACGAAGTTCATTGTGCCGTGTTAAACCAGATTGAAAGCTAGTCTAGCCAAGTGATTATGTTTTATCGTATAGAAAGATATATAAGTGAGTAAACAAGCAGTAGCTTCACAATATCCACAGGAACGGGAAAAAGAAAGAAAATACGTAATTTTGGACACACAGCACACAAATAATACGAACGAACCAGATAGATAACATACACAAAAAAATTATGGCTTGGGTAAGTAGGTACAGTCAGCTACACTAGAATTTATACAATTTGTAACTTTTATAACGGTATCACAGCAAAACAATTAACTCTTCCATCTCAAAAATTAAAAAGTCATGAAATTAGTAGTTGATGACCTCACTCATTTTTAGAATAAGTGTAAACAGTCCAACTCGTCTCGTCACCTCTGTTTGGGTCTGCCGCGTCACCTTCTCTGTGTCAGGAAGCCAATCAGTGGCTGTCTTTGCTCACAGCTCACCTGGCATGCGACAGACATGGCCAGGTCAATCTCACTTCAGCTTAGCTGCTTTTGAAGTTATATGATGTGTATGTATAGTTAAAAGATTTTATGGTTAGTTAGATATCTCGTAGTGAAACTCCAAGTATTGCTCCATAGCCCGTTGTGTGACTTTGAGCTTGTGTAAGAAACGTAATACGTATCGAATACGAAACCTATAAAACTAAAGGGTTTTTTGTAAAGCACCAAAATACATTGCAGAGATAGTAGATCAAATGATATGCACCAGTGCACACGTCTGTATTGGACAGTCACCTAAAGTGGGTCGTTTGATTGAAAAGAAGTGAAGTGCCGTCCGAGCTTCAGTGAAAACGATTGCCTATGTAGAATTTCATGTATGTCAAAGTGGTATGTAAAATGGTCATTGTCGATTACTTAAATTGTGTTTATTATTGTATACCGAGTGTAATAAGACTACTTACGAGCACTCCAGGAACGCTTAAAGTTACCTACAACAGGATCTTATAGAGTTCAAAAACTTCACAGTTCTGTTAAGGAGGTGGTATCCGCCAACGAGAGGTTTTCTCCGTGTTATTTCTCTTTGATGAGTGAGTATAAATGTCCAAAAAAAATATATATTGCTTATTAAAAACTAAATTTTAATTTCAACAATTGAAATAATTCTAACTATATTATTACTATATGAAAAAAATATCCAAAGTGAAGCAATTTTTATTTTAAATTTAGTTATTTCTTCTAAACGGTATTGATTTTTAGTATTTTTTTTTCACACAAATATTTGTCAAAGTATTTATCACAAAGTGAACAATTGGCAGTTCGAACTAATAATGCATTAGGCTACAAATAATTATTTCTTGAATGCGATATGAAATGGAATGCGCGCGGGTCCCTGTGCGGGCGACGGGCGGCAGTGCAACTCAGTATGGACAGACTCCTCAAGGTCGTTGGCGAGTACCACCGCCTTAAGATAGATTGTAAACATCACGCGATCTAGGTTCGGGGCGAACTAAGATCTATACTAAAATATGTATAGTTTGTAAGCATAGTATGAGCTCCCACGTGCAGTTGTTGTTTAGTAAAGTAAGCCATTAGCATTTCCCTGAGAAGCTTCCATTTGAAATTGCAGTGCATTGTTTTAGACGGGAATGTTTTAGCGACGTTGCAGCCCAGAATAAATTATAAGTAGTATTTACAGCTGTTGCCCGCGACTTCGTCCGTGTAGCTCGTTTTTTAAGACTTACCTTACAGTTATCTTTATATTTTGGTCAATCTACACAATCTCTATGAATAATAGTCTATCTATTATTCTAAAGTATAGACTTAATTTTTTAGCTTGCTTATGTTTTATCTTTGGCTTTATTTATAATAAGCTTCTGATGTATATTAAATAATAAATAAATAAATAAACATTTACAGACATTTTTACACAACATCATCTAGCCCGAAATGAAGCACAGCTTGTACTAGGAACCAGATGATTGATAGAATACTTTTATACTTTTTTTTTTGTAAATACATATTTAGAATACAATAAAGCACCCAGCCACAAAACAAGCATCTATATTATTCATACAAATGTTTGTTCTCGGTGGGTATCGAACCCACCACCTACAGCGCAGAAGGCTACTACGAGCTGAGCTGTGACAGCTATATGTTGACCTTATTTGTTTAAGTCCTTATTTAAATTGGATAAAACTTAACCTTTAAACTGAAAAGAACATAAACGGCGTAGATATGCTTTTAAATGTCTTTAAAGTTATGTTTGCGCGCAATATGCAGTTCTAATTTGAAAATAGTGGTTATTACCTGTTTGTGAAAATAGAGTTCGAATAATGGGAGCCACCAACTTATATAAATCATAAAACTGTGCATAGTATACTAGACTATATATACTAGAAGTGTATAACTATTTTAGTACAAGCAACCTGCATTGTTTCAAGAGTTCTTAGTTGTAGTAAAGTTCTGTAAGAGTCTGCCCGGAGTACTAATATACATATTTAAGCTAATAGCCTAAGATCCGGCTTCAAGAATACTACGCTGTGCATGTAAGAATAGTTGCCTACTTCGATCAATGACGAATCACTTACAAAATCATAGCTAAAAGCTGTCCGCGTGAATATATATATAGACAGCTACTTTTGTTTACTAAAACTGATAAACAGTTTTTCACGGGCACCCACACCCTTTAAACCGGAACACAGCAAGCTGCTTGGCGGTAGAAATAAGCATGGTGGGAGTACTTCCCCAGACGAGCCCTTCACTACTACTACTAAAAAACATCACTGCCAGCTAATAAACTTCACAACTGCTCACCTTCTTTGTGTGCCTCCCGGTACAGGCGTAGCAGCTAACTTAGCTTGTCGCTTCAGGAGCTGAACAGTCAGCGCAAACGAGACCACCATAGTCAGCATTGGGATGTAGAACGCGACCAGCGACCCGAAGATCCAGAAGAACCTGTTGTTGATGACGCACAGGTCTGGTGTCGGCATTATGTTCTGCCTGTTGATTAATCCTGATAAAGATAATAAATTATGTTAAAACAAGTTTTTCAACATAGTTTCAACAAGTTTTTCAAGTATAAAATACCCAGAATAAATAATATAATTATGCAGATCGTACAAATATTTATCCCAAGGCGGGAATCGAACCCGCAACCTCCTGCGTCGCAGGCGGACATTCGCCCGCCGTGCCACATCGGTCGTCAAATAAACCTTGTATAGGTTTAAAAAGAAAATTTGTTGTTTATTAGACTTGAAGGCGACGTATCAATAGTTGGATGGGATCCAACGAATTTATTGGGCTGCATTAACATAGAAAACAGGAAAGTAACTGAAACAGCCACACGACTTTAATCCCCAGTCTCGGTAGATATACCCTCAGATCTCTTAGGGGCCAAGAAGCTCCAGCTTACGATTCTTTAAGGATGTATAAAAGAGTCAGAAGCATATCCAAATATTACATTTGATGCATACCTACATTGCAGTAGTAGGTATTCCATAGGTGACAAGTTGCAAGCAATCATACTTTCTGTGTAGATAGTAGATGATTTATTTATCAACAAGAGCCATCCATGGAAAATCCAAATTCAAGCCAAATTTTTTAAATTAAGACAAGATTTAAACTAGAATTTGAATGTCAAAATTGGGCCTGTCTGAATTTTCAGTTCAAAAGAATACTAATTGAAGATTGACACGGTGAAACTTAAATTTGACGATGATTCGTTACCAGAATTGAGTTTCTGGTTTCTGTGTAAATACATTCGATAAGCATGTTCGGTACAACTTTGGTAGCTCTTGTATGTAAATATGTATATCTTGATTTCTGAACATGCCAAAACATATTAATTAGTTTACTGTTATAATAATGAAGGCAGGAAGATAATTCATTAGCTTCTATTTACTATTGATGAACATAGATGATCTGGGTGTTAAATTGTATTCTAAGTATGTATTTAAAATATATATAAGTATTCTATTGCTCATCTGGTCCCCATAGTACAAATTATGCTTAGTTTGGGGTTAGATGATATTGTGTAAAAATGTCCACAAATATTTATTTATTTAATAATATGATACAGGTTTGGTAATAGTTAGTATCTCACCCTTGTGTGCAAAATCCTAACTTTAAATTATATTTTTTATGTCCACATTGGTTTTATAACCAACGACCGATGTGGCGCAGCGGGCGAATGTTCGCCTGCGACGCAGGAGGTTGCGGGTTTGATTCCTGCCTTGGGATAAATGTTTGTACGATCTGCAAATACTTATTCCCGGTGTTCTGGGTATTTTCTATGTATAATAAAAAATATCTATGTATGTAATGTATTGTATTAAGTATATCAGTCATCTATTACCCATAACACAAGCTCTGCTTAGCTTGGGGCTAGATGATGCTGTGTGGATTGTCCAGCATTATTATTATAACATTTGAACCAACTCACCTAAAACTGTGATTGAGCTGGAGACGAACATACTGAGCAGCCACACCAGTGCTATCTTGATGGCCACTACTCGCTTCGTGGAGTGATGCCGGCTCTTCAGCGGGTTCCTTATACCTAAGAACCTGAAATCAAAGCTTAGGTTAGCAAATTCAGAGATATCAGAAGCCCTATTCTTGTAACGAGATCGTCAATTCAAATTTCGATCTTGTTAAGCTCCAAATGGTATTTTATATTGGCATTTCAAACGGGCCCAATGTTGACAATTTTAATTTTCTTTATGTTTCTAGAATAATCTTCTTCAGATTATTCTAGAAACAGAAAGAAAATTAAATCATGTGATGTTACGGCGATCAACACATCTTGGACTCGTTGAAGTGAACACAGCAAGTCAAGATCTTCCTGAGGATGCTTCGTAGAGAAGCGAAACACGTGTCGATATCTAAGGATTGAAGTAGCGGAATAGTACTTAATATTAAACCGTCTATTTTATAATTCTTTAAAGCTTCTTTAGAATATTGCATCAACAGAATCAACCTCAGTGTCAAGATAAATAGGTGTACCATATTTGTAAGGGTACAAAAAGTAAAGTACTGAACCATAACCTAGGTTTCGCAGAGCGCACAAAGAGATTAATGATTTCTGATGGCACGAGAGATAGAAAAACTCTGTCAAGTGTGGCTATAACAAATTATCTTGTGCTTGGAGCTTGAAGCTTTGATCGCTTGGAGTTTGCTCATGCGTACCACCTGTTCAAGACCGCAAGTAATTTTGTAAAGGTATTTGTTTTTAATCTCAACGTATTTGATGTTTCAGACCGGTCCTTGACAGAAGAGGTTATATTTTGTAAGGTTCAGAAGTTTGACAAGGAATCTATAGTTTCATCTTTTCCGTTTGTTTGACTGTCTCTTTTGATGACTGGTTTTTATCTATGAGTAGGTCTACTCTTGAAAAATAAACGTTGTTTGTTTGAAATACATAGTGGACCATACCAGAAAGCAAAAACAATTGATTCAGGCAGTGGAACGGGTTACTAAAGCCGAAGTGTAACTAAAAATCGGCCAAGTGCGAGTCGGACTTACGCACAAAGGGTTCCGTACCATTATCTATACTAAAAGGGGAAAAAAATTACGTTTGGTGTATAGAACCCCCTTACATATTTATTTTATTGTTTTTAGTATTTGTTGTTATAGCGGCAACAGAAATACATCGTCTATGAAAACTTCAACTATGAAAACAAACAAACCATAATATCTTAACACACAAATGCAGGGAAAGTTAAATCGAATACCTTCTGAATAAAATCATCGTTAGCAGTATTCGAATTGCTAACAGTTCAGGGGCGCAATCATGGAACTTCAATCGACAAACTTGTATCGACAAACTGATTTTATCTATCGAATTTTATCTACACCCGCTAGCAGAATACGTATTTTATCGAATGGTTTCTCTGTGGACAACTTGTCGATGAATTCGGTAAAACTTATTCAGTTTATCGACCTATTGCCTAACTAAGTTCCATGTGTGTAATAAACTAGTAGCAGTAGTAGAATAGAAATTATTTATTTGACACATGACCACTGATAGGTACACCACAGGTGGGAGGGGTTTGTGTTGCGTGCTTTAGTAGTTGTACTTCCTAGCTTGCTGTTTTGCTATTTTAGCTTTCCTAGGATAGCCGCTTGCGTAGCATAGATACAAACCTGCCTCACTGTCTCTTCAAGAGAGTGAGGTTCATTGGTCTTAAGGGAGTGTAGCGCAACAGTCGCCGATCCTTAAGGCAAGCCTACCGGGATTCCTTCACGCGGTTGACTCCTGTTTTTGGTCTAGTTCCCTCAGAAATAGACGCAACTGAAACCGGTAGACGACCACCGCCAAGGGTACGAGGTAATGTCCTGGCGGGTCCACATCATTGGATAACAATGACAGTGGATAGCAATGACCTCCCGCGTGTTTGTGCCGTGCGTGGAGTCCCGTACGGGAGGAAGAAGGAGTCCTGGAGTTTGAGGCTTTAGCAAGCCGGTAGTTGTTGCCTGCTACTGCCAATACAGCTCTTTGGTCTGGATTTCTCCTTAAACGGGTGGTTGTAAACTAGCCATTTACGATCAATCGGCTGTGACGTCCCGTCTGAGGGCCGTCGGCAAGGGTCCCTAACTGGGGGAGGGCGAGGTGCGGAACCCGGGGGGTGGTAACCCTCGGACTTCTTCGCAGCGTTTAGTCTCGTCCGTCCAACAGGGTGTGGGCCCTATATCCTTGAGATAGCTCTGGCGATCGCGCGCTGAGCGCGTGACGTCCCCGACTGAGGACTCCGTGGCGGGTGGAGAATCTCAATGATGAACATTATCAAACATTTTAATGGACTCTAAATTCAACTACAACTCCAAGGCTGCTAATACAGCGCCAACACAAGAGCATACTATGTCCCCGGACGCCGTGCTCCCTACCTCTAAGGCTGCGCCCTTGGGCGCGCCAACTAGAAACCCCACTGCTCCTACGAACGCGCCAATTCCCCACAAAGCTGCGTCTTTGACAAGGCCGCGTGAGAATACGGCTGCTTCCTCATCTCTGTCCCAACTCCCTTTAAGTACAGTGTCTGCAGACGCGCCTCTCGAGGCTTCGTCTGAAAACATCATCGAAATGACGACCCTTAGGGACGTCATTTCTGAAGGCCCACCCGAACCCATTTGGTCTTTGGTTTCTTCGCGCAAGAAACCAAAGAACAAAAGGAGCAAAAGAGGCCAACAGGCTCAAGCGAAGGCTCAGGCACGGACGTCGGCAGGGCTTAAGGTTGTAGACGGAGGACTAAAGCCCCAACCTGGAGCTAAGTCCTTGGCTCCAGTAAGCATGACCTCTGGTCAGGCTGAAAAAGCCCAGGCGCAGGCAGCGCCTAAAGCGATGCCAGCGACAGGCGGACACAGCGAGCCTTACCGACAGACCAAGCCAAGAGGCAAACGCGCGGGCAAGTTGGCAGCTAAGCGACAACCCATACCTCCGACCCAGCCGACCGCTGGCAAAAGGTCCCGCCCGGACGACTCGACCACGCCTACTGGTGTCGGCAAGCGTGCAAAAGCGGGAACTAGCCAGACGAGGATCAGCTATGCAGCAGCGTTCAAGGCCAACGAGCTTTGCGTCGCTGTCATGACCGAACCATTCTATGACCTTACGGCGGTACAAGCAGACGGTATCAGGACGTGCCTGGAGAACAAGCTAGTGGACGACTTACTGAACCCGGCTACTGCTGCTCAAATGGCCAACGTCGGATACCGCGGCAAAGCACATTATAGCGAAGGCGTCCTCAAGATGTGGTGCGAAGATGACGTCGCGCTTGAGTGGCTTCGCCGTGCGGTCGAAAACATAGCCTCACCAATCGCAGGTTCTACCTTAGTGGTCCGACCACAATCGGAGATACAGCGGCGTATACTCTGTGGGCTACTTGTCCCTCAGCTTAACATGGAGGTCGACACTATACGCCAGGTCCTCACCGTGCACAACAGCAAGTCGGTCAACGTCAGATCCTGGTCACTGGTTAAAGCGGAGAAGCAGACTGAGACGGAGACGCCAGGCATCTACTTGCTCCTCCGTATACCAGAGTCTGACGTTGTCAAACTAAGAAAGCAGGAGCGCCGCCTTAAATGGATGTTCGGAAACATTTACGTCCGAATCCTTGACGAAGAGTCCGGAACATCCAGTTCCAAAGGTAATGCTCCTACCCCTGCCCAACCCGAACCTACCACCCAAGCACCTGAGAGGGAAGGCGCTAGATCAGCAGAGTCCCGACCAGAGGGGATGGATCAAACAGGTGATCCGCCATCGACACCAGGACCAGACGAGGACAACTTTCTGGATGTTGAGGGGAGTGAGGCCAGTGACAGCTGCCTTAACTCCTCTCCGCTCCGGGCCTCGTAACCCCGTTCCCTTCCTCCAAACCAACCTCCAGCACAGTCTCACTGCGACGGCATCTTTACGCAGAGCGCTGGAGGAAAATACCAACACCATTGCCCTCATTCAAGAGCCGTGGATAAGAAAGGGCAGAGTATGTGGTCTGCTTAATACCGGTGGAAAGCTTCTCCTGGACACCACTGTAAGCAACCCCAGAACTTGTATTATCACTCCAAAAACTATGCAATCAACACTAATCACCGAATTCTGTTCTAGAGACCTAACAGCTATTAGGACCCAAACAGGACCAACCAACGAGCTCTGCGACACAGTCCTAGCGTCCGTGTACTTGCCAAGCGACGAGGACATACCATCGCCAGAGTTAGTATCGCTAGTCGAGTTTTGTGAGAGGGAGAAACTCCAACTCATCATCAGCACCGACTCCAACGCGCACCACACCCTGTGGAGCAGCGACAAGAACAACACTCGTGGAGAAGAACTGGTAAACTTTTTATTCTCAACTAACCTACTAATTATAAACCGAGGCTCAGAGCCAACGTTTGTTAACAGCCGAGCACAAACCATAATTGACCTAACTCTATCTACAGAAGAGGTGTCGCGCTTTATCTCAGACTGGCGCGTCTCTGACGAAGCGTCGGACCATAGATGGATACGGTTTAATCTAAATATGACCCTGCCGACGCTGAGCCCAAGGCGTGCGCCCCGCAAGACAGATAGGCCCAAGTTTGTAAAACTAGTCCAATCAGCTCTGGCCACTGAAAGCGCGCCACCTCACTTCCTAGAAATACACGAGATTGACCAATACATAAACAAACTCACCCATGCCTTAACACACAGCTATGAACAATCGTGCCCCCTCGAGACACCGAGAGGGGGGACAAACAGACACTGGTGGGGTCCTGAACTGCAAAGACTACGATGCAAATTAAGGAAACTCTTCAACAGAGCAATAAACACTCGCCAAACCAAGGATTGGGAGACATATCAATCCAAAAAAACAACCTACAAGAAACGTATACGCCTCAGGCAACAGGAATGCTGGAAACGTTTCTGTACAAACATAGATAACACCAGTCAGGCAGCCAAAGTAAAAGGCATACTATCCAGCAACCCAGCGCGTACTATTGGAACCCTTAAAAAACCTGACAACACGTACACTAAATCAGACGTTGAAACCAGCGAACTACTGCTAGAAACTCACTTCCCCGGATGTCTAATAACAGGCACTCATGAATGGGAGTTGCACAGTGAGCGAACAGCGAGTAGCCAAGATTGGACCACAGCCCAGGACCTAATCAACCGCGAAAAAGTACTATGGGCCATCAACAGCTTCCTTCCCTACAAATCGCCAGGACTGGACGGGATTTTCCCGGGTCTCTTAAGATGGAGTGGCGACCTACTGGCCGACCACTTAGTTAACATCTTTAGGGGCTGTATCGCACACCGATACATACCCCAGAAATGGAGAGAAGTGAAGGTAATATTCATACCAAAACCAGGAAGAAGCGACTACACAATGGCGAAATCATTCCGTCCCATTAGTCTAACGTCGTTCCTCCTCAAAACCTTAGAAAGGTTATGCGACCAGGAAATTAGAGGTAAAACTCTCCTACGTCAACCGCTTCACCCACACCAACATGCCTATAGCCCAGGCAAATCCACAGAATCCGCCCTCCACAGCGTAGTCTCTCGAATCGGAGAAGGATTAATCACAAAGCAACCAACTCTAGGTGCCTTTATAGACATAGAAGGGGCCTTTGATAAAACTACCTTCACCAGCATAGACCTAGCGCTGGCAAGATACGGTGTCGCGCCCACGCTAGCAGAATGGATTAACAATATGCTTAAATACAGAGCAATACAACTCACAGTAAACACCACAACGAGAGGCATCGTGGCCAGAGGCTGTCCACAAGGCGGCGTACTATCGCCTCTACTATGGAACATAGTGGTGGACGAACTCATCCGGAAATTAAACGGCCACGGCCTGTTTACGGTAGGATACGCAGACGACCTAGCCATTCTCGCTACCGGATGTTTCGAGAGCGTACTATGCGACCTCATGAAATCTGCCTTCAAAATAATAGAAAACTGGTGTTCCAGCCACGGTTTATCAGTCAACCCCACAAAAACAGAACTCGTAATGTTCACAAACAAAAAAAGTTTGGTTAACGTAAAGCTTCCCAAACTATTTAACACTGAACTAAGACTAACCAACGAAGTCAAGTATCTAGGGGTTATTCTGGATAGTAAACTGCTATGGAACAAGCATCTTGACTACAAACTGCAACGAGCGAGCTCCACATTCTTCCAATGCAGTAGAATGTTAGGAAAAACATGGGGACTATCGCCGAAAATAACTCTATGGCTTTACACAGCCGTAATAAGACCAACACTTGCATACGGAGCAATCGTGTGGTGGAACAGAACCGAACTCAGCACCGTGATAACCAAGCTGCAGCGCTTTCAGAGACTGGCATGCTCTGCAATAACGGGTTGCATGAGAACAACACCAACGGCTGCCCTCGAGGTCATCCTGGGCCTAACACCGCTCGACTTACACATACAACTAGAAGCGACGATGGCCGCTATTAGACTCAAACATTTGAACCTATGGGGAAACACCAGAAGTCCGCACGCATCAATTCTGGAAAAAGCGACAACGCACGAACCGCTAATATCAGCGCCGTGCGACAAGATCCCCAAACAGCAAATATTCCAGAAACACTATCGTATACAAACATACGAAGACCGGAGAGACCAATCAGGAAACAGCGAGGTAAGAGTCTATACTGATGGCTCAAAAACCAAAAAAGGAACCGGCGCTGGAGTACACTCACTGGATCTCAATATCAACATGTAACGATCCGTCGATCGTCATTTAATTAAGTCACAACAATTAGAATGATTCATTGGAGGATTGTTGAAAATAGATATAGCTAACTACGTAAAAATGGCAAGAGACCAATTTAATTAGATAAAATAGGCTCACACCATAAATCCTAGGCACGGTAGATATTCTATGGAATAAATTAATATCAGTGTTAGAAGTACTACTCATACAAGATTCAATAAGCAAGCTAAGTTTCGAAATGTATTTTGTTCTGGGAAAAATGCTTAAACAAAATAGACCTTATTTGTAAGCCAAAACGAACTACAAAATGCTTAGATCTACAATGAATAGTAACTATTACTTATTCTGTGTCAGGAATGCTATTTAGTATAGCAGCAATAGCGAAAGTAACTAATATGTACTCCATGGCTAGTGCGGCGCATGGGTACTCATTTGGTAGGCCTAATATGAATAGGAATAAGGTCGAAGCCTGGGGAGACTTTCGATGGGTTGCATAATATCAATTATTATCTTTGCCGTGCGCTTTTTGAATTCGGAACGAATATGAGCGCGCCACAATTAGCTTTGCCGCGCACTTTTTGAACGTGGAACTTTTTCGTGTTCGGCGCCAAAGAAATCGAACCAATGGGGTCGCCGCGGGCGAAGGAAGAAAAAAGGGCGGGAAGATGAGCCCGCGGTTTTTGGACTAGAAGGATCTGGGTGACAAAGGAAGTAGGTAGGATACGGGAAGGTTTTTGGTGATTAAGTAGGTAAGGTGTAACCGAAGCAGATTTGAGTGAGTCTTTTTATATTATGTTTCAGTGTATATCTACTTGTGTATTTTATGTTTCTACCTTTTAGATTGGTGACCAAATAGAGTAGGATGGGTTTCCTTAGGTGGACAAACCATACCTACAATAACCTATGATCTAGATACTCAGGAAGTTAATAATTGTGTTTTCTTGTTTTACTGTGTGATTGTGTAGGTACCTACTTGGACTATATTGGGGTGTCACTGTAGCAGTCTTTAGCAGGTTCGATTCCTGTGACGGGACAATCTTACGATTACTTTATGATCTATTATAGGCATTGGTATTTTGCACTTGCTCGTATATTGTATGAGAGACTCAAACAGAGTGGGTTCGATTCCCAACCAGGACTAACCATGCATACTATTTATTTTAGAGATTTATGTTCTACCTTTACTGTCGAGCAATATATATTTCGAAGTGAGTGACCAAAATAGTGCAGGTTCGAACCCTGTGGTGGAAAATGATAAAATACACTATGTTATTTTATCATACATTTGCTCTCAATTTATATCTAGAACTACTACTATCATTTGCTACTTTTATATCCCTAAATTGTATAAGCCCTGTGTACTTACTTTAGTGGTGTTCTGGATTTGTTGTAAGTAGGAACGATGTAAACATTCTTTGGACTAGATCTTACTAGATCTTAAACGTTTTTATTATAGCCTGATTTATCATATTTATACAAATTACATATTAGTATATAATATGTAATTTGATATGACTCGAGTTGATTTTACTCATGGTGATGACCTGTTTACTGTTCGAACCAATCTAATAGTCTTAAAGGAATAACTAAAGGTGAAGCCTACCTATTTACTAAACTACATAAGTCCCATCATACCTACTAATGAGCACATGACTCTATACTACCGGAATCTAATGGAAAGAGGATGGAGTATAATTAGTGGAGTATTTTGGTATTTTTATTAATTTACCTGGTTTTACTTCCTTATTTAAATTGAGAAAGATCTCATGGCTTTGGTTTTGGTTATCTAAGACTTTCTATGTGTCTTATAATAAACTCTCGAGTTGATTATACTCATACTCAGTTTTGGCATTGGCCTATTTACTGATTCATTCAATCTAACCGTCTTAAAGGAATGACTGAAGGTGAAGCCTACCTATTTATTGAATTATATAAGTTCCATCATACCTACTAATGAGCGCATGACTCTATACTACCGGAATCTAATGGAAAGAGGATGGAGTATAATTAGTGGAGTGTGTTGGTATTTTATGATTATACCATATGGTACATTTGATCACTCTAATGACACACATGATGTCTGACACAAATGATGTCTAGCTCGCATGAGGCTATCTACGAATTAGATGCTGATCTAATATACCTGGGTTTACTAGTTTACTTAAATTGAGCAAGTTCTCATGGCTTTGGTTTCGGTTATCTAGAAAGACAAAGGATTGACTAAATCAGTCAGAATCTACTTTTGTCTTGATGAATGTCAGGAACCCAATAGGGACTACTTTGATTCTAAATCCATTTAGGATGATTGTAGTTCCGCACATAACTTAGGAGGGTGCATGGATGTGTTGTATTATATATATATAATATTACAATGACTAACATTTAATAATTAACGTAGAAGCTTTCGGATGTGTGTGTGAATGTAAAATCTACAGTTCTGGGGTATTTTGCTAGAAGAATATGTCCTCTCAATCTTTTGCTATACAGATAATGACGAACATGACTTTGACAAGTAAACTCAGTAAATAATATGAGGTCCCACAAACATAGTGTACTTGCAATGGCGGAGTACCCAGTACCTATGTCTCGGAGGAGGCTTACCCAGTCATGAGATGAGAGCCACTGGGGGTTCGCGGATGGCGGGGCGATCCTCATTAGCATTGGTTTACAGTGCTAATCCGATTTTGTAGAACTAAATTCCTAAATTAGACACTTACAAGATAAAACTAATAGTCTAGTAGATTGACTAAAGAATACCTACTTCCTATCTACTTGTTTATAAGATATGAACTATATTAAAATACATACAGAATATATGAACTATATTTAGGGATGATACAAGATACAACTAATAGTTTAATAGATTGACTAAAGAATATCTACTTCTTATCTACTTGTTTATTTGAGAAAATTGCATCCTGTAAGTAAATTAGTTAGCTAGGTAAAAGGTTAGATGTTCAGGTTATTCAGAAATATACAAGTTAAATCTCAACATAAAGTCCTTTAAAGTTCCAAGGTTACTATAGATCACTTCCGTAGGATCCTAACACTATACGATTCACTGGCCAATATAGTATATTAAATAGTTTAAAAAGTAGGTAGGTTGTAGTTGTTTAGGTAGGTTAGGCTTTAGGTTTATTTTTATATATATTTTATTTTTATATTTTTATATATATTAAAGTTTTATCAGGGGGGGTTGTTACAAACATATCAATGACACTAGGCGCACATAGCTCCATATTTCAATGTGAATGTGCGGCCATAACCGAAGCTGCCACAGCGATCAACAGGAGAGGGATCGACGACTACAACATACGGATCCTCTCCGACAGCACCGCAACACTCAGAGCTCTGGAGAGCCATAGCTGCAACTCCAAGCTCATATACGAATGTCACCTTGCCCTAGAGAGGATTGCTACTAAGAACAGAGTAATCCTACAATGGATAAAAGGACACAGCGGATCACTTGGTAATGATGCCGCAGACGAGTTAGCCAGAAAAGGATCGGAAACAATCATAGAAGGGCCGCCTCCCTTCCTCCCTCTGCCTTTCTCCCAAATACGCACCTGGATGCGGCAACATACTAAAAACCAACACAACACACGCTGGGGACAAACGACTGACTGCAGACAGTCAAGAACAGCAGTACCAGCCACCACACCGCGACTAACTCGTCGACTAATTAACCTACAAAGACAGAACCTTAGAACGATAGTGGGGACCTTGACAGGTCACTGTCCCTTGAACAAACACCTCTACAACATCGGAGCCACAGACAGCCCACTCTGCAGAGGGTGCCTGTCCGAAGAAGAGTCAGCTGCCCACGTAGTCCTGGAATGCGAGGGAGTAGCGAACCAACGTCAAGAAATCCTAGGAAACCCCAGGTCACTCCTCCAAGCCTGCGAAGCCCCCAGGAAGCTTTTGTGCTTTTGGGAGGAGTTAGGCTGGCTGCAAGTGTAGCCAGAACTCTCTCACGCATAATGGACCATTCTTGAGTCTAAATGCGGATACAGGAGCCCAATACAATACAATACAATAGGTACACCACAAATACAAAAAACAAAAAGAAATTGGCAGAACAGATAGGCACATTAAAACAAATAAACGTATAGGAATAAAGTACACTGATTATCAGAATACCTACCTACCTATCTCTACCTACTCTTTGAACTATATGATGTGGAACCTTTTTGACTCGTTTATACCGACCAGCATAAACGAATTAAAAAGGTCCCTACAAAGCATAAAGCCGCTTCACTTAAGTGAAGCTGCGCTGGTTTTCAGTAAGGACCAATAAACAGACCAAATTAGAATAGACTAGGACCAATAAATAATAGAAGTATTTAACTAATGTCGATAAAACCCCTTTTTTATCGAGAATTTATGTCAAATTTTATGTATCGATATATCCATGCTTGGGCAACAGCTTTCGATACGCATTATGTGCCATATTTTAGCCGTGTGCCGTATTTTAATACGGCGAAGTACTTAATAATTTCGAAGTGAGCTTCAAGCAACTGAAAGTGCCAATCGAATGAGGCACACAATATTTGAATTATTTATCGAAATAATCGAAATAAAAAAGAATGTATATACTTTAAATCTCAGGCACGGTCGATGTCCTCTCAGAACTCTTAGTACCACGTAGTACTAACTCAAGATTCTTTGGGGATGTCTAATGGGGGTAGTCAGAGGTACGTTCAAATATTAAATTTGGCACTTACCCACATTCAGCAATAGTTGGTATTCCATACGTGATAGGTTGCAAACCTAACGCCACTCTCTAATCTGACTAATCAATCAAAAATCTTCAAAAATCTTAAGTCGGTACTACTTGACCTTACTTATAAACTGGAAGCATTTTAACTAAATAAACATATGTATAACAGTACATAACCTAACCTATAGTATATAACTTTTAAACTATCATGGTTTTGATCAATATTTTGGATAGAAACGGGATATTTACCATGATTTTTGAGTTTGATTGTTTCCCGATATTTCGGCACAGTTGCATGCGCCATGATCACGGGTCGAACTGAAGTCTTTGGCAAGTGGGTCTAATGTTATTGGCAGACATAACGGTCTACCCTCTTCCGCACTCGTTTATTGTGCATGCAACTGTGCCGAAATATCGGGAAACAATCAAACTCAAAAATCATGGTAAATATCGCGTTTCTATCCAAAATACTAACCTAAGTAGTAGTAGAATTTTTAGTGAAGGCCTCGTTCGGGAAAGTACTACCACCATGTCTATTACTACTGCCAAGCAGTTTGCTGTGTTCCGGTTTGAAGGGTGTGGGTGTCGGTGAAGGCAAGGTAATGCTTTGTTATAGGTGATGGTAAACCTTTAACATCAGGTGGGCCATCCCCTTGTGCCATGACATAAGTGTTATAATAATATATATGACATAAATAAAACATGATTTGTAGCTGGCAGTCAAACCGTCTAATGCATTTCAGTTCTTAAAAAGGTAACATTTATATTCTACGATTTCCTCAATATTCTTCAGATGTAATTCCCCACACGGCACAGGCGATTGCATTGCAACGTGCGCTCGCTATAAATCTGCTGAAACACCTCATTTCCTAGCTTCGGAGATTGATGATCTTTAAGGTTTGGCTTTGATTTTCTAAGAATATCCACCGCTATATTATATCTACCGCAACAGTTGAACATACATTTGAAAGCCACTTTGAAAATAATTAAATTATGCTCTGATGGTCTTGTGGGAATAACCCCACATCGTGCGCCAATGAACTTTTCCACTCGAATAATGTATGTACGCAATGCCAATGCTCTCAAACGATGAATAAATATTTTAATTATTAAATAAATATTTGTGGACATTTTTACATCATCTAGTCTCAAATTAGGCTTAAACCCAGACGACTGTTAGAATACTTATATACTTTTTTTTTGTAAATATTTACTGTCATTTTGTCCGTCAAAAAGACGGTATTCACTTTATAAGAAACTAACTTTTAGCTACTTTCATATACGATAGAGAAACGTACAGCGAAATAAAAATGAGCGAACTTAGTTCTGCTAAACCAATTACATTGGATGGAAACGAAAATAGTTCTTGTTTAAATTTTCCGGGTATCGCACAACGTATATCAAAAATAAAAGCTTTTTAACAAAGTTAATTTAAAGTAAAAACTGAACTGAATGAACATGAGATTTTCAAATCTAAGTAAAGTTATAAACGAACAGGAATTTAATTATTTTAGTAATTTAGTTACAAAGTGGAATAAAGAAACAAAATCTGGAGCCCTTAATAAAAAATTACCTAAAAAATTAACTAGCTAGTTCATTTTTCCTCACTCACGATACGTTAGGACTTGCCTCTGACTAAACCTTAGGCATACTCACTTACAGGTTAGCTACTTTATTTTTTTATAACACTTTTAGTATTTAAGTATGTTATGACCAAAAATACACCATATTTTGGTTAAATAGCTTTATTGAGTTTTGTAGCAGAAAACATGTAAAATACAAGTGTAAGAAATATAACTACCCATTACTTAGACAATCTTATTTAAACAAGGTTGATAAAAAGGCATAAATAAAAATATTTAAATCCATTTTAAATGTTTAAATTTATGTGAAAATACGGTTTGAATTTACTGACGCATTTGGGGTTTAGAAGATTGATTTAGGGGTTAACTGTATGTATAATTCATGGGATGTCGCTTGCTCCATCACTCTTGGCCAATACTTAAACGAATCGTTATCGTTAATGAAACCATTAGTTATATTGACAGCTACAGGTTAAGATCATTTGTCAAAAGAGTTGGCTCATGCTATATTATTTAAAAAAACCGGCCAAGTGCGAGTCGGACTCACGCATGAAGGGTTCTGTACCATTATCAAACGGTAAAAAAACCACGTTTGTTTTATTAAAGCCCCTTTAAATATTCATTTTATTCTGTTTTTTAGTATTTGTTGTTATAGCGGCAACAGAAATACATCATCTATGAAAATATTACGGTTCATGAGATACAGCCTGGTGACAGACGGACAGACAGACAGACAGACAGCTGAGTCTTAGTAATAGGGTCCTGTTTTACCCTTTGGGTACGGAACCGGAGGGTCTCGGTACCCCACGGACCTAGAGCCTCAACTCGAAGAGGAGCAAATGTGCATCTCTTGAGATCCTCGACGTAATAATATATTATTATGCTGTGAGTCTGAATGCTCTGCAGCCAATTGCAAAAAATATAAAGCTAACATAACTTTTGCGAGTAAGGTGAAAACATCTTTATTCGGTAAGCAGTAGGTAAGATTGTTTGTTTAACTGGTATATTTTACCGGTTCAATGATTTTAACTTAACCTTATTTTCTAAACCAGTGACGATGAATTTTGATACAGAGTGTTGCTTTTCGTGTTGAGTTACAACAACATTTTATTAAGCCCTATTGGACTCCCACGCGAGCAGATGGCCCACCTGATGTTAAGTGGTTGTCATCGCCTATAAAAATAGTATTACCTCGTGTCACGCTCGTTAAGAACGTGCCCTACGATGCACTGGTCAGCGTCCATCAATCTGAGGCATACAGGTGTTAAGGCATACAGGTTTTGCAAAGCATTGCTTTATTATAGGCGATGGTAACCACTTAACATCAGGTGGGCCATCTACTTGTTCCATCAGCAAGTTGAATAAAAAAAATTTGATTGTCACGACGAGCGTTGTTGCTATAATGTGGCCTTTAGCCCCCCTATTGACGAATTCAAGACGTTGAAAAACGCCAAGCAGAGTTTTGAGAAATTGTCGAAGTCGGCAGTAATTTGATGAGACATCATATCACTTCACGTGACGCGAGCAATGATTTGGATAATCGAAGGCTTGATTTTAACCTTCACGCAGGCTTTTGTTATTATCGTTAAACGTTGGCATTAAGCTGAGTTGGACTCCATTTTATGACGTTATTATATGGTAGGTACTGAAAGACACACTTTAACCTAATTAGTTAGTATTTTGTATAAGTTGTTTATTTTTACTTTGTTAAGTTATGAGTAAGTGTATAGATTATTATTTCTATTATTATTTATGTTCTATGTGTGCCCCTTTGTAATACTGTGTGCCGTCATAATTAAATCTTTTTCTTTCTTTATAACCTTCGGAAGGATATAATATACTTTTTCATTTTCATTGTTTTTCTCGTTTTTAGTTCTCGTTACTTTGGTAGCTAACTAATGTTACTTTGAGGCACAAAGTGTGATTATCTATAAGTACCAATATTATAAAGAGGAAAGATTTGTTTGTTTGCATTGAATAGACTCCAAAACTACTGGACCGATTTGAATTATTTCACTGTTGGGAAGCTACACTATCCCCGGATGACATAGATTATTATATTTTCAAAAAAAATTAGGGATCCTTACTAAAACCCATGCGAATCCGGCACGGGCCGCTAGTTTGAAATAAAAGTGTATTATGCGCCATCCTGATTTTGACAAAAATGTTTCCTTTAAATTTTGAATAGAAACGAATAGACGAAATTTATTCATTCATCCTATGATACTATGCCTCACCTTTAAAAGTATAATAATCCCTTATATTATTTTGGCCTGGATTATTTTACTTATAAATTTTGCAAAAAAAGTACCTCTGCAAAGTTTGCATCGTCATCACATTTAATTTTAAATGTGATGACGATTGATGAATTTATAGACATAGTAGACACTCCGTATCACGTATTTACTAAAGCAGCTGTCTAACTTCGTATATTATACTTGAACCGCTACCACATGACTATATTTTGCTACGACGTAGACCCCTCTACGCGTGACGAGTTACGTAAAGAAGTTAAAGGTCTGGACGTAACTTGTATACCAATCAATAAAACGCTGAGTAGTGACCTAATTCGCAGTCGTAAGTACTCCATAACACTATATATTTTAAATGTTTTTCTGCTCTGTAGTTTTTATATTGTAAAATAATTTTTAGTCGCAAATCAATAAATGACTAGTGTTATTATGACGTTTATGAAATAATAAGCTTCCAAAAAGCTTTGCTTCCTATTCATTAGTCTACCTTAAGACAAACCTGTTAAAAAATATATTTAAAAAGCTACAAGTACATTTATCTGCGTGACCCGATGTTCCGGTCACTCTACCGATTGACAGTTAGCATATAATTTTGAAGTATACTCTTGACTTTGACTGTTATATGACACTGGTGACTTTGGGGTTTACCGACCGGTAGAACTAACTACGTAAATAATTACGCATTTCATTTCAGATAATTCAAACACAGAACTGTTAAAATATATAGCAAAACATTTGACAAATCGTAGCCTGCACAGTTCTACTTCTATTACGAATAGACATGGCTATATTGTCAAGCAGAACTGGTTTGAACCCAGCATTCTCCAACCAAAACCAATGATTATAATGATCCTGATTATTATTTTACCGTGTGCTTCACAATTTTCACTCAAGTTACTGAAACTGAATCCAGTATCATATAACTCTATGGTTCTGAAGAACTAGCTACGCCCAAAACAAGCTTGTTGTCCGGTTGTCAAAACGTTCTACAATTTCGTAGACCCTCTACGCTTGACGTGCTACGAATCCAATAGTAGGTAACTCACAATTGTTCCAAAAGGCAATGGGGTGAAAATCGGTCGAAAATGCTTTTGTAAATCGTGTGATACACGAATTCGGGTGTCGATTCAATAGCGCAGTAAATCGGTGGATACCGATAAAATATTGTTTCTGGATTTCCTATTTTCTTTATTTTGGTAATATTTTTATCGAAATAAAATAGTTTTGTTTTTATATAAATAAAAATACAGTTGACTAAAGTTTTATGACAAAAAGACCTCTACTCAGTTACTTCTGCAAGAGCATTTAACCCTTTGCTAACATTGTAGTAGGAAAAACTCATTTTGTTCTGTTGAATCTCTTATCGCTAATGTTTCATAATATCTGTCGGTATTTTTCCCCGATCTGTCGGATTTTTAGTAGTAGTAAGTAGAGCTCTTTGTGAAGAGCTCGTCCTTTCTTATTTTGCCATATTTCTGCCGCCAAGCAACTTCCGGTTCCAGTTTGAAAGGCGTGGATACCGGCAAATTTACAGGCACATGAGGCTTAACACCTGTACGCCTCAGGTTGACGACGTTCGTGACCTGTCATGTACTGCTTTGGATATAAGAATCTTTGTCGTGACTGATTGACTGACTAACCTAGGGGTTACAGAGACAAAAAATTTCAGAGTAGGTATATTCATTTTGGTGCGTAAAGGTGTACTAAGAAAGGAATTCCCAAAATTCAACCTCTAAACGGACTTGGGAGTTAAAGTTTGTATGGAAATAACTTCACGCGGACAAAGTTGGGCGCATTTCGCTAGTTTTTATATAATTTTACCAGAAGCTCATACATGTACATTACCGTGAAAGCCTTTAAGCCGGATAAAGGTCACTAAACAGAAAGACTCTTGGCATTACTTTGACATTTTTGCCACATAGTAAATGTCAAACTGACACTTAAATTATTTTGACATACCCAACAATACCCATAATATACCCAATAATACTAGACATTCACAGGCACGGTAAATATGCCTGCAGATCTCATAATACAAAATAGACATTGAAGATTCATTGAGGCTATCTAAGTGGGTAGTCAGGGTATGGATAGTGTAGGAAACAGATCTCAATAGCCGGAGAAACTATGTACTACCACCATACAAAGCGTTGATACTTATTTCTGTCTATGTGCAGTTTATGCTTGCGTTTCTGTATTTCGTATTGAATAATAATATAATAAAAAATCGTTTTCTCGTGCAAAATAGATTTCCTCTTTATATCTTCCTGTGCTAACATGGCAGTGCCAGAAATCTATCTCGTTGTGTAAAATGAAGACTTAATGCTAATGTTTAGCTTATCAGTAAGTCTTTCTAGAAGAAAATCCTTTCCTGGAAGAAATTTCTTTCAGCGATAAGGCCGCCTATTGTACTTTATTTGTTTACGCCTAGATGTATAATGTAGCCTTGCGTACAATAAAGTGTTATCTATCTATCTATCTATCTTTTATCTATAATTACTAAAATGTCCATCAATAGAAAAAATATATCATGTCAAGCGCGATATATCTCACGTTGCACATCTTAGCCCGGCAGGACAGGTCTGTAACGAATGACCCGTAAGCTTAATTACCGTCAAAATCTAGGGAGCATAACACAATGCAGTGCCTCATATACCACATGGTCGGTAAGTGTGTTCTGTGAGCAAGGTCATACAGTCTGCATCTTCCATCACTTCTTCTTATTAAATATGCTATGGCAAAGGTCTAACGTGAAAGAGGGAAAAATATATGTAGATACATACCTGCCAATACTGATGAAACACATGTGCATGATGCTGGCCGAGCACGCCAGCACATCACACGTCACGTAGACATTACACCACGCCACTCCCAACGGCCAGTAACCTACAAACAGAAAATGCGTGACCGTACATGATGATAATGCTAATTTCCTGACCGATTTCGGCTACAGCAATAATAAAAAACAATAATTTAAAAAGTCTTTTCATGCGTTCTTTCATAAAAGCTCAGTAAAATTCGAGCATACTTTGGGGAAATCCATATCTTTTTGCATTCTATTGCTATCTACAGGATATTTGAGCGCAGCCGACGACAAAACTTTGTTTACCAGTTATTTGTGTTCCGGTTGAAGAAAAGTTGAAGGTTTGAAGGTTGTGGTGCCGGTGACATTACAGGCACATTAGCACGTATGCCTCAGGTTGATAAACGCAGAGTAGTACATCGCAGTGCACGTTCCTAACAAACGTGACCAGCGAGGAAGCATTGCCTAGTGCAATAGGTGATGGTAACCACTTAACATCAGGTGGGGCCACCTGCTTGTTCCATCAGCTAATCACTACAATAACAACGTATTTATATAGAAATTCCGACGCATTCCGTACAAAATCCTATTCATAAAAGTGATATTTTCCGTTTTGTACGAAATTTTCATCGTTGTGCGCTTTCGGTTCATATCAAATTATACTTCAAAAGACTACTTTTACTGTTCCTTGTTACGCCTCAGGAACACGTTATTCTCTGTACATTTTACTTTTTATTGGGTTTCTTTGAGTGTTAAGAACAATAAACATAGTGATACGAGACTTGTCACCGTTGCTCGAACGCAGATTCATTGTCTTTTTAATTATGGGTCAAATCTTATACTATGTTGATTACTTACTTTGATTTTTCAACCAAGGTTAGTTTGTAGAACCATTGAAAAAATATTTTATGAAACAATTTGTTTGACAATATTATATTTCATTTATGTTTTCTAAATTTGAAAAATGTTGAAACTCGAAAGTATACGTTACACGTATTTGACATACTTACTTTTTCGCCAGAGCCTTTTAAAAGTGAGAGTGGCAAAAAAAGTGGCAGTGGTGTACACACAGACCGAAATGTTTAACAACTCGCGTCGATTGAAGGATCACAGAGTAAGTTTATTTATTTATTTTGAATATCATTCGTCTTTGTTTTACATTTTGGATATTAAAATTGTAGCTTTATTGGTCTACCCCATATTGACTCTTTGAATCTTAGCTTTTCTCATTCATACTTTTTTGCTTGGTGAATTTAGCATCGGTGTGTCAGACACAATATTAACTTTCGTACCTACGTACTACGCGTGTGTGTACATTTTGTAAGCTTTTTCCACGAATACGATTAGGTATTGCCATTTCAAAGCTGACAAGTATTTATGTCGTCATCTTTTAGGAGGATAAATTATTTTTTTCCTGTTCTTATGTCTTCATGTATCTCATTTTTATACTGAGTGTCAATACTAATATATCTTTGTAAGAATTTAAAAGTGGAGATAAAAAGCAGCCGCAACACAATAAAATGAGATACATGAATTAGTCAGCTTTTATAACAATATATCTTTCTAATACTTATGATACGGTCGTATTTTATAACCTTGCTGTACGTATAGGATTCTATGGGGCCATAGTTTGTGCTTGTTTCTATCTGTGGCATATCACGTTTTACCTTAGCTATGTATATTCCAAGTTTGATCCAAATTGGTTCAGTCCAGCGTGATTGTGACTAATCCTCCAACGGCCGAATACTCGAATGCAACTTACATTTAATCACGTCTCAAGTGATGAATTTTTGACAGACTTTCATTGCAAACTGTCAAAAGATTGCGTGATTAAATTTAAGTTGCGTTTGAGTATTTGGTCGTGAGCCTCTGAATTAGTAAGTTATAGTAAAAACGGAAATAAAGTACTGTTTGTTGTCCATTATTAAATACGTTTAATAGTAAAATGAGGCTCTGTCTTGTCTGAGGCCAGACAGTACTCTCCCAAATGACATAGATGTATAATAAGTAACATTAAAAAATACGCATAAATATAAAACATTATTATAATATGGGTTAGTATGTATGTTGGGTATCTTTGTTAAGGGTTATAAGATTCTTGATAACTTACCTAAAAATCCGGGGATAGCTCCCATCGGCATTACAAACAGACTGACCAACAGGTCTGCAATCGCCAGCGACAGCAGGAAATAATTAGTCACATTTTGTAACCGCTTATCCAAACACACAGCTAGACACACCAATATATTACCCACCCCTCCAGCTATTATAAACACAATCACAAATAGAAAACTCCAGTCATATCCCTTCACAATCGGCGCATCACTCACATTCCGAAAATCCCAGTTACACTGAAAAGTATTCACTGCACTACTTATAGAATTGTTCTCAGATTCGTCAATGTACAACGTCCGATTCAAATCACCGTAGCAGAGTAAGTGGTCTTCGCAATTGTACGGTAGCCGAAGCCACAAGCTTTTGAGTGCACTTTCGAAGATAAAACTGATCATGTTCAGCTTGAATCCAGTGCCACAAGACGTATTGTTGCTGATAAAGTCCATGCTGGTGTTGAGACACGCGAAACAGGTGTACGATGTTTCATTCTGTGTGTCTATGTCAAGTTCGCAGTTAAATTCTGTGTAGATTTCCTCGCTACAGTCCAGGCCGAGGGTAAGGTTTCCGCATCCCTGGCCTGGGATGAGTCTGCAGCGCAAGTCTTGAAGGACTGAGTCCAGGTAGGTGTAGTTCGACATGTCCAGGGTCATTCCATCGGGAAGGTGCTATGTCACCTCGCGAGGCAACATGACTTCGCATTACTGGCTCATTCTGGATTCATCTGGAACAACAGAAATATAACTTTATCCTAATCTATTACATCGAAAAATATGGGCATAAAGAACTGAAGACCACTGGGAAATGAAAGTTCTAGAATAGCAACTACGAACCGAAAGACGAAACGTAAGACAGTTCACCGGCAGCGTTCGATAGTTTGTCAATAATGTAACTAATGGTGAGTCAAAGTCAAAAAGCCTTTATTCAGTAAGGCATTGCACACACGATCGGATTCGAACCAACGGCCTTAGGATCAGAGACTCCCATCATACATAGAAATAGTAATATTTTAATCTGAAACCAGTGACAGTGGTACACTCAACTCATTTAATTAAATTTCAGTTTTAACATGCCAAAAGTGATTTGCAGTGACGTCGGGTGAATGTGCGTACGATTGAGTTAACACCATCCGTTTTCGACAGTTGTTAATGAAAAACTGTATTTGAATTTGCTGACGGGTTGATGAAGTTTTTTAATCACTGAAGTGCTAGGCTCTGTGCAGACGTAGCAACTTTATATCATGCAACTTTTTATGTTTTCGTAATTAAATAAATTAAAATAAATACTCTTAGTACCTACTCGAGTTTCTTTGTGGATATCTAAGGGGGTAGTCACAGGTACGTCCAGATATTGGCACATAACTACATTTTGAAGTAATTGGTATTTCAGATTTCAAGCCCATCGCTAGAATACTAACTGATTTCCTCACGATATATGTGGTCCTTCGTCGTTTGATGACACGGGCATTGAGCACATACATTTTTAGAACAGAAAAATCCATTGGTACATGCCCGGATTCGAATCCTTGACCTTAGAAGGCGGGGTCACTCTCACCGGACCACCAGTGATTTTTTTGTAAAATAACTATTATTTGTCCTGAAATATTATGAAAAAATCGCTATATACAGCAACGTGTTTCCAGTCGCAGTTATTTTGTAGTATTTTATTTTATGCTACTGCTGGTGCAACAAGCATATAGCCCACTTATGTTAAGTGGTAACCATAACCTATAACAAAACTTTGCCTTTTAGGTCACTAACGTTAGGTACGTGCTCTACGATGCACTACCCTACGTCCACCAACCTGAGACATACTGTTGTTAAGCCTCATGCGCCTGTAATTTCACCGGCACCTTCAAACCGTTACACAGCAATGCGAGCATCATTGCTTGACTGCAGAAATAGGTAGGTAATCATTATTAATAGACCAGGTGGGCTTGTTTTATCAGCAAGTCATATAAATAAACTGAAATTACAAAAAAAAGATATTATTTGAAGCGCAGATTCTTATCTTATTCTTCTTGTGCTGTATTTTGAACTTCTGTTGTATATTAAGACCTTGGTATGATTGCCTTAACATGTTTTTTGTCTTGCAATCACCTTATTAAGTTAGATTGGCACCACACTGAAGTTTCATTATTTACATTTTTATTACTTTGTAAAAGGATCATACAAAAAAACGGTAGGAACCAAGCCGTAAGTTTCTTGCCGGTTCTTCTAGGCTTGGTCGCGAGGAACTGGCGCTTAGATTCACCTAGATTTAAGACGTTTCAAGATGATCCCTGCAGATATTACTGAATAAATGATTTTTGACTTTGACTTTGACTTAACAAAGATTTTTATATTATCTTAAAAGGTCTACCTTCGAGGACGAATCTTTGTGATTTCTTTAAGTGCAGGTAAGCTCTATATAAACCAACTAGCGGCCGCTCGCAGCTTCGCCTGCGTGGCAGTATTTTCCCGTTCCCGTTATTTTTTCGGGATAAAACCATAGTAGCTTTATGCATGCAAAGTCTCAGCCCGATCGGTTTAAAATTGACAAAGTTTCATACAAACTTTCATCCCCTATTTTATCCTCTTGGGGGTAGAATTAATCACAATCCTTTCTTAGTGGATGCCTACGTCATAACATCTACCATTTCAGCCGGATCCGTCCAGTGGTTTGGGCTGTGCGTTGATAGATCACTATGTCAGTCAGTCAGTCACCTTTGAGTTATATATATATTTGTGATAAATTATGTTAAAAACAACCTGGACTTCTCTTTATGAGGCTGTGAAATTTCCAGAGATAAACCCATTTTTAGTATGTTATGACATTTTTATACGATCGTTACACCGCGCCTGCACGTATTCTCATCTTAATCTCATTCAGGATTATTACCATAACTCCTTCACCGAGTTATTTTCACCGGGTACAGTTTTTATTCAGTATAACCACAGGAAATGTAGCTGGCAAACAATGGATGGCTCAGTTGCGTGTCTAATTTTAGTAGCAGTAGCAGAGGTCTAATATAAGTTGATGATGATGATAACCAAAGGAAGCACTTTATTCGATTCGGGTTTCGATCCCCACCGAGAACAAACATTTGTGTAATGAACATAGAGTTTGTTCTGTGTCTCGGTGTTATAATGTATTCATTATGTATTTAAAAAAGTATTTAAGTAAGTATTCTATTAGTCATCTGTTCTAGTCCCCATAGTACAAGCTATGCTTAGTTTAGGGTTATGTGATGTGTAAAAATGCCTAAAAATATTTATTTTATTTATATTATTTATAACGTACCGTATTCTTGTGCACATACCTGTGAAAATTAATATATCGACCTAAATTGGAAAAACCTACTGTAGAACTATTTATAAGAGCAATTTTCGATGAGAAGAATGCGCTTGTAAAAATATAATGCAACGAAAAACATATTGTCTAGATTTTTTTTGTCAAACCGTAATTTTTTTGTAATTATATAGTTTTTGTTACAAAAGTGAGTTCGTTAACCATGTTAGGAATACATGGCGTGAGTAGCACAAAGTAAAATGTAGCGTAGCAAAATGATAAACAATTTAATGGTATACGGAATGCCTTGTTTATGGGGATCATGAGACCTTGAAGGGTACTTCATACGGCATAATAATGAGGGCGAGGCATTGAGCTGGTGTTTAGAACTCTTTAAACGCAGCATGGATTATGTATAATCTACCTATGCAAACAGCAACTTCTTATAATTTTTATGGCGGAAAAAAAGCAACATCCAAACAGAAGACGGCATTATCAAATTTCTAGTAAAAACTCGTCAGTTACTTAAGAACGGGGTTTATGTGGCCCAGCGTTCAGCCAACTTCAAAAAAGTAGGAGGTTCTGAATTTGACTGTATTTTTTTATATGTTTGTTACCTCAGAAATTTCAACTGGGTGAACCGATTTTGATGATTCTTATTTAATTGAAAGTTGGTGCTTACTGTGTGGCCAATTTGGTCTGGTTCTGGCAATGGTATGAGAAATAGAAGTCAGTTTTTTTTGTTAAAATTTTTGATCGTGGGTTGCATTCCAAAACCTTAACAGTTTACCAATCTGTTAGTTAGTTTAACACACACAAATAACCAAATAACTGGTTACTAACTTAGAGGTCTAGGTTATACAAACAGCTAACAAAACACATGACCTAGATAAGACAAATATTAGCACTTCTCATCTGACGAAGCTAAAGTGGTCGTGTTCTAGGTATGGGAACCACAGTTATCCGGCTTTTTAAGGCCGGGTTTTTAAGAGTTTTTCACTTCCAACGATCACTTGGTAGAGATCGCTGTTAGTGATACGGCTGCACATTTTATGTGTTGATTATTTTTTAGTTACTTAACTGTTACCGTGTCTTTGTTGTTGTAACCAATAAAGAGATCTAACTACTTTTTTCTCATTTGACTCAAACACGTAGTCATCTCATCATCATTAACAGCCTGTAGTAGTCCACTGCTGGACATGGGACACACCTTTCCAGGAAAAACTATTTTGAGCCCTTTCCATCCACCGACTTTCCGGTTCCTGGTTCGTGGTCGCCATTTGAAAACCAGCGGTTGTTGGTCCTACGAGCTATGTGGTTAGTCCATTTCCGCTTCAATTTGCTTCAATTCTGAAAGGTTTGTCAGTGACGTCAAACGTCTTACCTACATAGAAAATATTATTAATTACGCGATATATTTTAGTTTTGATGGACTTTCTAGCCCGGTTGGTAGCTGAAATCTTAAAGTCTAGCTTTTTTTTGTTTCTTTAACAAATCACCGTAGCTAGATCGTGGTTAAAAATCGATAAAAAAAGCCGGATATAACTTGATCTTGTACAACCCTATACCCAGCGGATGGTATGACAATTGATGTGGAAATCACTACCCATTATGTGATGAGTTCTCATAGCGTAGGAACTCATATCGTGAGTGGGTACGCTTGAGTTCCTTGTTAGGCTGGAAATTGTTTCACGTGTAAAGCTATAGCTAAACCGACGGATTAATACCAAAATACAAACTGCGATATGTAGTAAAACAGCTCAACAACAAGAATGTTTGCGCCATAGCGAAACGATGACGATTTTAAAACATTTTAGGATATCTACTTAGAAAAGCAATCAACGAAGTTTCGTATTATAATTATTGACACACATTCACACAACGCCTTCTAACCCAAGCTAAGCAAAGCTTGTATTATGGGAACCAGATAGCTGAGACATATTTAGAATACATATAACACCCAAACAGAGAACTAATATCTATGTTCATCACACAAATGTTTGTTCTCGGTGGAGATTGCACCCACCACCTACAGCGCAGAAGGCAGGGCTACCGCGACCTGGCTTGCAACCGTGAACTCTTATAGCTTGATTGCAAACTGCCAAAACAATGCATAACTTTTGTGCTTGACAGCTACAATTGTTTAGATTTTAGAAGTGAAAACTTCTTTAGGCGCGTTGAGCACTTTTTGAGTGAACAAAAATCATGGAACTCCCGTCATCGTCACCGAACGCTTTCCATTAGCTATATGTATCTGTGTATATGTGTTCTTTTTGACCTAGTTTGCACTTCTATCAGCAGTCCTCAAAGACTGCCTACTTTTTTTGTACTAAAAAATAATAATTTTGTAACACGATTCTTTATCGTACACAAAAATATTTACAAAAGACATGAACAAAGGCGAGCTTAACCCTAAAAAGAGTTTTCTTATAACAAACCGAGCTTTAAGCAACGGCTTTTGGATTGGTACAAAGAAGCCTTCGTATCCATTGTTCGTGTATGTTCGTTAAAAAAATAGAATAAACTGTAGATGAAAATAACCTCACGCGGACGAAGTTGCGCGCATTCACTAGTTCGAATTAAATGTTTTAATATAGGTTATCTAATAAATGGGTTCAAAATAACGAGAATAAAGTTTTACGGTTGGTTTTGTGCAAATGGTACCATTTCGTCGAATAAAACATAATCTCTCTTAATTATTTTATCGAACGTTTTCCTAAGCCTCAAGTCGTTTGGTAGTCCTTTAGTGCCCGGGTTTGTACAAGTAAGTACACAGCTTAGATCATTAAACAAGTCTTAGTACTTTTTTGAAATCGTCATTATTATTCAAGCCACGCACTGCTTCAATTCACATTTCAAAAGACATTCTTACCGACAAAATACAATATTTAAGTACATGTCTATTTCTACCGCCAACCAGCTTGCTGTGTTCCGGTTTGAATGGTGTGGGTGCCGGTAAAATTATAGGCACATGTAAATAAAAAATAGTTTTAAAGATATATTTTTTTTGAGCATATTTCTAATAAGACTAGTGGAATACGCACGAAATGACCGTTTGGACCGCGTGTAGTTATTTTCAATCAAACTTCGACCCCCGCTGTATCCGTTAAGGGGTTGAATTTCAAAAATTCCTTTAGTACACCTCTACGCACCAAGACAAATATACCCTGAAAATTTCAAGTCTGTTACCATTGATTTAGGCTGTGAGTTATCTATATCTCAATCAATCAGTCAGTTAGAACAAAGATTCTTAATTTTTTACTTTGTTTTTCATATTTATACAACATCATCTAGCCCCACATCAAACAGATACTATAATTGGTATATTGGTATATATTATATATTGGTATCTACACTAATATTATAAAGAGGAAAGCTTTGTATTTTTGTATGTTATGAATAAACTCAAAAAGTACTGGACCGATTTTAATAATTCTTTTTTCATTAGAAAGCTACATTATCACTGAGTAACATAGGCTATATTTTATTTTGGAAAAAAATAGCGTTCCGTAAAATATTTGGGTTTTTCAGACACAAGGTGTAAAAAATCAACCAGAAAAGTTACTTATTTTGCGTACGCTGCCTAAACTATAAAAGATAGAACCATAAAATGTTCTACATAATTGTAGATCTTATAAATATCTACAAAAAAGTCAGCGACACACTATACCTATCTATGTCGAGTGAGGCACAACAACCATTTTTTTATTTAAAAATCTTCAATTTTTTTTGGACTACATTTAAACGCATTTATTTTACTCATACTATTAATCCTTATCGAAATAAATTATTTTATCACTAAGTACAGTTCATGTAGATAATATTTGGTCTTTAAATGATTAGAATTGGACGTTTGGTTTTGAAGTTATGGCGAAGTTAAAATATTACGATTTCTGCTGCACGGCCCGTTGCGAAGTGAGCGTCACCAAGTTGGGAGTGCGCGTGCAGGGGAGTAGTTTAGATCTATGAGTTAGGTACCCGCACGGCTGCGACGCGAGGTCGGCTCCCTACGCAGGTATTTTATAAAAAGGACATAATTCATAATGTAATATAGTTTTATGACAAAATCTATACAAATAAATAAAATTGAAGTGTCTGTTTGTAATTTTAAAATAACGCTTTTTACTACATGCATAGGAATGTATATACGATACATATACCAAAATAGCATTTTTTTAAATTTTTGTCTGTCTGTCTGTCTGTTTGTTCTCTGGATGTTCGTGTAATCTCTGGAACGGCTGGACCGATTTCGACGGGACTTTCACTGGCAGATAGCTAATGTAACAAGGAGTAACTTAGGCTACTTTTTATCCCGAAAAAATAACGGGAACTGATATAAACTGCCACGCTGGCGAAACTGCGAACGGCCGCTATTTTATGCCGTATTAACGCCATCTGTTGGTGACATCGAGTACTACTTCAGTTAAGATTTGTAAGTAAACATGTTTACCGCCCAACGAAGTGGGCACCGGTCAGCTAGTATATTATAAAACAAAAGAAAAACAATGACCAGTTTGAAATTGTTTTGTATATTACAGTATGCTAGGCACAGTTTTGTCCTTTCTTTTTCAGTAACTTTTTTCATCATTTCCTCATCATTTTCCACGAAGTTAGACAATTTCCTTATCATTCGCGACCTTTTCGATAACCTAGGAAATTACCCTTTTTGAGAAAAGGTCTTTCACATAGTAAATAGAATTATTTGAAAAGCGTTGCGCCTACTAAGGTCGGTTGTGTAATATTATTCGTTTTTTTTTTAGCTAATATTGTAGTTTCTTTTATTGGACTTACTAAGCAATATTATTAATTATGTATACGTAAAGTAATAAATACGTCAATTATCTCCTAACGTAAGGCTTCTTCATATTGGTCATAGTGATGGCTTAAAGTAAGCAGTTATAGCTTAGTGGTAGGGTGCTTTGCAAAGGGCTTGTATTAATGTAAGAGTATTATCACCACCATGCCAATTTCTGCCACCAAACAGCGTTGCTGTGTGTTCCGTATTAAAGTGTGTGGCTGCAGATGAAATTACAGGTACAGGTTGATGGAAGCTGAGCATAGCCCTAAGGGATCTGCAAGGCAATGATTTGCTGTAGGTGAGGGTGGCCATTTAAGATCAGCCTTTCACTGGAACACGGTAAGCGGACTGGACGAACCCTTCTACTACTACTAAAGTGTGGATTAAGGAAAACGTTTTTGTTCTTGACAGCCACTCTGAATACGTTTAACTCAAAGTAGGTATTTCTATATAACAGTTCACGGTGAAGCTACTGGAAGACAACATAGTTTTTTCCTTTTAATTTTTTTTTATGGTCTGATGTGTAATTTCAGAGGTATTTTTATCATCATTACTTGAGGTCTTCGCACAAATGTGAGCAACTGAAATGAAAATGTCCTATGTGGCATTTAATTAAAATCATTAACGAAAATATTTCCCTTAGGATTTGAAAAAAACGCTAGCTTTTTCTTCCAAACCAATGACAGCCGACTTTTCTTACTAACTCAAATTGAATAAAAAGTATTTATTAAATTCGAAAACATTGGCGAAATTCTCTGTCAAATGACGGACAGATGCCATTATGAAGAAAAAAGTTAATTTGTTTATAACAATTTTTATTAACCTGTACTGTCCCACTGCTGGGCAAAGGTCTCCCCCATTTCTATCCACTTCTTTCTGTCTTCTGCCGCTTCCCACCAGGTTTTGTGAAAAGTATCGAGTAACGTAACGCTCCCTCGGTCTTTATAATTCATTATAAATATTACATTTATAATTACTATACTCTAAGTGCTTTATTTTTTCATATACTTGCCAAGTAAGTGTAAACAAGTCCTAGGAGTGTTTATCGTGAAGTTAATTGGAACGCGGACAATAATTACATGACGCCAGTAAAGCGTAAAACTCGATTTGTATTCCATCAGCGCCTGATATATTTTTAATTACGTCATTTTGTTTGTATGTTATCGCGAACTTTGGATATATTTATTTGGGTAAGTCAGTAATAAGTTTATTACCGTAAAGTTTCCGGCTTTTTTTATACAATTTGCTAATGGAACAAGCATATGGCATACCTGATGTTAAGTGGTTTCCATCGCCTATAACAAAGCACTGCCTTTAGGTCACGTTTGGTAGGAACGTAACCTATAATACACTGCTCAGCGTCCATCAACCTGAGGCATACAGGTGTTAAGCTTCATGTGCCTGTAGTTTCACCGGCACACACACCCTTCAAACCGGAACACAGCAAGCTGCTTGGCGGCAGAAATAGGCGTGGTGGTAGTACTTCCCCGGACGAGCTCTTCACTAGGAGCTCTAATACTACTAAAATAATAGGCTTGGAATAGGACCGCTCCATTACTTGTCATAGATGCTACTCCAGATATGAAAGTGACATCAGCAGAGAACTCATTCATGCTGATGGCTTTGTCTTTTTACCATGTCATCATTTTTTTGCCACAGCTTGTCAGCTTTTACAAGCTCATTGCTGGACATAGGCTTCCCCCATACGTTTCTAGAAAAAAAATGAGCTGAACAACACCATCAGTCCATCGGATAGGAGGGCGCTTCCGGTTCGTGGTTCCCATTCGAGAAACTTTATGAAATTCTACCTTTATAAAGGTGCAACGGGGATTGCAAATTGTGTGAAAACAGCTCTTGAATTCAGCAATTTGTACAATTAATATTATATGATACGTGATCGAAGTCGCTTGCGATTCTGCTGTTACATTATACAATGACAAACTAAGACAGAACACTTAAGTGTGGTCTTAAGTGGAACATAAAACTTTTGTACTATAAATGGAGTGCGTCCGTTTTTGCCCTTTCATTCTGACCTTTCTACGGACTCAAACTCAAAGTCACGACGTCTATTATATTGAAAATCAGTTTTTTTGAAAACTATTTGAATCTTGTATTTTGTATGTGACAGAGTCGTTACAAATAAGTAGTAAGATTAGTAAGTAATAAGTAGTAAGTAGTTGATAAGATCGCAACAACAGGAAACTAACAAAATGGAATGCCTATAAGCATTCCATTTTGTTAGTTTCCTGTTGTTATTTCTATCTTTGTAAATTTTAATTTGTGAGATAAAGTGGTTTCTACCTATCAAGGTTTTTAGATCTCAGGAGCTATGGTATTCAGGTTGTCGCAAATATAAACACTGACATACATCTGATACAATTCTATTTAACCCCAAACTAAGCAAAAACAGAAGAGTAGAAAGTAAGAAAGAGTAGTTTTGTCATCAGAACTACTCAACAGAACAGGTGGGAGTAAACGATTTAAAATGTCTTCCGTCAGTTTGATAAAATATGACTGATTTTTATAAGTAAGGACATTTATTCAAAATCCCAAAGGTATTTTTGAAAACGATTTTGATACTATGTACTTTTTGTTTAGCATAATAATGTTTGTTCCCGATTGGATGAAATCCAAGGAAAAGGTTGAGCTACCGAGTTAAGACTATAATCTAAATATGCGATAAAATGGTTTGTGTCTATTTAAGTTTTAATGTTTAAGGAGGTAACGTTGGGTGTAATAAAGACTGGCTTCCATTTATGAGAAAACCTAAAGCTACCGAATGTAAACGAGCGCCTCAGCTTACTTTACGGCTGCCGAGACTGAACTTAATGGCTGTCGCAAACATCTTAGCGCAAATCGCCCACATTAGCCACACTACGGTAATTATCACATGATCTCAGCACAGTGTCATAACCAACCAGAAATGTGACTTCGGGAAGCGATTTGGCACTCACACTTATGCTAATATAGCAGAGTTTGCGCGATCATAAATACGAGTCTTTTTTCACAATTTTCACTAAGAAATGGCATTTTTTTCCAGTGAAATATTTCAAATTCCAGTTACATTATTAGAAACTCTCTCATGGTTGTTATTTTTATAGGTTTTTAATTTAATTTAAATAATTAACGTTAAACAAACAGCTGCACTACATGCATGCATATCTATACCAATTATAAGAAGCTTTGTCCTGCTTCTGACTGACTGATTGACTGGGATATAGCCAACACACAACCTAAACCACTGGTCGCAGATACTTTAAATTTTCAGAGTACATTCGTCTTGGTGCGTACAGGTGTACTAAGAAAAGAATTTTTGAAATTCAACCTCTAAACGTGTACAGGGGTTAGAGCTTGTATGAAAATAGCTACACGCGGACAAAGTCACACGCGTTTCGCTAGTTAGTTATAAAATAAATTTAAATAGTGGTGATACTGACTTGGTATTTACATTGTGATCATTACCATGATGAGGAGCGTAAATAGTGTTGGGTTTCAGAAGGATATGGGTTTTCTTACTTCATCCTTTATAAGCCTAGTTTCGTAAATTTCTTACCAAAGCGGTGATTAAAATGGCAACATAGGAAAAGTCATAATAAACTGATGAAATCCTCTGATCAAGACTGGATTCTTTTTTTTTTACTCATACTATTAATCCTTACCAAAATAAATTATTTTATCACTAAGTACAGTTCATGTAGATAATATTTGGTCTGTGAATGATTAAAATTGGACGTTTGGTTTTGAAGTTATGGCGGCACGGCCCGTTGCGAAGTGAGCGTCACCAAGGGTGCGCGTGCGGGAGTGGAGTTTAGATCTATGAGTAAGGTACCCGCGCGGCTCAGACGCGAGGTCGGCTCCCTACGCAGGTGTTTTATAAAAAGGACATTAATTAATAATGTAATATGCTTAGTTTTATGACAAAATCTATACAAATAAATAAAATTGAAGTGTCTGTTTGTAATATTAAAAAAACCGCTTTTTACTACATGCAATGTAGTATATACGATGAATGTATATACGATACATATACCAAAATAGCATTTATTTAAATTTTTGTCTGTCTGTCTGTTTGTTCCGGGTAATCTCTGGAACGGCTGGACCGATTTCGACGGGACTTTCACTGGCAGATAGCTGATGTAACAAGGAGTAACTTAGGCGACTACCTTTACTTTTTATCCCGAAAAAATAACGGGAACGGAAAAAAACTGCCACGCGGGCGAAACTGCAAACGGCTGCTATTTTATGCCGTATTAACGCCATCTGTTGGCGACGTCGAGTACTACTTCAGTTAAGATTTGTAAGTAAACATGTTTACCGCCCAACGAACCACGGTGTCAACCATGAATGGGTGTCTCGTCTCCGTACGTCTAGTTGTCCGATGATTCTTTCCATATTTGGGAAGATTTGCCAAATATGATTATATTATGATGGGTCGGCAGATGATTTAGTGACGCAGTATAAGGTAGGTTGGTAATAGAAGGTTAATGTTTTAAGCTTCGTGGAACCCCGTCATTGATAGGTGTGTGCGTCGCGATGTTCCATCACGGTGCGTAGATACTTTAGTGTTGTGTGTCGTAGTGTGAACACTGACAATATGGATACCGAAGATCAAGTGAGGGTAGTTGTTGATACTGCCACCGCTTCTCAGTGACGTTAGATCTCAAGTTCAATGCTCTAGTCTGCCCGCGACCACGACTATTGCAACATAGTCGAAACGTCGGGAAAATAAATAAAAAAGGTAATACGCGATAAATACCCGTGTAATATAAGTGTTCAATATGTGTTCCGATCGCGAAAGTTTAAAAAATACTAAGGAAAACATCGTGCGGAAATCAGTTAGTATTCTAGCAGCGACACTGGGCTTGCAACCTGTCACGTTCGGAATACTTACCACTGCAAAATGTAAGTATGTGTCAATTGTAGTATTAGAACGTACGCCCTTTAAAAAACATGACTGAATATAAAAGCCTATATTCATGTAATTCACGGCCACAGGGTAAATACGATAGCCTCACTTTTACAAAGGTCCAATGTGCGTCAACAGTGTGGGCGAACTGTGTACACAGTGTTGGTTTCCTGAGATTGCATCCCTTTGGCAAACAGCGAGCTCCGTGTAATCGGCACAAATATTGGAAAGGGATCGTCTTCGAATGGATTTTTTTTTCCTTGGAGTTTTCATCTTCCGGTATCGTTTTTAGGGTTCCGTATCCAAAGGGTAAAATGGAAACCTATTACTAAGACTCCGTTGTCTGTTTGTTCGTCTGTCTGTCTTTTCATCTTCCGGTATCGTTTTTAGAGTTGCCGCTATAATAACAAATACTAAAAAACAGACAAAATAAATATTTAAGAGGGCTATCATACAAAAGTGATTTTTACGCCGTTTTTATTATAGATGATTTATTATAGAATGGTACGGAACCCTTCGTGCGCGAGTCTGACTCGCACTTGGCCAGTTTTTATTATTTTAACCATGGAAGTAAAAACCTACTTCAGTGATGTAATATATGAAAAATTATTAATTACAATTAAAATTTCCACTGATAAGGATTTTATGTACAAAATGACTGATTTGGATTAGTCGAGATGTCACTTGCAACGGTCTGTAGATAGTTCAACTGTTTCATTATGTATTATATACATACCTATTATAAATATTTGTATAAGCTGCAATTTTGTAAATAAATATTATAAACCGTAACATACTGTTTTGTACGAAATAACTAGTTGACAAAATATTGCCGCGGTGTACATCTTAGCCCTGCAGAACAGCGAATACAAATTGACTGAAGCATTATTATTCGGGTAGTGCTTCTGCCGTTTTACAAGTCAAAGAAACTTTTGTATTAAGCTTTCACGCTTCGTTTCCGCTTATCATAACTTGGCTCTTGACCCACTGACACACCCTCCACATTAATACAAGTTTGCGAAAACTTAACTAGAACAGGCCCTAAATACACACCCTCTTATTCATAAAAATCGTACACCACTAAGGAGTCTAACAAAGGTTATAAGGTCATTAAACCTATTAAAAAGGTTGAAGGTAGTAGTAGTAGAGCTCTTAGTGAAGGGCTCGTTCGGGGAAATACTACCATGCCTATTTCTGTCGCTAAGCAGCTTGCTGTGTTCCAGTTTGAAGGGTGAAATTACAGGCACATGAGGCTTAACACCTGTATGCCTCAGGTTGATGAACGCAGAGTAGTGCATTGTAGGACACGTTCATGACCTGTAATGTAATGCTTTGTGGAGATGGTAACCACTTAGCATCAGGTGGGCTATAAGCTTGCTCCATGAGAAATTACATTAAAAAAAACTGCAAAATTGTAAACATAACTGATACGTGATATTATAAAATATCAGATGATTATCAGGATAAGATTGTTGATATTTTCTCAATCATGCGACGCAAGAGGTTGCGGGTTCGATTCCCGCCTTGGGATAAATGTTTGTACGATCTGCAAATATTTATTCCGGGTGTTCTGGGTGTTTTCTATGTATAATAAAAAATATCTATATATGTAATGTATTGTATTAAGTATATCAGTCATCTAGTACCCATAACACAAGCTCTGCTTAGCTTGGGGCTAGATGATGCTGTGTGGACTGTCCAGCATTATTATTATTATTATTATTATTATAATAAATAAATACTGACATACAATACGACACAACGCCATCTAGCTCCAAACTAAGCATAGCTTATACTGTGGAGACCTGATAGCTGACAAGGTATCACGTTTTTGTGAATACAGAATACAATACAGCACCCAGACACAGAACAAACATCTATGTTTATCACACAAATGTTTGTTCTCAGTGGGGATCGAACCTACCACCTATAGCGTAGAAGGCAGAACCACTACCGAGCCGTGATAGTAACAACGCAACCAATAGGTGTAAAAAGACTTAAAACATTAACCTTCTATTACCAACCTACCTTACTGCGTCACTAAATCATCTGCCGACCCATCATAATAATCATATTTGGGAAGATTTGCCGTAGTCACAAGACACTTTTTAATTTCAATCGCCTCTTAATTTCAATTAAAGGTAATACGCGATAAATACCCGTGTAATATAAGTGTTCAATAGATGTTTTCCTTCACTGTTTGAAAACACTGGCATTGCGCATATAATTTTTCGAAAAGAAAAATCTAATGTCGCACGACCGGATTCAAAGCCACGACCTTAGGATCAAATGGCGGGGTCGCTTCCACAACACCACCAGTGCGAGGAACTGGCGCTTAGATTCACCTAGATTTAAGACGTTTCAAGATGATCCCTGCGGATATTACTGAATAAATGATTTTTGACTTTGACTTTGACTTTGACTTTGCTCTCTGATAACGATAAATAAGGTAAGGTAGGCGGCACCACACTGTGCCAAGTCCTTTTCTATTTCAGTATAATACCGCTCCAGACCACATAGCATAGTAGTGTGAATTGACGCTAGTTTTCAAGTACCTTCTACTGCGTAGGTAGTGGGATCGATCCCCACTGAGAACAAACATTTGTGTGATAAACATACATGTTTGTTCTATGTCTGGGTGTTACACAATTATGTGTTCTAAGCATGTATTTACAAAAAAGGATATTAGTATTATATCCGCTATAAGGTTCCCATAGTACAAGTTTTGCTTAGTTTGAGCCTAGAAGGCGTTGTGTGAATGTTCGTTAATATTTATTATTATTATAAACCGTTTTAAAGTTTTATTTCTAAATACAACACTTTTGTATGCGATTATGAGATGGCTATTGAAAACGCATTGAATTTAGAATGTGTAAGGGGTACCCTTAGCCCCCTTATTCTAAATAATTTTGAGTAGGCACTAAAAGTTCTGAGGAAAACTTTGCGTAGCTTTAATTTAAATTTTATTAGCCATTAACCTTTTTGTCTATTTTATTTCTTTTGCTTTTCTTTTTATTCGCTTTGCCTGGTGATTTTGTATTTAAAAGAACCGTTATTTTGTTTTGTGTATCTGAAATTATTACGTATTTTATCTCAATGTATTGTATTAATTATAACTTGAAGGACAAATACGATTGTAAAAATATAAATAAAGACATTTAAATTATATCACTCACAAAAATAAGTCAAAACAATAATTATAATATGTGCTTATTTTTGTTACAATGTTGTTGAAACCAGATTACCATTGAAAAAATCTCAGGTGACCAATGCCCAAAGACTGTTCTTCCTGGAAATGTAAGGGGAAGGTCTATGTCCAGCAGTGGCTTTCCCAGTGATGATAATGGTAATGTGCTTTAATCAAACATGTCATGTCTCCGCTCAGATGGTGATTAGGCCTATAGGCTTAGGTAAATGACTTCGGAGTTCAGTGATACTATCCGCTTAGTTTAGAAGTCCCAAGTACACTCACTGGGCCTATTGCTCGAAAGCCCAATACGACATTGTTGGTACCGTCAACATCAAAAGAAAATTTGTATCTATAATAAATAAATAAATAATAAATAACGACGATCCACACAGCATCATCTAGCCCCAAGCTAAGCAGAGCTTGTGTTATGGGTACTAGATGACTGATATACTTAATACAATATTATATTACATTTACATACATAGATATTTTTTATTATACATAGAAAATACCCAGAACACCCGGAATAAATATTTGCAGATCGTACAAACATTTATCCCAAGGCGGGAATCGAACCCGCAACCTCTGCGTCGCAGGCGGACATTCGCCCACCGCGCCACATCGGTCGTCCTATATCCACCTACATCTATATCTACCTACTACTACTATATACTACTAATCTAAAAAACTTTGTCCTAACTGGCTGACTGGTTTAAAGACCACACACAGCTTAAACTACTGGTCATAGAGACTTAACATTTTTAGAGTATGTTCGTTTAGGTACGTAAAGGTGTACTAAAAAAGGAATTCCTGAAATTCAACCCCGAAACGAGTACAACGGGTTGAAGTTTGCATGAAAATAACTTTATGTGCGTTTTGGTAGTCAATTATAAGAATGTTTGTCCTGACTGACTGACTAACTAACTGAAAACGCACAGACTAACCGTTGGTCGTAAACTTGAAAATTTCAAGGTAAGTATATTTAATAATAATAATAATATATATTTATTTGCAAAAAAAAAAAACTTGTTTACATTTGTTTTGGTACGTACGTACTGTAAAAGAAATTTCCGAAATTCAACCCTTAAACTATGTGTTCCTAGTTGTATATAAATAAAAACTAGATATTCTTTATGTGATTTTCCTAACTGATTGAGAAATAAAGAAGTCAGCATAAACCCCGTAGGTGGCGTAGTAGGCGGCAGAAATAGGCATGGTGGTAGTATGTGGGAGTAGTTAGTGTGTTCGCAAACACTGAAACCGCAGCAGACCCGCTTTAATAAGAGCCAATGATAAACTAATTCGTAATTCTGAAAAACTAATCAACTTCGAATGCTGACTGTACCAAGTCATCTATTTACATGGAGCTTATTATTATTGGAATAGATCAAACTTTAATATCGCACTATGGCCTAGCAAACAGTATATTGTTATTTATTACTGTTAAGTTAGACATTATATTATACACGGGTTGGTGATTTTGTCGCTGTCACATAATAAAATGAGTTTAAGATATCGGTGATTTTAACATGTGACATGATATCGGACTCTTCTCTAATATCTCAGTCACAGTTTCATTTGATTTAAACTTTTTTTTATTCATATTTTGAAGGTTAGATCTTTAGGTTAGAGACCTTTAGCTATGTTTACTTAACCTTATTTATTTTACCTACATCGTGGAACATTGTTCTCGTTTTGTTTTGGCGGAGGGCATTGACTCTGCTACTCAGTTTAACTCTTATAATTGTTAACATTTCCACGTTTCTTTTAAATTTTTTCCTGTTTATATATATTACTAGCGAAACGCGCGCGTTCGCCCGAGTAAAAATTATTTCTATACAAACATCAAGACGAGTATACACTGAAAATGTCTATACGACCAGTGGTTTAGGCTGTGCGTTGTCTATAATTAAGTCAGTCAGGACAAAGATTCTTATAGTTTTTTTTTGACACATCATCTTATCCCAAACTAAGCATCGCTTGTACTATGGGAACCAGACGACTGATAAAATACTTATATACTTTTTTTTGTAAATAAATAGGTACTTAGAATACAATACCCAGACAGAGAACAAACATCTATGTTCATCACACAAATGTTTGTTCTCGGTGGGGATCGAACCCACGGCCTACAGCACAGAAGGCTACTACTAACTGAGCAGAAAGGCCAGCCAAATTGGTATACATTTAAATTAAATTGATAGAGATTTGATATAATTTATTAATATTATAGCTTTGACGTCACAATTTTGGTGAAAACAGATAAATCCCACGGTTTAGGGTACGCAGGATAAGCAGACGAGTGGTTTTTATCAGTTGACGTCATGCTAATCTTTCTTTATTATTCATTCATTTCATCGTGTTAGTGACTCATTTTAATTATGTTTATTTATTGTGAAGTTTTCTAATATAATATAATAAATCTAATATTCCAGCATTATTATTTTTATCTATCTGACATAAAACGCCCAGCTTATCATTAGACTTACTGTAGAAATAATTATGCTATTATCAATATTTGTGCTCTTTACTTGTTTTTCGGTTCCTTTTTATTGGCATAAAAATTAGTCTATTTGATAATCCAGATTTCTCTGTTTTTCATTCAAATTACTCGTACCGCGTGGTTGACCCACGAACATCAAAACAAACAAACATCAACTCTGGTACTAATAAACACCGTGTTTTGTCTTTTGCATTGACAGTAGTGCGTATCGTTCAGCATTCGATCAAATTACGAGAATAATCAAGCAAATGATACGCTGCGGGTGTACCCTAAGGGCTCGCTGGTTCAATAGTTATTGGTAATCTAGAAAACGCGATGGTCTAGGACGTTGTACAGCTAAAACCTTAGGCAATAATGGGAAGGCTTACTCACCAGCAACGTCTGCGCTCAATCCCAGGGGTTCTGGAATATGAATCACTGCAATCCAAATCCACGACACACAGAAGTTTGTAGTTAGCGTTATCCTTTTAGAAGAAGAATCAGGATATTCACGATCCTGCGATGCGAGGGACACTCCACAACAATAACTTAGTGGGAGGTGCGAGGAACCGAAGGTCCACTGCAGATCAGCGATATTCGACCGTTCAGCGCGAGCGTCGAAGACAGACTTTTTTTCTCCCGCATTCGCGTGAATGCAGGTGCGGGCGCAGCCGATCGTGGCAACTTCATACGTATCGGCCGCAAGAATAGGTACTTGCACGGCGGCAAAACCCCCAGTAAGATTGCATCAATTACCAGGGATGTAAACCAACCCTTAGGATACCTATAGGTATTTTTAACCATACAACGTCGCAAATATTTATTTATAATATATTTTTATATGAAGTTCACGCAAACGCGAAGTTGGCGTAACCAAACAGGCTGTTTCAAATTCGATCGAAAGAGACTAAATAGTTATGAGTAGTAGGGTACTTTTGCATTAAAATATGTTTATTCGAACAAAGCCGCGAGTAACAACTTGTATCTTTTCGAGTAAAAGGTCCCGGATCTAAGTTTTCCTAGATGTCTCTCACGTAGCATTTAAGAATGTTTTATTTGCTCTATTCAAAAGAACTTAATTATTCAATGACAGTCACATGAAGTGGCGGCATTCGTTAGGCTTGTTTGAAGCAATCCGATATGGTTTGCAAGTTTGAAAGAATAAAGTTAATTTAGTCAATATTTTGTGCATTTCGTATTTTGTCGTTTATTGTGTCCAGTTTTCTATTACTACTAAATTTTTACAAATAATCCTTTCATAATTGGACCAAATCGTTTTTATTTGATTTTGAATACTAACGTGATGAGCATAAAATCACTATAGAGTATACACGTTCAATATTCATTAGGTAACAATTTATTATTGAATGCAAAATTGGGTACAGATAATGTGATGTTCAACCGTGTCTATAGAAGTAGTAATCTTGTTCCATCAGTAAGTGGTACAAAAATCTTCTTCTTCTTTTTTTCTTTATGTCAAATTATGTCAGTAATTCAACTGGCACTTTTGTCAGTGTTATGTGGATGTGAAATAGTTTTTAGTATAGTAGTTATGTATTTTTGTCATCTTTGAAAGGAACATTGTCTTTTCAGTCTAAATGCTTTTCTTGTGTTATTTAATCATACTAGAAACTGTTTATTCAACCCACTTTACACTGGCAAAATTGTCTGTCAAATGACGGACAGATTCCACCAAGAAGAAGAAGTATTCAGTAAAAATATGTAAAAGTCGCAAACGTCGTAAATCAAGATGCCACATAATGCGTCCTTTCACGCGAAAAATTGTTCGATTATTTCAAAAAAATTCTGCGTTTTGAAAAGTAGATATTATTGAATAAATGCTTTTAGACATTTTTATTCGAACCTTTAACACTTTAGTGAAATAGTTGTGAGTATCGATATCTGTGATCTGTTGAATAAATGTGCGTCCCGCGTAATCTTCAGTGTTCTGACGTCACGTATGGATATGGAAATGCGTGGTATGACCTTCGTTGTCCAGCATTCTAGTTCGTTGTGTGATTGAGGGTCCTCTAAGGACTTTTTATGATTTACTTGCCTTATTTAGATTCTGATCAGGCCGCCTTTGATAAAGAGGCACGCTTGAAAAGGGAATAAGGTTTTGAAATATTATTTTAGTTACATTGAAAAGTTTTCTACATAATCAATTTATTACAAAAATATTTTTCTGACATATTTCGAATACTGGTACAACCTAACAAAATAAATAAAATAATCAAGAATAAAAATTTTATATACGACGTATAGCTAACAAAATATTAGCAAACATTTATCATAATGCCATCCTGCCTCAAACTAAGCAAAGCTTGTAAATAGAACTTAATTACTAATAGGATCTATTCTGTGTTCACCACGCAAATATTTTTTCTCGATTGAGATTGAACCCACAACCTACAGCGCAGATGAAATAACTTCTACCAGACTTATGAGACCAGTTATAAAATAATTTACTTCTTACGAAACAGATATTTGATGGTTTCACTATTGTTAAATCCATTACCGTGTATATTCATTTGATAGATTCGCATAGATCTTCAAACAGGAAAACAATCAGTGTAAAAACAGAATTAATAATTTATCATTAGTTTCATAAAATGCGCCAACGGCAGCTGACGATACTAACCAGTCATTTTTTCTGATCGAATTCAAATTTCAGCAACGCAATACTAGCTGACCCGCCCGGCCTTTCTACATATAAGCCTTTCCCTTGAATCACTCTATCCATTGCTGAAAACTGCATTAAAATCCGTTGAGTTGCGCTGTTGTTTAGAAATTGGTCATGTGAGGTTTGGTTTCATTTGTAATTATATAGGAAAGTATTACAAGGCAATATTTTTGTATAATAATTATGTAGTTTAGTCATGAGTATTAGAAACAATGTTAGTTTTTATTATTAAATGTACTTAACTATAGTTTATGAATTCAGACCACTTTCATTATGATATGTCATATCTAAAATAAAATAAATCAATCAATAATTAATGACACTTCATTAATTTTTTTTGTCTACATACAAATATTTAATTTTACCTATCTACCTTAGGTATATCTACATTAAAATACTTATTGAATCAGTAACTTTGTAATAGTGGCTCCGCCACATTACCGCCGTAATGTAGCGGTCTTGACATGTTAAGAATTCTTTTTAGTCAAACAAAAAGTGTATGGTTATATGTAATTAGTCTTGGAATGCAAAGTGCTTGGGTAGTAAACCAATGGCAACAATGTAAATACCTAAGGACCTAACTAGATAGGTAATACACAATAATTTATAAATAAAAACATTCTACAAGTAAGAATAAATAATAATTATAATACTAGGTTTAAATTTTTTTATTCGAGTGTAAAATTATTTGCAAATACAAAATATTTTTATATTAGGCATACGAAAGTAGGCTTTTTGTTATTGAAACATCCGTGGATAGGAAATCTTGAACTTCAAAAATAATTTTGTATCACCCTTTTAAGAAATATGGTTACAGAAACGGCTTAGTACTTTATACCCAACTTCGTTTACTGAATTTTAATACAGCGACGCAGATGTTTTCTGGGTCACGAAAAGCTGTTAAATGACGACCGCTAAAGGTTAACTGCAGGACTTTTCCAGCATTACTTGTATTGTGACAACCGTCACAGCTCAGTTCGTAGTTAGTAGTAGTAGCTGTAGATGGTGGGTTCTTCCCCACTGAGAACAAACATTGTGTGATGAACATAGATATTTTTCTCTGTGTGGGTGTTATATTGTATGTATTTACAAAAAGCTTTTTAGGCCCAGGTGGCGTTGCGTGAATCATTATTTTTGAGAATATTTATTTATCTTAAACCCGGTCCTAGCTAGGTACTACAGCGAAATTAAAGAAAATACTACCCTTAGTAAATCATCAGCAACAAGATCCAAAAGCCTGTTCTTTTAGGAACAGTGAGGCGAATGACAAAAATCTGTTAATTCTACAAATACATCGAGATTTACTTAAGAGCACCGGTGGTCTAGTGGTAGCGAGGCGGGGCCTTCTGATCCGAAGGTTGTGGTTTTAAATTCGGTCGTGCACGAATGGGCTTTTCCGTTCAAAAAAAAATGTGCGCAATGTCAGTAGGTACTCTCAAACGGTGACGGAAAACATCGTGAGGAAACCAGTTAAAATTCTAGCAGCGGCAATGGGCTTGCAACCTGTCACGTAAGGAATACTAACTACTGCAAAATGTGAGTACGTACTAAATGTACTATTTGGACGTATCTCTGACTCCCTTAGACATCCTCGAAGAATTTCGAGTAGGTACTTGGTTCAAAAATATCGGAGGGGATATCTACCGTGCTTGGAAGTACACCGTCATAGAACGGCAGCTGTATCTTAGAATGTTACGCTTATCGCCGCTGGAGATCTTCCAGAACCTATAGAATCACAATTGCTCTGCTTAATGTGTCTTCATTCCTTTCTGAATATTTCACTTTCAACTCTTTATTGATATTTACAACCTACTTTGGTTAGTCCCTGTTTTTTTTTTATATCTCCGTAATAAGGTGGTGCCAGACTGATCTCACAGCTCAGTTGGTAGTAGGTGTCTACTACTAATCTATCTATGACAATTATACCATAATAATAATGCTGGACAATCCACACAGTATCATCTAGCCTCAAACTAAGCAGAGCTTGTGTTATGGGTACTAGATGACTGATAAACTTAATACAATGCATTACATACATACAATTTTCTTTATTATACATAGACAGTACCCAGAACACTCGGAATAACTATTTGCAGATCGTACAAACATTTATCCCAAGGCGGGAATTGAAACCGCAACCTCCTGCGTTGGACATTCACCCGCCACGCCACATTGGTTGTCATCGTCGTCGTTATGATAGAGGGGTAATTTTCTATGCCATAGGGCCATCACTGCAGATGGTGATAACAAAGATTTGTTCAATTGAATCCGACAAGCCAAGGATAACCGCAAGAATGTTTGCTAGCCATAAGCTCATTGCATAGTTAATGGCGTAATAAATCTAAGACTTGACCAATGAAACGTTCTAAAATTACACAAGTTCGTGGTAGTATCAATATTGAGCAAACAATTTCATCCTGTGATCAAAAGTACACATTTACGAAGGAAGCTAGCGATAAATTTACTGGTTCTTTGGTGTTTTCTAGCCTAGTAGATCTGCTTTCTGTGCTGTAGGTTGCGGGTTTCATCCCCATCAAGGACAACATTTGTGTGATGATCATCGATTTTTCGTTGCATTCTATGTATGTATTTACAAAAAAAGGTATTTATGTAGTTTATCGTTCATTTGGTTCCCATAGTATAAGCTATGCTTAGTTTGTGTTAGATGAGTGTAAAAATATCCACAAGTATTTTTTATATATTATTATTAGTTATCAGTCTGTACATGTATTACATGTAGGTAAGTCATGCAGTAGTACTCTGTGAGATTCTATCATAACTTTGAAAGACAGTTTTTTTTTAATAAGTTGTCTGCAATTTTACCTTATTTAAAGTGATGTTTTTAACTTGCACTCTGTTTGGTTTATTTTACAAGTAGTTGTAGAGCTTTTTGTGAATAAATTCATCCGCAGAAATCTATACCAATTAAGAGAACCTTTATCCTGACTGACTGACTTAAAGACAACGTACAGCCTAAACCACTGCTCGTTGAGATTTTTTGGGGTAAGTTCCTCTTGACGCACAGAGGGCTACCCAAAATTCAACCCCCAAACAGGTACAGTGGGGGTCAAAGTTTGTATGAAAATAACTTCACACGGGTGAAGTCGCGTGTGTTTTCGCTAGTAAGACTATATTTCTGTAGTCAAGCAGTAATTCTGTATTTAGTGTGTGTTTACGATTTGATGAGTACAGGTACAATTGCAGGCACATGAAGCTTAACACCTGTATATTCGTTGGCAAACATTGGCTACGATACTTGGCTATTGCTTTGCCAACGTATATAGAATAGTATATATTTATCAGTTTTCAATACCAAGGATTCAAGTATTGAAAGATCTGTAAATACTATACGGATAAAAGATTTAAGCTTGAGCCTTTGAGAACGGTGGGTTTGTCAGAGACACGACTGTTGGTTTATATATAACTAGCGGTCCGTCCCGGCTTCGCACGGGTTTTAGTAAGGATCCCTAATTTTTTTGAAAATGTAATAGCCTATGTCACCCGGGGATAGTGTAGCTTCCCAACGGTGAAAGAATTATTCAAATCGGTCGAGTAGTTTCGGAGCCTATTCAATACAAACAAACAAACAAATCTTTCCTCTTTATAATATTAGGAGATATAATATTATGTACTAGCTGACCCGCTCGCGACTTCGTCCGCGTTGTATTTTGCTCTTAGAAAAATACTATAGATAGAAAGATATTATAAAATTTATCTCTGAGTATTTTCATCAGGTGCTACAATAAATAGGTTTTGAGGGTCAGTGACTCGTGAGCATGCGACGTAAAGCTGACCATGCGAAAAACAGCTAGTTCTAAGATCGAAACCTGCAGCTTTAAAAGCATCACCTTTCCGCTCTGTTATGGTAAAGTGCCCTCGCCAATTTGTAGTAGAACGTTGGAAAACTCTTGGACAAAAGGATTTTCACCTAAAAATGCTCTCATATTGATGGATAGAACCAGCTATGAGGCCAGAAAGTGGATCGTTTTAATAGGGCATTTATTTCGTCAACTCTTGTAGTGTCAGGTGAAAATCGCCTCTGAACAGGACTGTGAGACCACCCATGCTACGATTATTTCTACAAATATCTTTCAAAGTCCTATCGACTGCTTTGGCAGGTTTTTTATGTGCCATAGTACATTCATCCCAGACTATTAGACAGTAATATTTTAACGCTTTTGCCTTATCGCTGTTACGCAACACGCCACACTCTAAGTTTTCGTTTCGTTGTTCGTTTAAATCGATGAGTATTTTAAATACACTGTGTGCCGTTATACCACCAGAAAGCAAAGTAGCAGCAATTCTCGATGATGCTACCGCTAAAGGCCACTTTTCCTTACCTCTGCCAGAATGACTTTGGTCACGAATGTTTTTCCTGTACCACTGGGAGCGTCAAGGAATAACAACCTTTCCTCGCTAGTTACGACGCTCATGACAACAGTCTCAATAACCACTTTTTGCTCTGGAGTTAAGTTCGGGATATTATCATTGACAAAAGTAGTCATTTCCGTCATTATAGACTCAGTCTCTCCAACATATTTTTTATTGACTCTAGGTTGATTCGGAATAGGTTCTGGTTCTGGTAATCCATATTGATTTAATTGATAATCGAAATAATAATATCTTGAAGAGAACTTAGACTACAATCAATAGCATTACTATTGTGCTTTGATCTCTTAAAAAGTCCTCAGAAAATTGGAGTTGGTATTTTTGCCACGACTGTGCTGAATCCGATAGTCCACAGAATACCAACATCACGGCAAATAAGTGCCTGAGGCGACATGGGCTATCACTGATACATGCTTCTTCTGAGGTCTGGTCCCAGTGTTGGTCATAATCTGATATGCCACGTGTTCTTCAGGTAGGTGTACTTGACATCTTCGTATGTATATAAAATACGTGGGGGTTTCGTGTGCAGCAACAAACGAAAGCAGTAACATTCACCATTATTCGAATTTACTGTACACACCCGACCAAGAGCATGTTTTCGCAAACCACTTGGAAAACCTTCCACTGGCCAGCCTCGTCGGCGTGTATTGAATTTATTATTGCTGTGTGGATTATCCAGCATTACTTTTTTTTATTACTCTGCTTGTTGTAAGTGTAATATACATCGGAACTTCATTATACGTCAGGCAATGCCATCTCTGTTTTGAATTTGTTAAACTGATGAACCTGTTTTTGACACAATTCTCTCAGTGGATAGGACCTGCCTCTCAGTGCCATCTAGTTCTAAATAAGGTTAACTAAAACATGCTCAAAAAAAAATCAAAAATACAAAAAGTCATCATACTACGTACAGAAATGAACTCGGCACCCTAGGCACAGCAGCTGCTGACCTGTCCACTCTGCCAAATCAACCATGTCAAAAAGAGCGAATTTACAGAACGCTATCTTTCTGTAACTTTTCCCGTAAACAATTCCCGTTTTCCTGCTCCAAATGATTGAATTTTTGAAAACAAAAAAACCGGTATCTAATTATTTCTTATGTTATTTCTTCATGCTAAATTTCAAACCCATACATGCAAGTTTTAAGAGTTTTTCATACAAACTTCATCCCCTTTTTACTCCCGTTTTAGGGATGACAGCTCAATGAAACCCATTCTAAGTTTTAAGTTGGACTATGAGCTAGCTACTTTTGCAAATCGCAGCAACATTCATTGCGCAGTTTTTGCGTGATGCGTGTACAAACAATTGTACAAACAATTGTACAAACAAACATTTTTTTTTTTAAATGTCGATTCCGTCTTTCTACCTCATTTTAAGCACTATTAGCAAGGTTTCAGCTAAATATCTTTAATGTACAGACTTTTCGACCTCTACAGTTTTATTATAGTATAGATTTACAAAAAAAAGTATCATAATATTCTATTAGTTACCTGGTTTTTATGGAAGAAGTTTTGCTTAGTTTGAGTTTTATTTTATTTATTTATTTATAGTGAAAATATTACATATGAGTGATAACAAAAAGTGAACACTGGAAACTACATAAAGTTTTGACGACCGATGTGGCGCGGCGGGCGATTGTTCGCCTGCGACGCAGAAGGTTGCGGGTTTGATTCCCTTGTTTGATTGGCCTTGGGATAAATGTTGGTACGATCTGCAAATATTTATTCCGGGTGTTCTGGGTATTTTCAAGTATAATAAAAATATAATAGTATTGTATTAAGTATATCAGTCATCTAGTACCCATAACACAAGCTCTGCTTAGCTTGGGGCTAGATGATGCAGTGTGAATTGTCCAGCATTATTTATTTATTATTATTTAGTAAACACTGTGTCACAGCTTCCAGTACCCAACCTTCAGCAAAGAAGAGACAGCCGTTCACAACAAAAAACTTGAAAACATAAAATAAAAACAAAATTAATAACATAAGTTTGCTTAGTTGATTAAATAAAAGGAGTGCACCATGAATTTATGAGAAGCTATGGCGTTATTGGCAGAGATGACGTCATGTCTCAAGCAAAAATCTATAAATTATACACAGTTGTTAGTGACAGCCGAGTGGCTTTCATCTGTTTTCGTCGTCCATGACGTCGTGAACGACGGCAGCGTCGAACGTTTCTAAGCATAAAACCCCTGATTTACAGGCTGAAAGCCGAGCAGCAGTAGTAATTTATGACTGATGCATTATTAATAATAATAGAATAATAATGCTAGACAATCCACACAGCATCATCTAGCCCCAAGCTAAGCAGAGCTTGTGTTATGGGTACTAGATGATTGATATACTTTATATAATACATTACATACATAGATATTTTTTATTATACATAGAAAATACCCAGAACACCCGGAATAAATATTTGCAGATCATACAAAAATTCATCCCAAGGCGGGAATCGAACCCGCAACCTCCTGCGTCGCAGGCTGACATTTGCCCGCCGCGCCACATCGGTCATCAATTTATGTATGTATTTACAAGGAATAAACATATTAAAACGTATAAACATATAAAAAAAATCGTAAACGTAAATCGTTTCGTAAATCTTAATTTTTCCTTTGAGATCGCTGTATGTAGTGACACCGTACGATATAACTTTATGTGTTTTGATTTCCGGTTTGCCGTTGACTGTGTATTTAATAGCGACATAATAATAATAATAATAATAATAATAATAGTAATGCTGGACAATCCACACAGCATCGTCTAGCCCCAAGTTAAGCAGAGCTTGTGTTATAGGTACTAGATGACTGATATACTTAATACAATACAAAACATGCATACATATTTTTTATTATACATAGAAAACACCCAGAACACCCGGGATAAATATTTGCAGATCGTACAAACATTTATCTCAAGGCGGGAATCGAACCCGCAACCTCCGCGTCGCAGGCAGGCATTCGCCCGCCGCGCCACATCGGTCGTATATGGCAGCTTGCCTTCCCGAGATCTTTCATCACTAGCATGTTTTTTTTATACAACTTGCTAATGAAACAAGCAGATGGCCCACCTGATTTTAAGTGGTTACCATCACCTATAAGCATTGCCTCGTAGCTCACGCTCGTTAGGAACGTCACCTACGATGCACTACTCAAAGTCAAAGTCAAAGTAAAAAATCATTTATTCAGTAATATCCGCAGGGATCATCTTGAAACGTCTTAAATCTAGGTGAATCTAAGCGCCAGTTCCTTGCGACCAAGCCTAGAAGCGTCCTCAACCTGAGGCATGCAGATGTTAAGCCTCATGTGCCAGTAATTTCACCGTCAATGTCGTGCATGTAATCCAGACAGTTCTATTCTGCTTTTTTCTTTCTGGTGCTCATCATGACCGACCGATGATGATGTGACGACCGATGTGGCGCGGCCGGCGAATGTCCGCCTGCGACGCAGGAGTTTGCGGGTTCGATTTCCGCCTTGAGATAAATGCTTGTACGACCTGCAAATATTTATTCTGGGTGTTCTGGGTATTTTATATGTATAATAAAAAATATCTACTTATGTATGAGTATGTAATGTATTAAGCATATCAGTCATCTAGTACCTAACCATAACACAATTTTTAGATCTAACGGCAACTGAACTTTACTGACTTAGCTAAAAACTATTTATTACAATTACTTGACAGTATATTTTTTTATCGAAAGACGAACTGATGCCATCGAGAAGAGAAGATGAAGAGGTTTTTTTTAGTAACTCTCCACTATAATCTGAGAAGATATCGTTTCACAGGCAGACCATTCAAGGCTTACAACAAAACCCAGTGTAACAAATTCCTGACTTAATTCCAGAAAATCGGGACGTCTCTGTTCCACATTCAATAAATTCTGCTATCTTACATCTAAGTAGCGGTTGTTAGAGGCGAGTGTTGCTCGTGATTCTATCCAATATTACTTAGGTATTCGCTGTCTCATTGTAATGATATTGAATGTAATCAGTTTCTGCCATTCGCTCTAATGTTTCTTTGTGAGAAACTTTTTCGTTACACTGTTGCCCCAAGTTATTTATGCTAATTTAGTTAATCTAACTTTCACCGGTAAAGAGCACCTGTGGTTTAGTGGGAGTAACCCCGCCTTCTGATCCTAAGGTCGTGAGTTTAAATTTGGTCGTGCACCATTGGATTTTATGTAACTAAAGATGTAAGTGCCCAATGGCAGTGCACTCAAACGGTGAAGGAAAACATAGTGCGGAAACGAGTTAGTACTCTAGCAGCGCCGATGAGCTTGCTACCCGTCACGAGTGGAATACGAAAAAATTGTGTTCATGTACCAAATGTAATATTTAACCGTGCCGTGTGTAATTACAGGCACATGAGGCTTAACACCTGTATGCCTCAGGTTGATGGACGCAGAGTAATGCGTTGTAGGTGACGTTCCTAACGAGCGTGACCTACGAGGCAATGCTTTGTTATAGGTGATGGTAACCACTTAACATCTGGTGGACCATCTGCTTGTTCCATCAGCAAGTTGTATAAAAAAAAAACGTTCTGACAACTCCTTGGTACTAAGAGGTCAGAGGGGATATCTACCGTGCTTAAGGATTAAAGTCGTAATGCTATTTCTTTCTTTATCTTTTGGTATTCAAAACATAGATACATGAAAGACCTTCCATTAAATTGATACAGAATTCTAAAGCCGCGTTTACAAAGTACTCGTGCATTGAATAGCGTGGATATCCGCGCCTCGTTGACGTGAATGCGCCTTTATTGTGAGACCTACTGAATTCAGTACGTAGCAGGCAATGTACGGAATTGGTGAGAAATTGAAATTTTTGTAATAATAAACAGGCTATGATGTGATGTTTTTGTATTATCCTAAGGTGGATTTGCTGATGGAACAAGTAGTATAGTAAGCTTAGTTAGAGTAAAGTAGTAGTAGAGTTTTTGGTGAAGGGCTCGTCCGGGAAAGTACTATCACCATGCCTATTTCTGCCGTCAAGCAGCTTGCTGTGTTCCGGCTTGAAGGGTGTGGGTGCCGAAGAAATTACAGGCACATAAGCACACATGTATATAAATAGAAATATAGAAACGGAACGTGTTTAGTAATTATTTTCTTACAGTAACTGATTTCCCGTATGTATATATCACATCACTCGAAAAGAAATGCTTCCTAACTCGGGTGTATTCAAATACTGTGCATGGTCTTGTTTTTAATCACTGTATTTCTTCTTTCAGTGCCGAAAGCAGCTCTTATGTGTCTTGTAATCTGTATGGCATATTTTCTAAAGCAGCCAGGCACACTGTATTATGACCCTCCTGATGGTAAATGGTCACCGACGCCCGTAGAGACTGACAATGCTGAGGGTGCCGGTGAAATTACAGGCACATGAAGCTGAGGCATTCACCAGTATGCCTCAGGTTCGTGGACGCAGGATAGTGCATCGTAGAGCACGTACCTGACGTGGCCTACAAGACAATGCTTTGTTACAGGTGATGGTTACCGCTTCTCATGAGGTGGACCACGTACTAATCCAACAGCAGTAGCATAAAAAAATAATAACAGTCCTAATTCGTTATAACATCTTTTTAAATGTTAAAGTTAATTCTTCTTTCAAACAACATTTAGAATGAAAATCGTGAAATATTAAATCAAGCGTTTAACGTTCAGTTTAGAAGTAGGTAATGTGAATTCATAATTGCTTCGGGACGATTTTGAAAATGAAAAAGTAATAATTTCGCGAATCTCATTTCCATCTAATTCTTTATGATATAATTTTAATTGGATAAGCCTTATAATTTGACATTATAATTTGACTGTGACAACCGTCAAGCTCAGTTCGTAGTAGCCCTGTCTTCTGTGCTGTAGGTGGTGGGTTTGATCCCCACCGAGAACAAATATTTGTGTGATGGACATAGATGTTTGTTCTATGTCTGGGTGTTCTAAGTATTCTAAGTATGTATTTACAAAAACAAGTATATTATGTATTCTATCAGCTACCTGGTTTCCATAGTACAAGCTTTGCTTAGTTTGGGGCTAGAGGGCGTTGTGTGAATATATGCCAATATTTATTTATTATTATTATTATTTATTTGTAAGTATTTGAAATTAAACATTTTTTAGTTAGAGTTTTTTCAATCCAAACCATATATCTTTGTCCAGACTAACTAACATTAGTCAACGCATAACTCGAAAAAATCAACAGAAATAGGCATGATGGTAGTACTTCCCCGGACGAGCCCTTCATTAAGAGCGCTACTACTACTAAAGGATATCGTTATAAGGTTGTTACTGTTTTTACAGTCTCTGTATCATAAAAAACGAGTGTGCTTTAGACCACACGACTGAAGTATAACTTCTATAATATACAAAGTAACTGGCTATGAGAGAAATAGCAATAACAGTGCTTTCATACCCCCTCCATGGTAGTGTTTAACGTTTAACGCAACCTTGTTGGAAGTCGCATTAGAAGTATTACTTCAATAATAATAATGCTGGACAATCCACACAGCATTATCTAGCCCCAAGCAGAGCTTGTGACATAATACGCAGTTGTATTTAGTTTTCCTTCTTCCACCGCAACATGCACACGACAGGGTGCGTTAGAGCATGCATTTTGACTGGCAGAACAGGCCCTGAGTGCTCCTTAATAGAGCATAACAAGGCTCAAGTTACGCGGCTTAGTAACTGCTAGCAAACTGTGACGGCCTTGGGCTATAACACAGAATATACACTATTTAGTTACTACTGAAGTTTTACTCTACGTATTGAGTAGTCTTTGAGAGGTCGTCCGGCGATAAAAAAAACATTTCTATCATATCTACCTACCTATTGAATATTAAATACTAAGAAATGGAAAATTTTAATTAGGTACCTACACCTAGTTAGCTTAGCTATATTTATATAATTTGAATATCACTTTCTAACCTGGGTGACGGCCTATATATGTACCTACCTACTAGAATGATAAGTGCATGCATAGTACCATTGCCTTATAAACATACATACTTACTGTTAGCATAATATGGCTAGTAGAAATAGTATCTACCTATGTATATCATAGCCTACCTTACCATTGTAATGTAACCGACGTCTGATTTTTAATAAATATTTCTGTTTCTGAAATGGTCTACTCAAATAGAATAAAATATTCATTTTCCCAAGGAGTGAGCGAGCAAACTGAGTTTTCTCTCTTGTTTTTTTGTAATAAAACATTATCATTAGAAAGTACCATTATTGTAAGGATCGATATGTAGTTTGTTGTTAGAGCGTTTTGATTTTGTTTTTACTATATCGAGCTTTAAAGCAGTGGAATAAGACTCATTTTACTTTGCTCGCTATCTCACAGTGACAAACACCAGACTCTTAGCAAAGTACTGCCAAGACAGGTTAAGTAGGTGTACTTGGAAATGTGGAGTTAAGAAAATCCGAGGGCGAAAAAGCTATTATTTATGTAATAGTTGGTTTCAACTGCTTAACTTTTATAGTAAACAGAAACTAAGCTTTCCAGTTTAAGCTTTTCGGCTATAATCCTCAAGCACGTTGGATATCCCGTCAAATCTGTTAGTACCTACCAAGTTGTAACGACTCCAGATTTTATTAAGAGGTCTAAGTACCTACGTAGTCAGAGATACTGCCAAATATTACATTTGGCACATCATCATCATCATCATCATTTGGCACATCCCACCATATTTTACCGTAGTTGGTGTCATTCGTGACTGGTTGCAACCCCATTGCCGCTGCTGGAATACTAACTGGTTTCCTCACAATATTTTTACAGCCGTCGGTTTTTCTTTGCAAGCATTGATAAGCTTTTCCAATAAAAAGCGGAGCGCGCGGAGTCTGCGCGATTGAGAAAAACAATACCGAATACCGTCTCTATATTCTAGTAGTAGACAAGCAGACCAACCGCGCGGTGGCCACCCAAAATCTTTCGCGCTGTATAAACGCGCCCTAAAGGTAAGGTTTGATGGTCCGGTCATGAACCAATGTACTTTTTGACAAATGGACAACGAACCAACCGCGCGGTTGACCGATTGACAGGAATTTGAACGTTGTTATATGTTGCTGTCTTTTTTTTATGTCACTGCGCGAAATCTTCCGCGTCGTCCAAACAGGCTCTTACCGGCACTCACACCCTCCAAACCTAACTTGACAATAGATTACCTATCTACCTAATTGTACATACCAGCGTATACGCCACAAATGTTTTTTTTTTTATGCTGGGCCTCCAGAATTACAATGATTAATATATAATGTAGCCTAAGTATGCAGGCATAAGGTACCTTTTATACACTATGCAAACGATACTCAGGTGGTACTTGGTTGCAAGTATACTGTAGTTTTTTTTTTAAAAGGTAAGAACAGTTATTTGCCAGATAAACTTGAGTGAAAGCTTAGACATTCCATTAATTACAGTCAGTCTGCTTTAATTCAGGAATTCACAACGTTTGCAAACTCCTCTTTTGCAACCTATGATAAACTAAACTGATATTGAATACAGACGAAACAGTGGCTGTGGTATTTTTGCCTAGACGCCATCATTTTTCACGACCCAAAGTATACATTTAATTGTGAAAACTTCACTAGTTTTTGTATTATTTTAATGTATATAAAATAGAAATAGCTTCATGATTTAGCAGTTTTATGATAGTACCAAGTACCCTTATCAAATACTCAAGTCAGAGCAGAGGTACGTCCTAATATTACATAAGGCACATACCAACATTTTATACTGTTCATGTAAATAATAATGTACTGTTTGTTTCCCAAATAAACTACACGAAGCCTGTATTATTCACACTAATCCACTTTGGCATTACGTTGAGTGTAATGTGAATTATGAGCGAGTATCAATAAAGATGATCAATAAAGAGAGTGTTTAATTCATTCAATGGTTTTTTTGCAACGAAGCCGTGAGTTCTTGCAGAGCTTTAGGTGGCCGCGTTCGAATGGGTGGTGCGACATTTTTAGTATAGTTTATCGAAGTTTGCGACACGAACACTTACACCCTTAATTCAATGTTTATTTAATTTGTTTGTTACTTTTTATTCAATTGTTACTTTGTTCTTACTTTTCAATGTCTGTTCGAGAAAACCTTTTTCTCTGAATAAAAAAATGTATTGTGTTTGTTACGAGGAGCTGTTTTAACTATTTGTAAAACAGTAATTATACTGCTAGTATATAAATTAACAGGTCTTTGATTGGTAGATGATTAATACAATGTCAGAAGCAACTTTGCATGGAATTAATTTTTAGTGGTCTCTAAAAAGTGGTGCGGAAGTATGGTTTAAATAGAATAGGCTTGCCCAAAACCTATCTTACAGCTAATTATACAGTAGTATTTGTAAATATCTTATTTAGAAAGTACTACTAAGTAGTAAGTTCTTGGTACTAAGAAGTCAGACGGAATATCTACCGTGCTTGAGGGTTATAGTTGTGATGCTACTTCTTTTTTTTTTTTTTTTCTATTCATTTTATTTAATATAATAATAATATTTATAGGTTTATAATAATGATAATAATTTTATATTTACGATTTTTTATAACACCTAAGCACAAAACAAGCTTCTGTGTTCACTATATTGAGTTTGATGAGGATCGAACCCACAACGTACTGCGTAGAAGAGACCAATTAGTTAACCAATTAGACCAATTAGTCTATTTGGAGATCTGTGTCAATTGGTATAAAAGATTTTGAATATTAAACAATTACTTTTTTTAATATTTAGTTTTGGTATGGCAACCCGCCAAACAACGGTAATTACCCGACCGCCTGTCAGGAAATGAACGTTTTCATGCGTATTGTTTTAAAAATAAAGTTCCCTTGGCTTTTAAGTTGACATAAAAATGAATATAAACATTAACTGTGTGTTTTCATACGCCTTACTGTGGTTTAAGACGCCAGCAAACGAATAACAGTACTTTTGATTTATTACCTCTCTCCTGTGCTCATTTTGTTTACTATGTATTTGTACCTCTGACTACCCCCTTAAACATCCTCAAAAAATCTCGAGTCGGTAAGAGTACTTAGAGCCTTTATTGATTTTTATTAATTGTGTCTCCTGCCATCTCTCCAGATTTTTTTATACAACATGTTGATTATGGTAACCATCACCTATAAAAAGGTATCACATCGCAAACCAAATTCGTTAGGAACATAAACCTAACACTAGGCTTGGCGGCAGCAACTATGGTGATATGATGGTATGATGGTAGTATATTTTTCCGTACGAGCCCTTACTACTGACGTTTTATGCATAGGTACCCTACAGGAAACATTTTCGTACCAATTACAGCTCACACTTTGTGCCAAGTTAACACAAGAAAAGAGTGAAAGGTAAGGTATGGTTGCATCTTGAAATGATTACTATTTTTGCATTGAATAGGCTCCGAAACTACTGGACCAATTTGAAAAACTCTTTCAGCGTTGGGTAGCTACACTATCCTCGGGTGACATAGGCTATATTATATTTTCAAAAAAATTAGGGATCTTTACTAGAACCCGTGCAAAGCCGGGACGGACTGCTAGTTTTGTTATAAAATTCAATCAACTTAAAATCTGAAGCAGCTTATGATGTACTTGGTCGAGTGACAGAGCTCATCTGCAAATTAATTAAAGCAAAAAGTGTACCAGATATTTCGTCAGAATTGTAAATTCAATTTGACACTAAAAATATATCAGAAAGTAATTAACTTTTTTAATTTACGAAATTTATATTCACTTGGGAATGAAATGAATAATTATTTTAAGGTGCACTGGCATTGCGCACATAATTTTTTTATACAAAAATCCATTGAGTGTCTATTGGTTTTGAACCAACGACCTTCCACCTCCGTCAGGCTTCTAGCAAACCAATACCCATTAGACATCATTAAACTCATCCTAATATCTACCGTGCTTGGGAATTAAAAGTCGTGTTTTTTTTATTTTCGACTTATGTTGAGCGATAAAAAGTTACCATTGGTAACTTTTCGCTATTGTTTATTGAAATAAACTAAAACAAGGGACGAGGTTAGAAGAATTCCAAATTATCATACAAAAACGTTACTTAAATAAATATCCCTCATTTACCAAGATTTACTCTCCATGCCAGATACGTAATGAAAAAATCTCAACAACCATTTATCATCTACAACTTCACTAAAAAATTTCACTTCATATTCTCATTGGTGGACTCGAATAATAACAATTTCGCAAACGCGGACGGTGGCGAAATATTTAAAAACTGCAAGCGACATAAATGAAAAATGCAGACTGTAATGAAAATCACTCGACTTCGTTACTCGCTGGATCAGAGACGTATCTCGGAAATTCATTTGCTTCTCAGTAATGGAGCACGGAGTAAAGTGATTTTGTAGGGAGAAGGTGAAGTTAGAAACCTGTTTGCCGAAAACTGCTAAACAGACAGCTTTTTTTTCTTTTTTTATACAACTTGCTGATGGAACAAGCAGATGGCCCATCTGATGTTAAGTGGTTACCATCACCTATAACAAAGCATTGCCTCGTAGGTCACGCTCGTTAGGAACGTCACCTACAATGCACTACTCAGCGTCCATCAACCTGAGGCACACCACCTGTGCTGCCCATCTCCTAAAGCGTTTCATTATTAGTTACCTCTGTCAATATTTATGCAATGTGATCGAAGGGTCCTTTTCCAAGCTGTGACCGCCACGGTTAAAATGGTAATATTTAGTTTGTGCCTATTTCTACAATTTTATAATTAAAATTTCGACAAGCAAAACACTTTTAAAAGCAAATACAAACAAACAAGGTATAATTTGATTATATAAAGTCCGAATATTTCGACTAGCGCGCAGTAGGTAGCCGAATAAGAGCAAAATTTTAAAAGCTTCAATATTTATCTTAAACTAGAAATGTTGCTGAGAAAAGCATCTGAAAGTGACAGGTGGATTTCCCTCAGAGTGTTAAACAGGTGGGTAGGCTTACTAGGGGTTCATGCCAGTGTTAAATCCTACGTCTGGTAATCTGGGAAATCCTCTAAGACTTTTGAAAATGTTATAAGTATAAAACGTATCGGGGCCTAATTTAGATGAAAACCTTCTAGCAACGACACAAAAGGTGTTCTTACTATTATAGTTATTTTGTATTCAGTTGCGATACTTGAAATTTCAAATTATAGGTACACGTATTTTTGTCAAAATAAGGTGCAATTCAACATGCGCTCTGCCATGGTGTTTGCAACCACCGTGAGGGCCAAAACGCGAGGAATAAGTAGTTTTTTCCTTTAAACCCGAATTGGGTTGGTTAAAACAAACTGTTACTTATTAAAATAACCGAACCTTCATTCCCCAGCGGTGACCGGTTCTACAAGTCGGTTGCAGTAACATTAGTTTCGCGCTGGAATCCAAGCAGCACTATTTGTTTTGTCACCACAAAATCCGATAATTAATTCAAAAAACTGTGTAAGAACATAAAATGTTCGTTCTTTGTCTGGGAAATTCTATGTTCTACAACAGATTTTTTCTATAAATTATCTATTTATATAAGTTTTTATAATTATCTGTCTTTTACAGTATTCAAAGTTTCACTCAATTTTATACTAGATGGCGTTGCATGTGGTATTAACCAATATTTACTATTACTATTTCTTCAGTCTATTCAACTCATTGAGGAGGATATCAATGTTTATTTAATACTAAAAGCTTACGGAACAGGTGTGAATTTAGTTTGAAATTACATAGAAATCCGCACGTAACAGACATTACGACTTTTCAGTAACATTACCCATTTCAAAATCTCGTAACATATACAATGATATGCCTAGAACAGATTAACCAACTTGCGTAAATTATACAATCACGTTGGAGTTCGTTTGGTAATTACGGAAATAAAGCCTTGGTTAAACAGAACCATTATTTACCAGGTTGTATGATTTTTATAAAGAAGTGATGTCAAAGTCAAAGTCAAAACTCATTTATTCAGTAATATCCGTAGGGATCATCTTGAAACGTCTTAAATCTAGGTGAATCTAAGCGCCAGTTCCACGCGACCAAGATGGCAAAAAAATAAAAAAATAGCATCACGACCAAGTACGGTAGATATCCCCTCCAATCTCTTAGTATCAAGTATCTACTCAAGATACTTCGATGATGTCAAAGTCAGAGGTACTTAAGTAAGTTCAGATAGTAGGTACATTTGGTACATACCCACATTTTGCTGTACCTACCTTAGTATTCCATAAACAGGTTGCAAGACCATCGCCGCTGGTATAATACTAACTGGTTTTCCTCAAGATGTTTTCCTTCACCGTTTGTGACTACTGGTATTACACAAAAAGTAATGGATAAGTACAATAACCCACCTGATGTTGAGTACCTACCAGCAAACGAGGACGCTGGACTGTTTTAGCAAGACGAAAGTACCTAAGCATCACTGCTTTCTGACTGATCAGTGTTAGTAGGTAAACTTTATTTTACATCACCGTAATTACCAGATATTCTGCCTTGTAAACCGGTGCTGTATTTTATCTTATATGCACTATTTTATTTTACAAGTACTTTAGATTGGGCACTTTACAAAACACACAAATATACCCCAATAAATCTTCAAACAAGTAAGTACTAAAGTAGGGTCGAGATATTGAAATAGTTACTTCGCTACCGAGTTATGGCAAAACGTAAATTAAAAACTACCCGCAAGGAATTGTATAAATTTCACACTTAGGCTGAGGCTACATTAGGCCGCGACGCGATCTGCGACACATGAGCGATGAAAACAAATAAATGAATGCTCACGTATATGGCTATACTGTACATCAAATATTACTAGCGAACTTTGATTTCTTTATGCGACAGGAACAACGTTACCGTTATCACGGCATCCGGCTACATCAACATATCAGCGAAATTGAAGCGAATTTATTTAAAAATATCTCACTTGCGCGACTAGTTCAACAGTACTACTAAATATGCGTGTGGCTACATTACACGAATAGTAAACCGCGATAAATGATTTGATCGCATTTGATTTCAGCGACCGATTCAAATGTAGTCTTTGTTAGGATGGCGGCTACATTACAAAATGTACTTCAGAGCGTAAAAAACAAATGCTCGTTTGTTATATGAGGTGGCTACATTATTTAAGCGTAATTGAAGCGAATTTAAAAAATGAGCGATTTATTTTGCAACAAGTTCAAAGTTCCAGTTTTAGTGGGTCCGCTGTCAAGTGGCTACATAATCATGCGACAGACATCGGACTGAGGTGCGGGAGGTACATTCGCTCAAGTCGCTGCGACAGATTCAAATCGGTTTGTTTTAATCGCTCTTTTATGATGGATTGTTGAGTTGTTTGTAGTTGAAATACAAGCACATCCTGTATATTCAAAGAGTTTTTCTGGAAACTGATGTAGTCTTTCATACAAATGATGAAATTCGCAATATTTTCAGCGCTCTTCATTTATTTCGTAAATCAAACACAATCTCTTTTTCAAACATAATTCATACTTGAGATAAGAGCTTTCAAGCAAAAATACAAGGTTTGGTTTTGACAAAGCCATCGAAAATAATACACGTCTACACAAATCGACTTTATACCACAAACTGACATCCCCTCTTGCGCACCGCGTGCTTCGCATGTCGCCTGTGTTGTGCACTCTCTATGTAGCCGCCTTGACACGGAGTCGCCGCGATGTTCGCCGCGATCATTACAACGCGATGAACTAGCGAATTCTCAGCGAAATCGCTGTTTTTCTTTTTTTATTGTGTAGCCGCATAAATCGCTCTTGCTCAATCGTTTTATAGCATGTGTAGTGTAGCCACGTCATCGCTGAATATTCGCCGGATTTTCGCTACTAATGTAGCCATACCATGTTTCTCTCGTTTCGCTCTTCCAGTCGCATCGCAAATCGCTGTCTAATGTAGCCTCAGCCTTAGAACTACGCTTGGTGGCAACAAGCTAATTACTAGGATATATTGTATTTTCTCTGTAAGTGAATTTGTAAATTCTTTTGAGAAAATAAATGATTAAACCTAAACCTAAAAAAGTGCGTTTCGAGAAAATGGTTAAAAATGTTTTCTTTTTATAAAAAAGTACTGGGTCTATTTTTTACCACCAGGCCTATTTATACCGCCAAGCAGCTTGTTCTGTTCCGGTTTGAAGGGCGTGGTTGTCGCTGAAATTACAGGCACATGAAGCTTGACACCTGTATATCTCAGGTTGATGGATGCAGAGCACTGCGTCGTAGGGCACGTTTCTAAAAGAAGCTTACCTTATGGTAAGTAGGTACTTAACATAAGGTGGGCCACCTGCCTGTTCCTTCAGCAAGTGGTATAAAATAATAAAAAAACTGTTGAAGTTTCATATTGTCGTTACACTGCGCTGCATGCCAGGCAGCGACAACTTCACCGTGGAAAGGCTACCGAGTTGTTCCGCAGTGTAACTCAAAAGGATAATACCGAACGTTGTGTATTTTTTCCCGGTATAGTCACCCAGGACGAACCACAACCACCGTTAAGCTTAGCTAAGCCTTTACAAACTTTTGGAAATAATATTATTATCATTAGTCGTTAACTTACTCTGGTATTTTAAGTCGTAAACCACATTTTCCTAAACTCGTCAGACTGATCAACTTCTGCGCAATGTCATATTTTATTGAGTTAGTTTGACGAATATGACGAACGACTAAAAATAACAATGTTAATAAAATTATATGTGGTTAAAACTTAAAAGCGTGAAATGAAGGAATACTCAGACGTATATCCGACGACTGACGGATATCATATAACAATCTATATCAAAGCATACTGATACGGTTTATCAAACACCTCGTAAGCGAAGCTACCTCAGCACCCGCGACCTCATCCAATCATACTCAACGGTTTTAAAACCACCTCAAATCCAGTTCAAACCAGTTACCACGCAGACGAAAACGCAACGGTTAGTCTATACTAATATTATAAAGATTGATTGTTTGTTTGTTTGCATTGAATACGCTCCAAAACTACTGGGCCGATTTGAAAAATCCTTTCACTGTTCAATGTTCAGCTACCCTTTCTTCAGGCTATATTATATTTTCAATAAGATTTGGGATCCTTACTAAAACCCGTGCGAAGCCGGGACAGGCCGCTAGTAATTTAAAAGACTTTAAAAGGGTGTATGTATACCGGTGTTCGAGTAAATATCGTAAATTTGAACTACACATTGAGCATGTTTTGAAACAGTATTCTGTTTATATTTGAGTTCTTCTGGTTTTAGTTAAAAATATCTACATTTTAAATGAATGTTTGACGTTAAATCGACATTACTAATGTTTTCCTGGCATCTTTGTTATAATCAGCCTAAGTTTACTGAACATAAATCTTTTCCATGTTTTCAAGGGTCATTTATCGTGCCACGATGCTTGGTAGATAGATTGGTGTTTTGTGCTAAGGAGATGCTTTCAATGACCTAGTGCGTTCCTTTATGGTCTCTTATGGCATCCACAGGTGATGATGGATTCCGTACATATGCCACCACTATGGCCATGTACAGAACTCGATCTACAGAGTGTTCTTTAGTGGGAAGGATCAAAGAATTTACTATTTGATTGATATACCAAGCGCGCCCTACGCTTGGTATATCAATCAAATAGTAAATTCTTTCAAGAGTATGTACCTACTAAGTGTCTGCTGCAGAATACCGCACGGTAATTTCGACTAATAATAAAATACTTTTTTTATCATACCTAGATTTTTGATTAATTTACTAGCTGATCCGGCGAACCTCGTACCGCCAGTAAAACTTATATTTTCTCACCTTTTATATCTTTCTTCCTTCTACAAATATTTCAAAACCAAAATTAGGAAAAACGGTCCAGTCGTTTTCGTGAGGCTAAGAAACGTCAATTTATTTTTATATTATGTAGATGGTAAATAACATTTAGTCATTGCAAAATATATTATACTTTTCTTTGTCTCTGTCGTAAAATAATAAGACTTCGGCACTGTTAAACCTTCAATGACGAATGATATTATCGCAGGTTCATCGAGTGAAGAAAGTATTGGCCACTTAGTTTAAAGTTGTCTGTGGTAGTTTGCAACGTGAGTAGACTGCTAGAGACGTAACTTTTGAAACTATTGTTAGGAACATAATTTTCAACTGTCAGAAATATTGGAAAACAGTCACAAATCATGGTAAATATCCCGTTTTTAGTGAAACCTTGTGACATTTACAGCTGTGCTAACTTATTGATCAAAATAAATATAAACTGGTACAGTAAGCTTCATCAGTTGGTTACGTGTATGGCCTACATCTATATGAATACCAATTATAAAAATGTTTGTCTTTATTGACTGGCATATAGACAACGCGCAGCCTAAACCACTGGTCGGAGAGACTTGATATTTTCAGGGTATATTCGTCTTGTGCATAGAGGTGTACTTAAAAAGAAATGTCCAAAATTAAACCCCTAAAAGAAAGTAGGGTTTAGTTTGAGCTAAACTAGTTAATGCAGCTTACTGTAGGTACTTATAATAAATATCACGTGATGATGCTAATCTTTATTACATGAAGAACTTTATTAAACAGAAATATATGAGCCTTCACAAATTGCCTATTTTATCGCACCTATGATTCTAGATGATAAAGACAGCGGCTAGAACACTTCACGATATAAATCAACATCTCCCACCCCTATCAGCTTTATTTTAACAAAAAGTGATGGCTGTATAATAATAATAATAAGTGCCTTTCTGAACACTTTTTGACACAATTCTGAGCGCGTTCTCACCAGTCCCGGGTAATCATTTGATTTCGTTTTAATTATGATAGAACTTAAATTCTTACACAAATAATTACACCACACTAATGACCGCATTCTTTTGTTCGGAGAATTACTCTGTTCGTTTCCTGTCTTCAAAGGGCCCGCTGAGGGGGTCAGTCTCTGCTCTATTGTTAAATTAAGACCTAAAACAACAAATAAATCAAAACATTAAATAAAACTATCGAGCAAAATCCCTATCAATGCAGGCTATTTAGTACTTTTTGATTTTGTTTTTTTTTATTCTTGCGTGTCTAAGGTACATCTAAATTTATATCAATTTTGAGTAAAATATTGCCACCTCCACTCCATCGTCTGTGGTGGTTTTAAGGTCATCCCTTGTGCAGATGGTAAGGAACAAGGGACAGTTGAGCAAATGGGGCATTGTTTGTTCGGGGAACCCGCAGTCACGTTGACTCTGAGCCGGGTCGCTATAGCCTCATTTGCACATACTTACTCTACAGCAACCGACCTGGGTCCGGAGTCGGTTGTTGGATTTCCATATTGGTCACCAAAGATTACGTTCTGGAGGCAAATGTTATAGCGTAGTGAAATTCGATGGAGCTGTTTTTTCTTCCAAAGTGTCACCTTCCAGTGGCGGGGTGTTCTTCGGTGGCTTTTCTCGAGCGCAAGAAACTTTAGCTACTTTTTAGCCGTGCAGTTGGTGGTGGTATAGAGGGGATGTCTGTGGTCCAGTTCTTGCTTTTACTTTTCTAATGCACAAGCAACATCCCGTCATACGGACGGAGAAGCAATGCCGGCAAGCGGACGGATCATCTTGAGCGGAGTCGGTAGTTATGTGCGGTTTTGCTTGGAAATACCAAGTACTCAGGAGGTTACCAGCTGGCTCAGTTTGAGCTGTGTCTACGCGCGGAACCCTAATAAATAAAAGATATGTTTTATATTCGACGATAGAGCACTAGTAATAACTTTCGCATCGTGCTCAGTAAATAAGGCCCACTATTACCCCCTCAGTCGTAATTTTGGAAAATACTGTTGTACATTATCACCCACACTTGTTTTCCTTGGGCCCGTAATAATGATTTCCTAAAGAAGCCCGTATTCAGCTATCATAAAATAATGTATGAAAATAAAGACCTACCAAAAATTACAGAGCTCTCGGTGACGGAAAACATCGTGATGAAACCAGTTAGTATACTAGCAGCGGCGATGGTATTGCAACCTGTGATGTATAGAATAACAGGTTAAAATTTGCGGATATACCAATATATTATTGGCCGATATATTACATCCAATATACCTTATCACGACACCATAAAATCATTGAATGTATAATATCCAAGAGAAACTTTTCAGTTAGAAGGTCAGTTTTTAAGGTTAGATGAGAAAATAAAAGTTTATGACATATTTATAAAAAAGTTTAGAAAATTTGATTTTTTTAGGGTTCCTTACCCAAAGGATAAAACGGGACCCTATTACTAAGACTCTGTCTTTCTGACTGTCTGTCAGTCCGTCTGTCATGAACCGTGATAGTTAGGGAGTTGAAATTTTCACAGATGATGTATTTATGTTGCCGCTATAACAACAAATACTAAAAAACAAAATAAAATAAATATTTACGGGGGCTCTCATACAACAAACGGTACGGAACCCTTCGTGCGCGAGTCCGACTCGCACGTGGCCGGTGTTATTTATTCATCTTTTCAATAATAGATAGATAATAGCAGAGATACACATGCTCTCAAAAGCAAAAATCTGTTACGAAATTCTGAAAACGTCATTATGATGCCTACTTACTAGCGCATTAAAATAACATGAACTGGGTCATCGCAACAAGCACATAGACAAACATACAAGCAATTTTATTATTAAAGCTAGCAAAAGCCCGCGCTTTTCTAAAGACATCATGAATGACATGTCACTCTCGTGAAGCCATTCACATCGCGCCTAAAAATAGCCGATGCTTATCATGCTTTCAACAGCTGAGAACTTAGCAAGCAGAAATTAATTATTATTTTACCTTACTGTCAGGGCATAATGAGCAATCAGTTAGCAATTCTAGCAGCGGCTTACAATCTGTCACGCATGGAAAACAAACTACTGCAAAATGAGGGTACGTACCAAATGTACTATATGGACGTACCTTTGACTACCCCCTTAGATATCTTCGAAGAATCTTGAGTAGGTACTTGGTACTGAGAGATTGGAGGGGATATCTACCGTACTTGGGGATTATGGTCGTGATGCTAATTATTTATTGTTTATTTTTATAATATAATCAAATTGATCAAATATTCTAAAAAGCATTGAACACCATAGTTAGTAAAGATGTGACATAAAGATGTCAAATTGATCAAATATTCGAAACAGTTCAAAAATAAACTAATAAAATGTTTTACGACGCCCCCGCACAAGATCAGTTAGTCTAACGACATTGTAATTAGTCGTTCGATCGTGGAAAGTCGGTAGATGGAAAGATATCAAAATCGTTCCTACTGGAATTGTACGAGGAAAGTCTATGTCCAACAATGAAGAAATACACACACTACTACACAGGGTAATAATGACGCCATCAAAACTAGCAAAACATTTTCTCTGAGATCAGCACTTGCCGCCATAGCATCATGCTACAGTGACAGTTGACTGGTCAATGAGGTACGAGTTGATAGGCAACGACCCGTAGTTCTACTAACGGAAGCTACTATCGTCACCTGTATGGCTAATTCACGAATCTGCAAAATACACATTTTACAGGAGAGCAAAAAACCTTTATAACCGACCGACGACCGATGTGGCGCGGCGGGTGAATGTCCGCCTGCAACGCAGAGGTTGCGGGTTCGATTCCCGCCTTGGGATAAATGTTTGTACGATCTGCAAATATTTATTCCGGGTGTTCTGGGTATTTTCTATGTATAATAAAAAATATCTATGTATGTAGGTATATTGTAGTAAGTATATCAGTCATCTAGTACCCATAACACAAGCTCTGCTTAGCTTGGGGCTAGATGATGCTGTGTGGATTGTCCAGCATTATTATTATTATTATTATTATTATTATAAAAATCTGTTTTTGCACTTTTCAAATAGTCCCAAGGACTTATTTTGAAATTTTATATCTTTTTGTTAATTAAATTGAAAGCATGTTTTTTAAGCTTTTTTTAAAACATTTTGAGCTGTTCGGCATTAAACAGTCATTTTCGTGAAAAGAGCAGATTCGTGAGTTCGCCATACAGGTGACGATATGTCAAAAATTCAGTGGCACGTATTCTTTAATAATAAAACATTCGTTGTGTTTCTAATACTATGCAATTGTATTTACGCAAGGTTATAAATATATTGCAGCTAAATATTGTGTTTTTGAGTAAGGTCGTATATTTATTTACATTTTCTCTAAGATCAGCACTTGTCGCCATGGCGTCATGAGAAGGCAGAGACACGGACAGGTGGCGTGTACGTCCATAGTATTCTGTCACAGATCTAGACAATATTGATGTTCTAAAGTTCGCGCTTAGATTCACTTAACTGTAAAACGTTTCAAAATGATCCCTGCGGATATTACTGAACAAATATATTTTGGCTTTGTCTTTCCTCACAGATTATAAATACCTGAAAAAGATAATACCTGAAAATGAACATCTGATACCATAAGCCTAATACTAATGTAATAATATACCACGGATAAAAGGTTTAATTTCTCATTTCGAAAAACATAAGTCAGATAAATATTTTGATCTTAAGCCGCTTGATGAGAATACCTACATTCTTAAAAAATTGCCTGGCTGGCCCCTAAGCCCAAGATAAATCCTATTAGATTGAATTGGAATGAAATTGACATGAATTTCTCAACTTGGCCCTCTGCCTGATCCGAAGGAAATCAGACTTTCGATGGCAGAATACGTAGAATAAAAGGACTCTATAGCTATCCATCTCACGAAATTGTTTCATCAAAACCCTCTGAAATCGCTTGCAAATCTGTACAAGTAGTGACAAAAGTGTGTGCAAATACATTCATTGTGAAACTATTTTTCATCACAAATGTTATACAAATGTTATATAGGTACTCGTAAGTTGTATGCAAACGTCAGTTCAGTGGAAGTAAGTTCTTCCAATATACATAATTATACAAATACATATTTGTCAATATTTTTACACATCATCATCTAATCCCAAACTAAGCATAGCTTGTACTATGGAAACCTAATGACAGATAGAATACATTTATGTTTTTTTTGTAAATACATACTAAGAATATAATATTCCAGACACAGAACAGACATCTATGTTTATCACACAAAGATCGAACCCACCACCCAGCACAGAAGACTACAAACTGAGCTGTGACGGCTCAAAATATGGCTATTTCTGCCGCCAAAAAGCGTTGCTGTCTACGAGTACCTATTACCCGGTATTAAGATCTTACAAGCTTCTTTAGTATTACCAAAGAATATGGACTAAAAGCAGAGTATTACCAACCATCATTGGTGGTATTGGCACCACACTGGAGTTTCATTATTTACATTATTATTAGGGCGGGTTTATACGGCGCGAAAGCTTTCGCGCGGCGGCCGCGCGGCCGCCGCGCGGTTGAAAGATATTTACCGAAAATCGTCTCTATGTTCTAAATAATAACGTTCAAATTCCTACGGCGCGAAAGCTTTCGCGCGGCGGCCGGTCTTCTAATTCTATGGTCTCTATGTTCTAAACAATAACGTTCAAATTCCTGTCAAGCAGCCAACCGCGCGGTCACTACGCGGTTGACACAAGTAAAATGAAGACATTTTAACCCCTTTTTTCAAGTTAGGGGTCCACGGGGTCCAATTTTGAAAATAATAAAAATGATCTTAGTTTGACTATAAAATTCTCGGAACATGATTTTAACCATAACTTGAGTATCCCCTACACTCTTTGCTAGGGATCAACTTGAACTTTAGTATGCAGTGTTTGAATCGTTTTCAATGAATTACGATCAAGTTAAAATAAATATAATGGATTAAATTGTAATAGAATACTGCAAAATGTGGATATGTACCAAATGTACTATCTGGACATACTTCTGACTACCCTTTTAGACTTCCTCGAAGAATCTTGAGTAGGTACTTGGTACTAAGAGATTGGAGGGGATATCTACCGTGCTTGGGGAATAAAGTCATAAAACTATTTCTTTCTGAAATATAAAAAGAAAGGCTCAACTTTACAGTATAAGAAGGTAGACTATGACCTGATCATTGAGTTGCAACTAAGATGCAAGAGGATTACTGTGGAAGGCTATGTACAAAATAACGATCTCTATAGGGATTCGGGACATTAACATAGAGAGTTTGTCCATGATGCCACTAAACAATATACGGAATCTTCATCACCATAATGATGTCGAGGCTAATCAACTCTTTGATAATCAAGTTCTTACTAGAAGATAACTGACAAAAAACTTTAATGTTAAAAAGTACAATTAATAACAAACTATCGCAACGTAGGACAAAAAAAATAATTTTTTTTAACCTTGGGGTCCCTGGGACCAACAAATTATTAAAGGTTAAGTAAGTCAAAATCATCAAAATGATGCTGTCAGTGAATGATACTGTGGGTAATATTAAATAAGATCATATCTGCTTTTTTCAAACTTTATAGAACCCAACATCATCATCATCACCACTGCTGATCTGGCCCACGTAGGTCTCTACTATTACGCTTTCAGGAAGAACTAATTTAACTTTTGCGCCAACTTCCCGCAACCCCAATGTCGTTGGCCCACTGGATTTTGTGCATTATCTTTCAGTTCATGGTCGCCATTTGAGAATCATTTATTGCTCTGTGGTTCTACGAGATAAATACCCATTGCTACTTTAACTTGCTGATTCTGAAAGCTATGTTGGTGATTTGGTTCTTCTACGGATTTCATAATTCTTGATTCCATCGCGTAGGAAAATTTACATATATTATCATAACATAACTTTCTTTTCTAAGTGAGTGATATTTCAATAGTTCACATTTTATGGAGCTGAGCTTCTATTATAAGAGAGATAGATCAAATTATCCACGGTTTTCAGGTTGAGTGTATCTCAATCACAATACTGCCTGTGGTTTGGTAACCTATAGTGTGAAATGCTTGACAAAAGGGAGAAATATTCAGCCAAGCTATTCTTTCAAATCATATTATATTTATAAAATATTTTAAACCTCAAAAACTGAGATTCATTTGCAAAAGAAGAAATAAAGTGGTGATCAGCTGTTTAATATATTTTGAACCTCGAAAAACTGAGATTGACTTACAAAAGAAGATATAAAGTGGTGATCAGCTGTTGTTACGCCATTCGAGCTAATTTAAGTACGTTCGATTTTAGGTCCTTATTTTTATGTTAGCTAAGTAAAAAATCTGCGAGGTTGACGACAAGAAACCATACATTAGTAAGCTCGCCAATGGTATTTTCAGAGTGGTTGTATGAGTGTGGCTCCCCTCTATCAGCCGTAAGAGGCAGAAATAAGACAGCACAAAAAATATCAAAAATGCAGTTTGGGTTGAAATACTAGAAAAAGAATTCAACACGGATCTAGTCCACAGACGGCAGCTTTATCAACGGTATATGTGGATAATCTTTACCAAATATAAGAATTTTTGTCCTGACCTAATAGACAACGCACAGCCTAAACCGTAATGTAAACTGGTCGTAGAAACTTAACATTTTCAGGGTATATTTGTCTTGGTACATAGAGGGGTATCAAAGGCAAGGCCCTTACACTCAAACCGTATAATTAAAACATAAAATAAATCATTAAATAAAATAAAAATAAAATTTCAGTGCCGGATATTTAAACCATCAAACTGGATGTTATTCTGCATTAAAATCTCGCATAAAAAAATGTATTACGATCTTTTTTGAAATCACCCATGAAATCATTGTTCATTTGTTCGGGTAAAATTTTTCTATGCTTGCGGTCACCGTGATTTCAACTCAATTTACTAGACGAAAACGTTGAAATTCCCTGATACCGAGCCAACCGCGCGGTTGACAACATCAATATCGAATACCGTCTTTATATTCTAGAAAGCAACGTTCAAATTCCTGTCAAGCGGCCAACCGCGCGGCCGCCGCGCGAAAGCTTTCGCGCCGTCTAAACGCGCCGTTACTTTGTAAAAGGATCATACAAAAAAACGGTAGGAACCAAGCCGTAAGTTTCTTGCCGGTTCTTCTAGGCATGGTCGCGAGGAACTGGCGCTTAGATTCACCTAGATTTAAGACGTTTCAAGATGATCCCTGCGGATATTACTGAATAAATGATTTTTAACTTTGACTTTGACTTTGACATCATTGCTTGGCAGATAAGCTTTCTTCTCATTGGCTAATACTACAGTGACAGTTGACTGGCCAATGAGGTGAGGTTTACCTGACAGGCAACGACCCGTAGTATTACTAACGGACGCTCGCAGGATAAAGAAACCGCGCATATGTCAAAAATTCAGTGGCACGTATTCTTTCAATAATAGAACATTAGTTGTGTTTCTAATCCTATGCAATTGTATTTACACAAGTTTATAAATATATTGCAGCCAAATATTATGTTTTTGAGTAAGGTCGTAAGGAATATTTATTTACGTATGTTTTATAAAAATAACATCTTTTTCAGGTGCGACGGCTATGTAAACATCATAAAACGGACAATTACCTTCGTTTTAATTATCCGTTCTCGTGTTGTTTTTTGGCTTGAAAACTATATATTTGCACTATGAGCTGTTTTTCTTGAAACTGTGGCCGATCGGGAAAGTTGTTTAGAAAATATTAAAAATACTATATTTTGGCAAATATTTTGTCTATATTTTTTTTTATGCTACTGCTGGTGGAACAGCTATATGGGCCACCTGATTTTAAGTGGTAACCATCACCTGTAACAAAGCGTTGCCTTGTAGGTCACGCACGTTAGTTACGTGCCTTACGCTGCGTCCACCAACCTGAGGCATACTGGTGTTAAGCCTCATGTACCTGTAATTTCAAGCGTCAATATATCAATTTAAATTTAATTTTAGTTCAAAGTTTAAATTCAATTTTAGTTCAATATTTAAAGCGTCTTCTTGTTTAAATCCACATTTTCGGTAATTATGTTTTGATAGGTATGGTTTTTGAAAGCAAATATGACTTACTAGTAAGGTTAAATGGTAACTTCACATAAAAGTTGATTGATGAAAATGACCTGATTGACGAAATTTTACAATAAATTTCGTCAATCATGTCTGTAGATTTTGTGGCTGCCTGTACTTAGTACCCTACCTACTGTCTTAAAGGCTGGCTGGATGCTTATTTCAAGATGTCACTTATTAATCAAGAACAAAATTTTAGTATTTTCGATTTACACGCACAAATCCTTTAAATCAGACTAATTTCTAACATAGTATTTCATTTGTATTTATTTAATTCGACCAAACCAATAGTTTTCTTAAATATCTGTTGACTGGCTCAATTAGTAGTAGCTCTGCCTTTTGTACTGTAGGTTGTGGGTTCGATCCCCACCAAGGACAAACATTTGTGTGATAAACATAAATGTTTGTTCTCCGTCTTGATGTTATATTTTATTCAACGTATGTATTAAAATATAAGTATTCTATCAGTCATTTAGTTCTATACTTCGAGCTTTGCTTTGTTTGGGGCTAGATGATGTTGTGTAAAAATGTCCACAAATATTTATTTATTTATCTATGATTAAGTAGCTAATGTTCTTATTTATAATGGTTTCCAAATGCTCATTTAGATAAAATGGTTGATAAGTATCTTGCCGTTTTATTTTTTGACATGAAAGTGACAGTGACAAGATGATTTTATAGAGAAGTTATAGTGTCACGGATTATGAATAAGATCAATATCAATGATAAAGCACTGGTTCTAAAGTAGGAGCGACTCTGCCTTCTAATTTAATTTAATATAGACGGATTAAATCTGGACTTGCCTAATCCGGACCTATTCTAAAGGTTTTTTTCTATTCCAAAAGAATATGTGTGCAATGCATTGGCATTTGATTTAGAGCACTGGCTCGGTGAAAGAAAACACCGTCACATTCCTCCACCGTTTGAAAGCTCTGGCATTGCACACGTACATTTTTCGAGCGGTAAAATTCATTAGTGCACGACCGGATTTGAACTTACGACCTTAGGGTCAGTAGGCGGGATTCCCACTAGACTACAGGTGCTCTTTATGTACCATATATATCTACATACTACGCTTTTATAATATATACCCAAACCCCGACATCCTTTTTGGATTAAAAAAATCCAAGAATTCCATTCTAAGTACACCTCTACGCACCAAAACAAACGTACTCTGAAAGTTTCAGATCCCTATGACCCATGGTTTTGGTTGTGCGTGTATCTCAGTCAGTCAGTCAGGACAAAGATTTTTGTAATTGGTAAAATTATAAATAATTATTTTGCGATCGGAACACTTGTACCTATTGTAAATAAATATTTGTTGACATTTTTACATAACATCATCTAACCCCGAACTAAACATAGCTTGTACTATGGGAACCAGATAGCTGATACAATAGGTACTTATATATATGTTTTTGTAAACACATACTTAGAAAACAATATAACACTCAGACAGAGAACGAACATCTATTTTCATCACACAAATGATTGTTCTCGGGGATCGAACCCACCACCTACAGCGCAGAAGCCAGGGCTTCTACAAACTGAGCTGTGACGGTTGTCAATAATAATAATAATAATAATACGGCTGGACAGTCCACACAGCATCATCTAGCCCCAAGCTAAGCAGAGCTTGTGTTATGGGAACTAGATGACTGATATACTTAATACAATACTATATTACATACATAGATATTTTTTATTATACATAGAAAATACCCAGAACACCCGGAATAAATATTTGCAGATCGTACAAACATTTATCCCGAGGCGGGACTGGAACCCGCAACCTCTGCGTCGCAGGCGGACATTCGCCCCCCGCGCCACATCGGTCGTCAATGCTTTGTATAAGTAAAAATTTCATCAGACCATTTTAGTCCCTTGAATATGCGAAGTCTTTCGTAATCAACCAACGAAATCCAATTAACAACAATTATTTTCTGGTAATGGATTCATTGTACTCAGTAATATTTCTACTAACAACTGTTGAGGAGCACCCACGCACTTGGAAGGGTAAGAAAGAGTATTTTAATCAAATGGAAAACTTTCGTTGCAAATTGTAGTTTGGGCTTCACCTTCAAGTTAATTGAACTACATTTTAGAAAGAGATATAGATGCAATAAAGATGGAAGACTTTTGAAAAAAGAATGTAAGTTTCGGTAGGTACATAAATCTGTCAAAAAAAACGAGTGTACTTTAGACCACACGACTGAAGTAAAACTTCTTTAATATACAAAACGTGACTGGCTATGAGAGAAAGAGAGAAAGAACAGTGCTTTCATACCCCATCCATGGTAGCGCTAAACGTTTATCACAACCTTGTTGGAAGTCGCATAAGAAGTTTTACTTCAATAAAAGGTTTTATTGGGTAACGACAAACAGTGGCAGGATGCACTTTAATAATGCTTATGGTATAAGTATGGTAGCATGGTTGCATGATTACGTAATTATATTTTATACCAAAATTATAATCCACAGTATACGATAGCATGAGTAACATACTGATTAAATCCTTCCAGAAAATGCCACTAAGCTTCCTATTTGGAAATTCAAGACAAATATTTAGAAAGAATTATTTAAGAAGAAGAAGATTTATTTCAACCCACAAAAAACCATGGCAAATCAGGAAAAAATAAATCATATCACCTACTTTCATAATATTTAAGTTTTGGCCATCATTCAAGTTTTTAAATTAAAAAAGTTTCATTACAAAAAGTAAAGTAAAATATCTTACCGTTCTCGGGCGGTAAGTTTCCGATTTTACCTCTATAGAATTGCCACAACACTAAATTTAACTTAACTTCACCCAACAGTCACTAAAACGTCTTTATCACCATACTTATTACTAAACTTTTTAGAGCAAAGTCAAACTTCACGACAAAACGTTCGAAATTCGAATCGACAGTTTGCGAGCGGGAGATTTTCGCGATGACGTCACAGCCGTCCGAAGCGCGCAGTCTCTCGGTGGAAACTGGCGGGAAAAATCTCACAATGTTGAGTGAGTTGGACCAACGCAACGGTCTGATGGATTATAAATTCTGGGCACATTCAGGCTTTCGTTGTCATCGCTTGCAATTATTGTGTTTGATGGATCACTTATTCTGTTGATTTAAACATTTTAATAAGATGAAACGTTTCCATTCTATTCCGTTTGAATGAAGCTAGTTGTTTACAAAATGTGTATATAGAATAGTCTATGACGTAGCAAGTAGGTACGCCGTCGGTTGTGATCTCACTGAGGCAATGATCTCAGGTCGAATGTCTTGTAAAAAACTAAATGACTTGCATTTTCCTTGTCATTAATCTCAAATCAATAGTAGGTAGGTACTGTAACAGTGCCCTACACCAAGATGTTTACACTTAAGGTTGCCAGATGGTCGGATTAATTGGAATTCTACCGATTTGACTAATTATTTCCTGTCTATTTACCCATCTTATATTTAGATCGACTAAAACTTGTTGGTTTTAGTGCATCTATTTACTATTATTTACTCTGTGGTTTTAACTTAGCGTAAAGAAAAATATCAAGAATTTTAAGAACCTTAAATATTTTTTTTTGGTATTTTGGCAACAACATAACGAACGTACCCAAGCCCTACGATACACTGCTCTGCGAGCATCAACCTGAGGTATACAGGTGTCTTTTTCATGTGTCTGTAACCACACCCTTCACATCGGAACACATCATCGCTGCTTGGACTACGACTGACTACGATTTTTACCTTCGGAAGCGATTACTGTGACATGCCTTATCTTTTATTTTTTTGTAGCCCTTCTCATAGTGATCTTATCAGAATCCATACGTACTTATTAAAGTACATATAAGGAGGTAAATAGCTGATCTAACAGAGTAGATAACTTGATCATATTGGTTTTTTATCCTTTCCGGATGAGATCTCGTTATTATCGATAAGAGTTATATCCTACTATTATAAACGCAAAAGTTTGTAAGTATGGATGGATGGATGGATGCTTGTTATTCTTTCATGCTATAACCAGTGGACCGATTTGGAATTCTGCCACGCGGGCGAAGCTGCGAGCGGCCGCTTAAGTGAGTGGCCTGGCATAGGAGTAACCCACAGGGGGCAAGCCTAATCGTAATTTTCACCCGAGATTATGTCGGTTGATTCGACAATTTGTCTTTCACTGTGTGTGGAGTGTTAGTGCTTACGATAGAGTCATTTCTTTCTGAGATCTCATTACTGATGGTAATTGTTTGGAGTCAACTTTTGTCTACCGAAACTACCGTATTTTCTGATATAAGAGATAGAATGGTGTATGTTTCTACTCTATGCAGGTCAGTCCATCAATCTACCCCGAATGCGATCTACATATTATACGAACAATAAAATTAAACTCATTTGATCCCAAAACAGCTGATTTATGCATAGTGGTTTTTCATGGAAATAAGTCGAATTTCCAAAAAATATAGAACAAAAGTGATTGCCCATTATTGTGCAGAACAAGCCATAATTCAGAATATGTAGGTACTGTAAGCTGTCAGTGCTTACAGTTACAGTACTTCTAAATTACCGTGTAGATAGAGCTTTATGGTTGTGGTTTAATAACATGAAGTATGTTCAGTCTATCCTTGTTTCATTAAGAGTCCTATTGTATTTACGGACCTACAAGTAAAGTACTTGCCCGAGATAGCACTGTTATAAGTTATGTTGTACTGATAGGGGAATCGCGCTCGTCTGAGGCGATTATTTTTCATACAAAGCACAACCCACGCTGGGAAATGAGGTAGTACTTTCCCGGACGAATTCTAGCAGTAAGTGTGAAGTCTTAGTCTCTTTGAAAAGATTGACCTGAAAGCCCCGTTTAAGATTTCATACAAAAAGTTCTACTTTTGCTGGTGACAATCATACGCGTCACGTGACTATCGATTGAACTTGATAGTGAGAATTCCGTAAGAAGGTAAGTACCTAACAAGTAAAGCTCCCACGCGGGGCTGCGCCTCAAACTGCACTTAATAACATTCCTGAATTCCGTCGTTTTCATTTGTGATGAATTTAAGCCATTTCCCCTTACCCCTCTCACCACCCCCTCAGTTAAACACCTACGATCATGGAGCGATTTGTCAACGGACGCTAAAGTTTAAAAATATCTCAGCAACTTGGTACTAAAAAACTGGAAAATGAGTTTTCACACAGTTTTTAGGAGAAAAACTTAGTACCTTGCTTGATTGTCGCAATGTTTGCATGTGTGTGACACAATAGCTGGACAGATTTGGATAATACTTGGAATAAATACAGATTGTGACCGAGAATGGTATTTACAACAGTATATTATAGAGTAACACGTGAGTGAACTCAAGGGCGAAAGCTAGTATCCTATAAAGATCACATACAAGTATGCATGGTTCTTGCAGGTATAGTAATGTAGTACGCAAGTGGATTTACTTAATTACTTCTGAAATAGATAAAAAAGCTTGTACCTACCGCCGATATTGTTGGGTTTTACCTGTGCATACTACTATAATGAAACTTATAGTAGTATGCACTATATAGGTACGCTAGATGATGCTGTGTGGATTGTCCAGCATTATTATTATTATAATTATAGATCACGTCATCAGGCTTTTGCAAATACTGGTTTACGATAGTCGCTTAGATTTTAAGAAATACCAAGCCAAAACTGCCTTAGTGCAGAATTTGACAGCCGTCACAGCTTAGTTCGTAGTAGCCTTCTGCGCTGTGCTGGTGGCTTAGATCCCCACCGAGAACAAACATTTGTGTGATGAACATAGATGTTTGTTTGTCTGGATGTTATATTGTAGTCTTGTTGTATTTACTATCAGTCTACGTTTCTGTTACGTGGTGTATTCTATCAGTCATCTGATTCCCATAGTGCAAGCTTACTTTGGGGCTAGATAATGTTGTGTAAAAATGTCCACAAATATATTAATAAGTTTTATTTGTTGACTCCTGTGATAAACACTCCTAGCACCCAGGTAAAGGGTAGATGAGGTCAAACTGCACTATTACTGAATCTCATAACGAGTAATGGAACTGCGAATGGTTACCAGGATACTCTGAGAAGCTGTTGCGAGATGCTAGTGAAATGACAGACCTGGGACGGGGGAATTAATTCAGCCTTGTAATAAACGCTTCAGTCTGCTCTTGAAAACGGTAAACGAAGTTTCGTATTGTTGTCGTTTTGCGTTACACTGCGCGGTATGATAGACAGCGACAACTTGACTGCGGAATGTGTTACTAAGGCCCTCAGTGTAAATCAAAACGATAACACTAAACTTCGTTTATCGTTTCAAGAGGTGTTTCTATTCCTACGACTTCGACGAGAGATAATGAACGATTGTAAAATAAAAAGTGGCATTAGAGTTGGCTACTTTATGCATTTGTCTGCTTAGGGTAACGGAGTAAGTAAGTAAGTAAGTAAATTTTTGCATTTTGTTTCTTATTTCAACGATTGAAAAGTCACGGATGCAACTCATAAATGCATTAGACTGCAAGACAAGATACAAAAATTGACTAGACAATTTACTGCTTCATTGTCTGTCTGCCTATACTTGTGAACACAAAACATCTTGTGAGTTCCGAACGCTTTTTGGGTCAATTGACGCACTTTCTTGAGACCCATCGCCGTCGTCGCATTGACTCAATGAGGATATTTAACTTATTTTATTTTATTACTTTAATACGTTTTCAAACACGTCTATGTACCTAAATGAGTACCTACTGTAACATATTATCAATAATAATATAGATACTTACACAAAATTCAAAGGTATACATACATACTAACTTTTTAAGAGCAACAGCAAAAGTTGTGTAATTTAGATTTTGTTAAAGATTTGAACTTTTTTCCGTAAGTATAAACGGCCGTGCTTAATTAATTATCGCGTTATTTGGTAAGTAGGTATTTTGAAAACTCTAACAGCTATAGATTAACATTCATCGCATGCTCCAGCACCGTACCGTTGAATTATCATAGAATTTTGTCTCATATTCAGACTATTTCAGACTACTATTTCTTAAACAGTAAAAATCTTCGATCAATGATACACCTATATATAGGTCGGCGCAAAATACCGTCTCGGTAAATAAGAGCTCACTTGTGAAGAGGAATCTCATCATTGAAATTCATTTTAAAGAACACTTAGAAAAGAAATGTCTTATAGCAGATGAATCTAGGCGCGAATTCTTCGCAACCACGCCTAGAAGAACTCAAAAGGCATATACTTATTGAAGTTCTAAAGAATACTAAGAAAAGAAGCTCCTCTCGTTTTCACGCTTTGTTCCCAGTAGGGTCTAAGAGGAAAGGGTTTTTAAAAAAAACAGTATAATATAAAAAAATTACATAATAAAAAAAACTCTAAAGCATGTTTGCAATGATTTGTAGTTTGACCCTTTTTTAATGAATAAAAACATTTATTGAAAGTTTAAGTTTTAATGAGTTACAAAGAGGCTTACCTACGTAGTGTTTGCTTAAAATCTAAGTACTTGAAGTAAGACGCCAACTAAATGTGCCAATGCGCCACGTCGTCGTGGGTTCTTGTGACAGCGGCATTACTCCCATGAATATAATAATCATGTATAACCCAGAAGTATAATATAATAATAATATTATCATGCCCAAGAATTGAATGTAAAGCGCTTAATAGTACCTACCACTACAAGCTTGGTTCACAAGCTTACAATGCAACCCTGACACTTTTTTTTATTTTGACTTGCTGATGAACATGCAGATGGCCTACCTGATCGTAAGTGGTTACCATCACCTCATCATCATCAACAGCCTGTAGTAGTACCATCACCTATAACAAAACATTGTCTTGCAGGTCACATTCGTTAGAGACATGCCCTACAATGCACTATTCTGCGTCCTTCAACCGAAGCATGCTGGTGTTAAGCCTCATGTGCCTGTAATTACACCGGCACCCACACCCTTCAAACCAGAACACAGCAGCTGCTTGACGGCAGAAATAGGCATGGTAGTAGTACTTCCCCGGACGAGCCCTTCACTAAGCTCTACTACTACTAATAAGTATTCGGAACAGGTCTTATTGCACCCGATATGTAATGTAGGTAAATAATAATAAACACATCAGACATTATTATTATTTGACGACCGATGTAGCGCGGCGGGCGAATGTCTGCCTGCGACGCAGGGGTTGCGGGTTCGATTCCCGCCTTGGGATAAATGTTTGTACGATCTGCAAATATTTATTCCGGGTGTTCTGGGTATTTTCTATGTATAATAAAATAAAAAAACTATGTGTGTAACACAAGCTCTGCTTAGCTTGGGGCTAGATGATGCTGTGTGGATTGTCCAGCATTATTTATTAATTTATTTATTTATCACCTACTCCTTCAAATAAGATAATCTCCAACAAGTAGGTATTATGATCATAATGGAGTTGATTATGTTCAATTTAACATTACATCACTAGTTGACAATGAGAAATTTAATTAAATTCTAAATTACGTCTACCTACAGTACCTAACATGTTCTGTTCTACCATATATATTTACTAGTTTCTATAGAACAATAATAGGTAATAGGCTACAGCTGCCATGTAAGCCGATATCACTATCAGATTACAATCATGTTAGTATTATTAGGTAAGGTTACCTTACCTTCCTACCCCTGCCTTAGTTAGGGGTAGGGGTAGGAAGGGTATAGTTACCAATGCTTGTATAAATTCTACTAGAGCTGAATGTATACTCAAACCAAACTTTAAATATTTTGGTTCTTTTTATGTTTTCTTTTTGCCGATGAAAAAAACAGGTGGCCCACCTGATGTTAAGTGGTTACCATAAGAATCAGAATTATCTTTATTGAAAACTGTTGAAAGTATAGTATGGTGGGAATATAATTGTTATAGTACAAACCTATAATGACATTGCATTGCCTCATAGGTCAAGCTAGTTAGGAAGGTGTCCTAAGATGAGGCATATAGGTGTTAAGCCTCATGCGCCTGTATTTTCATAAATATATAAAAAGTACAAACATTTAATATCAGCGCCATTTTTAGGGTTCCTTATCCAAAGGGTAAAACGGGATCCTATTACTAAGACTCCGCTGTCTGCCTGTCCGTCTGTCACCAGGCTGTACATGAACCGTGATAGTTAAATAAAATAAAATAATAAAGCCTTTTATTTCTCGCAGTGTGTACAATTAATTAACAGTAATAAGTAATTCTAATTCTATTGTCTTCGTGCGCGAGTCCAACTCGCACTTGGCCGGTTTAAAATAAATATGGTATTAAGTATAGTTTAAAGCAACAGTGCAAGTATCTAAACAAAAACACATTAGCCAATTGTTCTTTCCAACAAAGGAACTTACTAAAAAGTTTTTACCGTAGGTATTCAATGACTTTAACCAGGTTTAATCCGCACTTGCCAGACTAATTTAAGTGCCTAGATTTATAAGACGTGCCTAGCCTTCTAATTAAACCTAAGTAGGTATAGGTTTCTATGAAACAAGCTAGAACTGAACTGGGTTACCTAAAGCTAGGCACAAGAAAACTATCACTTGCTAACGTGCTTCTTCTTTTCATTTTCGTTGTATCCTTTTGTGCTTTGATTTATTTTATTGAATTAATTCTTATGCGACTTCCAACAAGGTTGCGTTAAACGTTTAACACTACCATGGAGGGGGTATGAAAGTACTGTTCTTTCTCTCATAGCCAGGTACGTTTTTTTTTACCTACTTCAGTCGTATGGTCTAAAGCACACTCGTTTTTTTTTGTAGAATAAATTTATTTGCTCTGGATTTACTGCAAATTGTGGGTATGTACCAAATTTACTATTTGGACGTACCTCTGACTACCCCCCTTAGATATCCTCGTGTACTTGGTACTAAAAGATCGAAGGGGATATGCCATGTTTGGGGATTAAAGTCGTGATGCTATTTCTTTTCTTTCTCCATCAATTTACTGTCTCGTAAAAAAATATTACTTTACTTTATCAGCACCTTATCTAGGTATATCAATTATAAGAATATTTGCTCTGACTGACTGACTGACTGACTGACGTAATATAGACAACGCACAACCTTTAAAAACCACTGGTCGTAGAGACTTGAAATTATCCTAACCCATATACCAAGAAGTAAGTGGGGGGTAGGTAGTCAAGTGGATGCAAATTGCTAGTTAACCTGAGTACCGCTTAGATGGAATGTTAAGGCTATGGCACTACTGATTTAGTAGTTATAAGTGGAGCTTAAACAGTTAGATTACCTACATAAATATGTAGTTACGTGAAAAGAAAAGGGTGATTGAAAACTTTAGGGGCATGTTTTTCTATTGGGATTGAATGTTATAACCATGTTCAATAATAATTTTTGACCAATAGCTTGTTCCATCAAACTGCAATAAAAATTACCTAATCACTGATATATTTTTTTGTTTATCATTGACCCAAAACATCCTACTTCCTACTAATATTACAAACGCGAAAGTTTGTAAGTATGGATGGATGGATGGATGGTTGGTTGGATGGATGGATGGATGGATGGATGTTTGTTACTCTTTCTTTCACGCTCTAACCAGTGGATCAATTTGGTTGAAATTTGGAATAATAACGGGATCGAGAAAAAAACTGCCACGCGGGCGAAGCTGCGAGCAGCCGCTAGTAGAACATAAATTATTTACTGAATTTAAATTATAGGCATACCAGCCATATGTACTCAGGCCAAGCTATTATTTTGTGCCCCGGGTTCAGAATTTAAATTGCCACGTATGAAATTAATTAGGCGGCAAATCAACGAAACAACGCTTGGTTTTTCTAATTCATGACTCCACGCGAGTCACGCACACGAGTTGCATTGCTCTAATAAAGATATTTCGAGTGTGGGTGCGTAGAGATGGAGGTTACTCTAATTATAAAAATAAAAAACTTACCTGGATGCTACAATATAGACGTATAGGGGGAGCACTAATATCCCAAACACAGGGAAACCTAGTTGGGAGTTGGAGTTCAGTCATGTACACTGTATGTATAACCTTAGGTACTTATAACCGACTATTTTTTGTGTGAGCCAAGTTTTGTATACAAAGGTACCTAGGAAGATTACAATCAAATTGAGCAGGTACCTAACTACAAACATAGAATATCTTGTGGTGTTTAAAGTTTCTGTTAGGTACCGTATGCATAGGTACATAGATTGGAGTGTAATTAGCTGTCGTTTATTATGATCAAATAAAGTTATTATTATTATTTATTACTATTATTTAATGATACAGACATTTTGACACAAATTCATCTTGCTCTAAACTAAGTAGGTAAGCAAGTGTCAAATATGACAGATTTTCTATAAAAATCTTTTTCCTAACTGAATGATTAACTGACTGACTATCATATAAAAAAGCCTAAACCACTGGTCGTAGAGACTTGAAATTTTCAGGGTATATTTGTATTGGTGGTTGGTGTCCTAATAATAATAATGCTGGACAATCCACACAGCACTAAGGAATTTCCGAAATTCAACCCCCAAACGGGTACAGCGAGGGTTGAAGTTTGAATGAAAATATCTTAACGCAGTCGAAGTCGCGCGTTTCGCTAGTCTGTCATATTTCACACTTGGAACTCTCCACCTGATGTAAAGTTGTTACTACCGCTTGTAACAAAGCATGGCCTCGCAGATCATGTTTAAACGTGCTCCACAACGACGCTGCTGCATCCATCAACCTGAGGCATACAGTTGCTAAACCTGACATGCCTGTAATGACACCGGCACCCACACACTTCAAACCGGAACACAGCAAGATACTTGTCTGCAGAAATAAGCATTGTGGTGTGGTAGTAGGTACTTCGCCGGACGAGCCCTTCACTAAGAGCTCTACTTGCTATGTACAGTCAGCTGCACTAGAATGTATGCAATTCGTAACTTTAATAATTAAGTCACAACGTTGCAACAATCTTTCTCATGACAAATACATAAAAAATAAGTGTACTAATTCGCTAGTTTTATGTTTTTCGTGTTTTTAATATGCTAAAGTTTGTGATACCATTTTGAATGTTACCTACGAACTGCAGCTGACTTTACCTACTACTTCTAATCATTACTGACAGGCAACGTGTAGTAACTACTAACAAAGGATGCTTGTAGGACATTGGAACCGGGAAGTCGGATGTTTTTTCTGTTTTGGGATGCGTGCTCTATGTATGTTGTGTGTTGAATAAACATTTATTCTAATGCAAACCCATTATGAAAGTGTTTTTGTATAAAGACATGGCTGTTCTATCATGCTTATCGTATCAAAAAAAACTCGCGTTTGCAAAATAATCCGTACCTATTCGTGTAACGATTCACATCACTAGACGCAATTTTGCTAAGCACCCCTACTTACCGTTTTACTTGCGGTGCGTCTATTTTATTTACGGGACGTCTGCGAACGCCCGATTTACATCATTTAATTAGTGAAAACCTGGGGTTTCGTAGTTAATTTTAATGAAAACATGGTTTTCGCTACGAAAAAATGAAAAATATTTAAATAGGCTGGAATATCTTCTAAACGGTAACCTTAGCCACTTTTTCAGTTTCTGATTAGGTCGTATTCAAAAAACTGATGCAGAATTAGTTACTGGAAGGGCAAGTTATGTTCAACTCAACCTACACTGCTACAGATACTTATCTATAACAGATATATAGGTAGAACCTACAACTGCTGAGGAATAAAGGTTCTCGAATAGCGACCACGACTCGGAGGACGAAGCGTAGAACATCCTCCTACCCGATGTACTGACGACATTGTTAAGGTCGCGAGAAGTCGATAGATGGTAAGGGCCCAAAATCGTTCTTCCTGGAAACGTATGGAGGAGGTCTATGCCCAGCAGTGGACTTCTACCGGCTATTGATGGGGTAAGATGGTAAGATAAGATACACAGGATATTTTGGACTAATGTGCAGTTTTACAGGATTCGACAGCAACCGGTATAAGTCTAAGATTTTTGTTACACGGTTCTCGTGTAATTTTACGGCCTCTGCCGGACGTTACGAGACCTGATTTTGATACTCAAACCTACACATGAACCTTGTACGCCTAAAATTCTCAGACTTGGGGCTTAGTAGTTCTATGGACAAGCAAGAAAAAAATGAGAAGAAATAGAAAGGTTTTCCTGTAGGTACAAAATGCTATTCGAAATAATGTTGAACACAATACATAGTTTCACACCATTCGAGGGAACTTCAACTGCCTCACTTCAGCAACAGATGGCGTAACTGGCGGATAAAACCGTAACGTGCTTTAAAGTAGTTCTATTGCTGAGCAACAGATGGCGCTAACGCTAACAAATTGACTTCGCAGATCGCTCCATCTTGCTAGAGGGCGTTCTACACCACAGAGTTCTACACTACGCTACCTAAACATGGTCTCCACATAAGTACCAGTTTGCTCCAACGATTGTCGGTTCTACGGCAAACATGGCCGGGCCATTGCCATTTCATCTTACTAATCCCATGTCGACCACCTTGGTTGAGTAGGTTAGGTAGATAGTACCTACTTAATTTAAAATAAAATATATATGCAATTGAAAAAACTACTGTAATTCTCCACAATTGCTTATAGTAACTTTGGCGGACACTGTTCCTGATTTGCTCCCGTGCCGCTCCATTTTCTTGAGTACATCCAGGCCGGATATCACGTGACCGAACACCACGTGTTTGTTGTCTAACCAGTCTGTTCTGAAAATATTATGAAAAAGTTTTTAAATGTATAGTTGGTAGTAGTAGACTCTAGTTATATAGGGGTCCGTACCCAAAGGGTACAACGGGACCCTATTACTAAGACTCCGCTGTCTGTCTGTCTGTCCGTCTGTCACCAGGCTGTATCTCATGAACCGTGATAGTTAGAGTTGAAATTTTCACAAATGATGTATTTCTATTGCCGCTATAACAAATACTAAAAAAAACAGAAAAAATCTCATACAATAAACGTGATTTTTTACAGTTTTTATTATATATAAGTAAGGAACCCTTCGTGCGCGAGTCCGACTCGCACTTGCCGGTTATTTTTGTCATAACTGGCAGATGACCACACTGGCCACCTCCCTGATCACCGACGCCCATGATCTTATGTAACGTCACGAGGCGATACTGATGCGCTGCCCGCCTTTAATGAAAACATAAACCTCGTTTATAAAGGTACTTTTGAACTTACTTGGCGGTACATAAGAAGAACTGAGATCCGTTGCTATTAGGGCCGCTGTTCGCCATGCTGAGAATACCAGGGCCTGTGTGTTTAAGTGTAAAGTTCTCGTCATCAAACTTGCGACCGTAAATTGACTTGCCGCCCGTTCCATTGTTATTTGTGAAGTCACCACCTTGGCACATCTGGTGTTCGATAACTAAGGAATATCATTAAGTTGGCATGTAGAGAAAGGCATGTTAAGACGGTTTGGGTAGGTATGTAGAGAGACAGAAGACTGTCCCAGACATTTTGTTTGGGACAGTCAGAGACAAGTGGCAGGACCTGCGCTTCTATACAAAATGTAGGTATGTAATTGATAGCATTCTGAGGCGTCACGCCACGTCTAATGTAATTCCTTTTTGCTCCAGTACTATGTAATCGGTCTTGAAATAAGTAAGTAAACAGGCCTTTGTATCTATTGCAGATGATTTATACAGCGTCAGGGATACTTTTTTACGGGACTACAGTCTCTGGGACAGGGGTTTTGAGATGGGATAGACACCCTTTTAGATTGAAATGAACTTTGTTTCATTAAGAAGTAATGTATAAAATCTTCACCCCGCAACGTGCCTGGTAGATGGTATGCATGGAACGAACACGCTTTAGGCTTATAGTGGTATGACGATCCTCAAGTTTAAAAAAAGGATACAAATTCCGGTATGATCCTATGAAAGCAGCTGCCTTGGTAGCCGAACCCCTTCTCGTGTGTGCACAGCACTCTGAAGTTCTCAGCTGTGCGCGGTACTACATCTGCTCGCAGCATCATGATAACCCGCCCGAGTTCCTCCTTGCCAGCGCTGACGTCGAAGTATACTTGTGGGTTCCGCTTTTCAGCGGGCTTTGCAGGTATAGCCTGAAAAGAATTAAAAAAAAATACATAATGATGATGATAGCAGTATTGATGTATTGATCTTTCTATGCAGTTGTCAGAGGTGATGAAGGAGTTGTAATCTAATCCAGGACCACCCCCGTAATAAATATATAAATATAGAAATAAGTGAAGAAAATAATGCAATGTAGTAATATATTATAGAAGGTGGGCACAAGGTGATAAGGCATACTAAAATATTTCTAGTGTTGTAGAACATACATTCATAGTTTTGGATGCCTCCGATAGTTGCAGATGCTGAATGCTAGTTTTATTTAAGTTTCCTGGGACTGAAGTCACTTTGTATGCTTCTCTCATTGCCGTATTCGACTCATTCGAAGATGGAGCTGCTTCCGTACATCTTCCAATGAATGAAAACCTACCACCCATTCTTCAATGCTTTTAATTCTATAGTTATTTCTTATTGAAGGGTACTATAGTAAACTGCTGTATGGCATTGCAGTATTCTAGTTAAATCTTCATTAGTATTTACTAACAGTAGAAAAATACTATATTCTTAACCTAACCATGTGTATGGTTTGTGTACAAAACAGTATTTCGGTTATAGATGAAATCTTTCATGTCAATTCATAAAATATGACAATGCTGTCAAAAGATGCTGTGTAAAGGTTACTGATCTAGCAGTACAAACTCATTTATAAAACTATGTCAAACCCCATAATGTAGTTCATTCTTGCTTATAGGTTTTTTGTTTAGTTTAAAGTAGATATGGTAGGGTTTTTTACCTATGATCTAATGCATAATATGCAGTATTCTAGTTCACCAGGGCTTTGATCTTTCAAAGCTCTGGTGAACTAGAATAATAGAAATTAGTCCATGTGTTATTAAGGAACCATACAGGATAAAACACATTTTACCTATATACTCTCGGGTGTCCCTGTCAGGCCAGTTATAACGTCATACGGGAGCAGCGATGAGCTTGCAACCTGTCACATATGGAATACCAACTACTGCAAAATGTTGGTATGTGCCAAATGTAATATTTGGATTTACCTCTGACTAGCCCCCTTAGATATCCTTAGATTGGTTCTTGGTTGTTTAGCAATTTAAAAGGTTAAAAGCTATACATAAAATGTAAATAGGATATACAGGACAATACTTACACTAGAACCAGACTTTGTTGTTTCTTTACTGCCACCATCTTCCTCATTGTCTTTATTTATCTGCAATGTCTCCCCAGCATGTTTCTGCAGCCAGTTATCATCTGACCAGACAGGGCGGGTGGAACCCTCTTTGATTCTTTGTGGGGCTGCAATGTTCACTCTTACTGTGCGCCCAAAAAGTTCCGAATCATTCTGAAAAAATAATCGTTTTTAAATGTTAGATACGTACCAATAGGTATAAGTGTTGTACTTTGCATATAACACTCAAATGTTTTCAAATGTCAAATGTTTTGTTAAGTAACTTAATCTATAGTATTACAATATGGTTCGAAATCTCCTTTTAAGTACCTATATACCTGTTACCTGTGTTAGGAGATCTCACTCTTCCGTAACAGTTTTTTTTTAAAGACTTAATTAATCATGCTAAACAATAAATATGTGATTTTACTGTATTAAGTACTGTATTGTACTGTATTAGTACTGTATTAAGTATATCAGTCATCTAGTACCCATAACACAAGCTCTGCTTAGCTTGGGGCTAGACGATGCTGTGTGGATTGTCCAGCATTATTTATTTATTTATTATTTACTAAATTAATTTAAGCACTGCAAAATAAAAATAAGTCAGTAAGGTTGGGAGATTATTATTTATTTCCAATATTATGTGTGATAGGACAATACAAATAGTACGAGTAAAAATACAAGTATATCGTTTGTTTTTATAAGTGGCTAAAAGAAATGTATGCTTCCAAGTTTAAAACTTTGTTGTCACTCACCATGTTATCTATGGCAGCGGCGGCGTCTTCAGCATTTTCAAACTCAATAAACGCGAAGCCTCGATGCTTCTCAGACTCATAATCCAGAGGAATCTGAACATCCACCAGGTCTCCAAAAGGTATGAACGCGGCGTTCAACACTTTCTCGTCCACTTCCTCCGCCAAACCACCAACGTAAATCGTCCTTTTCGAGTTAGGCTTGCTAGTCATTATTATGTTATTTTAAATTTATGGATTCAAACAGCTTTTACGAAGAAATATTTATTGAAATAAGACACTACAAATATTGAAAATTTGTAGACGCAACACAAAACACTCCACACTCGTGTTGGTATGGTAGTTCAAATAAAAGTACTCTCTTATAAAATACTCACAACACCTTAATGTATGAATATTAGATAAATGCAAGACAAACAAAACAAAGTCATACAAATCTAGGTAGGTACTTCATTCTTACTTTTAACTCTAACCTCAAAAATGTATCTATAACTTGACAATGACAAATATAAAAAATGAAAATGGCAATGACAGTATTTGACTTGACAATGACAAAGGACAGTAAAGGATTCGGCGGACACACAAAAGCCTTCATAAATTATAAATATTTTACATTTCTTTAAAAAAAAAACAAGAAGTGAAGTCAGGAAGACAGGCACGAGATCGCTTAGCAACTCGTGATTTCGCAGCCAGTACCTAGCAATTAATTTTCCTTTACCTATTAAAGGTCTACAGCAACAAAAGTATCGAATTCATGTAGGTAGGTACCTACTTACTTAATTTTATATAAGTAGAAGAAGAAAAAAATAAGGGTAGGTACCATAGAATAGGAGTCCATATTCTTTGGTAGGAACTACCTACCTACCTTGATCTAAGCTACCTACCTAGCTTATTGCGAGGCGACGACGAACGCGTCCGTCATCATATTATGCTATCTTACCCTAATTTTCTTAGGCTATACCTACTACAAAATGTTTCGAACCTCTACCCCTAAGTATTCTTACAAAAAAATGATACCTAACTGCATATCAAAATAAAAATAAACTCGACGAGGTTACAAATTATCGGTAAACAGGTAGGTAGGTACAAGTACCTACCTACTAAACTTAATGTTCCCTAACTAATTAACATCAAAAAGAACTAAGCTTAGGTACCTTACATAGTGTATCTTCTTAAAAATTAACTAAAATAAAATCATTTTAACTTGTACTACCTGGCAGGTAGATAGGTACATCTACATACTAGTTATAAGTATGAACGTATCCAGCTAAAGTAGGTAAATAGATACCTAGACCCACGTAAGAGGTCAGGTATACGATATGCTTTTCTATTTTAAATCATCAGGTAAGCTCTGCAGTGAGTATGTATCCATAGGAGGGTCAGGAGGCTCCTTCGTCACACTCTCATCAAAACACTTGTCCCAAGAGCTGATGTAGACCCCAAAAGCATCTTTGGGATAGCGGTTATAGGTCCCTTGTCTTTGTTTTAGGGTTTCCTTCACTTCTTTTCTGGATGGCGACGGGTGTTCCTTAGACATGAATCCTAGGAACAGCATTACCGTTATTTAATAAACTATACAAATTTATAGAGTAGGTACAGTCAGCTGCACTAGAATGTATACAATTCGGAACTTACAAAATGGTTTTACAGCGTTACAATTAATATTTACAAGGCAAAAGCTCAAAAAATAAGTGAACTTATCAGCTAATTTCAAGATTTTTGAGTTTTTACTGTTTAAGAGTTTACTATAAGGTTTTGATACCGTTTTGAAAGTTATGAATGTATATATTCTAGTGCAGCTGACTGTACTTGGGATACCTCCGGATACCTACCTACTCTAGATTAGAAACTATTACGTTCAGGTAGAGAAGAGAATACTACACGTTCGGAGAATACCAAGGTACACAGGGTTGAATGAGGTCCTGTACCAAGTCGGAAAATGCATTTATTATCTATGTAATGGTGTTCCTTTTACTCGTTTAGGTACGATACTTTTTAAATCATTGAAATCGTTCCATTGGTTGCGAAGATATTACACATTTTGTACCAGCCAACCGCGGGCCGGCCGAATAGCTCATCTCAGGGAAACGTGACGTCACGATTCCCTTGCGCCCACTCGCGCGCTCTCTGCCATTCATTTATTAAAGTTCACTCGATCTGCGCGGGTTGTGTTGTGGTTTAAATTAATTTTTTTTAATAAAACCGCGCGGGTTTGGCGCCTAGCGCTGGGTCATTGTGACATTACGTCACAATGACCCAGCGCTACGCTGTTCGCGCGGTCAGTGAGCCTCGTTCGGTATTTTGCCCATAACATAGTCAGTTTTGGCCGTAGAAAAAAAATTTTTGCACTTTATGTTTTAGTTTCTCAAGGCCTATAAAACTGCATTCATAGATAAAACTCTGACGGGTCCCCAATGGGGACGAGTGAAGTGGTTTTCGTTTAAGTTATGGAAAGACCAAAAAATGTAAACATAGGTACTAACTAAACTAAGAAAGTAAGTATACCTGCAGTTTATCTTCGGCACAGAGCTTAAGTTAGGAGCGCCCTGCCGCATAAGTTCGATCGCTTACCTTTAAAGTTATTTCTCAATCGACCTGTTTTGATGGGCACTTTGTTCGTCATGATCATTTTCACTGCAAAATATAAAAAAAAAACTATGTACATCCAATGGCAATGTAACCAACTTAACATAAGACAAAATAAGATCTTTATTTTACGCATATGATTACTGGAGCTAGGTATTTATAGACAAATAAAAAACCTTCCTGGAAAGGCCCTTAGATACATATCTTTAAAAGTCAACCAAATTGTCCAACTTTCAAATTATCCAAGTTTAGGTACTATTCCACATGGAATAGTAAACTTGGATAATTTGAAAGTGGCTGAAACTCGAAAAAGGTTCCACCGATAGCCTAATAAGTAATATACAGATTGGAAAATTCTGCGGCCAAGAACCTTATCTTTCCTATACGCTTGTGGTATGTCATGCACCAGGCCAGACCGAACCAGGAAACAGCATAATGGAATACGCAGCATTCCTACTTACGATATCGTTGTAACCTGACCACAGGCAGACAGGTGCTAGTATATTGTATATCTAACAATTTCTGTTATTTTAGTTATTAATTATAAAAGAACCGGCCAAGTGCGAGTCGGACTCGCGCACGAATGGTCCCGTACCATTATCTATAATAAACGACAATAAAAAAAACACTTGTTGCATGAGAGCCCCCCTTAAATGTTTATTTTATTGTTTTTTTAGTATTTGTTTTTATACAGCATCAGAAATACATCATCTGTGAAACTGTGTGTCTCTAACTATCACGGTTCATGAGATACAGCCTGGTGACAGACAGACAGACAGCGGAGTGTGTAACGACACACCTGGTAAGTTTTAGGTAAGGTGACTTCAAAACCTATCTTATTTTATTGATCTTCAATCTGGATGCCTACTCTAAAATCTAAAGGATGTGATGTTTTAACCTGCATGGATAGTCCTGCCATGCTTATTGCATTCTCTTTCGAGTCTGCATCTACACTCTTAAGCAAAAATTATCAAAAAAACCTCACCTCGATGTCGCTGAACCGCAAGCAGCCTAACATCGTCTATGACTGTCTCAATTATACTCTTGATATCGTCTATAATCGGAGTCCACGTTGCCTCAACAGCCTTCTGAATGGAATCGATTAGGCAGAGGTAAGCTTCGTCATACACTATTACTCGCTCCCTGGCCGCGTACATTGTATTAAGGCCTGTGTTCATAGCTCTTACAACCAGGGACTCCATGGCTTCTTCCAGAGTTGGTGTAACTGTTCCTTCAAGGTAAAATTTTATGGATGAAATAACGAACATAGTTTTTTCTCTCTTTGCAATTCTAATAGAGAGCGTACTCTGCCCCACTAGTGGGGCGCCTTGGTGGGGCAGAGTGGAACAATTCAGCAATAAGACATTTTCAAGAGGTCATAAACTTACCCTGTATTTCTTCAGAAGGCAGAGTAGAAGCTGAGGTGCTTTCAGTGACAAAATCTGAGTAGATAGAGTCCAATGAGGGTGTTTGACCAGTAGGACACGGACATGGGCTAGTCTCGTGTTGCGTACGGCGGTGTAGAGGCGTCTATAAAAGAAGTTGAGCATTTTTGGCTATTGTACAAGACGTTCTGTTACCTTCCTAAGTTTCTCAAACACCATATTTGAACTAAGGTTTTTATGTGCGGGTAAATCATATAAATAAATGGCAGGCGATTCAAAGAGTCCAATAAATAAGCTAAAACTGTGGTAAGAATTCATTATGAATACCTAAATAAAATAAGTAGTAAATTCCATGACCGTTATTATGATATGCACCCAACAGCAATATTTGGATATCATCATCATCAACAGCCTGTCGAAGTCCACTGCTAGACAGGCCTCGCCTACACGTTTCCAGGAAAAACGATTTTGAGCCCTTTCTATCCATCGACTTTCCGCTATCTTAACAATGTCGTCAGTCCATCGGGTAGCAAGGCATCCTACGCTTCGTCTTATGGTACATTTGGGTATGCTTCTGTTTAACCTAGAAACCCTCAAGGAGTGAGCGACACAAGGAACGTCTGTCTAAGCCCAGCCGCATACGATCCGGCAGCGTCAGTCAGCAAATTTATGATGTACACCGAAAGACCTTCTCCTCAAACATCTTGTACCCCGCAGGTAAAGAGTAAACGTTTGGTCCAACGAGTTCCATATCGTCTGCGGGATCTAGTACAAAGGCCTTCAGTTGCGGATCAAGAATTTTCTGACAGACTTTCGAATCGTGTGCTAAAACGCAGAGCAACATGCGTAATTGAGACCTATGTCTGCTCCTTAGATAGGTATCTAACCGATTCTTGCTTCTTCATAATATCAGGCTTGAACCCAAGCTTGCCTGTCCTTTTCAGCTCCTGGTTGAGCTCGTGCTTCAGATCTTCAGCAGGTCTAGTAAAGAATAATCCAGCTTCTTTTAACACGTTCACGTTCTTCAAAGGCTTCCTCGCCATGCGAGCTACGAAGAGTGCTGCCAAAGCTGTCACCTAGGGCATTCAAAATATGAGCCTTTCAGTCAGATTATTCACGATGAGCTGTAGTACTGTGACATGGTTTGCGATTAGTAAGCTTCTACTATTCTATCAGCTTTGTCCTTAGGAATACATGGTCAATACGGATCGCCTAAAGTAGGTACCATAGCTCAAACCTGTAACTTTGTACCTTTGGTTCAAATCTATGTTTTGTGCTGCTGTGAGATTGTAGATCTGCTTCTAGCAAGATCTTAGGTAGCTACCTATTTCTATAGAACATCTTATTGTCATTGCGTTGATTATGATTGTAGAAATAATTTGAAAATTACAATGATACCATTTCTAAACATAACGTCATAAGAATGAAAGGAGCGCGTTTATATCTTCTGAATGAATTCGGAGCTACGCGATACACTCCGAATCTTAGTCTTAGTTCGTAGACTTATAAGCTTCGTAAGACCGAATATTTGTTTTGTACTTAATATAATATTTTATGTTATGTTTTTAGGGTTCCGTACCCAAAGGGTAAAATGGGACCCTATTATTAAGATTCCCCTGTCTGTCGCCAGGTTGTATCTCATGAACCGTGATAGATAGAGAGTTGAAATTTTCACAAGTGATATATTTATGTTGCCGCTATAACAACAAACAAAAAACAAAATAAAATAAGTATTTAAGGGGGGCTCTCATACAGCAAACGTTATTTTTTTAGCCGTTTTTATTATAGATAATGGTACGGAACCCTTCATGCGCGAGTCCGACTCGCACTTGGCCAGTTTTAAAATATACATTTTTCTTTGTAATGAAACCTGTAAGATGACTCACCTGATGGCAGAACACGGAGTACTTCACAAAGCACTTTTACTGAGTGGCACTGAGACTTAAAGATGTGAAATTTAATGTGCCTAGTAAATACTCCGGCATACTTCTTACTACCTACGTGTAGTTAATTTAAAAATACAAGTACCTCAGTATGCTGCAGTAGGTAGTCTGCTTGTATCTTACAATACTCTTTTGCATCGAATGTCGTGCTAGGAAGCTCGTAGTAGCCGTCTCCGAACTTGACAAACCTTGGCTCCCAACTCATGGTAGGGAAAAAAAAGTAGGCTTACAACTACCACATAAAAAAAATACTTAAAACTATCGACTCCAGCTTAAAATTAGGGAAAGCTTAGAAAAAACTTTAGCGTTTTAATAAACTTAAATCACAAAAAAGAAAACAGAAAAGCCACAGCCCAAAAATGTATTCCTCAGAAAACGCTTTACGATTGTTACTATACTCTTTGGATTAATGTTGTGTCCAAGAAAAGTATAACCAGAAAATAGAACTAAAATTTTATGATCAACAGATTTTTGAGGATTTGTAATTTTTCAATCGTGACCAACGAGAGAGTAAAAATTTTCCGATATATCAAAATATTCTTTAGTAAAAATGTAATCTTTATAAAAAAATCATATTAATCAATCGAGGAGGCCGGTATACTTTTATGAGTAGGTAGAGGTAGGTAATCGTATTTAGGTATTTTAATCATCAAAAATATTTATTTTTGATGATTAAAATATTATGATCATTGTTTATATAACATCGTTGATATCTAGAGCTCCAAGTATTTATTTATTTAATTGAACTAGAAGTTCTCTGTACTTATAACAATAAATAATGGGCAGGCCATATAGTTCGTAGAACCAAGTTTTTCAGCAAATAGTCAGCCTAATCCACAGAAAAGACATGGTCAATACATGCGGAGCTGACTAAACCACAGGTTTCCTCACGATGATTCCTTGATCGTTGGAGAAAACAGGCATTGCGCACATAAATATTTCAAACGGAAATATTCATTGATGCACAACCGGTTTCGAACCCACGACCTTAAGGTCAGAAGGCAAGGTCACTCCCACTAGATCACCGGTGCTCTCATTCTATCTATAGCAAACTATTAAAGCTAGGCAATTAACATTTACAATACGCTGTTAAATGTTATAGCCTGCGTAGGTACTGCATTAAGAATAGCGAATGGATACCAGGGAAGTTTATAAGTAAACTTTTATCAACTGCTATAATTTGTGCCCCACAACACAGTTAGTAAGTAGCTCTGCCTTTTGTGTGTAGGCTGTGGGTTCAATCCTTACCGAGGACAAACATTTGTGTGATGAACATAGATGTTTGTTCTCTGTCTGGGTGTTATATTGTATTCTAAACATGTGCTTACAAAAAAGCGTATGTCAATTTTTAAATTGCTTGTTGGGTACAAGCAATTTGATCCTAGAATGCATACATTAAAAGAGTAATAAAACACTTTTACTGGTTAGCATTTGCCATTGGATTTGTAATGGCATGCAGGGTCTATGTGGCTACAAATACGTTTAGCTCTATAATTTGACTTATAAACGCTTACAAAATAGGACCACTCCCACGTCCTATAAGAGTATTAGGAATGAAATTACTTGAAACCATTCACACTTATTGCTTGGTGTTATAACGGGTTACAAGTCTGTTTTGTAGGACCATTATAAAAAAGCAAAAAGGACTAAGGACTGTACCGTTGAAAGTGGTGAAGGTTCCGCAAAAGAAAATTTAAATATATTTCATTTTTTTTTAACAAAAATCGTTTAATATTCAAGAATGTACACAGCCATCTTCTTGCTATGCATGTATTATTTTCGTCGAAACATAACATAGCGTGGCGTGGATATATCCTACTCAAATAGGATTACCTACCTAGTTTTGGATCGGATACCAACTAGTGATAAAAAAAAAGATTGTGAAATTCCAACAGACAAAAACACGATAATTAAAAACATATTTAATTAAAAAAATTATACAGTGACCGTTTTTTTTATTTTGAAGGTCTGTAGTTAGGTGTGTAGTTATACCTTGCAGAACTCTAAAATACTAAAAACATGCCAATTGATAATGCTGTTTTTGAATTTGATACGTGCCGTTTTAAAACTAGTGCACACAGAATGACACTGTAACGGTTTTCGTAATGCTAATGGCGGCCATCTTATACAAATCAGAAATAAATTATTTAACAGATAATATTAATTGGGTTTATTTCGAGAGGGGCTTTGATATTGAAGCATGGTTAACTTCATCAAAAATACACTTACCCCATGCGAATGTTTAACAGCAAAAGTAACTACTTGCAAACTAGAATTTGCAAGCAAACCATAATCTATATATAAAAAAGAAAGTTGTGTTAGTTACACCACTTATAACTCAAGAACGGCTGGAGCAATTTTTATGATATTTGTGTTTTACGTTTACGTTTTATGTTACCTATAAGGGAAAGTTTTGTTGTAGGTGAAAGTTACCACTTAACATCAGGTGGACCATATGCATTTTCCACCAGCAATAGCATAAAAAACCGGCCAACCGCGAGTCAGACTCGCAGACTTTAACTATCACAGTTCGTGAGATACAACCTGGTGACGGACAGTCAGACAGACAGATATACAGCGGAGTCTTTGTAGTAGGGTCCCGTTTTACCCTTTGGGTGCGGAACCCTAAAAGCTTCCGTATTAGAAGCCGTAAATTTTACATCCTGTTTATTGAACTTGAAGGTCAAACCTGCTTTCCCACGATCGGTTAGTAAAACTGTAGTTAAATTGTTAAACTATTACTACTGCGAAAATATAGCTAACCAGCTCACCTAATGCTAAGATGTGTAAAGTGAGATCTTGCATTAGACACGACATATTTCGTCTATTTGCGCGCATATAAGAGTTCGTAGCCAAAGACCCAAAAAATATAAGAATAATAAATATTTGTAGACATTTATACAAAACATCATCTAGCCCCAAACTAAGCATAGCTTGTACTATGGGAACCAGATGACCGATAGAATACTTTACTTTTTTTTGTAAATTATCATCATCGTCTGGGCATGCCTCCCCCATATGTTTCCAAGAAGAATGATTCTGAGCCTTTTCCATCCATCGACTTCCCTCGGTTCTAACAATGTCGTCAGTTCATCGGGTAGGAGGACGTCTTAGGGTTCGTGGTCGCCATTAGAGAACCTTTACTCCCCAGCGGTTGTCGGTTCTACGAGCTATATGGCCTGTCTATTGCCACTTCAACTTGCTGATTCTGAGAGCTATGTCGATGACCTTGGTTCTTCAGATTTCCTCATTTCTGATTCTATCTCGCAATGTTTTTTGTAGATACATTCTTAGAATACGATATAATATATGCTACACTACAGCGATAAGAATACATAACATATAACGGAATTAAATACATACGGAATTAAATAGGACGGTTATGTTAGCACATAGAGATACTTCTTTTTGCACAAGAAAAAGAGCAGAGAAAGTTTTGGTCGCGTTGCACTTTTTAACCTTACTAGCTCACCTCCGGTCCCGTTACAGCAATAGATGTAATTACTTCGATTGCTGTTGTTAATGGCGTTATGGCAGTGGCCTGCTGATGCAAAACCAGTCAGACATCAGTTAAATATTATGAACAACATCTGTTCTTAAATAAAATTTACTGCCGATGTGGCGCGGCGGGGGAATGTCCGCCTGCGACGCAGGAGATTGCGGGTTCGATTCCCGCCTTAGGATAAATGTTTGTACGATCTGCAAATGTTCATTCCGGGTGTTCTCGGTGTTTTCTATATGTCTAATACAAGCTCTGCTTCAAATCCATTGGTGCACGGCCGGATTTGAACCCACGACCTTAGGATTAGAAAGCGAGGCTAATCCCACTAGACCACTGCTTTGGTTACAGTAAAGGTAGAATAACATTATACCTACGCCACGTGTCGTGATGCGTCAATAAGATAAGATTTGTATTCATTTTGCGGAATTGTGTACCCGTAATAAGGCACTGCAACTTAAGGCAGGTTCCCAAATATGCGAGACCTATGGTAATACGATGGCTCTATATGGCTTTGTTATAGGTGATGGTTTACCACTCGACATCAGGTAGATCATGCTTGATTCGTTACAAAATAGTATAAAAAACAAAAAACTTTTCAGTAAAAAGGCCATATCTAACTGAAACCCTCTTTCATAATAGGTAGTAAATTATTTTCTCAATGAAACTACATACAAGTATTTTAATTTGTAGGCGCTCAAAACACGTTTTCTTACCACCGTTTATTAATTCATACACAAAGATGCTCGATCACTTTAGCAATTAATAACTGATGTACGCTTGATTGCTTCTATCAATTCACCATAAAATAGCGGAATCATTCTGCAGATGTACTTATGAATGTGGTTAGTGAAGTGAATCTTATTCCTGCAGAATATACACGTAGTAAGCCGTCTCTCGAGTCTTATTGTTATTGATCATGTATGTATTTTTGCCTAGTTATTATAAATAAATTATCTCGTCAATCATCATTAAACTAAAAAAAAGTAAGTATACAACGCGCAGGCTACTGACCCCGGATGACAAGTCGTACAACGTGTGATTATTGACCCTGCACCGGTCAGAATAGAAAAGGGCTGGGGTGCTTCTACTTTAACTAGTCCAAACGTATTTTTTTATAAAATAATAATAAAAACATTTCTTAGTGAAGGGTTCGTCCGGGGAAGTACTACCTCCATACCTATTTCTGCCGCCAAGCAACTTGATGTGTTTCGGCTTGAAGAGTGTGTGTGCTGGTGAAATTACAGACACATGAGGCTTAACACCTGTATGCCTCAGGTTGATCGACGCTGAGCAGTGCATCTTAGGGCACATTCCTAACGAGCGTGACATACGAGGTAATCTTTTTTATACGCGGAGTTAACAATTTTAACATCAGGTGGGTCACCGGCTTGATAAAAAAATACACGCATTTCAATCTTTTTTGTATATATGTAAAACAATTAAAATGTTTCTTTTTCATTCATAAACCATGAATGCGGCTTTCCAATCTGATAGGGTAATACCATTTGCACACCATTTGCCATTTCGTTCCATAAAACTAATTGGCTATGTATAAGGTAGGTTAGTTAAAAGCTCAATTAAAATGTTATTAGATTATGATACTTCTCTGTTCGATTCGTTACACTAAATCAAGTTAAGTTCGACTGATGATTGTATAGATTACTAAGAGCCTTTGTTTTTTATTTATATATATTTTCACATCAGCGTACTTGTATATAGGGACGGAAAGGTTGAGGAGCAACAGGCTAGCTTGTCAAAGTCAAAGTCAAAAAGCATTTATTCAGTAATATCCGCAGGTATCATCTTGAAACGTTTTAAATCTAGGTAAATCTAAGCGCCACTTCCTCGCGACCTAGCCTAGAAGAACCTGCAAGAAACTAACAACATTTGGTACGGGCATGTCATGCTGCCAAGAGACTAATGAATATGAATGTGGATGGATATGTGGGTAGAGGTAGATCAAATAAAAGATGGATGAACTATGGGAAAGTGACATGGATAAGAAAGGAGTGAGTATGGATAGGACGGCTGATAATGGGGAGTGGAAGAAAAGAACATGTTGTGCCGACCCCACATAAAGTGGGATGAGGGCAGAAGGATGATGATGATATATTTTCCCACCATTCCTTGACCAACTGTACATAATGTATGTATGATTGATTATGTATAAGCCGCACACGATCTAGCACAGTCCTAAGCTGCAGAGACTTACTTTAGTGCCAAGATAATTTATGAATCTGTGACAAGAAGTGTACCTAATCCTTCTATCACACGAAAGTGACACACTAGTCATTAGTCTAGGGAAGTTCTATAAATAAAAAGTAGTCAGAGGTATATGATGACTTTTCTACGCACGTACGACGCAAGTAAAACGCACCGCAAACGCGATATAATGACCTGGTACTTTTACATATATTCAGCAACAGAAAACAAACCAGCCTCATCTCATGGCTTTAAGCCAAGCACGATAGATATCCCTTCAGGTTTTCAGGACCAACCAAGTAGCATGAACTCAAGGTTCTTCGAGGATGTCTAAGAGAAAATTCTCGATTATGCATGTTCACTTCAGACTGAGACAGACTTTTTGATTAATCATTCATTATTTTATAGACAAGTGCCACTGAAATTTTTAATTACACAAATGTTTTACATCAACCTCAATGGTATTTATTCACAACACACCCGTGCATACTTTAACAGGGAAGAAAGTAGAGACGAGATAGCTATTAGTGAAAAGTGGTTTTGCTATCATTTTCAGGTTTGTTTGATTCAGCCCTGCCGTACTCAATCCTGTTATAGATATCGCCAGTCCATTCGTAAATCAGATCAGCTAATTACCTACCCATATAGCTGATCAGACTGAACAGTGGTCAGCCCACACCACGCAGTACCAATCGGCATCGGGCAAGACGAAGCGTAGGACGTCCTACGCCTCGGTTCCGGTGGTCACCATTGGAGAACCTTTATTCCTCAGCGGTTGTCGGTTCTGCGAGCTATATGGCCTGCCCATTGCCAATTTTGTTAATTAACACTCTTATTAAACAAAATAATCATCAAATTGTTTTGTTTTGTATGAGCTTTTGTTCCGCAAAATGCATTGAAAGCTCAAAATGACAGTTTTTTAGGGAGCCCATATAAGAATGGACTGTAATTACGCTAAGTTTGTAAGGCAATGCTAAAGCCTTTAGGTTTCTGCATTTTTTTAATACAAGTTGCTGATGGAACAAACAGCCGGCCTGCCTGCTAACTCCTGGTAACCATTGTTTATGACAAAGGAGGTCAAGTATGTTATTAACGTGGCCTACGATGCACGTAATTTCATCGGCACCCATACCATTTACCCGAAACACAGCAATGCTGCTCAGTAGCGGAGGCATAGTGGTTCTTCCCTGGATGAACCCTTCTTAAAAAATTAATGGCTAGGTACTAAAATACTATTGCATACCTAGTACATAGTAGCTACACTTTTGTATGGAGTCCGTGCGTTAGATATATTTAATCTATCTATAGCAATTATAAGAATCTTTTTCCTGACTGACTGACATATAGACAGCGCGAAGCCTAAACCACTGGTCGTAGAGAATTTTTCAGAGTATATTCGTGTTGGTCGTCGAGGTGTGCTAAGAAGGGAATTCCCGAAATTCAACATCCGCGGACGAAGTCGCGCGTGTTTCCCTAGTTAAATATATACAAACGTTTTTAAATAATTATGCATAGTTTAGCAAAAATTCATCAACGTCCTTGGTTTTGCAGTCAATGAGCGATTCCATCAGGTCGTAGTTATGCCTAAATGGCATAAAAAAGCCTAAGTTTATCTATCTATCCGCAACTTTATTACCTTTGCGTGTTGCGTTGCGTAAACGGCAAGCAGATATAACGATAGCAGATGTAGAGGCGAGTGTGATGGTCCCTTTTTTCCATCAAGTGCAATCACCGCGCCGGGCTATCCTAACAGGTAATTCTAAGTAGCTAAGTAAGTATCTACACACGGACGTTTGGTTTACCCAGCATCAGATACAGTCAGGACAAAGGTTCTTATAGTTGGTATAGATTCTATACCAATTATAAGAACGTTTGTCCTGACTAGCTCACATTATAGACAATACAAAGGCTAAATATGGGTCAGGGGTTTGACATTTTCAGGGTATATTCGTCTTGGTGAGTAGAGGTGTACCTACTAAGAAAGAAATTCCCGAAATTCAACCCCTAAACGGGTACAGCGACAGTTGAAGTTTGTATGAAAACAGCCGCTAGTGTAATGGCATATTTTGATAGTTTCTGTCACAAATCACCGGTAGTAAACGAGATAATTTTATATTACAGTCGAGGTGCATTCAAGAACATTTAGCATCCAAAACCTTCTAACCTGAAATGGAACAGAACACGTTTGAACGTAGATTTCACTGTCAAAGTAGACCTTTCACCGCACGCGCTTAGGGTGAGTCAATTGTCATCAGTGCGGTATTCTTTTTTCCTTTCCTGAATAAATGCGTACGCAGAACCCGTAGTGCCCAGTACCTACGTCAAGTAACTTTTCTACTACCTTTTGCTGCATAATTGCATCCACGGCACATAAGCAAGGTATTATATGCGAGAGCTTTTTTGCTACTTTCAATTATGGTAATGCTAAGCGTTCCAAAAGAATCTTATTTCAAGCTCCTGGCACTGAACACCCGTGTTCTTCTCCGATGGGAGTGTAAAAGTTGTAAGGTTGTTTACTTCTGCTCACAAGATCAAGTCTACTCACAAGGACCAAGTGCGCGAAGTCATTGACCCTCGCTACTTACTTACGTCGACCAAAAGCATATGCCAATCGATTTTAGCAACGTTATTTTACTATAAGTTCGTGTTCTATAAGAACGTTTAAGTTACAAGTGTCTAAAGATTTAGTACTAAATCTTGTAACGCTTGTAACTTTCAAGGTAATCTGATTTTACTGTAGAATATATGGTAACAAGCCTAGATAACGGCAAGATAATTCAGTATCAAACTTAACTTCGGACGCACGTTAATAAATAGTAGACATTAAACGCTTACAGCGTTTGTATGGACAACGTACCGACTTGCTTAACCTTAAGCTCGCAGAACTGAGCATCTGTGTTGTACTCTGATGGGAGTATAAAACGTGTACATAGAGTGGTTTGCTTCTACTCGCAAGGTCAAGTGCGCGGAGTCATTGCTCTTCGCTGCATACTTGCGTCCGCAGAACGCTTGCGCGAGTCCCGGGAAGATCTTGTGTGGTGAGTTAGTTTGTTTATCTTTTGTGCTTTTATTTTTTTGCAACTCTTTGTGAAATATTTTTTTTTAGGATTCTATTAAAATTTTGTGAGTTTGTTGTTACATATTTATATTGTTGAGGGATTGCTACATAATAAAAAAAAATTAGATGAATTTATTAATGTTGGAATAGTAATAGCTCATATTTAATTTTTAAAAGACAAAAAACCTGTATAATATATGTAAACAATATAAGAAGTTTGGTTGAGCTTTTTGTAGTATAGCTATAGCTATATACCCATTTACGTTCATGTTTGTTTGAAAGATAACTAAGTTCTAAAAGATTATTAAATACTTTTAAGCAGCGAATTACCTATACTAAAATTCATAGTTGCATTTTTCGGATTGTAATAAGTAATTATTGTGAGAAATAACTCTGTTTCATATAAGAAAATTACGCCCCAGGAAAAACGGAATTATAACAAAAAATACTATAAATACTAAATCATAATAAGTAATATGCCACGTATTCATGCAAAATATTTTTATAATTTTAAAAACATAATAACTTACCATTCTTATAGTTTTTATGGTTTGCAGTCAATAGTAGCTAAATATCTTAAGCGTAATAAAAACCAAAGAACTTCTAAAGGTGAGATATATTTTTTCTGATTTTACCTTACCTTTTATGATATACTAGTTTACGCGCGACTTTGTCCGCGTTAAGTTATTTTCATACAAACTTCTCCCCCGCTGTACTCGATTAGAGGTTGAATTTCAGGAATTCCTTTCTAAGTACCTCTTTACGCACCAAGATGAATATACCCTGAAGATTTGAATTCTCCACGACCAGTGGTTTAGGCTGTGCGTTAACTACATGTAATTCAGTCAGGACAAAGATTCTTTATAATTGGTATAGATAACATAATTAACATTCTGTGCCAAATGTTAACACGAGTGATTCAGTGATTTCAGCCGTAAAAACTCAACAAACAGACACGTGACTGACTGACTGACATATAGACAACGCACAGCCTAAAGCACTGGTCGTAGAGACTTGATTTTTCCAGGCTATATTCATCTTGGTGCGTAGAGGTGCTAAAAATGGATTTTCAAAATTCCACCCCTAAACGGGCGAGGGCTGAAGTTTGTGTGAAAATCATGCTGACGAAGTTGCACGCGTTTCACTAGTATTTCATGTAGTAGGTAAATAGGTATTGGTATATAAACATTTGATACACATGAATTGCTTTGTGTCTAGTTATTCTTACTGTAAATGTAAAAAAGGTATTATCTTGTTTCCATAGAATAAGCTAGGGCGCTTAGTCTATATTGGCTAAATTGCGCTGTGTGAAATTTCTTACAATTTTTATTTACAATATCGCTTTGTGGCCATGTACAGTTTGTCACACAACGTTTTGTTTAGGCTGCGATCACACTTGTGATGCTGATAGCAAATATTGCACGCCGCACCTCCCGCCGTGTCGTCGTAGGTGCTTGATTAATTGATCGGTAGCACTTTCGACCAACGATACTGTTGATCCAAGGGTAGCACTGTAAGAATCGTCAGACATCATCATCAATCTGGTGAAGTGCTCAGCTGTACCTCAGACCTATCACGTTTCCTGAAAGAACGATGTAGAACCTTCTACATCCACTGACTTTTCGCGATCTTAACAATGTTGCTCCACCGGGTAGAGGGCGTTCTACGCTTCGTCTTCTGGTCCATCGGATTGGCAATATTTAGTTAATTTGTAAAATAAGGTGATGTGGGCCACGCCAAAACTCCTTGGCATCTGCGTTTGATTACAGAATCATGTCATGGTTTGGAAGTGCGGGCGCAGCTTTAGTTGTGGTCAAATTCAAAGAAGTCTTTTTACTACTGTTTGTAACTTGCTTTTTTTTGCTAAGCTTTTAGTGAACGGTTTACTCGTTTCTAAATTAACTTTATTCCAAAGTCATAAAGTTCAAATTGAGAAGTTGTTTTGCAACATGATGACTTATTTAGCGTAGGAATGAGTTCTTTTTTCAAGTTTAGGTTGTCGTAAGCCTCATTTTTTGTTATCAAAGAGGTTTTATGTACTTGGCTCTGATTTAGAAACACGACGACGTTCTGTAATGTATTTTTTATTTAGTAGACGCTTAGAATAATAACTACGTAAAGCAAGGTACATATTATTTTTACAGATTTCGACCGCAACAGGTAGAAAAAATATAGTCGCGTACAGGAAGTAATAGGTTCAGAAAAAGGCTTTACTTGCTAGAAAACAATTAAAAAAAAAAAAAAATTATAAAAATTTGTATATACAAATTAAAATTAAGAACCTCTATCTTTTTTTTTTAACCAATGACAGCCCAACTTGACTGGCTTGAATAAAAACTTTTTCAATGAGTTCATATAACAGTAGCAAATTTTTTAATGAATGACGGACAGATGCTATATAGAGAAGAATAAGAGAAAATGTTATAATATTTTAAACTTGTAAACTTCTTGCTCACGCAAGATATCATTCATTATACTTATGTACTTCTTAGTAAGTCGAATACTTACGGCTAAACTGAGTTCAGCGAAACTGCGCTCAAGCACTATTTTTGAATAAAGAACTTTACTCAAAACGACTCAAGTACAGATTGATGTTTGAGTAAGGTTTCTGAATACGGGCCTAAGAATGTTGAACCTAAGATAGATAGGTACCTACTTACTATTTAAGTTTTTAGTGTATATATTTTTATTGTACTTGTGTGCTACGTGTGTCTGTCAAAACATAAAAAATTTGCTACATACAATATCATTGGCTATGTAGCCAGTAAAATAAAACAGTTTTTGTTGCTACTCACATTTTTTGTATCTTTACTAGTTTATTTATCTGGGTGTATAAACGTTTATTTTAAAGTACAATCAGCCTAAAAAAGTCCACTGTTGGACATAGTCCTCTCATAGGAAAATAGATTATGAGCTCTTTCCATCTATCGACTTCCTGCGATCTTTACATTGCTGTTGTTCCATGACGTGGAAGTCTGTTTATTCCCCAGGGATTATCGTGGTGTAGTGGTCTCCGCGTAGAATAGGACTCCAGTACTTCCCTAGAATGGCGTAAGAGGTGACTGAGGCTACGCACCAAGAAACGTTCTGCAGCATCATGGCCCACCTGATGTTAAGTGGTTACCATCACCTACAACAAAGCATTGCTTCGTAGGTCACGCTCGTTAGGAACGTCACCTACGATGCACTACACTACAACCTGAGGTATACAGGCTAAGCCTCATGTGCCTGTAATTTCACATCTCTTGTGTCCTTAGCACACACTGCGACCACCATTCCTTCAGTCAAACGTGGTGGTGGCTATGGCAAACCCCCCCACAATTAGGTCCATCAGTGGATTCATTTCATATGCTATGTAACGTACCGCTTTTTGTATCTGAAACTAAAAGTAGACATAATTTCATAACATTACATGAGAAGATATACACTTCTCATGAAAAATAGAGTCATCCCTGAAATTTTCACTTAGATTAACAAGAAATAGAAAGAAATAGCATCACGACTTTAATCTCAAGGTACGGTAGATATCCCTTCAGATATCTTAGTACAAAGTACCTACTCGTAATTCTTTGAAGATATCTAAAGGGCGTAGTCAAAGGTATGTCCAGGTATTACATTTGGTACAAGCCCATATTTTTGCAAACAAAAAAATTATAATTATATATTTTACCATCACCATATGTAAACCATTCTTGGTATGTTAATTTATTTTAAAAGACACTTAGGTACTCGAATACCTTAAAACTGTATTCCACGCACTATAATTACGTTTTTTCAAGTATTATAATTACCAGTTATTATAATTACAATAACTGTTATTTAAATTACATACTTAGATCAACGCTCGCCTACTATGCCAAGGAAATTAAACTGTTTGTTTCATAGTACCTACGATGTTATAACCGTATTTTCCAGTTGCTAAAATAAGGTTGTGAAATTAGCTTGGTCATTCCCAACTGGTTTTGTACTTGTGGTAATTTTTACACAAAATCCTCTAGCCCCAAACTAAATAAAAGTTGTTATGGGAACCAGATAATTGATAGAATACTTATATACGCTTTATTTTGTAAATACCCAGACAGAAAACAAACATCTATGGTCATGATACAAAATATGTCCTCGGTGGAAATCGAACCCAGAACTTACAGAAAGCACTACTAACTGAACTTTGCGGCTATTCGAAAACATTCCAGTACAAAGCTTCTTTTATTTATTATAGACTAGCGGCCCGTCCCGGCTTCACATGGATTTTAGTAAGGATCCCTAACTTTTTTGAGAATATAATATAGCATATGTCACCCGGAGACAGTGTAGCTTCCCAACGGTAAAATAATTTTTCAAATTTGTCCAGTAGTTTCTGAACCTATTCAAGCAAACAATCAAATCTTTCCTCTTTATAATATTAAGTATAGATATAGAATAAAATATGGTTCGCGATTACATAATTATAAAAAGACTCCTTTTTGATGAGAAAAAACTTGACTAATTTCTGATAGTATTTATTTATTTTGGTTTTGGTTATTTATTTACATAAGCTTGCAGGCCATAAGCTTACAAAGTACGGACACAGTAATGCAATGATATACGCGTTCAACATCAGATAGGACCTATTTAATTTATTGTATACACACAATTAACGACGCAGGAGGTTGCGGGTTCGATTCCCGCCTTGGAATAAATGTTTGTACAATCTGCAAATATTTACTTCAGGTGTTCTGGGTATTTGCTATGTATAATAAAAAATATCTATGCATGTAATGTATTGTATTAAGTATATCAGTCATCAAGTACCCATAACACAAGCTCTGCTTAGCTTGGGGCTAGATGATGCTGTGTGGATTATCCGACATTATTATTATTATTAATTAGTACTAAGTGGACCAGTAGGTAAGTCTAGTTTATCGAAATAAAGTTTATGAAGTAAGCACTTTATAAACTTATATAATTTATTAGTTGCTGCAATTTAATTAAACATGACTATCTTAAACGCATCTAGATTGCGAGTTTTATTCGTTAATAAACCATTTCCCTATTAATAACTCACGTCGAAGATTACTCTATAAAATAATTAAAGAGTCGTAAAGGCTCGTTATAAAAACACCAACTAGCAGTTATGTTATTATAACTTATAACAAAGTAACGGTGAATTAAAACCGCTACCTTTTCTCACGGTGAACCTTTTATTTTATTTGCATTGAAGCTTGATTGTGGCGAGGCTAATAAGAATTACCTTTATGGATACTAATTGTAGAGCGAAATTACTACTATACATACCAATTAAACTATAAGAATTTTTGACTGACTGACTGACATACAGACAACGCACAGCTGATTGACATATAGAAACGACTGATCGTACAGACTTGACATTTTCAGGGTATTTTCTTTGTGCATAACACTGTATTAAGAAAGAAATTCTCGAAATTCAACTCCTGAACGGTAGGTACAGCGGGAATCGAAGTTTATATGAAAAAAACTTCACGCGGACGAAGTCGCGCGCGTTTTGCTAGTTTTACAATATTCATAAAGACCTAACTCACTATATTTATTTTAAGTGTTGGATTTCGTTGTCAAAATAAAATGTTTTTATAAGAGTTTTACCGTTTTTTCTACGTAGGTAAGTCATTGAACAAGTTTATTCAAATATATATTTTTTGGCTTTGCTTAGTTTAGGGTAATATGGTGTAAAGTGACAACCTAACCCGTTCTATCTGTTCAGGGTTACATTTCAGGAATTCCTTTCTTAGAACACCTTTACGAACCAAGACTTATATTATATTCCCTGAAAATCTCAAATGTTTACAAGTAGTGGTTTATATTTGGCGTTGCCTATATGTCAGTCAGTCAGTCAGGTCAGGACAAAGATTCTTATAATTGGTATAGATAGACGGAAGTAGTTTAGGCCATTTGCTTGTTCCATCATTAAGTTGTATATTAAAAAAGACTCTTCAACTGTAAAAACGAATTTCAAAACTGCTAGTATAGTGTTATGTGTAGCGAACTATAAGTGTGAATGATATAAATTAATAGCATCACGACGCTACTCTCCAACCATGGCAGACATTCCCACAGATCTCTTCTCTTAGTAGGTACTTACCTACGAGATTCTTCAAGGACGTCTAAAGGGGTAGTCAGAGGTATTTTTTTTTGCAATGTGACTTGTTAATGGAACAAGCAAATGGCCCACCCGACGTTAAGTGATTACCATTACCTATAACAGAGCATTGCCTCGCAGGTCACGCTTATGTAAACGTGCCCTATGCACTACTCTGCGTACATCAACCTGGGGCATACAGGTGTTAAGCCTCGTGTGCCTGTAGTTACACCGGCAACCACAAGCTTCAAATCGGAACACAGCCAGCTACTTGGCAGCAGAAATAGGCATCCAGATATTATATTATCCAGTGAATACCCAGTGTTTCAAATCACGTAATGGGCTTCTCGCAAGTTCCTTGACTTACCGAATCAGTAACCATACACTTTTCCGTTATAATTCTTCTAAGTACAGGATGTATGTAAGAGCTATTACTTTTTTGTGCCAATTAAAGAAAACGGTTTGAGTAAGGCTGTAGGCGGATGTACAGTCAATGGCGGAAAATGGTAAATACTATTCCCGTTGTTAGTACCTACGTCCGGTGTCGTTGATGGTCTAGTCTTATACCAAGCACCAGTTTTTCTGTATGCGTAAAACAGTATAAGATATATGAATACAGAATCTGTATTCATATATATCTGTATTGCAGATATAGTACTATTCCACTTCTAATAGTTGACCGAGCGAGCGAAGCGAACGAAGCATCTCAGTTTTGAGATTGGCCAAGAAATGCTTTGTCTGTCTGTCAGTTCTGTCTGGCTATTCTCGTCTACAGGTTGCATTTACCATCTGATTTCACAAAAATTGGCACACATTAAGTTCCTTGATTAGTTTTTTTAGTCTACAGCGATTTTTGATTGGAAGGAAAGATTGACAGATTATCATTTACTTTTTTTACACCACTTCCTGATGGAATACAGATGGCCCACCTGATGTTAAGTGTTAACCATAACCTAGTTACCACCGGATCGCTTGTTTGTGGTTTTCGGCGGTCGATAACTTTTCGTAGAAACTCTGTGCCTCCTTAAATATTAATATACGCATTACCTATACACCAATATATAATATATAGCGAAAACGCCCACGACTTCGTCTGCGTAAAGATATTTTGATACAAACTTCAAGCGTAGCTACCCTTTTAAGGGTTCAATTACAGAAATACCTTCCTTCATACACCTCTGCGCACTTAGACACATGTACCCTAAATGGAAAGTCCCTACGACCAGTGGTTAAGGCTGGACGTTTTCTATATGACAGTCAGTCGATCAGTCGGACAAAGATTCTGATAATTGCTATAAATGTATATTATTATTAAACACCAAACTTGCTACATTATTAAAACTTGAATTCCAACTTCAAGTTTAATCAAGAAGGTTTGTTGAACTCAAACACTACTATCGAATCGAAAAAGCATTATACAAAGCCTCTATTATCTCCAGTGTTATTTTTATCTGCTGGTCTGTAGCCGTAAATTGGACCAGTATGGGCAAACTAGTAATTTTCCCGTGATTACTGATATAAAAACTTAAGCATCATCCATATACAGGCTTGTACTTATAAGTAAATACCTATAGGTACCTCACGGTGTATACTTATACCATCGTTCGATAAAAACGATTGAAGTAAGAAGTACCTACTGGTTATCAATATGAGAGACTAAAAATAGGCTAAAAATACGCATTTCAACAGGTGGCAAACTTAGATAATTTAGTGGCAAATTATGTCAATGTCAAAAAAGCTATCAGTCATTAGATTAATAGTTCCTTGGATTCGTTTTCTGTCATATTTGGACGCAACATAGTTTTGTAATTTTTAACTGTTTTTCTAGTGTTATTTTAGGTTTAGGAAAGCTATATTTTTCTTTAAAACCATTGACAACCGAATTTACGTTTTTTTACTGACTCGACTTGACTAAAAACTATTTATTCATCCACTTGACACTAGCAAAATTGTCTGTCGAATGACGGACTGGTGCCATTATGAAAAAAAGAAGAAATAATTACTTATGTCAACGTCTAACCCTCATAACTCTGACTACGGTAGACTAAAATAAGTAGGTGGATTCGTTTTCTGCCATCTTTGGAAGCAACATTGTATTTTCATTTTAATTGTTTTTCTAGTGTTGTTTTAAGTTCTGATGGGTAATTTTGGTGGTATTTTAACCATCATTTCTTGAGGTCTTAGCACAAGTGTGAACAATTGAAATGAAAGTGTGTTATGAGGCATCCTGATTTGAACGAAAATGTTTCCCTTTGGTTTTGAAGAAAAACGACATCTTTTTCTTCAAAACCGATGACGGCTGACTTTACTTTTTTTACCGCTCGACTTGACTAAAAAGAATTTATTCAACCCACTTGACATTGACAAAATTGTCCGCAAGACGGACAGATGCCACAAAAAAAAAGAAAAAAAAAGTACTTACTAAAAGAATCTAAGAAGATAATAATTTTATTATGTACCTTACTGATTAGTTTGCCTTTATATTCTCTTTACAGCATAAAACATTATCATTCCACGAGTCCTTTAGAATTACACTCAGTACCGATTTTAAAAGTTCCTTCAGTTTTTTCCAGTAAAAAACATTGTCATTCCTAATTCGTATTACCGCTCTTTGTCCGCAGATAAAACAATGAAGAAGTCAGTGTTGTTAGCGTTTGTCCTGTGCACGGCCGTGTTCGCACTGGACAGCGGAGACAATAAGTTCATAAAAGACTATGCTATGCTAAAGGTAAAAATATCTTTCTAATTTTAATAAAAGGTAATTTAACTCGCAGGCGGTAGGATTCGAACCTACGCTCCCAGAGGGAATCTGATTTCTAGTCAGACGCCTTAACCGCTCGGCCACGCCTGCTTCTGACGCTGAGTATGAAATTATATCATATTTGAAAAATGTTGCACTCTGATTACATCTAAGATATTTTAATCTAATCCAGCAACAAACGTAAAAAAAACAAAATATTCGTTCAACCGTTCTTTTAGATTGGGTAAAAAACAAAAGAAAGCGTACATAACAAAAAATGTTACAAAAACATTTTGGCTCAAAGAATGCTACAGAATTTATTTATTATTGTGTAAGTTATTTATTAATCTATCTTAATTCTATTAAATACTTTTACTGTTATTCAGATTTATGAGAGTTGCTTTGGAACAGCACTATTGAAACAAATCGCCACAGAACTAAAGGAAGCCTACGCAAAATGCTCATTAGCGCCACCTATTAAAGATCAGATGAACCAACACATGCCTCCTATTTTGCTCAGCAAGTTGCCGCCTGGGTTTTCGATGGACCCAAACTCGCAAACCATAACCAGGCCGTCAGATGGCGCTATAAACAATAATCAAGAAAATGATTTACCAAATCAAGATGGACCCCAACAACAACAAAAAGTTCCTGTTGGTGGTGTTCTGGCGTTCAGAACTCAAGCGGTAAGAAAAAAAAATACAAAAAGTGCACCATAGCAATGATGCCTCCTGTGAGGATTGAACTCACGACCCCTGGTTTACGAGACCAGTGCTCTACCACTGAGCTAAAGAGGCGATAGTAGCAAGGTCGAAATTAACGTACAGATTCTCGAAATCGTTTTAAACGTTTATTATATTTATTTGTTCTCTTTTTGATGATAAGCAACTGTGCTTACTTATCTGTAATTGTTATTGTCGATGTAATAAATGTTTGTTTGTCGACTACAAACCGAAGTTTTAAATCTATTTTAGGGTCAGTTCCAGTCTCCAGCTATAAACCCATTCATGATGCCGGGGATACCTCAACTCAGGCCTTACAACGCGCCTGTCCAGCCTTTCCCTTACGGAGGAATGTACTACCCCCCAAGTTTGCCGTACAACCCTTACTACCCTCAACAGTACCAGCAAGCACAGGGGTACTACCCTCAGCCTTATTATGGGAGCAATAGGGTTTCGGTGAGTTAAAACCTGTTATATTTTGTTTGGGCTTTGGAGGAAATTCGATTTATTTACTGCAAAATAATTATAATTGACTAACTCAGACTTTCATGTCTGTAATAACACACATTTACAATATTTTAGGTTTTAAATAACATTTGGTTATGTAAGTTATATGTAAGGTTGCCAGCCAGAAATCTCTATAAGCAATAAGGCCGCCCATTGTACTTTATTCGTATACGGCTAGATGTATAATGTATCCTTATTTATTTATTAATTTTTTACCGTACTTACACACAAACTATAAATAAAAACAGCAATTAACACAGCGGTCATGTACAAAGGCGATCTTAACCCTAAAAAGAGTTTTCTTCCAGCAAACCTTAGAAGATGAGAGAGCAGATTAAGTGGTTGGTAGGTGTACAAACACTAAGTTTGGTTTAATTTTAAATCACATATATTTTCTTAATATCTATTAAGAAAATATATGTGATTTAAAATGAAACCTAAGAAAAAAAAACAAGTCCTTGTGCACGATAAAGTGTTATCTATCTATCCATCTAGTAGATAGGTGTAATATGCTTAAGCATAGATAGGTACTTATACACCTACACTAGTACAAAATTCTATTAGAGAAGGCCAATTATGGTTTTGTGTGTGTTATTTGAGGTTCTTAACTTAAACCGTTGTCAACAAACAGTTGTGTATAGATTTATGTTTTTCCTTCCGTCACTGTATAGGGTTATGTACGTAGGTACATAACCTTACATATACCTACATATATGCTATCGCCCTCAAATACCGAATATAAATAATATATAAATATAATAATAATAATGGACAATCTACACAGCATCATCTAGCCCCAAGCTAAGCAGAGCTTGTGTTATGGGTTCGAGATGACTGATATACAATACATTACATACATAAATTAGTGATTAAAGTCGTGACACAATTTCTTTTCTGAAACGGTAAAGGAAAACATCCTGAGGAAATTAGGTAGTATTCTAGCAGCGGCAGGGCTTGTAACCTGTCACGTAAGGATGCTATTTCTTTTTTTTTATTTTCTTTTCTTCCAGCGTCAACTGAACCTACGCACACGTCTGGGCCTAAACCGACCCAGTACTGACAACGTCACCTGCGTGATGCAAGCACTCGGCTACATCGACGACAACCTAGAGCCGAACTACGAGCTGATCACGCAGAGAATCAACAACCTGCCCGTTGCCGCCGAGTTGAAGAGCGACATCCAAGAAGGGCTCAATTTTTGTCAGAAGTTCTCCGTAAGTTCCATAATCCTATTTTTTGACCTGTAAATTTATATACCAAAGTATTGTATAGGTACACTAGGGAAAATGTTAGTCATATGACATTAAAAGAGAACACTCATTGTTACAACACAAGACATAAGAAAAATATAGCGGTGCCAGCTGTTAGACTAGCAAAAACAAAAAAAAGTTTTGTTTCTTCCGATTGATAAGCAATGAGAAGTAGGTACATGTGACATGTCAAAAGAGAAATAAATATTTTATGATTATATTATTATGATATCGTCAGTGGAAAAGAAAAAATGCAAAAGCGCCAAATGCTACTTGTGGGAAATCAAGTTTAAAGTTATTAACTTTAAACTTTTTGCATTTTGGCGCTTTAGCATTTTTTCCTTTCCACTGACGATATGATTTTAAACATTCGCGATAAGAATACTTAATGAACACTTATATTACACGGGTATTTATCGCGTTTTACCTTTTTATTTATTTTCCCAACGTTTTGGTTGATGCAGTAGTCGTGGTCGCATTATTTTATTTATTTATTTCCATAATTCTATTCTGATTTGCTAGTCTAATCTGGTCTGATGTAAGTCTGATGAGAATCAGATGAGTTAATGTGTCTACGTATGCTAGTATGCTCTTGCTTGTAAGTTAGATATGACTACCTTTTTACATTCTGTATTAAATAGCTTTATTAAGTAAGATTGGTAACTGAGGAGTAACCGTGAGCTCAATTTGCAATTGGTTGTCTTTGCAGCAATGTGTGCCAGAAGACAAAAGGAACATCGTGCCACGTCCTCAAGAGCAGATCAAGGCTATCTTCTTCTTCCGGTGCTACAAGGTTCGTAATTCTTAACCCATGCCATGTTCATGACATCCTTCCTCCATCCTTCAGGACTCCTCTGCTAAGGTTTCCTATATAGGCTCTTCTTTAGTAGTAGTTGAGCTCTAAGTGAAGGGCTCGTCCGGAGAAGTACTACCACCATGGCTATTTCTGCCGCCAAGCAGCTTGCTGTGTTCCGGTTTGAAGGGTGTGGGTACCGGTGTAATTACAGGCACATGAGGCTGAACACCTGTATGCCTCAGTTTGATGGACGCTGAGTAGTGCATCGTCGGTGACGTTCCTAACGAGTGTGACCTACGAGGCAATGCTTTGTTATAGGTGATGGTAACCACTTAACATCAGGTGGGCCATCTGCTTGTTCCATCAACAAGTTGTAAAAAAAAGGCATCCCCTCGGACTTCCAGGAGGCATTCTGGAGCCTTCTTCATGCAACGATATTTGTGCTATATCGTCGGTCTATTAAAGGACTGTCCTACACTTTATCTTCTACTTTTTAGTTGAGATACGACAGCTTGTATATTGAGGTGTCCAAAATTGTGATGAAATTTTATTTAAGTTTAACTCAGTAGGTAAGGCATCGTTATGCCTTACCTACTGGGTTAATAGGCGTGTGCATTTGAGCATATAGAACCTAATAAAAAATACACAAAACTCAAAGTCTAATTTAAAATATTCAAATTTTGAATATAATATAAGTGATATTTTTTTCCGAAATGTTGACCCATGGAAAACAATGAGCTGCTAGTAGTTATAAAGGTATACTTTCCTTTGGTTTTCAGCACAAGAAACTTGAGGCATGCATCATGAAGGACATCAGTGAACACTTCAGCAAGGAATACGTCGTTGACACAGAGCCTGAGTTTGGGTTAGTCTGATAATAATACTATACAACAAATAAAAATAATAAATAAATAATGTTGGACAATCCACACAGCAACATCTAGCCCCAAGCTAAGCAGGGCTTGTGTTATGGGTACTAGATGCCTGATATACTTAATACAATACAATATTACATACATAGATATTTTTTATTATGCATATAAAATACTCAGAACACCCGGAATAAATATTTGCAGATCGTACAAACATTTATCCCAAGGCGGGAATCGAACCCGCAACCTCCTGCGTCGAAAGCGCACACTCGCCCGCCGCGCCACATCGGTCGTCAACAATACTTTTACTAAGTACTACAGTAATCTTACTAAGTACTACAGTACTTTTACTAAGTACAACAGTACTTTTACTAAGTACAACAGTACTTTTACTAAGTACAACAGTACTTTTACTAAGTACAACAGTACTTTAACTAGTAGTAGAGCTCTTAGTGCAGGACTCGTCCGGGGAGGTACTACCATCATGCCTATTTCTGCCACCAAGCATACACTGTATAACATAATCTATAACTGGTTTTCTCACGTTGCTTTCCTGGCATTACGCATTTAATGTTATATTGGATATTAATGAAGAAGTACCAGATTGAATGATTTGTTTAAGTTTATGTGAAATTCAAATTTATTTACGTTTGAAGGGATTTGGGCTAGTGAAAATATAAGTAAAATTAATGTTATTGAGAATGTTTTATACAACGCCATCTAACTCTTAACTACCCGAACTAATCCAGGCTAACATGGGATGTAGTTCCCTGGTAATAAGATTCTTCTTGTATAAGATTCTGCTCAAAAGGAAAAGTGATCTTTGACGATAATTTCTCCGATTCCAGGTCATTCTCCAGAGCCGGGCGATCCAGCCGCGAGGCACCCCCGAGAGACCCCAGCATGGAGGCTCTAGAAGAAATGGAAGTCTACCTATACGATTATCTCAGTGGTGGCGGTGCGTTCGACTTCGACCTTTACATATAAGACTGAAGACTTATAATCGTTTGAGATTAAAAAAGTCAATAGAATAGTCAACAAAACTGGTGAAGTAAGATTTGAGCTAGTAAGTTATTTCGGGTTTAAATTTGATGGCATTACGTCATCATAAAGAACCGAAGACAAACCAACAAGTGGACTCAACTTTTTCTTGACAAATCATGACGTAACCAGATTAAAGATATGAATATTGTAGAGTTATAAAACAAGTATCAACATTGCATTTAATAGTTTAAAAAGTTAGGCAATTTAGTACACAATGAGCGTTAAATAAAGATAATACTCACTAGGTAGAATAAGATACTGTAGATTAATTTTTAATTATTGGCAATTGGTATTGTTACTGGGACATTTGCAACAAACGTAATATTTTTACACTAACCTCCATACTTATAAACTCAACATCATTTAAATTTAAAAATTGCTTAAAATGTCTCCTGTCTATTTGTCATTACACATGTATAAGAGATGGCAATGGTTTGAACATTGTTTATCTTTGACAGATTTTATAAGTAAGAAGGTTGTTGTTTTACAAAATAATTGTTTTGAAGTGATGTAAGTATTCGTATTTATTACAAATGAACTGAAGTTTTAGTATGTTTATAGAAAAGGTTGATTTTTTATTACGTTTAAATGCAAATGTGTGGGTTTGTTCAGACAGCTTTTTTAGCTCTCTCGACGATAAATATGTAGTGTAATATAAAATAAAACTATTTCAAGAAAATATTTTTTTTTATTATCCTCTGGTTTGAAGGGTAGATGCCGGTGAAATTATAGGCACTTTTTATCAACGTGAGGTGTATGTTTCACGCAGACGCAAAGCAGTGCATTTTATAGGGCACGTTCTTAACGAACGTGACCTGCAACGCAACTTTTGTTGCCACCTTGTTTCGTAAGCAATAGCATAATAAAATACTAAATATACAATTGGAAAAAAAATTAACTAAGTATCAAAATTGCAAAGTACTTAACAGATTATATTTTTTACACAGACTAGCCAGGATTATAGAGTTCATTAACAGTGCTTTAAAAAAAAATCAGGTTTTTTATACACTATAGTCATTGTTTTTGTATAGATAAATCAATGGCCACTTTAACAAGATTTCAAATAAAGTAATTAAGTAATGTTCAACCTCAAAATTATTTCTGTCAAAAGACTAAGCACTATGTTCTGTCATTCTGACATCGATTGACAGTTGTTTGAAACCGATTATTCCCTAAATATCAAATGTGCTGAAAGGTCACGCGTGTCAAAGTACAAAGGGTCCTAAAGGTGACTGTCCATCAAATTCTAACCGATGACGTACAATAATTTTCTTATCAAAAATTAATTGCCTATATCCTGACTTGTAGTACGTTCTACAAATGTTTTATACCATTTTTTTATGCTTATTTTAGTGGAACAAGCCACCTGATGTTAAGTGTTAACCATCACTTATACCAAAACATTGCCTTGTTGGTCACGCATGTTAGGTAAGTACCCTACGTTGCACTACCTTACTTCTACCAACCTGAGGTATACTGGTATGAAGCTTCAATTCCTGCCTGTAATTTTACCGGAAACGCGCGCACATCCTTCAAACTGCAACACAGCATTGTGAGCATCACTGCTTGGCGGCAGAAAAGAGTCACAAAGAGCTCTACTACTACTAAACTATTTTCTGATGGAACAAGCAAACCGCTCACCTGATGTTAAGTGGTTACCATCACTTATAACAAAGTGCTACCTCTCAGGTCATGTTCGTTAGGAACGTGCTTTGCGTCCATCAACCTGAGGCACACAGGTGTTAAATCGCATGTGCCTGTACTTCATGTAAGACTGCCTGACTTTGGGAAAACTTTAGAGTTATGTAAAACTTGCAAGGTATTTTTTGTCATGTGTAGGTATTATACGAAATTGCTGTATTATTTTCAGTTAAAAATATGTATCAAAACGACAGATGTCATAAATCATTTCTGACAAGCCTTCGTGCGAATAGAAATCGATAAAATCACATCTGTTTGTGAAATCCAAAACCCCTTTGTAGATTTCGGAGAAAGGTCCGAACTTTTTTCCAAATCTCCATATAAAAAACTGCATTATGTGTGTTTGTTCACGAACGGATTTTTGTACAAGACTTTCACCGGGTTTGGGCGGGTGGGACCAACTTTTTTTATTTGCGAAATCTAAAAAAAAACTTTACCTGTTTAATCTAAAGAGGTAAGTCTGTTTGTGGGAATGCAAATATGCCGTATTTTCTACGAGACAATAGACAGTTTGCAGAAATAGAACTGGAGTAAACTAAAGGGTGTTGTTTTGTTGCTAATGGTACTTTAAAGATTTATGATTGACTTAGAACAACTTCATGGTTTTCAAGTTCACACAAACTCATACTTTTTGAAATTGTCCCTCAAATAATGAACTTGTAGATATTGTATCAAAATATTGTAGATATTGCTCTATTGTGCACTATTACCATTTTGTTTTCAATATTAGCAAAATTAAGATCGTTTTTTAACATAGACATAACAATTATTTATTTACGATACATAAAACATTTTACGCAATAAAAAACAACACTTGAGTATTAGGAGTTATATCTTATTAGGTTTAAATTTTCTAGATTATATTTGTATTTTTACGTTTTTAAGTTATTCGCTTGCATGTTATTATTAAGTTACTAATTTTATTTATGTAAAGATAACTTTATTGCATGTGCTGTAGGAGTAGCACATATGTTTACAATTTTTTGAACTTATTCAGTAACTTAGTTAGTCAGTGAAGTGGCGGAATAGCACTTTAAACATATATTTAATCATGTATTTTACACTATTACAACGTTGTCAAAAGTCAAATAAATAATCAAAATGATTGCAGCAACGACTGTGTAGAAGATATGTGGCACATTTTACCCTACTCATCAAAATGTAGCGCACCTTGAGTACAGGTAAATGTGAATAGAGAAAGATTTTTGTCAAATAATCGTCTGCGCAAGTGCTTCCACAAAAGGATGGTTCGCAAAAAATTCAAGAAAAGATTGGAAGGATTGATGTAAATGATTTTTAGTTTAACTATTTGAATAGGAATTGCAATGATGTATTACATTCAACATCCGCAAGGTGTTTTACTATGAAAAATGTATAATAGGTCAATATCTACCTATTGTGGTCTACAATTTTCTTATTAATGATTATTTCGTTTTTTTATGCGATTCCTGATAGAAAAAGCAGATGGTCCACCTGATGTTAAGTGGTTAACATCACCTATAACAAAGCAGTGCCTTGCAGGTCACTTCATTATGAACGTACCCTACAATGCACGTCTCTGCGTCCGTCAACCTGAGGTATACAGGTGTTAAGCCTAATGTGCCTGTAATAACACCGGCACCCACACCCTTCAAACCAGAATACAGCAAGCTGCTTAGACATGGTGGTAGTACTTCCCCGAATGACCCCTCCACTAAGAGCTCTACTTTTTTTTTAACGTTAATTAACTACACTGAGAAAAAAATGCTACGTACATGACCCGATTTTGTAATGTATATGCAATTTACTACTTACTACGCATGTAGCATACGTAATAAGTGATCCGCTTATCTATTAATGGTGAATCTTACTTATGCAGTTGTAAGCCGGGCCATGCTCCGTAATGGCATTACAGAAATATACTTATAATGTTGTTACATACTTATTTCATCTTTATAACCAAGGAGCAGTTGATAGTTACGTATTTTAAGTAGCTGCAGTATTTACAAAATGATATCGATTCTACATAGGTACTTAGTGCATAAGGTGGCCAGCTACTTAGAATAAGTAACCGATAGCGTTATATCAATATGAGGTACACATTCAGCATCTGGCTACTTAATCTTTACCTGTTACGTATTGCGCCTACTTACCTACGATTGATAGCTACTTATTTTATGTAGCCGGTTATATTTTTATCTGTATACTTATAACATCTTCCTGCCTACTTACTAAAAGGTTGATAGCTACGTATTGTAGATAGCTGACAGCAATATTTCAGCATGCGGCATAGTTACAGCATGTGACTAGCTACGTTCAATAAGGAGTCGGTGGTTTACCATAATACGTATTCCGCCTACTTACAAAAGGTAGATAGATATGTTTTATAAGTAGCTTGTTACACAATATCTGTATACTTACAACATTAAGGGACCGACGTACAATAAAGATGACAGATACGTAAAATAAGGTTGATGGCTACGTATTGTAGATAGCTGACAGCAATATTTCAGCATGCGGCATAGTTACAGCATGTGACTAGCTACGTTCAATAAGGAGTCGGTGGTTTACCATAATACGTATTCCGCCTACTTACAAAAGGTAGATAGATATGTTTTATAAGTAGCTTGTTACACAATATCTGTATACTTACAACATTAAGGGACCGACGTACAATAAAGATGACAGATACGTAAAATAAGGTTGATGGCTACGTATTGTAGATAGCTGACAGCAATATTTCAGCATGCGGCATAGTTACAGCATGTGACTAGCTACGTTCAATAAGGAGTCGGTGGTTTACCATAATAGGTATTCCGCCTACTTACAAAAGGTAGATAGATATGTTTTATAAGTAGCTTGTTACACAATATCTGTATACTTACAACATTAAGGGACCGACGTACAATAAAGATGACAGATACGTAAAATAAGGTTGATGGCTACGTATTGTAGATAGCTGACAGCAATATTTCAGCATGCGGCATAGTTACAGCATGTGACTAGCTACGTTCAATAAGGAGTCGGTGGTTTACCATAATACGTATTCCGCCTACTTACAAAAGGTAGATAGATATGTTTTATAAGTAGCTTGTTACACAATATCTGTATACTTACAACATTAAGGGACCGACGTACAATAAAGATGACAGATACGTAAAATAAGGTTGATGGCTACGTATTGTAGATAGCTGACAGCAATATTTCAGCATGCGGCATAGTTACAGCATGTGACTAGCTACGTTCATTAAGCAGTCGGTGGTTTACCATAATACGTATTCCGCCTACTTACAAAAGGTAGATAGATATGTTTTATAAGTAGCCTGTTACACAATATCTGTATAGGTACCTACTTACAACATTAAGGGACCTACGTACAATAAAGATGACGGATATGTAAAATAAGGTTGATAGCTACGTATTGCAAATAGCTTACAGCATACAGAAGCAGCGTCCGCGTGGTTGTAATTAGCACAGATCCACCTACACCAATTTGCAAATGCATAAAGCTAAGTAGGTAGGTACCTACTACATTTTGAAACCTATGATGATACAATATAGGTACCTACTTAAGTACTTACTTAGAATAAGTACTTATCTAAATCACAATATTTTATACATATCTATTTAGGTAGGCAAGTGGTTAAATAGGTAAAGTAGGTAAGTAAATAAATACTTACTACAATTAGGTAGGTACCTAGACTAGACTATACTATAGGTAGGTACCTACTTACCTTTACATACTTCTCATAATTAAGTAGGTAAATACCTACCTGCCTACTTAGCTCTCATAAAATGGTTACAGCGAGCTGGTCTGATGATGGAATCAAGGTCTGTTCAACGGAACTCTTCAATAAATGGTCCGATTGAGTTGAAACTTGGTTACCTACCTACTACCAAGTTAGTAAGGAAGTAGGTAATCAGAATTTAAGTCGAAAGTAGGAAGGTAGGAACCTTGGTATGATAAGTCGAAACAATGCAAGTCTACATTATATGATGATAATAATAGGTATTTTAAGTAAATTACGACAACGCCGTAGTGTCATGGTTAATTACCTACCTACCTAGGTGTTTCAAGTAGTTTTACTGTGCTAACTTAGCTCAATGACCCAGTGTTGCACTCATGATCGGAAAGCTGGCATACCTACCTATGGCACGGAAAATAAGAGGCGGAAGTAAAGACCATATGATGATCATAAAAAAACATAAAAATCAATAAAATCATAAAAAACCGGCAAAGCACGAGTCGTACTGGCGCAAGAATAGTTCCGTACCATTATCTATATGTATACTTATTAAAATATTTCAAGTGTTTAGGTACCTACCTACCTGTAACTATTATCAATATCAAGCCAAACGAACATAAAAATCATGTGTTTGTATGAGAGCCCCTTAAACATTTATTTTGCTCTACTTTTAGGGTTCCGTAACCACAGGGTTAAACGGGACCCTATTACTAAGACTCCGCTGACTCTGTCTGTCTGCCTGTCCGTCTGTCACTAGTCTGTATCTCATGAACCGATATAGTTAGAGAGTTGAAATTTTGATGATGTATTTCTGTTGCCGGTATAACAACAAATACTAAAATCACAGAATCAACAGAATAAAATAAATAAACCTATAAGGGGGCTCTAATACAGCAATCGGGATTTTTAGCCGTTTTTATTTCAGATAATGGTACGGAACTCTTCGTGCGCGAGTCCGACTCTTACTTGGCCGGGTTTTTTTAGTAAGTATTTGTTGTTATAGCGGTAACAGGAATACTTATCTACATCATCTGTGAAAAATTCAACTCTCTAACTACCTACCTATTCATGAGATACAGCCTGGTGACAGACGGTAACTTCATTTTCATTACATAAGTAGGTACGTTACCTACTTGTTTATAGTAGTTTGTTTTGTTACCTACGTACAAGTATGCCGGTACGTTAAAATACGTATCCCGATTACTTAGCTCTTTAGACGCCAAATTTGTGCCCTTTGCTAAAGTGTTGCCAATTTAGCAAAGCGACGGCAAGTTGTGCCCGATGTTTCCAAAAATAAGCACCAGATTTATGATAAAATAATGATATTTGAGAATGGAAGAAAACTAATATTCCCTTCAGTCAATTTGCTTTATTCTAAACCTTTTTGAAAGAATGCTGGGTTGGCTTGCTATAGATGCATTTATTTTCTAATTATGTAGGTAAGTACACGCGACTTCGTCCGCGCAGAAATAAACAAAAAAGTTATTTAGTTTTTTTTGTTCTTGCATTACTTTATTATTTATTTTTAGTTCTTCGTATTATCTTTATTGAAAAATGAACCCGCGGGATAGAAGCGGTGGGAGGTGCCCGACGTGACGGCGCATTAGTGGCATGCGCGTACCTATGTAGGTATTGGACATTTTCGAATTTTTCAAAAAAAAAAGTAGCCTGAGTTACTCCTTATTGCAGCAGCTATCTGCCAGTGAAAGTCCCGTCGACATCGGTCCAGCCGTTCCAGAGATTAACCGGAACAAACAAGACAGACAGACAGACAAAAATTGTAAAATGCTATTTTGGTATATGTATCATACATATATACATTCATATGCATGTAGTAAAAAGCGGTTATTTTAATATTACAGACACTTCAATTTTATTTATTTGTATAGATGCGTAAAATAAATCTGCATATTTTTTTTGGATTTCTCTGGATTTTGAAATCTTCGTCTGGCAACACTGGTTTGCAGTTAGAAATGTTAGAATTTAATTTACAATTGTACATTCTTTTCTACGACCGCCGCGCCGCCACCCGGGCCGCCGCCGCGCCGCCCGGGCCAAGCCGCCCGCTAGTAGTATTTTGTGGGTCCACATTCAAATAAAAATCTACAATTTCTACATAATGTAATACAAAAAATAAGAAGCAAGCAAAGTATTCTGTGAAACGAGCCAAGTGTCAGTATCTGCCGCTGCTGCGCCCACTGCTGCTGATGCCGACGGCGACTGCGCAAGACACAAGAATGATCTTGGGTGTAGATCTGAAATTGGAAAACGACGAGCAAGTATTTCGCGGTAAGTTTGCAGTGAAATGTTTGACCCTTGCTATTTGGTTTCTAGATTTCACGTTTTAGGGTAAATACCTACATCAAATGAACGCCTCAAGCTATTATTTCACGTTGTGGGATAGACTTGCGTTTTGCATTACCTACGCTTATCACTAAGATTAGGTAGGTACGACGCGTAATCTTAGGCTAAACGTAAGTACATATATATTATCTCCATGGGCTAAACATTAACATTGGCAGGTAGGTAGTCGTTAACTGTTGATGTGGTTGTAGATGGTACCGATGCGATGGCACGCATTTACCGCGTAGGTAGGCCGTCGGCGGCTCTGATGCTTTGTAACTCTTATTGGGTTGGTACATTCATCATGGATTCCAGTCTGTATCTTTGCAGATAAATGCAGTCTTAGTTTGGATTATATTTATGATTCACCACACACATCCAATACATTGAAAATCAATAACCTAATTATGTACTTATCTGCTTTTAGAAAACAACATTGATGTGGATGTGTTAGCCCTTATTAGTGCTGGAGAACTCCGAGAACTAATCCCCAAAATAGAAGATCACATATACTTAGTCCGGCAGTTGGCACAAGAACTCACTTTTGCAATAGGTAAGTACTTTTAAACTTTTTGCCTAGAAACCTACTTGATTGAAATACTGAGCTTAGTCATACTTAAGGGCAAATTATTACTAAACATATTTTTTTCTCCTAACTAACTTTTATGAAAGTACCTACCTACATAGTTGGCTAGTCATGATGACGATGATGATTAAACTAGAATTTGGAACTATCAGCAAAAAAAATGGGCACAAGACTGGGTTCTAAGGTAGAATGAAGATAGGTTTACATTAAGTTCCATTTTTTATGTTTCAATTCAAGCAAAGCTTAGCCCATCTCGGAGCAGTATGGTGAAACATGGGCACAGTGAATAAAGACTAGGACCTATATTTGCGCTCTCATTTTCTTATATTTCAGATTGTTGAAGACACTGATGAGTATTTCCCGATCCTATCAGATGACAACAATATAGACATAGTGCCTGAACCTGATATTGAATCATCAGATTCATCTGCATCTGCCTTAGTAACTGCCATCAGATCTAATGTGAGTTATGTAAGTATTAATAATATAAGTATAATAAAAATATCGACGTATTGTATTGTTTAAAGTATATATCGGTCATCTAGTACCCATAACACAAGCACTGCTTAGCTTGGGGCTAGTTGATGCTGTGTAGATTGTCCAGCATTATTATTATTATTATTAGCTATTAAGCAACTAGGCGAGGAGGTACTTTCGTTAACAAAGTAATAAATTTGTTACAGCTTCAAGAAGATTTTAAATATAAATGTACCCTGGGAAAGAGAACAGTTTATTATCTATGCTTCTATCTGAAGAAAGAAGAAATAATAGACTACGCCAAACAAAAAGCTCGACAAAGTAGAGACAAACACTATTCTGCTACTTTATTACATTTAATTGGCCTGATCCAGAGTAAGTATCTGTTCGTGTCACTGAGGCGTTATTTCCAAATGTCTCCGACGTTTGTCCCCACAAGTCTCTTTAAAAGTTACATCACATTTTTAGGACGTGCACTTTTTAGATTTTCTGCAAAGTTATGGTGCAAGTGACATGTTACTTAAGTATTTTATAAGTCAATTTGGTGTTTTTGTATACCTAAATAAAGTAAAGTTATAATGAAGAATTTAAAAATTAAAGAAGTAAAGAAAACATTAAGAGTTTTACTTGTACTTATGTGCTAAATGTTGTTTACTGGCATACTATACTGCCTCGGACTTAATACCATGGAGTGTTATACTTTGTTTAGGTGTTGTATTATTATTATATATTTAACTGATAGAATGTGCTTTTAATGTTGTATACTAGCTCGTATTCATTCAACATGGTGTTTTTACTTATGCTTAGGTGTTGTTCATGTACTATACTAGCTCGTATTCATACAACATTGTGTTTTCCCACTTATGTTTCGGCGTTACGTACTATACTGGCTCTTATCCATGCAACCTGTAGTAGTTCTGAGCCGGTACAGTACGTATTCGACACCATTACATAAGTAGAACACACCATGCTGTAAGTAATCTGGGCCAGTATAGTACTAGTACCACACCTGTACGTAAGTAGAACACACCATGCTGTACGTAGTCTGAGCCAGTACACTACGTATACGACACCATTACATAAGTAGAACACACCATGATGTACGTAGTCGGAGCCGGTACAGTACGTATTCGACTCCATTACGTAAGTAGGACACGCCATGCTGTACGTAGTCTGAGCCGGTACAGTACGTATTCAACACCATTACGTAAGTAGGACACGCCATGCTGTACGTAGTCTGAGCCGGTACAGTACGTATTCGACACCATTACGTAAGTAGGACACGCCATTCTGTACGTAGTCTGAGCCGGTACAGTACGTATTCGACACCATTACGAAAGTAGGACACGCCATGGTGTACGTAGTCTGAGCCGCTACAGTACGTATTCGACACCATTACGTAAGTAGGACACGCCATGCTGTACGTAGTCTGAGCCGGTACAGTACGTATTCGACACCATTACGTAAGTAGGACACGCCATGCTGTACGTAGTCTGAGCCGGTACAGTACATATTCGACACCATTACATAAGTAGGATACGCCATGCTGGACGTAGTCTGAGCTGGTACAGTACGTATTCGACACCATTACATAAGTAGGACACACCATGCTGTACGTAGTCTGAGCCGGTACAGTACATATTCGACACCATTACATAAGTAGGATACGCCATGCTGGACGTAGTCTGAGCCGGTATAGTAGGTATTCTACAACTGTACATAAGTAGGAGAGTCCGTGCTATAAGTAGCCTGAGTTGGTACAGTACATATTCCATACTTGTACGTAAGTAAGACGCACCATGCTATACGTAGTCTGAAACAGTGCAATACGTACACAGGGAAGAACTGCATGCCACTTATTTAAGTAGCAACGTATTCTACGCCTGTACATAAGTAAGAGAGACAATACTGTAAGTAGTTTGAGTCAGTATAGTACGTATTCTACACCTGTTCGTAAGTAGGACAGACCATGCTGTACGTAGTCTGAGCCGGTACAGTGTACATTCTACACCATTACATAAGTAGGAGAGCCCATACTGTTAGTAGTCTGAGCCAGTGAAGTACGTATACAATGAAGGTATTTAGTAGGACAGTTGAGGATTGCATGCTACTTATTTTAAGTAGCAAAACGATACAGGAGTAAATTACGTATGCCGGTCGATGAAAAAATTCATGGTGCCGGCTACTTAAGTATAGCTACGTACGCGACATGGTGCCGGCTACAATCGTCATTCTGTATCGTTTTGCTACATAAATTACGTAATCCGGCTACGTAAATTTCTCTCAGTGTATCCTTTGGCTTCAATGTCACCTGATGGTAAGTGACGATGAAGCCGACGATGAAGCAGGACGGTCTAGAAGACACCTATTCACTCTTGCCTTAAAGAGATCCAGATTAAAGTGGTCAGTAAAAACAGAAGCTGGCAATGAGTTCCACTCCTTCCACTCCTTCCCCTACTGCCAATTACTTTTATTTATACCGTTATGACTTAAATCCCCTAACACGGACGATATCGCTTCAGAGCTCTTGGTACCAAGTACCTAATTATTAAAAATTTTAAAGAAATTATTTAGAGGTATTACTTCCAGATATTACATTTGGTACATACCCACATTTTGTAGTAGTTGGTATTCCATGTTTTTTTTTTTTTTCGCTTTTTTTTTTTACTATTTATAGGTAGACGTTTGACCGCAATCTCACCTGATGTAAAGTGATGATGCGGTCGACGATGTAGCACGTTTACCTAGAAGTTTAGTAGTTTTTTTTTTTTACGTTACAAGTTGCAAGCCCATCGCCGCTGCTAGAATACTAACTGGTTTCATGATGTTTTCCTTCAGCGAGCACTGGCATTACGCACATTAATTTTTGTAATAGAAAAATTGGTGGTATTTGAATCGAATCACAAGTGGCGAGTAGTAATAATAATAATAAATACTTATTTTTATTACCTACTAGCGGCCGCCCGCAGCTTCGCCCGCGTGGCAGTTTTTTCCCGTTCCCGTTATTTTTTCGGGATAAAAAGTATCCTATGTCCTTTTCCTGGCTCTAAACTACCTCCCTGCCAATTTTCAGCTAAATCGGTTCAGCCGTTCTTGAGTTATAAGTGAAGTAACTAACACGACTTTCTTTTATATATATAGACTACTATAATCATATTTCTCGACAGTAAAAAGCTGTAAACAAACAATATTATTGTCACTGTAACTTCCATACTGTCAAAAAGAGATGACTATTGGTTTATGGATGTTTTTAGCTATACACTGAAAGATTCAGCGATTATTATATAACGATTATTATAACAACAAGTCTGAAGTATTTTTCGATCTCAAAAAGATAGTAGTAAACGTTCAAGTTGTTTTATGCCTAGGAAGTTTCAGTAATTGTCTAGATACGTAATGCCTAATACCCTTTGACAGAGCTACAGAAACTAGTTCTACTGTTATTGTTATCAAGCCACATTCGAAAACCACCCTTGCATTATTACGAATAAAATCTACTTTCCTATTTTGATTTTTAAGGTTTCAACCACCAAAACCAAAAAAACAACCCTTATTACCTACATTTTACGACTTATATTCATCTGGCAATTGGTGTTTTGGATGAAGCTATACAAGAGTGTGAACAACTCGAACTTAGAGTTCAGTAAAGTGTGAAATCCTGTAAAAAAAGTTTCAAGTGTCCACGTGCTGACGCAGGTGGTTCCGTGCTCCCGAAGTTAATGATTGGGGTCCCACGGGACGTGAACCCTGAACCGTCGAGTATTCGAGGCATTTCCTAGGGGCTTGCGATTACCTACTAATTAAGGGTATATATTTGACATTTAAGGTGAACCTAATGAGGGTGAATTATGGCTCTGAAGGGCTGCAATACCATCCTCTCTGATTAATTAATACCTACTTATTGCCAAAATAAATCACGAGTCAGAGCCCACATGAAATGAAATCGGATGATGCACAAAGTAGTACCTAACCTGATTTGAACCTAATTTATGAAAGTATGAAAATGATAGCTTGTGCTGGTCCTACCCTAGAATAGCCTGAAATAAAATATATATTACTAGCAAAACGCTCGTGACTTCGTCCGCATGATGTTATTTTCATACAAACTTTAACCCCTGCTAAATCCTTACTTACTTTACGCCTCAATACAACCAAATGAATATAAGTCTCTACGAACAGTGGTTTCAACTGTGCGTTGTCTAATGTCAGCCAATCAGGACAAATACTCTTATTATATTGGTATAGATAGATATACCTAAATGATAATGTCCGGCAGTGGACTTTGTTAAGCCAATGAAATTATGTTGAAACTTGAAGAATATTCAATGCATGGATAGATTAAGTTGTCGTTTAAAGGTCATTCAACAAAAAAAATATAACTCCAGCCTAAAAACCCTAGTCACCAAAGTTGGCTACTATAATTCTTAACTTGACTTGTCTTTAGTGTCTTTCAGCAGTGTAACGGCTAAACTACAAAAATATATTCGCCGTTTTCTGTTTGCCGGATGTTCGTTATCAAGTAGGACATCATTTTGGGCAAAATAATTAGAAAACATCGCCATTTCCCAAAATTTTTTAGGTACCTATAGATAAATCACGTCATATTTTAATAGTGGGAAGTATTGCAAAGTTCCGGATTGGCTCTCCCCCGGGGTCAATAAGTCAAAGCTTGGCATATTCCCAAAACAATCGTAATATTATCCACGTCGGGAAATACAACTTTGTCCATGGGAATTAGTTCGGATGTCGACTCTTTTGTAGATATCAATTATATCTGTTTTATTCTGGGTATGTCTGCTTGTTTTTTTATAATCGAATAAAGAAAACATTAATATATATAATATAGATATATTAATGTTTTCTAAACCAATTTTATAAATCTTTGTCCTGGCTAAATGACTGACTGACATACATAATAAAAATAAATAATATATATTTTTTGACATTTGTACACAACATCATCAAGCCCCAAACTAAGCATAGATTGTACTATGGGTTGACTGATAGAATACTTATGTATGATTTATTTTATATAAACAATGCACAGCCTAAACAGCGCACTTGGTGCGTAAAGGTGTACTAAAGAAAGGTATTTCCGAAATTCAACGCCTAAACGGATACAGTGGGTGTTGAAGTTTGTGTGAAAATGACTTCACGTATCGCTAGTGTTACATAAGGTCTTAAAACTTATTTTTTCTGATATTGCACTTATAACAGGTATCTAAGTATGTTAGTACATTGTAATTAATAATAGTAACCCTGAGTAGGGTCTTACGATAGTAAACGGACCCTAATAAATAGTCACATCCTGATCTTTTACACATTTTTTAGGTAAGGCTAACTTCACACCACCGTCTGTGAAACCCTTCAACAAGCATAAAACTCAACCGTTAGAACTGGCCTACCTTATACGAACTACAAAAAACAGAAACCTGAACTGGCAGCGAAACAAAAAGCTCTATCACGCCCTCTCCCGCCAAAAACGAACAGTTCCGATGATTTATGGCGCAAATTAACGAGTACATATCCTCATTCCAAAGCATCATTTCCTGGTAGAACGAACTTGCGGCAACCCTGAAGGAATTTAGAAAAAGCGCGGCGAAAATGCCAAACGACGGTTTGCATATGGTTCTTATCTTTTTTACGCGACTACTCTTCAGTAGCTAGAAGCGGTTCTACAAAATAATTTTATCATTGGTATTTGTTTGACAACAAAAAGATACAACAAGTGGAAATTTGTCGATTTGTTTTTTGAGTAAGGAACCAAAATGAAGAAATTGAACCTGTGACGGCTTGGCTTCTGCAGTGCTTATTTTTCATGGCACCTATAGGTAGCACCGATTTATCATAAGATGAGAAAAGCTTAGTAAGTATGTTATTGGCCTTAGCAAAAATATTGACCTAATTAGATAGGAACATACTCTAACCCGCGGACAAAGTCGCAAGCGAGACAATTTACTTTATTACTGTATGTAGGTACCTATGTGATCGTTCGGTTGTATATGTATAAAAAGACTAGTAGTAAGGTAAAGGTTAAATTTATGTTTTCGGAAACATACCTGAAAGCTAGTTACAAAATTAGATTTAAATAAAAGCTACCCCTTCAATGGTAAACTTTAAAAATAGTTGTATTGAGTCGGCTTTGTCGGGCTCTGAACTCTGTTAGTAATAAATTCAGAACACAAAAATTTCTACTCACAATCATTATAGATACCTTACGGCCATCCGTCTGTAACTGCGCTTAACTGGATAAAAAAATTATCTGTAATTCCAGACCTCAATTTTTTTATTCACAAATACTTGCACAAAAGTAATGAAACAAGTATTTGCTTGGTTGGACCTTTGTCTATAATCAATCAATCTTTCAGTATTTTTATCTTTATCAGCATTACCATCCATCGCGGCAATGCAGCTAGTGTTTTTGGGATATTTTTGATTGGTTTAGTATATATTTACCTGAAATTACTAGAGTTACAGGCACATGAAGCTTAACACCAGTATACCTCAAGTTGGTGACGCAGGGTAGTGCATCGTCGAACACGTGTCTAACGTGCGTGACCTACAAAGCAATACCACTTAACATCAGGTGGGTCATATGTTCTTATGGGCTTGTCCACCAGCAGTAGCATAAAAAATATTGCAAATGTAACGTTTCTCCATAAAAATAAGAGCTTCTCAAAAGCCATGAAATACGCTTCTAGCTAAAGCTATCATGATAGATGACAAACAGAAGAATGCAGAACTAACATCCGCATACTGGAAGGCTCGTGTTACGCAGTTATTGTTTTTTATCTGATAGTAAAAAGGTTGCTATAAAAAGTTGGCTACAGGCGGAACAAGTGCGACTCATGCCGAACTGTGGGACAAAGATTTATAAGCGAAGAGATTGGACTGAACTTTGAATACCTTTGGTTTCACCGGAAGGCTGCGACGGAAGAGAGGCCCGATCGATTGACTATTATTTTAGGCTACACTATAGGAACAAAGTATTATCCATTGATGGATTACAGTGGAAACAAATCCATCGATGAATTACGTGGAATAAAATGTAGAAACAAATCCATCAGTGGATTTGTTTAGTGGATTAAAGAGGAACAGGTCTTTTTTTAAGGTCACGTTCGTTAGAAACGTACCTTGATGCATCACGCTTCGTCTATCAACCTGAGGCTTGACCTATATTTGTGTTAAGCCTCATGTGCCAGTAATTTCACTGGTCCACCCTTCAAACTAGAACACAACAGCTGCTTGGCAACTAAATCAAAAATGGTGGTGGTACTTTCCTGGTCGAACCCTTTACTAAGAGCTCTATCTACTACTACTGAAGTTACAAAATATTGTTTAAATTTCATTTTCATCTTTGCCAAAACCGGCGGCTTCAGTTTCTTAAGCCTCCGTCTGTACAGAGTTGAAGATGAGTACCAGAATAATTAGGTATTTTAATGCTTTAACTTATTGTCATATAACTCATAATTACGAGAAATTATAAATTCAGAGGAAATAATAACAATATTGATGATTGACTAATAATTAATAATCGACAGAAATTATTAATTTAGAGGAAATAATAACAATATTGATGGTTAACATTGCTTTCACCGTGTTTTAGGAAAATACATTATATTTAGTTCTTGGTAGGTTTATTACGTTGTGTAATTGAAGATTGAATTGGAACTGGATTGGTATTTCCAATTAACGTGTTTACGATTGGTTTCGACGATAAACCCACAGTCACACAAAACATGTATGGTCTCATTCATAATGCTATCTGAACCCTGCTTTAGCTAAATGGGCTGACAACTCTGTTGTCATCTCTTTTTGTTGACATTAAAGTGACAGTGACAACATGAATCTGATAAAACCGTTATAAACTATCAGGGATTATGAACAAGACAGAGTCTGTTCCTTCTGGTATAGAAAGGAAGAAGGAAAATACTTACATTTATTTGACATACAGGTGTAGGACAAAAAACAGGTATAAGAAGTATAGCTACCTCATTATTAAAAAAAAACAATTAACCAACAAAACAGAATGTCAGTAAGTTAGCATTAAGCAGCGGGTCTCAGCTAGTCCTGTCTAGTGTCGAATGGCATGCCTAAAAGGTTCTTCCGGGGCTTAATTGCTACCTAGATAACAGGGTAGATATCTACCGTGCAGCGCTAGTTTTCTGGTAAGACCTAAACTTTCTTTCTACTTACATCAGTAAACTTAAAACTACGTTATACAAAGCAAGTGCCTACCTACTTAAGTACTTTGCTACTATCGTATTATACAAGCTTCACAAAGGACTTCATCCAGTAGGCATTATTTACACCGCTGAACCAAGTCTATAGACATGCAGTTACATACTCTTTGCCTTTTCCCGTCTCATTCATTAGCTGGGTCGTTCGTCTTCATTGCATGTGACGGAGATCGTTTATAGTTAGAACTGATGTTTGGGGCCCTTAAAAAGATATGCCGCTTATTAAATAAACTTCTTATAATTTACAGGCTGTTATTTTATACAGAAGCATTTAAGTTTATTATAAACACAGTACAGAAAATAGTTTAGTCTTGACTAAATTCCAGTATTTTGTATGTGCACTAGTTTTTGTTTCTTCAAGTAAACAGTTTATTAGAAATTGAAACCACACATAAAATGTTCACAAAATTTTTATTAATATGATAACTCTTTTTCTAACTTTTTTAACGGTTTTTAACCGTTATAAAAGCAAACTATACCGTTATAAAAGAATTTTTCTAGCCCTTTTTTCTGCTTGGTTCTTTCTTTGTTTCGATATTTTATTGCCAACAAAATTGGGAGGCTGACACCATGTGGCATGACTTGAAGGTATCCCTGGTAGAGCCGACATCGACTGTCATCATGCGGACTGCACCCTCGTCATGAAATGGCGAAAGGTCAAATTTACACTTTCATGTTTCAAAGTTGCCCGGGATATTTGGGATTTTTGTTTTATTGAATCGTTTGTAGAGGTTTTGTAAAAGAGTTTGTCTGAAGAACCACTGAACCGATATCTTCTGAAAAAATGTGAAGCTCGTGATACTGTGCTCCAGTTAAAAAGATATGGATACCGATGCAAACACAGGAGTATCTAATCTATCTACCTATATTACACTTTTGTATAATGTGTAAGTGTTGGACGCAGTGTTATGAGTAAGGTGGGCATGAGCACGTGTAGAAAAAAAATGTATTTATTTAAAACGAAAGAAAACGTACAACATGGATTTGTAGCATACAAAAATAGCGATAGCAATCATAGTTTAGGTAGTACAGTTGGTAACAAACATTGGCGGACGTGCACTATCAGAAATGCAATTGTTATAACCATAAGGGGGGATAAATGCTTCTTATATTACTTACTCACAGCAGTAAACAAAAACCCCGACAGAGGTAAAAGGACTTTACTTTTAAGGTGTTTAGAAATTATACCTATATACGAATAATACGCAGAAACAGAATGTGCTATAAGGAAATATATAAGCTATCTCCTTATATAGCAGAAGCTATATAAGGAGGAGGAGGAGATAGCAGAAGCTATATAAGGAGATTTACAGGTAAGGAAATAATTTCATATTCTAATTAGAGAGGATCAAAGTTTGCAGTCTGTTTTCCTGATCCAACTCGGGTCTCTTCAAAGTAGAGATGCATTACGTCATCTATACCTACCAACTTGACCTCTTTCTTTTCTTTTTTTCTCTTTGGCCTCTTAGTTTCAGGTGCGTTTGTATAGCCAAAAGGCGTTTAATAGTTATTTGTTATACAAGAGTGCAAAGTTGCTTTTTAACCGCGTGTTCAATTTTAATGACCGAGCAATCGAAGGATTCTAAAATTGAATCACGAGCGCAGCGAGTGATTCAAAATTAGAATCCTGAGCGTTAGCGAGGGAATCAAAAGAGCACGAGGTGAAAAATCTTTGCACTCGAGTGCAACACGTAACTTTTCATTCCACCTCAGCGAGGAAATGACTAAATGCAAAAAAAAACGTTTACAATCACAAGATAGGTACACTTTTATTTCAGTTTAGGTATTAATTACTACATTATGACAGGTAAGTATTACAGAATAATCTTTCGTGTTGAACATATCGTACTATTTTAAATACCTACTTCTCGCGTGATTGTTGAGGGAGAAAGCTCATTTGCGCATTATTAACAGTTTCAGTCAATTCTGTTGGCGTCAAACAAACTTCCTCGTCGCTAGAATCACTCATTTTAGTTTTTTCACTTGTTTTCAAGTTTTTTGTTTTTAATATAAGGTTTAACAATGACGTGAAAAAATGCCGCGTAAAGAACCGCGTACAAAGCAAATTGAAAAAAGAACACCAAGAAGGTTCCGAGTCTGAGTTTTTAACAAATTAAAAAAAAGTTGTATGATATATTCGGCACCATAGAGGTAGCAGTAAATAGGTTTAATGTTTTTTTTAATTCACAAACTTAGTGCACACGATGTTCTAAATTTAATTTACTTTATCCTCTAGAGAATAAAAACGGCTTTTCCACTCAGATATTGAAGATTAAAAATACTCTTTCCGAGATGGTGGGATGAAAAATAATTTACAGTTGTTTTAATTTTTTGAAAAAATAATCAACATCAAATGTCAAGAACTTGCGACACATACGACATCAATCACAGCTTAGTTCGTAGTAGCCCTGCCTTCTGCGCCGTAGGTGGTGAGTTCAATTCCCACCGAGAACAAAAATTTGTGGGATAAACATAGATGTTTATTCTGTGTTTGGGTCTTATATGTATTTTAAGTATGTTTTACAATAAAAAGTATACCTTTAAGTATTCTATGAGCTTTCTGGTTCCCATAGTACAAGCTTTGCTTAGTTTGGGGTTAAAGAGGGTTGTGTGAATCTGTGTCAATATTTATATAAAATAAAATTGTTTATTTCAACAACTTCGATACATAAGAAGAAATAAATCAGGTATCATGGTAAATAATCGTAAGGATGATGCAGGATCATAAAAGATAGGTACTTGACCACGTGTTCTAAAGGTCTCTTCAGTATCACCCATCTAACGTGTAATCCACACTTTCCAAAGTCCGGACAAAAACATGCTACAGCTGCCCAACAAGGGGGACATCGGACATCTTTTTACAAAGACCCCTAAAATGACCAGAAAAAATCACACTCTTTTTACTCACAATAGCTCCTGATGCGAGGGTGGACGATCAATAATCGAAACAAAAAATGTCCTAAAATAATTGTAAATTTTCTGGAAGGAGATTTATGTACAGTAGTCATTGTGGTCTAACGTTATCGCTTAGTGTCCGGTTGCAGATGTAGAATGATAAAAAGTCTTGCATTGTTGTGCCAATTTACAAAAAAAAGTCCGAGAACCATAGAGTAAGAGCGGTTACTGGGTGCGCCTCTTTTTTGCACAGACCACCAATGTTTTTTAGAGCTTTCGAAACTCTTTTGTGCAAGGTTTTGAAGTGAAGCAGCGCTCTTTGCATGTCTTTGATAAATGGTGTACCAAATAATCTTACAGGTATCGGTGTAAGTTCAGTTCATTTATTCCAATTATTTTTTCTAAGCGTGTCTTCCAACTTTAAAAGAACAAAATTATCTATAGGTACTAGTCATCTAAATATATATAACTCAAAGGTGACTGACTGACATAGTGATCTATCAACGCACAGCCCAAACCACTGGACGGATCAGGCTGAAATTTGGCATGCAGGTAGATGTTATGACGTAGGCATCCTCTAAGAAAGGATTTTGATTAATTCTACCCCCAAGGGGATAAAATAGGGGATGAAAGTTTGTATGAAACTTTGTCAATTTTAAACCGATCGGGCTGAGACTTTGCATGCATAAAGCTACTATGATTTTATCCCGAAAAAATAACGGGAACGGGAAAAAAACTGCCACGCAGGCGAAGCTGCGAGCGGCCGCTAGTTGAATTATAAAATGGTACGTGTTAAACTACATTTTAATAAAGTTAGGTAGGTAATACCTAATATTATTTTTAATTTTTTTTTCAATTTTTAGTCAAACGAATTATTTTTTATAATTTGCTGATCAAACAAACAAATGTACCTAATATAAGAAGACTCATGCCTATATCATAAAAGAAAGCTATTGTATTTTGTGTATACACTTATAATAAAAAACAACCACAAACAAACAAAATCTTAGAAGTATCACCTAATAGGTGGTCCCTGGCTTTGGTCAGTTTAATGGTTTAATTATAGCCGAGAACAAAATATCTTAGAGAAGTCGTAGGTGGCAAGATGGCAAGATAAGACAGATGCCGCCTTACAACAAATTGCTGTGTGCTTTGACAGATTGAGATTAATTTACGAAAATAACGATAACGCAAAGTAAAAATGAATAAATTTGACGTTTTTGTTGTAAGCGTAACTGCCAACAACATTGCGCAATAAAAAAAAACTCTACTAGAGAGTGGTGCCTGCTTGCACAGCGTAACTTATAAAGATACGTTTCACCACAAATGTCAAGCGTATTCGTGCTAAGCCCTCAAAAACTTAAAATTATTTGAGCCAACTTCCTACGTATTTCGTTAGGAAGTTGGCTAGTGTAACTTTCACTGAAAATAAATACAGACTTAGTAGTAGGTACAGCATTTTTGGTAGAGATTTAGCTGTATAATTACTAGCGGCTCGTCTCGGCTTCGCACGGGTTTTAGAAAGGATCCCTAATGGGTCTGAGTCTAAGTCTAAGTCAAGAGTGAATAGGTAGATTATGGCTAAGTGTGGTCCACCTTTACTCTTTAGTCTTTACCTTTACTCCATCAGGTGTGATAGCAGCCAAGCGCTTAGTTATAATAAATAAATAAAAAAGCCATACCTACCACAAAATAATTTATTTAAAATATACATAGCTGTTATACTTGGTGTATACGTAGGTACTTGATAGCATGACTAATGTATATTTGCACAAAAATAAGGAAAGTGTGACTGTTACACATGTTATACCTACATGAATCAGGTTTTTTTTATCATTATAATACTATCATTTTGATATCAGTAATAATTATGATAGCAAACTCAAAGATAAATTAAGATGGTAAGGTTGTATGAGACGATAAAATAATACAGTAGGTAGGTACTTATATGGATGTTGGGTATTGGTAAGGGGGGTGCTGAAGAAGGTAGTTGGCGCGTTCGTCATAGCAATTTCGATGGCATTTTTTTTAACCAACCAGCTGATTGAACAAGCAGATTGCCCACCTGATGTTCAGCGATCATAACTATGTTAGGCCACATACGCCTGATTACTGGCAACACACCCTTCAAACCTGAACACAGTAAGCTGCTTGGCGGCAAAAATTGGCATGGTGATAGTACTACGCCAAATGAGCACTTCACTAGAGTCCAAAAACTCCAAAACGACATAGATATTTCGACAGACTTTCATTGCAAACTGTCAAAAAATCGCGACTTGAGACGCGATTAAATCTAAGTTGTGTTTGAGTATTCAACCATAAGAGCTCAAATTCTACTAAAACTATGCTACTATATTAGGTATACCTAGATTAACTAAAACCGATTTATTTATGTTACAAAATGGGTTTGTTTATAACGTCACACTTATCAGACATTTATTATAAGTGCCTTTCGAGTGCCCGCATTGATTACTATCTTATTACTCTGCGTTTCTGATTCCTGTTTAATTTCATTAATTTTATGATGCTTGCAAAAATAGTACCACTTAAAACGCTAGGTATTACATCATATTTGATCCTAACCTACTGATAATAGGAATAATAACAATATTGTTGTCCTTATTCTATACTAGCGGCCACTCGCAGCTTCGCCCGCGTGGCAGTTTTTTTCCCGTCCCCGTTATTTTTTCGGGATAATATATATCTTGATAATAATATTTTAGCGTGAAAGAGTAACAAACATCCATCCATCCATCCATCCATACTTACAAACTTTCGCGATTATAATACTAGTGGGATGTTTGTACTAGCGGCCCGTCCTGGCTTCGCACGGGTTTTAGTAAGGATCTCTATTTTTTTTAAATATAATATAACTTATGTCACCCGGGGATAGTGTAGCTTCCCAACGGTGAAAGAATTTTTCAAATCGTTTCAGTAGTTTCGAAGCCTATTACAAGCAATCAAACAATCAAATCTTTCCTCTTTATAATAAATATTAGTATGGATTTGTAAGTAAGTATACTTAGGATTTTTTTTTCGGCATTTCTGGATATAGCCTAGGTTTTATGAAATCTGGTACGCTTAATTGATCAATTATAGTCGTCACAGTTAGTAATAGTTCTGTATTGTGTGCTGTTCTGGGTTCGATTCACACCGAGAACAAAAATTATCTGGGTGTTATATGTATTCTAAGTATGTATTTACAAAAAAAGCATATAAGTATTCTATCAGCTATCTGGCTCCCATAGTACAACCTTTACTTAGTTTGGGGCTAGATGGCGTTGTGTGAATGTGTGTGACTATTATTAGGTATTATTATATTCTAAGAACTACGTTGATACTTTAAACTAAAAAGTACTTTCTTTTGGACTATGATCAAAAAAGTGTAAGATACTAGTGGAAACTTCGCTGGTTTATGTATTATCTTAAATAATCTATTATATATTACTATTGTACTGTTTGTTTCCAAAATAAAATAAAATAAATACTTATATAATTATTTCAGAGCGTGCAGATAGATTAATTTTATTTCCACATGGCCATAACGCACAGCTATAAGCAAACTTTAAGCAAATGCAGAGACAGGTGTAGTAAAACTTTTTACAAACCACATGTCACCAGAGACAAGGCGTTCGAAATTCAAACGGCAGCTGAAGATTCGAATAAATAAGGCGTCCGCCACGCGCCGTTCTCCCTCCGTTTTATAATTATTACATTTTATTTTTAAATTGTTTTTTCTACTCCACAAGGATTCCCCTCTATGTTCTCCCGATCCAAAACAATGTCCCCCTCGTACCTAATGGCTCCATTCGGTCGTGCGTTGTTTTAAATTGGATACGGGTCCATAATAATAAATTGTCGGTCTCAACCCGGCTTTGGAGTGTGTGAGTAATGATAATTAAATTGATCTTTGTTTTTAATCTATTTGTATAATATAAAATGAATTTAAAAATGACATCTGTCTAAAAACACATGTGCTATACAAATACTTTTAAGACATATCATTCTATTTAGTTTGCTACACGGAAGATATGCCTGTCCCATTCTCAGTCTGACGGAAGTCAACTGAAAATGATATAACTTTTTTCTTGTTTATTTTGTAGATACTTTTTGATAAAGTACGTGTATAGTAGATACAATCAGTTGTAATTGTATGTAGTTTACACTTTCCTATTCCTGTGATAAAATATATATGATAAAGATATGTAGGACTCTTATATTGAGATGTATATAGCATCTCAATATTTTTCCAAGTTAAAGCGGAAGCCGTGAGTAATCCGGACGCACTCAGCGTGTGAAGTAAACGTTACAATATCTAGAAACTCGATATTCGTTAGGGCAGGCCACGCGACCCACCTAAAATAGCGGCCACAGCATGCCATATTGACAAATCTTACAGCCTCAGTGAACCAACACACGCTGTGTATTATTAAAATCCCAAGTAACTCTGGCAATATATCAAGCCGTCACTCCCCTTCCGAAGGGAGAACAGAAAAGTGCTATTTTTAAAATACTTCCCTGCCGTTTATTTTATATTTTTTCCGTGTGTGTATTTTTACGCGGAACCAACCATCTTACTAAGACCTTTCGACACATCAACGTTGTACCGAGAGCCGTTATTTTTAAAATGGTATCTTTTAATAATAAGTTGCAGGCGCGTTCTGTATGTTACATACGGTAGCGCGTGCGTTCCTTATTTGAATTTGAATGGAGGAGCGCGTGCGCCGTAGCACACGTCTTTAACTTTTTTATTGGGGGAACGCGACCAATCAGAGAGCTTTTTATAACGGTAAAAAGTAAGGGGACTTTTTTATGTTACCTACATGGTGGTATATGGGTTTTTTATCTAAAGGGGCGGTAGTGGTGTGATGATATTTGATGCTACGTGAGTGCATACAACTTAATCGTAGGTATTATTGATTTATTCCTTACCAACATTTTAACTTTTTTACTCTCTTATTTATTAATTATGCTGTCACTTTTATTTACATCAATTATTATTACTTATGAAATTTTATTAAGTGGCAATCATCACTATTAGCAAAGCCTTACCTTGCAGGTTACGCACGTTGGGAACGTGCCCTACGACACAGCCAACCTGAGGCATTTTTTTATGCTACTGTTGGTGGAATAAGCATATATCCCACCTCCACCTGATAGTAACCATAACCTTAAGTGGTAACCATAACCTATAACAAAGCATTGCCTTGTAGGTCACGCATGTTAGTTATGTGCCCTACGATGCACTACCCTGCGTCCACCAACCTGAGATATATATACTCGTGCTTGAACCGTGGCTGACACGTACGTTGTAAGTACCTACATCTGACTAGACAAACACGGAAGGTAGGTAACAGTTTTTACAAAAATAACATTTGCTAACAAAAATTTGCATAACTAAAACAAAAGATCGGGTCATGGATCCGCAACCTTTTAGTTTTTGCTTAATAAAATTATATAACAAGTAAATCTATACCAATTATGAGAATCTTTGTCCTGACTGACTGATTGACTGACATATAGACAATGCACAGCCTAAGCCACCGGTCGGAGAGATATGAAATTTTCAGGGTATATTTGTCTTGGTGAATAGAGGTGTACTAAGACGGGAATTCCTGCAAACGGGTTCAGCGGAGAAGTATGTATGAAAATAACAACACGTGGGCGAAGTCGCGCGCTTGGTTAGTATGATTGTAAATCTTCTTATACTATTCAACCCTGACTGACTGATTGAACTCAGAACCTAAGCCACTGGTCCTAAAGGCGAGGAAGTACTAGTCTTTGGTAAGCTGAAACTTAATGATAAAGACCATTATATATGACAAAAAACCCATAACACTGAAAAGTAAACCGAAAACCTGATTATCAGCATTACAATACTCACAAAATAAATATAAACTACATCGACTTCTGCTATAAGATTTACATTATGAATTGTTAGCCTTACACCACACTGGATCTTTCACTCAAAACACTGTAGACTCACTACTATACGCAAATTTTACTTGCGACTTAGCCAATTTATCATATTCATTATATTCTGAATCCTTGAACTCGCCAGATCATTAGCTACAATGCTAAAAACAATAGCTAAGTAAAATAACTTAGAATAACTTGAAACGCATAATTATTTTTTGTGTCATTTGGGGTCTTCACAAGTATTTTTATATTTCGTTTTTATTTTACAACATTATTTTATACATTATTGAACAATGAGTATAACTACATGTTACAAAATAACTCTGTTTTCCAACTTTAGGTCATTACTATAGATAAAAAACAGAATATATATTAACTTTGATAAATAATGTAAGCAATTTTATATTGAACTAAATTTACGTACAAAAACTTAAATTACAATAGAATATTCCAGTGAGTACGCACTACGCAGATATTATTCTTATTACTTATTCCAATAAAATTTTTCAATGTTTTATCGTCTCTTTTAGATTAAAGCACCTAAATAAATATTTACTGGAGCCAAACTGTTCATTTTCTGCCTTCGCGTAAAAAGGCCATATTTTTGCATATTTTTTCAAATTAAGAACATTTTAAAAACATGGTGGAAGAGATTGTCGCATGAAAAATGTTAGTTCAAATAAAGAACGTCTGTGAAACCTTTCACTTCCCATAAAAATATTGATGCAGCTTTTAGCGGGTCCATTCTAGGCGGGGCGGCGGCGGCGTAACCATGGCAACGGGGCGACCCTCCGAGGGGAAAAAACGGGTAAAAATTGCGGGAGCGAACTGGCGGTGATTTTTTATGGCATCGTACATTTTTTCCGAAGGAGCGGCGATGTGGGTGGAATGATACAGGGTGTGTCATTGTACATCTGTGACATTTTTTGTGTATTTTGTGAATGAAGTAGGTACCTAACTCAGATACTGTAGGTAGGTATATAAACCTGTAGGTATACCCTAATTAAAGCTTATTATAAAAAAGCTTACAATAAAAAAATATTGACACACATTCACTCAATGCCTTCTAGCCCCAAACTAAGCAATTCCATAGTTACTTTTTTTTGTAAATACATACTTAGAACATCCAGACACAGAACAAACATCACACATCACATCAATTCATCACAGATTTTTTTTTCTCGGTGGGGATCGAACCCAACTACAGCGCAGAAGAAGTATATAAGTAAACAAAATTCATCAAAAAAACTCAGTTCAAAAAATTGCACTGTGACGTTGCAGCCTACCTACTTTTTTGTGACGCAAGAAGTTTGGTTTTTATGTATGGCAAAGATTTTTATGTATTTTATTTTTATTTATTTAGTTTTCAAATATTTTTCTAGGCTTCTGGACCCAAGAAATATCACAAAGATTCTTTCCTTACCTAACTTCGACCTCATGTACTTAAAAACAATCGCTTCTTCATATTATTTATAAGAAAATAACTTTTTTTGCGCAACAAAGCGCGAATCCCAGTATTTTTTTGTGTTGTAGCCCTATTCAGAGCATCCTGTATACTGTCCGAAACTCTCCATGGAGTGCTAAATCGCGTCGCGCGTGTGCGTGTGTGTGTGTGAGTGGAGGCTGCAAATATTATAAGTATGGATTTTATTCCCTCTCCCTCTAGCTAGCCGTCCCTCTCTGCCGCGGAGGAGGGAGTCTAAAATATGAGGAGAGTTTACTGAGAAAACTGGATAAGTCACAGATCTGCAAAAATATACTTCGATGTTTATATTATTGTATATTGTCTTCGTTCTTTCTGAAATTTTGCTTTCAATTCTGATTCACTTAAAACATGTAAAATAATTTGAGATTTATTATCAAACCTTAAGAGTTAAAGTTAAAAATCATTTGTTTAAATCGCAAGTATCAACATTGTTGTTTAAAAGTAATAAATAATTTGCATTAAATCGCGGTAAAAATTAATAAAACTGGTCGAACGCATGCTATAAAACCAAATTATTAACCAGCAACATAACTATCACTTACCAGCAGTAATAAAAAATCTACACTGTAGTATTTCAAATGATAAATAAATTTTCTATATTGTATTAAAAGTATGTAATTATAAAAAAAAAACGATTGTGCTTTAGACCACACGACTGAAGTAAAACTTTTTTAATATACGAAACGTAACTAACTATGAGAGAAAGAACAGTGCTTTCATACCCCCTCCATGGTAGAGCTAAACGTTTAACGCAACCTTGTTGGAAGTCGCATTAGAAGTATTACTTCAAAAAAACTTTTTTAACTATTCTATCAGTCATCTAGTTTCCATAGTACAAGCTAATGCTTAGTTTGGGGTTAGATCATGTGTAGTTATGTCCACAAATATTTATTTATTTATTCAGCCAGTGAGGTGTCACTCAGAGCTAGATCAAAACGTGTTATTTTCTACATAGCACGTTTTTGTTGTCCGAGCTATAAGGAAGTTTCCTACTCGTATAATATGAAAAGGAAAACTGAAGTCATATCGCTTCATAAATCTCGCGATATTCATTCTTGATACGATTGTTTACGTTGCAAAATGTTCCTCTTTATTTTCTTTCGCTTTTCGTGATATTTATTTAGCAAACTGTTATTTGTTTGCCTGCGTTTTTTTATTACAGCCTAGTGAAATTGCCTGCGACTTCGCTTGAGTAAAGATACTTTTATACAAACACTACCAACTCCTTCAAATGTGGCTTTGTACAAAGTAATATCTAGACATACCTCAAACTACCCTCTTTAGATATCTAGTGTACTAAATACTAAGAGATCTGAAGGGATACATACCGTGCCTGGGGATTAAAGTCATGATGCTTTTTCTTTTTTTTTCTTTTTACTTCAACACTGCAACTTTTTTGGGGGTTAAATTTCATGGATTCTTTTGTAAGTATACTATTCATCAAAACAAATACAAACCAAAATGCTTTTATACGAGCGATTTGGGTTTCGGTCTGTTAGAATGTTAGCGAGACAAATAAACAAGTTTTTCTTTCTACCAGAATATGTTCAAAAGCACTGGCATTGCGCACATATATTCAATGTACGGTTGGATTTGAACCTACGACCGTAGGATCAAAAGTGGTGTTACTCTCCCTAGTATTATTATTTATTTACTGGAACATTTTTCTAATATTATTAAAAGGATTTCACACGGCACTTGGCGAGAGAATACCAAAGGGTGCTGGGCTATAGAATGATGTTCTATTGTGTTCGTTCACCCCTTTTGCCAAATCACGCGAGTAGTTACTAGATTAAAAAGTATATAGTCATAGATATAAGTAAAATAGGGTACACTTATGTGGTAAAAATTTGGTAAAGGGTAAATATTTCAATTTTCAGTAATATTAGGTCTGTTTTACCGAGAAAATAAATTTTTATAGTAAAAAAGTATCTTTTAATTAAGTGTGTTACCTACCATCAACCAAATTACTTATATTTGTCAAACGTACTTTGACAAATAACTTTCTTTTATTATGTTCCTGCGAGCGTCCGTTAGTAGTCCGGTAGTAGAATAAACTCACGTATCTCGTACCTGATTGGCAAGTACAAACTGTCACTGTGACATTAGCCAATTAGATGAAAGATTATCCTACAAAGGATGTCTGAAACGGAAAATTAAACTTGTAATTTGGGATATTGAACGGGACATTTTTTTTAAATTTCATTCTGACGTTGAGTAACACTCCTTTAGTTCTTTTGCCAAGTTTTATTTGTTTTTCAAACTGCCACTTTCACGTTTATTTATAACCGATCTTGTCATTTAATTTAATTTAATGTGAAATAATGTTTTTTTAATAGGTAGAAATAGCCGTTAAACATCAGGTATGTCATAAACTTGTTCTTGTTGTTAAAGAACCCGCACTTTATACATCAGACTGACAATCACACACTAAAGATAATTTTTGAAGTTCAATGTGCGTTTTTTCTTTTGTTTGTTGTATTTTTAACTCCCAGTTCGTAGCAGTCGTAGCACTTCGTAGCATTATTGTAGACCACCAAATGACCTTCTTACTTAAATATATACTTTATTTAACTAGATGTAACGACTTTATCTATTTTCAGTCGTGTTTTATCTCTTTCGTACTTACATAGAGCTCGCATTATTTTCTTGCAAGATATCAAAATTATTATTGCGTGATATTGTAGCGACTTATTTTTTTTCAGTATTTTTTATACCACTTGCTTGAGCTCGCATATTGCCCACCTGATTATAAGTGGTAACTATAGCCTGTAAAGCATTGCCTTACAAGTTACGCATGTTAGGAACGTACACAACCCAACGTACGATGCACTGCCTTGCGTCTATCAACCTGAGCCATAAAGATGTTATGCCTGACATGCCTGTAATTTCACCGGCACCCGTTCTCTTCACGCTTAAATACAGCAAGGCTGCTTAGTAGCTGATAGAAAATGGTGGTCGTACTTCCCCGACGAGCCCTTAACAAGAGCCCTACTAGTATACTAACATATAGAATAGTAGATATATAATTATAGTTATCCAGAACTTAGTAAAGTCGAACCTTTTTTTGGGTTTTAAAGCTACTATCGTTAAAATTGTATCACTTTTAAGTCACTAGCAAACTAGTAAGTATCACTAGTAATAATGTTGATACCATGCAAGAAAATAATACAAGCTCAATGTAGGTATGAAAGAGATAAAACATGACTGAAAATAGATATAGTCGTTATTATAGTAATTGACAAATAAATAAATGTTACTTTAGTGTGTTATTGTAAAATAATACTACACTAAGAGGTTCTAATATATTAAAGCAACTTTGAATTGTTAAGTCCATCTGTTCTCAAAACACATGCCATTACAACTTTCTCCATGGCCAAACTTTCGCAGCTTTCTCTCAAAAAAATATCGATTGGTCTGCATCCCCCTTCAAATGTCGCAAAAAAACGGGGTGGGAGTATTTATAAAAGTCATGGAAAGGGTTGGCCACCCCTGCCCGAGGACCCATGTTTTATTCATGCCGCGTTGGAACCGAAACCGAATCAGGGGTTGTATCTGTGATCTCGATCAAATCTTTTTTGTTATTTACTCTTTTGTGATGCTGAGATAGAAAATCTAGTGACGCTAACTGGCTACTGCTTTTCTTTTTAATCCCAAACGTACAGACATTGTTTTGTACGCAAAATGTGGGCTAATACTAAATGTAATATCTGAACATACCTACCTCTAACTGCCCCCTTAGACACTCTCGAAGATCCTCGAGTATGTACTTGATGCTAAGAGATCTGTCGATCTGAGGGGATTAATTCGTGATGCTGTATATTTTTTAGGGTTCCATACTCAAAGGGTAAAACGGGACCCTATTACTAAGACTCCGCTATCTGTCTGCCTGTCCGTTTGTCATCAGGCTGTACCTCATGAACCGTGATAATTAGAGAGTTGAAATTTTAGCAGATGATTTATTTCTGTTGCCGCTATAACAACGCTATAAAAACTGAATAAAATAAATATTTAAGGGGGCTCTCAAACAAACGTGATTTTTGTGCCGTTTTTACTATAAATAATGGTACGCAACCTTTCGTGCTCGAGTTCAACTCGCACTTTTCTTTCATAATAACGTTGTTTAACATTTTGCCCAATCAATATTACCCGTAGTCCCGCCATAGATTGAAGACTCCCTTCAATCACTAGACTAAGAAAGGAATTTCCGAAATTCAACACGTAAACGGATAAAGCGGGGGTTAAAGTTTGCATGAAAATAGCTTCACGCAAGCAAAATGGCGTGCAACATTAAAATCTTTAATATTGAAGCAACAATAGCAATAATAATTTCACAGGTGCAAACTCTGCTCATCGATCAATTGTGGCATTTACTACCTATAAGTATTTTGCGACTATAATACTCAACAAAATGGACATCCCTAATCGCCTTGTCCTCTAAAAAACACAAAAGAGAACATTAAAAAGTAAACTTCTATGAATTGAGAAACCATAAATAAAGCTTAAGCAAACTTCGATCTGACCTTCTACAGAATAGAGTTTATTTTGAAATGGTAATAATTTTGAAGTTTATGATAAAAATTGTTTAAGATTAAAAAATCCCATCGATCTTACGTGCTTTTTGTTTGCGCAAAGAATTTTGCTTACTCTAAAACGCAACAAAGTAATTCTTTTAAAAGTTATTCAGTAAGATTTAAAAAGTCTTAAATGTTGTTTTTTAGGGCTTATAAAAGTTTACAAATAAAAGGCATAGTCAAAAAGCATTTATCCAGTTAGCCAAGATCACTTTTAAGTTGTTTTTTGTCGGTTTTTCTAGGCTTAGTGGCGTGGAACCTAGATTTACATAGCTTTCTTCTCTTCTCTATGTCATCTGTCCCTCATTTGACAGACAATTTTGCGAGATAAGTGAATCAAGTGTAATAGCTTATTAAAGTCGGTCGCTTCACATCACTTGACAGGGTTCTATCAAGACGGGTTGTCGTTGATTTTGAAAAAAATATATTTAGCTGTATTTTTTTAAGCCATAGAATTTTTTTTAAGCCGTTCAAATCAGGATGCCACTTTTTATACACTTTTATTCCATTGCTCACACTTAGACCTCAAGTAGTTAAACTGCCACCGAAATTATGAAAGTTTATCGTCGCATCCTGATTTTGAAAATAATTCCCTAGGATTTCAATAAAAACACCATGATCAATGATAGCCCGACTTGACATAATTTGACTGACTTGTCTAAAAGTTATTTAAAAATACTTGACACTGGTAAAATTATCTGCCAAATGACGAACAAAGGACAGGACGGACACAGAGAAGAGAAGAAGTATTTTTAGTTAAGAGCCTTCGTCGATAAAACCGTTGATTTTTCAGAGAAAAGAAATTGCATGGACAATCAATGAATCCAATATTTCACTCGACACATCAGTCCGCCTTTTAAATGTTCTGGCACATAAGTTCGACAATAAATCGCCATGTCAAGGGGTATTTTGGACCATTTTTAATTTATCTGCCCCTAACCATTATTTTTACTGAGGGGTCAAGTTTTACAATAGTTTTCGGCCATCACTGTTAAATGTTGAATGCATTTTATTGCTACAGTTTTAAAACGGTATTCCAAAGTACAGGAAAATGTAGGGTACTATAATTTTAAATCTGTAAAATTTGTTTAGACTATACATCACATTCAATGTTAATGTAGTAAAAAACATTTTTAAAACAAAATCATATTTATTTCAACACACTGATTTTAATCACCAACCACCACCTATAGCAAATTTTGCTCAGCATAAAATATAGTCTTCTACCGATTTACAACAACCAACATCATCTGTTTTTTACCAGTAATGTAGGTAGGTATGTATACATATATAATATGTTTTTCAATTGATACTCTAAAACGCTAGTATACAATGGTCTGAACCACGTTTGTTGTAAAAAACAATGGCTAAAAGTTTTCGTATTTCATAGCCAGGAATAAGATTTGCAATAACTGCAAATATTGATGCAAAAGTATTTTTTTTTTAATTCAAAAATTCTTTTCAGACTATCACGCTGTGCATGGAAGCAATCGCAAATTGGCGCTAAGCCCGCGCTAAGGCCGGCTGGGGTCACGCACAATGCGCCGGTCACACCATATTGACACCCCGACAATACCCAGGGGTCATTTTTATTTGTTGCAGAAACTTAATTTATAATCTTTTCACACACACCATTAAGAAGATTACCAACTACCCTTTTTCCTTGATAACAATTGTACATTGTTACATTTTTGGTGAAATAAAATAAAATGTAACCGTATATTCTCAGCGACCATTGTCCGGCCAACCGTTGCATTCGATTTTGACACATTTTCAAATGTCGAATGCGTTCTACCTTTGATTTATGTAGGAAATTATTTGAAATTGGAATTCTTAGGGATGGGAAAAAGATGTTTAGGTTACGGGTCAATAGCACATCAATAAGTTCAATTGTGTTGGGATATAAATGACATAACGGTCAGTAGGTCGCACACTTCCTAAGATCATAGGTTAACGGTCGTCGTCTTGAAACATATATAAATCTTCGTTTTGTTTAGCATAATCTGTTTTTTTTCTTACGTAACTATTATTTTGGTAGAACAATGATGGATAGATGGTTCAGTATTAAAAATGTTCTTGAGATACATAATATGTACCTTTATAATACCTACTTTAAATTTTTCTTTTAAATAACTAATTACACGAATGTGTACATTATCTCGTTCGAATAGTTATTTATTTTCCTCAATGAAAATCAACTAAAATTTAAAATCATGAGGAACTAAATTCATTTTAAAATAAAAATGGTTACCTACATTTTTTTCCGAAAATGTATTAAATCGTTGACCCCCCGACCATTTGACCCCACTGAGTGGACAACAAAGGCTCCAGCATCTTACTGCCAGTAGGCCGCAATAATAACACCAATCACAATGCATATTGAGATAACATAAATTATAAATTACTCACAATTTACAATAGAAATGCACAAAGGTCACCATTAAAATAAATGAGGTACTTTGAAATTCAATATAACGCTCGATTTTCTGACATGGGTCAGTTTGACCCGATACAAGAAACAATGTCGTTTTGAATTATTACTTTGGCAAAAAAAATAACGAACTTGTTCCTCTACTTAATCCCGGTATTTAGACTACTGATCAAAATATGATGCTTCCTTCTCAGGACGTAAGCTACTATTTACTTCTTCATTATAATTAAAACTATATTTTTTTCACTTAATAAAACCTATAAAAATGGAATAATGTAACAAAATCTACATCTTTCCCAAATTAATCAATCGAACAACATTAATAAAAAGAAACATGAGTAAACATCCTTAAATCGTACAAAATTAACACAAGACATGAATAAAACCTTTTAAAAAACGTGAGAGCGATCGGTATCTTTACAAAAACTAACCTGTAATAACTGGGGTAGGTAAAAAAGACCCTCGCTTGAACTCGATCGTGATATCGTAAAAACCTGCAATGTTTTTTTACGAACCTGTTAAAAAGGTACCCGTGAAATGAATCGGCTTTTTTATTCATTCGCAAGGTCACAATTCGTACAATTCTATTATATTTGCCAAAAATATATTCTATGGAACTTTTTGTGGCACTTTTGATTAGATAAAAAGACTGGGTGTTTTTTTGACATAAAGAATTAGTTTTGTTTTAAAAAAACTTTCAATTTCATTCTATGGAAAATAAAAGCAATGACAATGTGCCCATTTTGCATTTACTTTCATTTCTGTACAAAATTATTGTTTTGTGCAAAGTCCTTCCGAGAATGAATGCAAATCTGCTACTGGGCTTGCGACACCCACGAACTCAGTGTACAATAGACTTACATTATTGTTTACAACAAACCTAAGCTTACTTTTTGGTTTCCAAACAAAAAATGTTCCAAATTGAGAACCTTTTTTGTAAATACATACTTAGAATACAATATTACACCCAGCCAGAGAAGTCTATATTAATCCACAAATGTTTGTCCTAGGTGGGGATCGAACCCACAACCTACAGAACAGGAGTTAAGCTTGTAACGTTACGCTTGCTACAAAAATAATAATACGCATTGATTTCTTTGGCGACAGCTCTCAAGTTCCAAAACTTAGTATTTTTTATCACGTTCGGAAGAGGAAGCATGGCAGCTGCGTCTCGTGCCTCTGACTTGCGCCCGCGCAGCTTTTTGCATACTCAACTAACCGCCATTTTTTTAATAATTTTTTGTTTTCAAACGTATTTTTTTTACAAATAAGTTTTCCTTCCGCAACCAATTTAAATTTAGACTCGACATTATTACCTACTACTACTACCTGTTATGATATCAATTCACAAAATATTATTTTAATAGACCTGTTATTTCTATTTTTTCTTATTTTCTGTACAAGCAACATGTATATTTAACTAGTGGAAATACGCCTGACTTTATCCACGTATTGTTATTTTTATACAAACTTCAACCCCCACAGTTTTCCGTTTAGGGGTTGAGTTTCGACAACTTATTTCTTACACTTAGACGAAAATACCTTGAAAATTTCAAGCCCCTATAGCCAGCGGTGCGTTGTGTTTATATGTCAGTCAGTTAGGACAAAAATTCATATAATTGGTATAGTTAGGTATATATTTATTTAAAATATCAGCACACAAAATAAATACCTAAATCAAATATAGTCTAAGGCCTTCGTTTTAAAAAATGCAAGTGACGTTTCAATTGTCCTCCAATTTGGCTATTGAATACACCTATACTTGATTTATGACAAGCAGCTGAATTAGACTGCAGTATAGAGCATAGCAGCGGTCAAACCGTAGTTTTTTTTTAATCGGATGGATACAAAACTCCTTAGTAGGTATATAATACGTAAATTTATAAAAGTTTTTCAAAAACAAGTTTTCAATTATGAAGTGCAGAATGTATCTCCTACTTTTTTAAATTGGATAACTGTTAGTATTAATAAATTGTGTTTTGAAATTTTTGATCGATACAGAGACCATTTTTGTTTAGCAAACTTCAAATGGACTAATTCTGCTTTTAAGAGTCGTAGGTAAGTACGAGTACATAATTAAAAGCGCAAAAAAACGGCACCCTATTCACTATAACTATGTTAAAACATGGCTATCTACGAACAATGACAGTAGTCGCAAAATGTGCCAATTTGGGTCGAAACTGCCCCGTCGGTATCCGCTAGACAATTGCCTTCATTGCAACGCACCGCTATAAATTATTTTTGCAGAAAACGCTTTTACGACCACTCTCGCTTTTTGCTACTTGTTTTTTGCTTCCGCATTCTACGATTTGAGGCGAAAAATCGACACGTGGCCGTTGTTACCCTGTTTTACGGCGAAACAAAAACCGAGCACGTCACGGGTTACGAATTAATAATACCTATTCTATCCACATATTGAATGGATTTGGCCGACGACCGATGTGGCGCGGCGGGTAAAAGTCCGCCTGCGACGCAGGAGGTTGCGGGTTCGATTCCCGCCTTGGGATAAATGTTTGTACGATCTGCAATATTTATTCCGGGTGTCCTGGGTATTTTTTATGTATAATAAAAAGTATATATTTATGTAATGTATTGTATTAAGTATATCAGTCATCTAGTACCCATAACACAAGCTCTGCTTAGCTTGGGGCTAGATGATGCTGCTGTGTGGATTGTCCAGCATTATTTATTTATTTATTTTTATTTACTAGGACTTTTTTGTTCACCTATGTGGGTTCTCTGTCTCAGTGTTATATTGTATCCGATGTATGTATGTATTTACAAAAAAAACCTATATCAGTCATCTTGTTCCTATAGTACAAGCTATGCTTATTCTGGGGCTAGATGATTTTGTGTAAAAATGTACACAAATAATAATTAATTTATTAATAATATAATATGTAGGTATAATACGGGACGTGTATTTAATCCGGAGACCGCCACACTGGCGCAACACTGGATGAGAATCCCCCAGTCTCCGGTTTTTTTCAACCAGTGTTGACTTTGTGACTATGTAGATAGGCTTACATAGACAAAACCTGATTTAAAACCATTGAAGTAGAGCTCATAGCCAAATAAATTGAACAAAAATACCGTTTAACGAACGATTTAAATCCCTATTGTTCATAAATATTAATAGCCTTACAAAACGTGTAGGTGTTTACTCAAATGTCTCAGTCCCATTGTCTTTCATGTTATTTTTGGATATACATTATTTTACGTACTTCTGGTTTATTTTTATATCCTACAGTGTTAGTGGAACAAGCAGTTTGCCCACCTGATCTTAAGTGGTTACCGTCACCTGTAACAAAGCATTGGCTTGGTGACCTGCAAGGGACCAACAACATATATGCACTACTCTGCGCCCATCAACCCGATACACACAACTGTTAATCCTCACGTGCCTTTAGTTTACCGGGACCCCAACCCACAAACACAGAAGGCTGCTTGGGATTTTTGTGTGTGTGATAGGTATACCTAACGAATTCCCGCCCGCGGTTTCATTCGCGTAGTACACAAGCAATGAATATTCGTTTCATCGGCCGTATCACAAAATAGTGAGAACAAACGCTCACTAACAAACTTTCGCATTTATGATATTAACATAATAGTTTATTTGTTTTTATAGTGCTTACCTGCACTTAAGGAAATCACAAAGATTTTTATATTATCCCAAAACATACCATAACATTAACATAATATATTTCTATATTATAAATGATATAGAAATTTCAATGTATAATAATGTGATGAAATTTAACTTCTGTTCTTAAGGTCGTGGGTTCAAATCCATTTGAGCACCACTGGGTTTTTTTTTCGAAAAAAATTGTGTGCAGTGTAAAATTGTAATTGTGTAACTCTCAAACAATAAAGGAAAATATCGTGAGGAACTTCTTAGTATTTTAGCAGCAGCGATATGCTTACAATCTATCACGTATGGAATTCTAACTACTGCAAATTGTGGGTTGTGACGTGTTGTATTTGGACGTACCTCTGAGCACTCTACTTAGACATCCTCAAAGAATCTCGAATCAGTATTAATTGGTACCAAGAGATCTGATATCCACCGTACCTAAGGATTGAAGTTGTTTTTTCTTCTTTCATTTATTTATTTGTAGAACAGGGTCCAACATTACCAGTATAAGCTCAATCGTAACACAAGTAGAACCTTTTCTTTATTAATCACTTTCATCTAAAAGAAACCTCTGCTAAAAGACGTTAGATAAGTCGGAGCAGGTGGGGAGGGGGTGATGGGAGGGAGGGTTACCCCCGGGATAGATTTGAAGGTACAATCATTTTTTATGCGAGGGGAAACGAAAGCACGTAGTACAATGGGAGGAGATTTAAAAATAAAGTAAATAACCTATCCAGTACCTACGTATTTTTTGCGAGCTACAAGTCTCTCGAGTTTTTTTGAAAAATATATTTTTTAATAGTTAATTGATTCAGGCGTGACTTTGCGAAAGTCCATTGTAATATTATAAAATAGACGATTTAATATATAGTACTATTTCGCCACTTCAATCCTTAGATATCGACACGTGTTTCGCTTTTCTATATACAAAGCATCCTCAGGAAGATTTTTCTTGCTTGCGTTTATATTTTTTAAATAAATATATGAACACAAAATGTGTACCTGTATAATATTTGGTTACGTTGAGCTTTCCCTAGACCGTTAGCAATGGCTATTTTAAATATGTACCTACTTGTATTTGTTGTAGTTTTCTTGGTAAATACATTATTGAGGAAAAACATAAATAATCAGACACGGGTTTTCATCTTGTCAAAAGTCCCTTTGGAGTTTTAACACTTTCAACTTAACAAGAATAGGTTTAGAATAAAGCGTGATGGTTTTTCAGTTTAATCAGTTCAGTTTACTTGAAAAAAACTGTTGTTTTTTAGTGAAATGAACGGATGGGTTAAGATAAATGGGAGGAGAGTATTTATCATAAGATGTCAAAAGCTTACTTAGTATTTTACTGGCAGGAATATTGGAAGTTAATAGGTAGAAAGAACCAAGCCTGAGGACAGAGTTGCAAATGGGTCAGATAGTACATTAATTATATATCTTGTTATATTTACATCTTGTATCTTGTTGTTTTTTTTGTATCGTAACCATCGTAATTTGCATGTTCTTTCTATATATCGGTCCGCTCTGCTCTGTTGCAACACCCTTACTGGGTATATTATGTGTATTGGCACGAAAAATTGTATCTAGTCCTAAGATCTGACACTGTTAAACCTACTTACATAATAAGGCAATAAACATACTGAATGTTGAATACTGAACCAATAATTGTTCTGACTTCATAGTAAATGTTTCCCAGTGTCCACCGCCCTTAGGCCGGGTCCGAGCCCTCCAGCCCTCTGTAATAAAGAGCGTGTCTCGAAACTGCCATAAAAGCTGAACGCATTACTTTTTACTCGCGATAAGGGCGGTTTTCTTCACGACCCTAAATGCGGGACATATTTCTGCGTGCGTACTGCCGAAGAAACTACTATTGAATCCGTAGTTTGGATGGGAATAGTGATGTAAGTAACTACTTATCAGAACTTGCGGAACTTAGCTATCCATATAATTGCAATCACTTCGATGAATGATAATGATGCCGATGCTCGCAAACGGTGATAGAAACATCGTGAGGAAACTAGTTAGTATTCTAGCAGCTGGACGCAACCTTTCACGTATGGAATACAAACTACTGCATAATGTGGTTTTGTCAAATGTAATATTTGGACGTACCTCTGGCTACCACCAGGATATCTATCCTCAAAGAATCTTGAGTCAGTAATACTTAGTAGGTACCTACCTAAGAGATCTGAGGACATTGTCTACTGTGGGTAGGATTTAAATTGAAGTAATTTTTTCATTTATTTTCTTATTCACCGCCCGTCCAAGCCCTAAACTAAACAAACTAATAATTATTTATACTGAGTCAGGGTCAACTTTTTCAGTCATACACGCTGTAGTACCTGGGACAGGCTTTTAGATAGACTAGGCTTGTACCTACTTATATACTTTGTTATTATAAATACGTACTTAGAATACAATATAACACCCACAAATGTTTGTTCTCGGTGGAAATCGAACGCACCACATATAGCACAGAAGGGCTACGAACTGAGTTGTGACGGCTGTCATATACGGAAAGAATACGGAAGAAGCCTGTAACAAGTGCATCACTAGCATGGAGCGGTGACCGGCAAATGGACATTATCAACGGAGGGTCATTTCCACAGATACCTACTGCTCGGAGAAGCAAGGACACTTTGGAATGCAAGTTTAGCAATCCCGTTTTATAGCACCTTCATTTGTTCTTGCCCTGTAGGTACATAATACCTATCTAAACTGAACCTAGTCTTACTATACTCTTATTCTACCGACCGATGTGGCGCGGCGGGCAAATGTCCGCGTGCGACGCAGGAGGTTGCGGGTTCGATTCCCACCTTGGGATAAATTGGACTTACAAAATACAGCGCGGGTTGAAGTTTTCATGAAAACAACTTCACAAGAACGATCTCGCACGCGTTTTTGGAATAATAAGTAAAACTAATTGAAAGGTTCCCTTCTGAACCCGAAAAATATGTTACTGTGAGATTAGGTGTAAGTAATCGTTTTTTGACCTAATCAATAAACCTATGCCTATTAGACAGTGAATACCGACAAAAAGTATAAAATTATTCTAAAATTGTCAAAACTCAGGCCAATTTATACAAACCAGTATTTAATGATAGAATAATAATAAAAAACATTAGTCTAGCGGACTGGCGCCACAGCGTTCTAATTACGAGCAAATAGTTCGAATTTCAAACAAATATGTTGGTTATCAGTTTGTTGTTTGATTTTTAGCGTTATGTTCCAGTTTTTGGAAAAACGGAACATGTATACAAAATAATGTAAGGGGAGTCAAACAAAATACATAAAACAAATTTAACATGATGTAAATAAGAATAAAAAATATTTGTATCCAAGCGGATATTTTATGAAAATAGAAAATATATTTTTTCTTCACAATTAGTTACACAAACCGCACATAGAAAAGAATTTATTATTAACATCAGTAAACACATCGAACATCCCTACCTACAATCTATTATGGGTATTTTATAAGTACTTATAATAAACAATATCTATATATGTAGGTAATGTATTGTATTAAGTATATCAGTCATCTAGTACCCATAACAGAAGCTCTGCTTAGCTTGGGACTAGATGATGCTGTGTGGATTGTCCAGCATTATTATTATTGTTATTATTAAATAACTCTGTTTTCTTACTGCAGGTTTTTACTACAGTTTTATGTAGTAAAAAATAAGAAAATTAACAAACAATAACGACCACAAAACGGGGTTCAGTAAAGTTCAAATCCCAGTTTTTTTTTTAAATATGACATTTATGATGGTAGAATAATTCATAAAACTTTAGACAAATTGCAAAGTTCACAAAACAGTCATATGCTCAAATATATTTTTAGATTCATGCTATAGATAGACATATAAATTTAAATTAGGTATATTTCAACCGACTAAGTACTGTCTTAGATTCGTTTAAAAATATTGATAATTGCGTCATCGTATTGATTAGTCGTTTTCTAACAAAAGCCGCTTTGACTTGTAGCTTTTCATCCACGTTACGCGACCACAAACTAAATGGATTTCACTTGAGTGACTCAATGGTTAAAAACCATTCTAACGAGGAAAACAATTCCTAGAACTAATGACAGCACTTTTCTTTTCAAACTCTAAACCAATTATAGGAATCTTTATCCTGACTGACTGACATAATAACTAAGACAACGTCAGAATCACTGGTCACAGAGACTTGAAACTTACAGGGATATATTCGAATAACTCCGTCTACTAAAAAAGGAATTGAACCCCTAAACTGGTACAGCGGGGGTTGAAGTTTGTATGAAAATAACTTCACGTGGACGAAGTCGCGTTTGTTTTACTAGTAATATATGTATGTATATTGTTGATATCTCAACTTTCCCACACATCTAATTATCTTACTATGGAAACTAACACAATTTAACCTATTTTTTTATTTGCTTACCCCTAGTTTGCTCGTATCTAAAATAATTTGTTTAAGATAGCGAACGGCGTCGGTCAAATCAAATAATGTTACGTAAACAGATACTTCGAAAACAATGTGAATAATCAATAACAAATACTTACATATTTATGTAAGTAGCACGTAGACTCTGTTATTGAACATGTCATGCTAATAATAATTATTAATACATAATACAAAATACTTTGAAATCAGGTATTACCTTCTAGCAAAATTATTCGTCGAAATTACTAGTATCGGGAGTGTATGCCTACTTAAAACCCAAGAAAACCCATTTTATTTTACCTATTAGTAGAATAATTTGTCAAAATTACTAGTATCATGGATATAACCACATAACTGTTACTTTTTTAAAACATCAAATTCTTACCTGGAAGCGTCCAGGTTTTATATTTACTTAAAAACTACATTTTATAGATCTATCTGTTGTCTCCGCCTTAATAGGATTAACGTAAATTCTTTGAGGATTAAAATAATCCCGAAAAATCGCACAAACAAACAACCTTTCATTTTATTAGCGGGGCTAGTGACAAAGGCGGCACTAACGGTACCGACCGGTAGACTAGAAATAGAGAACTAGCCTGCTATATTGTTTTTAAAAGTAATCCGTTCTATTAGAACCGCCGCGGTACAAAAATTTAAACTTAGAACGATTATACTTTTTTATTTTACTACCGATTTTTTTTTGTTTTTAATCCCTTCAAAAGCTTACCAAACCTAAATTAGTAAATTTGTAGGCAGTAAAATGAATACTTACCTTCTTAGACAGAGTAAATATACAAGTAGGTTAGTTTATTATTTTCTTAAAAAACTAAACTTAGCTTAGCTTACTGTAGACAAAAACTTAAATAGATATCTTTAAGACTAACATACACATTGGTTTTTTACCTACACTAGGTAGGGATATAAAGTAAAAATAAATAAGCATTCACAAACACGATCTAGCCCCAAACTTAGTTATAAAAAAGAGCTGTCATAAGTATTTTTAAATATTCTGCCTTTTTTTTTTAATAATGGTTTTTTTATGTTCTTTTTGTAATTTAAATTGATCTTTGCTTTGTTTTATTTTAAATATGTGTATGTGTCTGCAATAAAAAAAATAACGAGCGTAAAGATCAGAAAAGTCTGTGGATGGTATAAATTCAAAATCGTTCTTTATCAAAAGATGATCGAGAGTGGACGTCTTTAGGTTGATGATGATAATGTCTTTGGCCAATAATGGATTATACGCAAGGCCACTACAAGTGGTAAATAGTAAATTCCAAGCCTCGTATTGGTTGATTGAAACGCTAAAAAAGTTTTACGCCCCTCATAGCGCCTGCCTTTCGGCTTTTTACGTTGTTTATTTTTAGTCTAAAAAAAGACTGCGGAAAGGAGGGTGAGGCACACATATACGTAATATGTGTGACGTGTAAACTTGGAATATATGCCTATGTTTATTACAAACAGTTTTAGAAAACACAGTGCTTATACACCGTAAAATTATTCATACTATGCCGTAAGTGAAAAGTTTAAGGATAATAACAATACGAATTTAATTTTGTTGTTATGTCATTATGGTCTCGTTACGCACAAACAATATATTTCCAAATTACTCATATTTAATAACAGAGAAACAAACATCAAAATCGCATTACTGCCATGAAATATGCAAAAACAATATAATTTCCCTTTGTATTCGCCGATATAATGTCTTATAACAACTAATCCAGTCCCGCCTATGGTTACTACAACAACAACAGCAAAAGCACTAGGGGATGCTTATTTTTTTATTATTAATATCGCATAAACAATAACTTAATAACTTGATCCCCTCCCACAGTAGCTGGCTTCGTATTGGTTCGAAAACTTCGAATAAAAATAGGCTGTGGGGGATCGAAAGGGACACGCATATCTGGCTCTATGGCCGTCTCTTTCCTTCGAGAAAACTCGTCGCCTTCAAATGTAGAATACATTTATCGATGTTCGGAGCATAAAAATTGACAGATTTTTTTCAGTTCATTGTGAGAGTCAGAGGCGAGCAGACGGTTTGCGGCCGCTGAAGCTCAGGGTTGTCCCAAAAAACGATTGTGTGTATCCAGAATTACTTCGTCAGTGAATATTTACGAGACTTTTGTGAAGTTGAACATTAATGAAAAACATCGGAGTGCTGTGTTGTTCAAAACTTTCGCCGTCCAGCTAAGCAAAAGGTATTGTAGCAACTTTTTTAAATATAATTAAATTATAAATTAACATTAATTTATTTTATGCTATATATGTATATAAAAAAAATTACGGCAGTAAATTATAATTTTAATACGTAAATAATTTAATTTGCAGGATGATCTGCAAAGTAAATAATTTAGTTTTTTTCTTCAAACCTTTAAATGACAGTTTTTATTATTTCTGTAGGCAATCCTTTTTTAGGCTACCTATGAAACTTTTTGACGTAAATGAAAATTCCTCACGATGTTTTCCTACACCGTTTGAATGTACAGCTTTACGGAAGCAGCAGTAGCAGCAGTAACGGAAGAAGGATCGATTCTAGATTCGATATCAGGATTGACGGGACAGTAACCAATAATTACCAGTTACACCTTTATTACTACTAGCTTCAAATATTTCAGATCACGAACTATATAATATTCCAAGTTTTATCCAAATTGGTACAACCGTTAAGTACCTACCTACTATGCGATGAAGTCGGAAACGTCTAAGAATTAGATCGCATTGGTCTAATATATGACGGACTATATACCTATTAAGTATATCAGTCATCTAGTACCCATAACACAAGCTCTGCTTAGCTTGGGGCTAGATGATGCTGTGTGGATTGTCCAGCATTATTATTATCATCCCTAGAGATTTGAAGTAATGTCTACCGTGCCTATAGGGATATCCAGTCGACCTTAGATTATTTTCGCGGCTTTAATATAAGTGATATTCGGATAAAACAAAGCTTAATAATCGAAATTCCTTGATATCGTTTACAATCTAAAGACTGATTTACATGACAATGCTGGGGCGTGTGGAGAACAAAATAACTGTGTCAAATTAATATATTTGATAAAATGCGCCCTGACATACCCCAACACATGACATACCGTAATGTGGTGTGTACCTAACCATACTAAATTAATCAATTGTTGTAACTACGTGTTGGGTGCCTATCCTATTTAATAAAATATAAATAAATAAAAGCAATAGTAAAAAAAATTACATCATTTCAGCGTGTCATAACACAAGCTTACATAGTATTGTATTCCTAACACTTCTAAATTGACTTACTTTACATACTTTATATTGTGTTGGGTTGGTACTCGACATAAAAAAACATAATAAAACAAAAGTTATCTGACTGATTAAATCATTCTGATGCGCACTAGTCATATCACACCCCGCATTACCCCAACAGAGTGTGAATCCGGCTTAACAAATGCACAAAAAAACCTTAATACACCAGGATATTCTTCGCATTCGGTACCTAAATACTATTTCTGTACTCAAAAAACAAATTGCAAATTAAATAATGCAAATATAATTTGGTTTTCCTTTGTCTGATCATAAGCGGAAAAACAACGTTTGGTGTTCAATAAAACTTATAAATTAAATTGTAATAAAGGAGACACAAGGATAGGAAAACGGCGAAACATTTAAAATAAATACTAAGGCACCTACTTATCAAAAATATGGAAACCTTGCAGTATCATTGGGCGACTGCCCGACTGAATGCGAGAGGTGCAAGCTTGATATCCGCGGCAGGACAAGTACTAACTTAATCATAATCTGCGAACCTACCTTTTTAATTTGACACGACAAATAAAACCATTAATATAATTACGTAATAAATCTAACCTGTATTTGAACAAGCCTTACAGCTAAGGTAAGGTAAGGCTGTACCTTGGCGCTGTAGGTTATTGGCATGTGGTGGGTTCAATCTCCACCGAGACCGATCAGGGACCCAATTACTGTAACGAAATAACGTCAAATTCAAGTTTCAATCATGTCAATCTTCAAATGGTACTTTTTTTTTATTCAACTTGTTGATGGAACAAGCAGATGGCCCACCTTAAGTGGTTACCATCACCTATAGGCAATGCTTTGTGCATTGCCTCGTAGGTCACGCTCGTAAGGAGCGTCACCGACGATGCACTGCTTAGCGTCCATCAACCTGAGGCATACAGATGTTAAGCCTCATGCGCCTGTAATTATTGTAAGTGTCTTCAAAACTGACATTTCAGATAAGCCAATTTTGACAATCAAGTTCTTGTTACAACCTCGTCTCAGCTCAAAAAAGTTACGGGAGTTGGGCCTTTAAGTGATGAACATTGTTTGTTCTGTTGTTCTGTGTTCGCGATAAGCGTAAATAACTGTCAAACGATCAACTTTTAACAAAAAAGTGATATTTGATATCTATTACTCCCTTTTTATTTACAAAAAAAATTATAGCTAATACAAGTATTTATAATTGGTATGTACAAAATACATGTGAAACAGTTGAGCTATCTACAGACCGTTGCAAACGATCTAAAGGTAGCTCAACTGATCCAGATCAGTGCCAATCGGAAGCCAATTTCTACCAATGTATGGCTGTCACATACTTTATACGGGACCCGAAGTAAATGAGGCCCACAGAAGTCATAAATAAAAGAAGAAGAAGATAAGTTGGGAAATAAATTGGGCGCTGATCTGCTTCACGTAACTTGACTAACTGTGGATGAGAAGCGCCGAAAACTGAGCTAGCATCTAGCACTAATGTAGATTGATCATGGTAATATAGTGTCATGGTACAGTCAGTGGCAAAGTACTTGAATATATCTATACAAATAAAGAAAATTGAAGTGTCTGTTTGTAATATTAAAATAACCGCTTTTTACTACATGCATTGAATGTATATACGGTACATATACCAAAATAGCATTTTTTACAGTTTTTATCTCTCTGTCTGTCTGTAGGTATGTTTGTTCCGGCTAATCTCTGGAACGGCTGCACCGATTTCCACGGGACTTTCACTGGCAGATAGCTGATGTAATAAGGAGTAACTAAAGCTTCTTTTATTTTAGAAAAATTCTAAAATGTCCACGCGTTGTTTTTCAATAAAGCTTATTAATTAATAAAAAATAAAAGTTCGTACATAAAACTGAAAAATATTTAGAACAAGCAAGCTTTTGAGCTTAAAGTGGAATTGCTCAGTAAAGTTATTAATCATTTCTGAACTTTGTAACTGAACAAAAAGGTGATTAGATAAGTAACTGAATAATTTAATTACTTGATAAAAGGAAAAACGTTAGGTACTTCATATGATGTCAAAACCACAAATACAAGTATTTAGGTATATGTGACTGTTGGATGTTTACCTAATTAACAGTTAATTTTAAAGGATTCAATAGGTATCATTAGTAGCTAATTAGCGATAAAGAAATCATTTCTAAAAACAGTTGTAAGTTAGGTTCTAAATGATAACGGCTTTTTAAATAGGAAGTTAGTCGCTCTAATTTAGTTTTCAAAGAAAATTGACCAAATCGTCTGGCCGGTCGGCGCCTTTACGAATTATCTAATGATTATTGCAAATCAACAATAACTAGATTATACTCATAATTTAAAGGCCGCATTCCTCCAAAGCGCAAGCAAAATAAGCCACATCAGCTATTCTACCTTTACAATCTTATAAATTTGCGATACTTCAGGTTTTAAGACATCTTCATACTTTGTATGAAGTTAATTTTATACAAACTTCAACCTCTAAATAGGTACATTTAGAGGTTGAATTTGAGCAATTTCTTTCTTAATAACCCTCTGCGCACCATGGTAAATATACCCAGACAAGTCTCTACGACCAGTGGTAGTGAAGAAAGTCCAATCAATTTTTGTCACGTTGCGACGTAATTAGACCGATTAGAATAAAACTTGGAATCAAATACAGTTTGTGGATTAGAATAGGTAGGTTTAGGAGCTAGTACACTACTTACGTACAACATTTATGAAACAACAAACTATCAGTCCTTTTATTTAAACCAAATAGATTTTTTGCAAACCATAAAAGAATTTAACTGCGGCTGTAATCAGGTTTGACCTCAAAAAGGTCATATACTAAAGCCATTTATAAAAATGCATTTAAGAATAAATTGAAACTTTTTACAAATACAAGTTGACTTGTTTTCCGACTGATATTTATAATTGCTTTGTTAGTTGCGTGCACAAAATGCTTTAGTAGAAATGAGGCCGTAATACGTAAAATACGTGACAAATAAGTTTCGCATTTTTTATGCTGCCATTTTTGCTAAATTAGCGGTAATTTTGAGGATTACACATTTTGTTGTGCAAACGCAATGTCACGACTCACGAATAGTTTGCTAAGCACTTTTTATACAGAAATTGTTAAACGAGTTTGCATAGCAACCTCATTTGTTTAAATAAAACGTTTTTAATTTAGGATATTTTATTGATTACTATTTTCTTTTTGGCAGGAATGTTAAGTTGCGCATCCCCCGCCGGCATGCCGCCTGCACCCCATGCCAGTCACCCCCAAACCTGGGGTTCGCTACTCCAACCTCCACAAGTTGTAAGTCTCAATATAATAGATTTTGTAATTATTTCCAGCTAAGTGTTATTAGATTATCGGAGCTTATTATTTACTTCCCATTTTTATAAATATAATTTAGATTATATGTAAAAATATATTTTTTCAATATATTTTTTTCTTCCTAGAAATCCGAGCCAATGGATGACGGTAGCTTCTCTAAGGAGCAAACCAGTGGATTCTACTCGGAAGGCTTTCACAGCTCGTCGCCTTCATCCTCCAGCAAGGACTCTCACGGTCACTCTCCCCGCAGCGTGGGCAGCCCTGGCGAGCCGTCTCCGTTCTATGACTCCATGACTTTGAAAGCAAAGGCAAACCTAGGTATGCACTTGGACGCGTTACGTAACGGACTACCTTACAGCCTTCTCACACCACCCGGATTTGAACCCCGCTCCAATGACGGAAGGGAACATTCACCGGGATATGACAGATACTCGCCCAGGGGATTAGCACCTTCCACCCACGTATCAACTCCCTTAGCTCGCGCTGATGCCACGCCACCAAAATCACCAAGAACACCCTCTTCACCAGACCGAGATAGCGAGAGAAGATCGTTTGAACGCTTCCACGACTCGGGTTTTGATGGCCAGGGTAAAGAGCATGGTGATGACGGACGAGATGGCTCTGGAATGGACGAAGATGACGACGAGCCGGGCCTTCGCGTTCCTGCAGTCAATTCACATGGCAAAGTAAAGACCTTCAAATGTAAGCAGTGCGATTTCGTTGCAGTAACCAAACTCAGCTTTTGGGAACACAGCAAGGAGCATATTAAGCCAGAGAAGATGCTGTGTTGCCGCAAGTGCCCGTTTGTAACTGAATATAAGCATCATCTGGAATACCACATGAGAAATCACATGGGTTCAAAGCCGTTCCAATGCACTCAGTGCTCATACTCTTGCGTGAACAAATCCATGCTCAACTCGCACTTGAAATCACACTCCAATGTGTATCAGTACCGTTGTGCAGACTGCAACTACGCTACCAAATACTGTCACTCCTTGAAACTACACCTTCGCAAGTACCAACACAACCCGGCGATGGTATTGAACGTAGACGGCACTCCTAACCCTCTACCTATCATCGATGTGTACGGGACACGCCGTGGGCCTAAACAGAAGCCATTCTCTAAGATGTTCGAGCAGCAGCCATCGATTAACAATAACCAGCAACCTCCTCCACAACATCCGCTTTTTGGTGGTCATTTCCCTGTCAACTTACCTTACCTTCCACCGATGCTGCCTCACTCTTTCCTATTCCCACCGAACAACTACGAACAGAGGACCTCTCCTAAACAACCCGAAATGGAGAAGCGAACTCCATCACCCCCTCCGTCTCTTTTACACCAGCGCTTGGCTTACGAGCGGCCTTCCGAATCAGGAATCACTTCGCCTCCGGTCATGTCTCCAGTTAACCTACCTACTACACCAACTGCGTATAGAACCTCACCAATCCAAAGAGCTTCACCTCCGTCTGCCGTGCAAACAAACGACGCACTAGACTTGACCAGCACAAAGGTTAGTGAAACTGGGTCTCCTCCTCCTACCCAAGAACGCGCTGCTCCCGTGACTCCTACTACAGCATTAAAAAACAGGAGGAAAGGACGCGCTTTCAAACTACAGCCAGCCGCTTTGAGGCTTCAGCATGAAGATGAAAAAGTTCAGAACGGGGAGGTGTCAGAATCCGAGTCCGAAGCTTCTGTGGAAGTACCATCTACGACCGCTCCGAGTTCCTACACATGTCAGTTTTGTGATATAACCTTCGGGGATCTCACTATGCACACTATCCACATGGGATTCCACGGGTACAACGATCCGTTCATGTGCAACAAATGCGGCGAGAGAAGCGCTGACCGCGTCGCCTTCTTCATTCACCTCGGACGAGCTCAGCACTTGAGCTAGATCCACTAAAGCTTATTTTAGCTTGACAAGTTACAATCTAACCATTAAACAGTTTACAGTGGCCTTCAAATGCGTAAAGAATAATGTTTTTACGCCCTATGACAAATCCTTGCATTTTTGTAGCGCTTCGATTTTATCTTGTCTAACGGTAGAGCGTCTGAGTATAATATTATCCCTAGTCAAAGCTTTCTCGTAACGTGTATTGTATTTGTAATAAAATAAGTAAATTATTGAGTAGGTATGTTGAAAATTAAGGCCAAAGATGACATGGTGTCGATCGTTGAACTAGCACGCAAAACTTTTCACTGTAATCTAAATTAAGTACTTTAAGAATAGTTTAGAAACTAGGTGTAAGTAGAATTATCAACTAAGTAGTAAATAGACTAAAACTCAATTTAGTTATCTGCCTCAAAGATGTGTATGCAATTTCTAGAAAACATGTCGTTGAAATAAGTATTTTTTTTTAGTTTAAGTAGCTAAGGGTAGTTTGACATAAATTCTACTCTATACTAGGATTTATGTATGATAAACTACCCTGGTTGTAACCAGACCATCTATTCTTTAAAAATGTATTGAACACCATTTTTTCTACGTAGGTACTCATTCTGTTGGTTCCTTAAAAAAAGTTGTACATATTGATTGGTACTGTAAACCAGACAATTTCGCGCTTTAAAAAAATAGTCTTATTACACCCAGAATAATGAAATGTTAACAATATTAGCACAAATAGATTGTTCATGTTCTGTACACAATATACCATGGTATATTATGTGTACAATATATTATAAAATGCATACAAAGTGTAGTTAGAAACAAGTGACCAATGTAATATAAGACTGTAACTCTTGATTAAGTACAAAAATACAAAAATCGTGGTTTTAACGTTAATTTTAAGTAATTGTACATTTTAAATTGAAACGGTAAAGTTACCTATTAGTCATTACATGTCAGACAGTAAAAAATAAACATAATTATTATGTGAATTATGACATAAGTGAATCAGAGTGTATTTATATCGATCGAGAAAAGTATATATTATTTATTTATCCTCCACAGCCTATGTAGTGGTAGTTATTATGTGAATTATTATAAAATTACTTGTCTAAGTTTTGTTTATTTTTTGTGTAGATTACAAAGCATAGTGTGTGCTTATTTATGTAGATACTTGTAACAAACTCAGTCATAACCATTTTACATCGTACAGTCAGCATCAGATGTTGATTACTTTTTAAGAATTATGTGTAATTATGTTAGTGTTTATTTTTTTTGCATATCGACTCTACTCTTGGTTTGAAAATAAATTAAAGAGTTTTAATTTTTAAAACTATTTTGAAAGATTGTCTCATCATCATTTACTTTTGATGCTGACTGTACGATAACTTTTCCCTTGTGTGTTAGATGCGTGCGCATTAAAATAAAACTGAATTTTATCTTCAAAATTGAATTTTCTTTTCACCTAACAATATGACAAAACAGATGGTAATTATTTGCCTAACGATATTTTTTCGGCTCATCGTTTTAAAGTCTTGAAAACTTAGGGGTCATCTCCACGAGCGTTGACATCGCTCGTTGACATGGCCCCTTAGGTAAATGTTTGAGTAACTATTCTATTAGAACAATATATGGGTGTCTATTTATGATAATGGGCCTTTTCCATGAAATTAATTCATAAAACTAAGTTTTTTCTACTTGAATTATATAAAAACAAGGATAAGTCCGATAAACTTTCAATTGCTTGTTGTTGTTGAAAAAGATTCTTATAACTAATATAGATTGTTTTTATACATAGAGATGTATCAAAACAACGAAACTACTGGATACATTCATACTTCTTGTCTTTAGTAGAAAATAGTAGTTAGCATTCCAGGTAGGTTTTTTTACATGCATAACCAATTGATGTAAAACAGTATGCCGTAGCAAGCGTTGAATATGGCACACGTAGAAACAATCTAAAAATAATATATTCTATTGTCTCAGTTTTACCTACTTCTTATTTAAAACTGTTGGTTTTTTAAAGAAACAAAACAGGTATTATTTTAAAGTCACCGTTACGCTAGTTTACTTTTTGCGTAATTAACTTGACATCATTGTGGGTGAGTGTACCTATACCTCCATAATAACCTATCCTATAATGAGGAACCTAAATTTATATACATATTTTCCGGTGGGACTTGAACCCACAACCGATAACATAACACTTTAAAATTTAATATAATAGTTTCATTAAAACAGTTAATTTTAATTCAGTGTATCACTTTAATACGCTGACTTTATACTCTTGGTAGTATTTATCTACGCTGAAAGTTGCGTTTAAATTATGTATCTTCAGAGGTGTTTAGCTGTCTAGTTCTATTTTACTACGAAGTATAAAAACAGGCATAGATAACGACGAGACAATTCGATGCAGCAGGTTCACCCTTGAAAACGATAATCGAAGTTTCGTATTGTTATTTTGAGTTATATTACGCGGCATGTCAGGCAGGAATAAATTGACTGTGAAATGGGTTACCGAGGCTCCGCAGTGTAACGCAAACGAAAATACGATGCTTCCTTTATCGTTTTTAAGAGTAGTCCAGCTGGGCTAAGATGTGCAACGTGAGATATGTCGCGCTTGACACGAGATTATTCTCCTTATTCTATGCACGAGATACTTTTTTCTATTGATGGACATTTTAGAAATCATAGATAAAAACCCCACAGATAAGCTGAACATTAGCATTGAGTGTGCATTTGACAGAACGAGACAGATTTTTGGCACTGCCATGTTAACACAAGAAGATATAAAGAGATATCTCTATTTGCACGAGAAAACGTAGACAAAATTTTGTCGCGTTGCACATCTTAGGCGGGCAGCAGGTACTTTAGACTACGTGGTGTAATCCCATGGACAAAAAAAAACGAGTGTGCTTTAGACCACACGACTGAAGTAAAACTTCTTTAATATTCGAATCGAAACGTAACTGGCTATGAGAGAAAGAGAGAAAGAACAGTGCTTTCATACCCCCTCCATGGTAGCGTTAAACGTTTAACGCAACCTTGTTGGAAGTCGCATAAGAAGTATTACTTAAAAAATGTTGACTAATTCATCTTCAGGGCAGATACAGAACTTTAAAGGTCATCAGTCAGACGACTCGGTAGAATATTCATAACATATCATTACTTATTTAAATCAAGTTATTTACAACACACTAGGTATATCTATTTCACTGAATACAATTCATTTGCTATGTTGGATTGCGGTAGTATTTTCTATAAATAGATTAGTTTTTTCTGTTATTAGTAATAGCTTTGACCACTTCGTTGGGCGGTATGTAAACACAAATAATGTGGCTTTCTATTGAAAAAAATGAAATAAAATGTAGTTGTTTTTAGCGAGTCATTTAACTTATTGAACAAGTAAATGGTCCACCTGATGTTAAGTGACCTATAAAAATAAATTATTACTTATTTGTTTGTTTTTTTTCTATTTTGATTTCCACCATAAGTCGCTATTACGTTTACGCTAAACATGTTTATCTTGTTAAATGTGATTAGCTAAATAAAATTAAATCAGATTGTTGTTCGGGCCCTAAAATCTATGTTTGCTGGAAATTCGTTTGTCTTATAGTTAATATAAAGTGTAGGTAAAGTTATAAGTGATGGAAAATTCCTTTACAGGCGACCTCCGGTTGGAGGCGTGTCGCAACATACCTATTTCGATTTTTCACGAAACGTAGTGTAGGTACAAGTTTATTGAGTCACCTGTTGAGGTAGGTACCTACGGAAAATATTTAAATACATAAGCGACTCCTGACATCTGCTACTTTTGCGGGTACATTTTGTAACCTTCCCATCTGTTACTTACCTACTATTTCACTTGACTACTAATAAGCTCGGCGTAACTTCGAAATAGTTACACCATGTTTTATCTCTTTTAAAGTTCGTGACAATGCAAAAGACAAAATACGGGGTAACTATATCAAGGTTACGCCGAGTTAATAATAGGGTAAGTAAATATTGACTTATATTTTAGAGATTGACCCTAAAGCGTAGTTGGTAGTCTCAGTCAGCACTGTCGGTTGTGGGTTCGAACCCCACCGAGAACAATAACTAGTACGATGAACAATAGATGTTTGTACTGCGTCTGGGTGTTAAACTATGTCATTTAAGTATTCTATCAGCTATCCAGCTCCCAAAGCTTTGCTTTGCTTTGCTATGGTTCGGTGGCGTGGTGTGAAATGTCTGCCAATACGTATTTATATACATATTGCAAATAAAAGGTGCCAAGTGGTTTTGGCATGTATCAAAATCAAAAATGCTCTAAGGCTCTAGAAAAGGTTGGTAAACTAGGAACAAACGACCTCAAGTAGCAAAAACATGATTAAATTTTTTTATTCTTCTCCGAAGGTTCATGCGTTGCACTTTTTCCATTTGGCAATATTTTATCAATATTAAGGTCCATTCAACCCATCGAAAGACCGTCCCAATTGTCGCCTGACCCAAATCCAACGGATGTACGAAGAAATTGTTAGAAGCTTAAAAAAATATCCTAAAAAGAATTCGCCTTAACTCCAAACAGATAGGTAGTGGAACAAAAATGATAAGAGACTTCTTTAATAGTTTTTTTTTTATAAATAATTATAGGGTATTATCGTTAACGACGGGTTATGGTTATAAATAATATATTATTGCGGTTGTTATAGTAGGCAGTACCTTTTATTGTATCAAATATTAATGTTATTGCGGTTTTAGTGGTATAGTTTGTAGAAGGGACAAGCTACTAACACAAATAGTGTTAGTAGTTTCATCATGTTTTTTTAGTTTATAGGTAAACTTTTGACCGCAATCTCACCTGATGTTAAGTAATGATGTGGTTGACGTTGTAGTGCGCTTAGAATATACCTATTCACTCTTCTCTTGAAAACATCCAAACAACACGTAACCGGAAAAAAACAGACGATGTAATTCCATTATTTAAATCACTATCCAATAAACAACAGCCTAAAATCCAAACCCTAACTTCACAAGTACCTAGGTCTCTAGGGGAGGCACTTTACTCTAAAAGTAGTCTAATGAACTAAACTGGCGTTGTCTGATATAAATTACCCTGTAAAGAACAATGAGCAATGGGATGTGGGCGCTAGGCCACTTTAGTATCAATTAAATCCAAGGATCTCAACAAAACTTAATTTACTGAATAACTCAATAAATAGATTATTTATAAAAACCTACGGTTAGAAAATAGAGTTATTTATGCAGAGTGTTCAATATTTATGATAATATTGTACATAAATAAAAAAAACAGGAATATTTTTGAATTTTTTTTTTAGATCCAGTTCTAATAAATATTCTAACTAAGCCAAACTTGTACTATAAGAAGAAGAAATACACAATTGCTTGTTCTCGGTGGGGATCGAAAGCCACAACCAACTGTGCAAAATTTATTATTGTTTAATAAATTTAAATTAAACATTTACTAATGTGCGAGTTAAGCAGCCACGTAGGCAGACAAATTTGGCGAGTAAGGTCTTATCTATTATGTTGTAACTTACCAACACAAATCTATATCAACAATGTCGACTCTATACGTTTCTGTTCTCCATACACATTCCTATAAAACCATGAATCGGTGACTGTATAAAGCACTTTTTTGCCAAGTTCGTGCCTATGCAGGTGGTATTGCAGGCTGCACTCAAAAAAACCTCAAAAGACCTGTATTTAAAACACGCATTTGAATTGCAAAACCATTGAATTTGAACATTTTGGTTGGATACTTATGTGTAACGTGCAACTTTTTATGCGAGGAAACTGATTCTTACTAAATACAACCCCGTCGGTGGATAGGTAGGTACATCAGGTAGGTAAGTGTTATAAAAATCTACACAAAAAGTACACATGAATAGTTGAGCTATGTACAGACCGTTGTAAAGGATTTACAGATAGCTCAACTAATATCTAAATCAATACCATTCGAAAGCATCCCTAAAGACACTGCAACACTGAATGACAAAAAAAGTTTATTGTGTAAGTCACTCTGGCCTGCCTGAAGTTCCCAAAAAGCTTTCTGTGCTTTTACGGCGCGTTTAAACGACGTGAAAGATTTCGCGCAGTGACCGCGCGGCGTATCGTCTCTTTATTCTAGATAGACGCGAAACCTTTCGCGTCGCCTAAACACGCCCTTAGGAATAGTTATAGGCTAGCTAAAAATCTTGACAAATCACTCCAACGCTGCGATACTGTGTTCGTGGGAACATTAGCATCATGGACGTGAAAACTTTAAAGTAATTACAGCGCGATCATCGAATAGGTAATTTGACATCATTAGTTGATGGTGAGTTTGTACGAAAATATTCCCTATTCATTAAAAAAAAAAGTTCGTGTAATCGCATTCAGAAGCGCACTCAGAAGCATTAAAAACCAATCAGGTATGTAGGTATATTCCTTTTTTAACGGGCGTGAAAATTGAAAATACGGCGTATTTCGCATACCAAAATGACGACGTCGTCTTTAGTCCTTGTCGGTTTAAATTCCAGTGTATACTCAGCTCACAATAACTCAAAATGATGGTATTGATAGCTAATTTGAGATTATTCACACACACCTCTCCATTTTAAAATGTTACATGACTAATGGATTATTTAAAAAAATATATTAGATCTTTAACAATAAAATAATTTGTGATGGTTTTTTATTTCATAAATCACCGGTTGCGTTCGAAACGTTTGCAATTTTTTTTCGACTGCATTCGAGTCTCGTCTTCTATCGACTCGACACGGTCAAAAAATTAAAACACGTAGAATAAAGTAACTGAAAATAAAAAAGTACAGTCATCGTTGAATTTGGACTTCGCTTTCATATTTATTAAAAACAAAAGTTATTGATATTCAGTCTACTTGCTCATAGATTAGTTATTTTATATATTAATTAATCTGTATGGTTTGGATTTCAGCATATACTTCAACTAAAAACTGTGTAGGTGTTCACTAATTTCATAATGATTTTGTTAAATCTTAGATTCAATTAGGTATTGTTTGACATTTGCACACTATTTTATAGTAGGACATAATAGAATATATTATGTAAACCCCAATACCATGAATATTGTGTTTGTACCTATGTTCAAGTAGATAAATTTCTGATTTCTGATTCACTAAAATTTTGTCGAATCACTATTACTTTTGATTACGCATACCTAAAAGCGTCTCCCGTTCCAGCGGTTTTATTTTTCAAAATCTAATTAATCAAAAAACCTGTACCCATATGTTACTGACCACATACGGTCGTTTGGCCTATTTTTATAACCTTCTATTAAAATAAAATTGCAGTATTTAACGCAAGGAGGCGTAAGGAGGCGGCACGCTTCGAAACCTCATACGCTCTCGTATCTCGTTTATTTTTTATTTTTGCCGCAAGATACCAGCTGCTGTTTGATGACCACTCATGCTGTCCGGTTTTTTAATGCCAAAGATAAGTGATACCATTATTTGAGACTTTGAAGTACCAGATGCTGAGATTCTTTTCGGAGAAATACAAGTATTTTATTAGGATAGAAAAAACCTGTGTAAAAATTGCCATACTTTTCTGAAACCTAAAAAATATAAATAAATTCAGTTACGCATTTTTTTTTAAGTTGTATGATAAAATCTTTATGAATTATTTTTGATTGATTATTATTATTTTTGCAGGAAATATTTCTTGAATACATTACCTACTCGTAATAGGGCCCCGAAGTGGTATCTTCAGACTAATGATGGTGACAACAAGAAAATATGATACTTAACCATACTTTAATAAAAACCATAACAATACGTTTTCTACGTGTCGCGACTATCCTTTAAGCCGCACATCTGCATTATAAAGCAACTTTTTACGCCCAAATCCGTATTTTTTTAAAAGTCCTAATCCCCAAAACAAGCGAGAATATTATTAGAATTTCGATTTTGGCGCGTTCTAGGAAGAGAATGCCGGAATCAATGACAATATAATATATTGTAAGCAGAAAAGTCGCTTTTATTTTATCACAGTTCGTACAGTACTTGTCTTGTTTGTTTGTAGGTACTATTGTTTGTACACGCATCACGCCAAAACTACTGAACGAATGTTGATGCCATTTGCAGAATTTTACCTTATAATTCAACTTAAAACTTAGTATGGGTTTTATTGAGCTGCAATCCCTCGGGAGTAAAATGTGGATGAAGTTTGTATGAAAAACGCCATGGAAGTCGCGGGCAGGTCAGCTAGTTTCAGAATGTAAGTGCTATGTGATATACTGTTGTATTGATATTGTGCCAAATGCAACACTTGCTTAATCTTCCATCGACACATGCCTCTCTATTATTTCACGAGGACACGTGTTTCACGTTAGTTCTATCCGTTTTTTTATTTGACGAAAACAATCCCTGTTTCTCTACTACCTAGTCTGTGCTTGGTAATTGTGTTCCGATTTAGAGGATATGTGTGGTATGTCGACACACCTTTACGTCTAGAGCCGTGCACTGTGCACATGCGCTTATTACACTTGCCATATGGTGTGGGTCATATGTAGGTATAATAAAAGATAGGTTTTTCTTTAAAAATATAATTATAAATATTGAATACTAGCGTAACAAAGACACACGTGACAAATATCCTTTGAATTTTAACCTTTTAAATTAAATTAATATTTATTAATGTTTGAATATTAATGAATATTAAGTTCATATTTTTATTATTTTAATGGTTATATTGGATATTAGCAACCTACAATGTTAATACTAAAAGACTGGCTAGATAATGTACAAACCTAGAGTCAAAACATCGGAAGGTAGTTTCAAATGAGTTTGCTCTCGTATCTCGCAATCGACACCTTGAACACCAGAATCGACACGAATAAGGATTATGGAATTAAAGTTCCACACAATAAAATACTTAACAGAATGGTTAAGTTCTATCATGATAAGGATGTCAAGACCGATGACAAAATAAAAAAAAAATCGCATCCGTGGTTCAATGAGAGAATTTAAATAATAAATAAATATTTATGGACATTTATACACCTGAAGACTAATAGAATAATAATAATTTATTTATGAACACAAAAAAAGTAACAATATTTCAGTGTTGAATCAATAGGCTCCCAAACTAGTTAAAACTGTGTTTCAGAAGCCAGTGGCTTCTCACATTGCAGTCTTGATAAATCGGTAAGTATACAAATCTGTGTAAACTATACACATATATTAATATAAACCAACATATATATCAAATAAAAACAATGTAATAATAAGTACCTATTCACAAAATAATTACTGGTGGATATAAAGTTTAGTGCCTGTTTAATTATAATAATACCATAGATATTAGAATACCCACTTATATACGTTTTTTTTGTAAATACATACTTAGAATACAATATAACACCCCCGACGTATCTATGTTGGATACGAACCCACAACCTACAGCACAGAAGGTAGAGCTTGTACTAACTGAGTAGTAAGTAGTACTACTTGGCCGGTTAAAATACATTGTTGATTCACTATCAATAGAATGATGTTTATGGACTCTAGCCTGTCGTAAGAAAAAGCGATGAGCATAATTCTGCCTGTTGTTTTATTTATTTCAAATGTGATGAATACACTCGCCATTCCACCCTCCTGGCTCAGGGTGCTTTAATAAATGCACTGATTGGAAATTCAGATGAGGCTGGCCGAATTTATGGCTACTCACCCTCTTTGCTATTCCACCCTCCTTACTTTTACCTACGTCTTCCAGTTTATTGGCGCTTTATACTTTAGCAAAGCAATTTTTACAGGAAGATAATTTTTTTTTATGCTGGAGAATCCACACAGCATCATCTAGCCCCAAACTAAGCACAGCTTGTGTTATGGGTACTAGATGACTGATATACTAAATACAATACATTACATACATAGATATTTTTTATTATACATAGAAAATACCCAAAACACCCGGAATAAATATTTGCAGATCGTACAAACATTTATCCCAAGGCGGGAATCGAACCCGCAACCTCCTGTGTCGCAGGCGGACGTTCGACCGCCGCGCCACATCGGTCGTCAAAATTAAAAGTGGACGATCGTAGTCCAAATAAAAAAAAGCATTTACTCGTAAACATAGACAATAATTATTTTAAGTTGAATCCCTGTCAAGCGATGTCGGGATTATTTATTTAAAAGAAAGTTTTTATAGTAAAAAGTAAGGAAAGGAAATGCAAAAACAGGAGTACCTGCTTTGCACTGTCCCTTTACAGCCACATGCACATTCCATTTTTAAATGTTATTCCAGTGATTGCCATATTACAAAAATATCTTTCATACCATCTTTACCGGAGAAAAAAATCGTTTGTCATAAAAGCAGATTCTTTGTCCAATTAGAGGTGGAGATGAAAACTCAAAAATATGGTCCGATTTTAAATCCTTTTATCTACGCTTCATGAGGCATGTTTTATTAAATTTTCTAGTAAACTACAAAAGATAGAATTATAATAGTGAAGATGTGAATAAGACGTGAAAAATAGTCTACTACCCCTTACTGATGATTATGATTTACGCATTTCACGTTTAATTTTATCAGCGAATACAAGATGCCACTATGTTAACACTATGTTAATTAGAACTTATGAGTAGGTACATTGTTAGTGTTAATCAATAAATTTCTAATTATTCAACTGAAACTAGTTTTTGTCTTTCTTTTTGATTTAAATACAGTTCTGGTTTTTGTAAAGCTCTGTAACAAATGGTTTTCTTATAATTTACATTTTATTATTTTAACTCATTGTGACAAATGTGAGCGACATAAAAATTAACCCATCAATAGCAAAACGGGTACAAAATGCAAATCTTCGTGTTTGAATATGCAAATATATTGCTTTTAGTGCCTACAACAAAAGACCGGCACCCGACATCGTGGCATGTCGTAAAAAGCTTAGAAAACTTACAAAGAAAATGTTCTAAATATTACCGAAGCTAACGGTACCTTTGGACCGGCCGAAGGTAAAAAAGGGTTGATCAGTATTTGGACATCAAAAGCACAGTTTTTGCGATCGAAAATCCCTTTATCTTGATTAATGGACAATGGACAATTTTAGAACTCTTTGTTTTTTTAGGCTGTGTAACGTGATGGTATAACGGACTTTTTGAGGACGGCTTTCATGTTTCCGTCCCGACAGATAGATTATTGCGAAAAAATACGACCGGCATACAAACAAACTTTTACCGTAAAGAATTCGTTTTTTTTTAATAAAAGTTTTGGAATATTTCAGGTAAGTATTCGAAAATACTACGTTTATGTATGGACAGAATTATACATAACTACAATGCAAGGTGAAAAAAAAATACTTCTCTCATCTGAACCGAAGGGTTGCAAGCAATACCAATGACGTGTTTCCCCACGTCACTTGCCATTTGCCCGCCCCAAGAAACCACATATTATAAAGGACGCACGCGCCGTCCAAAAAACGCAAAATCATTTATTTATAACTTTTTAAATGAGCCCCTACGCGGAAGTTGTAGTTTTGTGTTTTTTTACCGCAAAAAACGCAAGTGGATATGTGGCTGGATTGCGTGTGATCACGTGTGATCACGTGTGATGATAGGCCTAATTGTAATGGGGGACTTTTTGTCAAGGTTTTTTAATATTTTTATAAATCAATTATACGAGTTGTCACGGTGTTTTAAATAGGTAGGTCAATAAGTGGGTAATCATAGACAAGGTTGTAGAAAAGGTAGACTGTAAAAGGGTAATGATAAATATTAAATATGTATCATTTTGTGGACATTTTTTACACATCATCATCTAACGCCAAACTAGTTATAGTTTGTACTGTGGGAACCAGATCACTGATAGAATACTTACACAGGTTTTTTTTGTAAATACGTACTTTGTCTGTCCTGTCATTATCACACAAATGTATTGGTGGGAACACTTGGTCATCTTGGTCATCGCACTTGGTGGGAATTGAACCCACAGCCTACAGCACAGAAGGCAACGCTACTACTAACTGAGCTGTGAGACCAGTCAATAATAACTTATAAATAATTAAATTATTAAACATAACTAGTTTGAGTACCGTACTTATAGGTAGGTACATTCTGTTGGTTTTGTAAACCCTCGTTTTTACAAACAATACATCATAATCACTGCGGTCCCCCACGAAGCAATTTTTTACCAGCAAGTTTTTTACTTGTTTTAGCACCTTAGTTCATACTTCCGTCAACAATGATCTCTGGTTGAAATAACAAAAAACCTCCTTTAGCTAAATTGGGGGCAATTTAGATAGGGCGCGGTTAAAAAACTGTAAGGGGACTTTTTTACGTGGTTTTTTGCTGAGACGTGTGGGAATCGTTACATAGCTAAATACATAAGAGAAATTATATAGGAAAACAAACTTTTCCCAAATAGCCTTCTGTGCTGTAGGTAGTGGGTTCGATCCCCACCGAAAATGCTTGTTATTTGTGTAATGAACGTAGATGTTTGTTCTGTGTCTGAGTGTTATGTTATATTCTAAGTATGTATTTACAAAAAAGTTTAAACGTATTCTATCACTGGTTCCCATAGTACAAGCTATGTTTAGTTTGGGGCTAGAATATATGTTGTGCAAAAAAATGTATACAAATATATTCACATAACTTGTATAAAATCAGAAGCTCAGTTTATTAAATAAAGTAAACAGACATCGTTTCTAAGGTGGCCACCTATTGAAGTAATACTTCTTATGCGACTTCCAACAAGGTTGCGTTAAACGTTTAACACTACCATGGAGGGGCTATGAAAGCACTGTTCTTTTTCTCTCTTTCTCTCATAGCCAGTTACGTTTCGTATTTTACTTCAGTCGTGTGGTCTAAAGCACACTCGTTTTTTTTAATATATTTTCTTTTTTGAGACAATTTAAATAAGACTCTAAATAATAGAGCACCGGTGTGGTCTAGTGAGTGGCCACGCATTCTGATCCTAAGGTTGTGTATGTGTACTAATGAGTTTTTCTACCGTTAAACATATGTGCGCAGAAGAAAAACTTGGAGTTAGGTACAGTCAGCTGCTTTACGACATGTGCAGAGAACGCATCAATGATTGATGCTGGACTGGTGTCACCAGGAGATAGGTAGTAGCATCTCCTAAGTACTAAACACCGACACTGCATTTACCATGTCGTGGTCACTATGGCAACCACACCCTCCCCCTCTCTTTCCTCCTAAATATCAGGTGGTGTATGTCCAGACTGACTTATTTAGGCTGATAACGTGTTTGCGATAACACGGTCAATTCACGTTACAACACAATTGAGTTTTATTTTTCAGAGCTAACCAATTTCACGACCCATCACAGTAAGTAAGATATCTTGATTACGAGATGCGTATCAAAATCTGTCCAGCCGGTTTCGCCGAGCACGCGCAAATCAAGATGTGTAACCGATCCCCTACTTTAACGTTACTTTTAGAAGTAAAGCATAATCCGATATTTCTTTACGTGTTGCACAAAAGTTGCTCGTCGGTCAGTCAACAGCTCCTAACCTTTTGTGCACCATTTTCGACTTCGGCTCACAATGAGGAATAATCTCCAAAAAGTGACCCCAAAGAGTGCGCAGGATTGTGCCGAGGTCCATTGATGCGGACGGAACGGCAGCGGTTGATATGAAAAAACTATAATCGCGGACTTATTTGTTGAAATTTTTACTTGCATAGGGTGTACAAAAATTAGACAGTATTGTTGATTTGAATGTTACATTGCATAAATAATAGTTATTCTTTATTTGCCAGTGCTGAAATTGCAGTTGTTCTTTTAATTTTAAATTTTCTTTTTTCAATATTTTTAGTGCCGTCTAATCAAGATAGTGATCACATAACACTTAGGTATATCCTGACGGAATACTGATTCAGATAAGTGTAGCATAAGCAACAATAGAAACGACACCAGTATATTAAAGTACTTATATAACATGTGTATTTACTCATTATTTCAAAGAACCTAAAATAGCCTGGTAACCAGGTAGTATTCTTACACCACTTGGATAAACTTTTAATGAACGGAATAAACCACTCTGAAGTTAAATTTTATTATTTGCGTCGGAATTTACATATTAAAATAATTACACGCTCTACGCAAAGAAGATAGTCAGTACAAATTTTTAACTACATTTGGTTTTATCAGTTCTATATTTAGTTTTTTACGTCACTTGGCCAATTTACCTATCACTTGTGTTAGCACAAATGTTGAAAGATTAGGTGACGTATCATACGCATTTTATAACGGCGCCAAAGTAGGTACGCACCTGTTTAAAGTATTTTAGTACGCACACTGCTTATTTTACTTATTTTAAACATTTAACCTACCAATAAAGAAACACAATTTTATTTCTTAACTACTAAACAATTTACATTTTGGTTTTGGTGCCTAGATTATTAATTGGCGGTAAGAAAACATGTCCAAGAAGCATAACTGGTCTCAGTTTAGCTACAGTAAATAACTAAACCCTGGTACATGTCTAAACACGCTACCTACCTAGCCCTATGCTAAGCAAGCTTTTTGGTGATGAACAGAGCATTGCCTTGCGGGGCCACTCTAGTAAACGTACGATGCGCTACTCTGCGTCCATCAACCTGGCGAATTTTCACATACCCACATTATGCAGTAGATAGAAAGTTGGCATTCTATTCATGACAGGTTGCTAACCCACCGCCCCCGATGCTAGAATACTTACTGGTTCTCAAACGGCGACGGAAAATATCGTCAAGGTTTTCTTCGCCGTTTGAGAACACTACAATTGCGGCCATTTTTTTTTTAATACTTTTTAAACCATTTTATATTTTGTCACGGTACACCCTGTACGTAAGCAATGTGCATAACGCTTGCCCACTCCAAAGTATCGTTGGAACAGCTTGTGCCGAATAAAGGGATGGACGGAGGCGAATGACACACCTGCCTTGAAAAAAATAAGAACAATATGGTATTTTGGAATTTTGGGGTAAGATTTCAGTATTGGCGAGCTTAAACTAGGCCAGGAAATTAAACTATAAAGTTATATACCTATCATATTCATACAATGTTTTTTAAATTGACAATTATTGTCTTTTCTTTTGCTTGTAAAAAACTGTCACTGATAAAAAACCTGATAAATGAACCGTGGCCAATAGTGCCTGGGTTTATTTTACATAATGTTAATGCAACTTAAAATAGAATTTAAAAAAGTAGTTTACCTTGTTGTTGTTGTAGTAAATAATACAACTCAGTTGGTAGTAGCTTGTCTGCGCTGTAGGTTGTAGGTTTGATCCCCGCCGAGATTTACGTGATGAACCATATATGTTTGTTCTGTGTCCCAGGCACATGTTATAATGTGTTATAAGTATGATTTTATACAAAAATTTATAATTATCGATATCTTGTTCCCATAGCACAAGCAATGCTTAGTTTGAGGCTAATGGGCGTTGTCTTTGCGGCCAATGTTTAAAAAAAATGTATTGGTATTTTTCTTATTTTTCAAAGCAATCATTCAGAGGGGGATGTCATGAATGTCTTATTTATTTAAAACTCACTACTTTACTTATACTTGCCGGGCCCAGCGAAAGATCAGGAAAATTATTAGAAAATATGAAAACCACCCTCCTCTCAGCCGGGTCGATACAGCCCGGCGTTTCATCACGTCGATGGGAAAAAAGAGGAAAAAATACATAACTTTTTAGGGGCAGTCTCCACAGTCACCCTCTTTGCCCCCACCCTCCTTGGAGGGGGAGAAGAGAACCCACACACGTACAACAAAAAAATATAAAAATATCGGCGCGAGTTTAGCGCGTGCTACAATGGTCTTCTATAAAATATCGTATCAAATTTATATAATGGGAAGTTCCATTGTTAGCGCGAAGGAGCAAAAAACCTATTGATTCGATTTGTGAATGAAATTTGGGGATGTTTTGATGGATTTAGCCGACGTAGGCTTGTATTTACTTTAGGTGTTTTTGATGGTATGTGCTACCGTCAAAAACACCTAAAGCCACAACACACATGTCTAGCAGACCAGACAGTCGAACTAGGTTTAGCGTCTGTGATTTTGTTCAGTAATGTCTAAATTTAAATAATCAATTTTTAAAGTTGAAGTTTCTCCTACTAATATTAAAAACGCGAAAGTTTGTAAGTATGGATGAATGGATGGATGTTTGTTACTCTTTCACGCTCTAACCAGTGGACCTATTTGGAATAGACATAGATTGTAACCTGGATTAACATATAGGCTACTTTTTATCCCGAAAAAATAACGGGAACGGAAAAAAGCTGCTACGCGGGCAAAGCTGCGAGCGGCCGCTAGTATGAAAATAACTTCACGCGGACAAAGACTAGAGTCTATTACGATGCACTGCTGCGTCCATCAATCTGAGGCATATATTTAATGTATGTTTTACATACATTTGCCATTTTTCAATAAATTAAATCTTCACATGAATTCACACAATGCATAACTAAGTAAAACTATGAGTGACTGGCTAATAAGTGTTTTTTTTTAATATTGATTCTACTCAATTAGAGTAGAATACGTAACATTAATTAATTATTATTTTATTTGTTTTACTAAAGTAGGTTTGTAATATAAATTTATTGACATGTGTGTCTGCATGCCTACTTCATAGGCGAAATATATGAAACAAATTTACATAACACCTAGCATAATATATTTCACCTGTAAGCACCATACTTCAGCAAATAAACGACATCATTTCAAGTTTGAGAAAGAACATTTAGGTATTTATTTGTATGATACCTACTTTCCTTTACTTATTGCTGAGTGCAACGGTAGTACAAAGTTTCATTTAGACTTGGAATGTTGGTGTAAAACTCAAAGTTTGGGCGGCAGCCAAAAAGCGTCTCTGATGAAGCTTTGATGTAACGATTCTACTCCTAGAGCTCCTAACGGGTCAAGAGGAGGGAGAGCCCAAGATGCCATGACCTCCAAAAATTGTGACCTTTGTGACCTGTAAAATACTGGAGGCCTAATTCTTGTATTTTTTTCGAGCTGGGGCGAGTTTGAATCAAGAATTCGATCGTCAAAATTGGGCCTGTCTGAAATGTCATTTTCAAAGAATACTGTTTGGAGATCGACACGATCGGAACATGAATTTGACGATGTTTCGTTACTAGAATTAGGCCCCTGACTTATAGACCTACTTTTGGTAGCGTTTGCTGTCAAACAAAAGCACACTGTAAAGTATTTGCGGCTCGCTTCGCTCTAAGTAACACAAGCTCTGCTTAGCTTGGGGCTAGATGATGCTGTGTGTATTGTCCAGCATTATTATTATTATTATTATTATTATTATTAAGTGTTCCACCCTCCTCTGATAGAGAAGAGACACGACGTTTCCTTCCATCCGTTTTGAAATCCTCGATACACCTCTGCTTAGACCCTTGTGGACCTTTTCACATTGACATGTCTATTATTTCTACTGTACCATATATACCTATCTGTTGTAGAGGTACGTTCGTTTTTTTTTGGCCAACACGTTAACGGACCACTTGATGGAAAGCAGTAGTTCCCGGCCTGACTCCCACTGACAAGCCTCACAGCTCAGTTGGAAATAGCTCTATCTTCTGCGCTGTAGGTTGTTGATTCAATTCCCAGCGAGAACAAAGTTTGCTCTTCGCGTTAAGCCCACCTTTTGTACGCTTGCTTTATGCGTGAAATGAAGTATTAAATAAATAAACAAACTTAATTTGTGTGATAAATAAAGATGTTTACTCTGTCTACAAACAAGTACCTATATTCCCATGTATTTTATCAGGTGCCTATCTAATTCCTATATAGTAACCCATAGATTTGCTTACTTTGGGTTATATTGCACTATGTGGGAATATCTACCAATATATAATAACGTAGCAAGGGTAGTTGACATAAGTAAAAAAATACGCACTCTCAAACCTCCACCGCTAACTTTACAGTGGATAAAAAGCCTGTATTAAAATTCTGACACTTAATTTTTTTATTATTTTGTATTCCTGTCTCGTGCAGACGATTGTGTATTCGATAAAAGACAATTAAACGGTCCTCAGCGACCATGCTTCAGCTGATCCTTTCAGGCCGTGTCAGGGGTCCATCCAACGGAAGCGGGCATCAGCCGTCATCCAAACTACATTGTAATGTCGGAAAAAATACCAACATCTGGCCATTGTCGGCCGCGGGGGAGTCAGTGACGGTACTACAGGCTGATCTTTAATTCTTTAATTTTTCTTTAATTTGAATTAATAATAATATCAACTATGTATAGGAATATTTATTACGAAAAGAAGGTTGTGCCATGTGTAATGTTTAAACCTGACTACCTCCTACCGTCATGTTACTGCTCTACCTTTTCTATTTCTACATACATCACAAAATAACTTAGTACTTATTTAATTATAACATCAGCTATCTGGTTCCCACAACAAAAACGCAAATTTGAGGCAGGATAGTGATGTATAAATTGTCCACCTACTAACTTACATATCCAGGTATGTAATAGATATATTACTTGTGAGCTCACCCTGTATATTATTTTGGGTACAAAATACATAAATAGGTAACAAAACGTCGCCACCGCACGCGTCATTATTCAAGTACGATTGACAGCCACTTCCATGGGTCGCCTTTTCGGGTTTTGTATCGATGTCGGGTCGCGAGTTCAATAATACGCCTAGTTATTGACGCTGAGCAACGGCTAATGCAGGAGAAACGTGTAGGTTTTGGTCCTCCACTTCGTTAAAGTAGTTTAATTTAAATAAAGACTTACTGTATTGTAGGTAATTATGATGAAGTTCTAAAACTTTCGTAGCAGTCGTAGCTATTGTCGGTCGTTCGTAGCGCTCGTAGCGCTACGCCGGGTGCGAGGCGTAGCGCAGAATTTCGAATATTTTAATAGACAAAATGGTCAACGCATGAATAATATGAATTACAACAGTCCAACTCTGTCCAACTAAAGGTGACTACCTCGATCTAAATTAGCACCACAGATCGTACATTTTCTAATTTCTGTCATAGAAATGGTGACATTAAAATAAAAATGGCTCGCGCTGCGCCTTAGCGCTTTCGACGGTTGCCCGGTCAAAAATGTGTAATAAAACGAAAACCCTTTATCAATAAAATATTCATGAAAGTAGTAATAAAATGTTAGCGATCTAAAGAGATTGAATAGAAACTATGAAAATTGATAATGCCCAGGATATTTTTATCTCAATTTCAAGTCTATCTGATACAAGTACATGGGCTATACTTGTTATCAACTTTGTTAAATTAAAAATAATGTCTAGTAAAGTATCAAAATAGTAATGCAGACTATTAAATTGCAGTCTTGCAACTTTTTATACCTTTTCCTAAGACGTGTGCCATGATTGTTGAACAACGGTGGCGAATCGCAATATTCATGAATAATAAGTTCGATATTCCATTGAATAGAAACGTCGAATAAAAAGGTAATTTATCATAAACGTCGCGTCTATTGAATGCGATAGTCTTTTATAACTTTTAAATAAACATCGTTTTTGGGATGACGTACAAAATGATGCGTGGCGAATTTAATCTTTTATTTTTTTAAACATGCGTTTTTAGTGGGACAAGGGGAGCTAATGAGTATTATAAGGAGAGGACACCCACGCATCGAATCGATGACGTTGCGCTTTTTATTATTACCTAGGGACAATGTTTGCCAATGTCCTCCTGTTACGGACCACTCGTGCAATAAATAGATAGGTAAGTAGACACCATACAGGCATGCATGTAGGTAGGAAGGTTTTATACCTAGGTACTATACTAATTTTAAAATAAAGTTTGATATGTATTATAAGAAACCTAAGAAGAAATATTTTAACCCTACTAGGTACCTCATTACTTACTGACTTGCCGCGATCTTTGCAATGTCGTCGGTCCATCGGTCAGCGTCCTTCGTTTCGCCTTTCGGTTCGTTGCCAGCAGGTATTTTTTAGCTTGCTATGATAAAAATTATTTTAGCGACATATTGGTTTATCTACTATAGACACCAGTTTCGTCTGTTTACTAAACATGCAGCCTATAAAAATATCAACAAATCATCAAATACTGCTGCAGCTGTGCACTGCAATTTGAAAATGTAGGTGTGTGAACATTTTTCACTTGGAAACATTTTCGTTCAAAATCAAGATACTACCTAGTAATAAGCTTTTCACTCAAAGTTTGTGCTGAGACTTCAAGCAATGTTGGTTATAGTAGTAATTGGTTATGAACTCCATGGTTGTACATTCCCAATCCCTAGTCTTTGAGTTTCAGTTTCCAACACACGTGTCGAAAACGCACGACCAAGAGTGGACGACCATTGTTGGTCAAACGAAAGCCAATTCTACGTTTAGATTTAAGTACAGTACAAATTAAAATAATTTGTACTCTATTAAGATTAGTGTGATTGCTGAATTTTTTTCTGGCTTCGCTCCCTTGGTTCTCGTTTTATATATTTTTAACATAACCCCAAGCTTTCCGAGTTAGATCCCCCCTAGAAAGAGAGTATTATCGAAGCAAGACTTTACTTCTGGGTTTTATGTTATCAAATTCCATGCATATGATTCTCAAAATTTTGCAGTTTTTTGCACGACCTAGAAAGCACAACTATAAAACTTGCGACCAAAATATACACCAATTTCTGGCTATGTTTCCCAAGGTTGTGTTCTTCATGGCTGTGAAATCACGTAATCATTCAATTCAACATAAATCGTGTTTGGTGGATCCACAGATTCCACAGAAGCCGAAGCCGCCGGCCACATAAAAAAAAAGAAGAAGACGATCAACAATCGTGACTTTCAATTCAAATATTATTTTGCAAATATTTTCAATTTAGCGTGTAAGTAGGCATTATAAGATACAACTTAGTAGCTTTATAGTGTTAATTACGCGTCTGTTTCATCTGATCCAGCTTTTTTAGATCAGTGCTAAAAAAACTTGCAGAAAACGGTCATGTTAAATCTGCAAGTCGTGCAAGCTTTTTCTCGTTAAAAATTCTAAATCTGCCAAAGTTCTCTTGAGGCTATTCATCGCAAAGCATTCATGTCTTGATATTGGTATTTCAATACCTACGTTAGGTATATGGTTCCATGCAATACATTAGATTTTTGTTAAAAATCATTACAATAATCCTTTCAGTAAGATGGCGACATCAGTGATCAACACCTATGCGGATCCATCCATGAGCTGGATGAACGCGCCTCACAGCACAGGAACATCCATCATGGCTTGTGAATTCGACGGCGGCGTCGTAATCGGCGCTGACTCCCGTACCACAACCGGGGCCTACATTGCCAACAGAGTCACGGACAAGCTGACTAGAATTACGGATCATATCTACTGCTGTCGATCTGGATCTGCTGCTGATACACAAGCCATTGCGGACATTGTAACCTACCATCTAAGTTAGTTATCATTTTGTATAATCAAGTTAGACTGTACAATGCTAGTTTGCAAAGTAAGTTAGTTTGAGTGCGTAGTTGAAGTTATAAGTTAAAACACCGGTGCCAGTTTACACTGAGTTTAATAAGTTAAAAGTTAAGTTGATTGGTGTTTCTGACCCATGTCACTCTCACTCGGTTGTAAGATTTGCACTGTCTTTAATATGTTGTAGAACTATTGAAGCTGAGTAAAATGCCGACTCAGTCACTTATACTTTAAATAATTTAGTGATCTTTAAACCTATGAAACATTACAGAAGATAATTTATTTCATATTTTCAGATTTTCACAAGATGGAGCTTGGTGAGCCCCCAATGGTGGAAACAGCTGCCTCAATATTCCGTGAGCTGTGCTATAACTACCGGGACTCATTAGTTGCGGGTATTTTAGTTGCAGGCTGGGATAAGAAGAATGGAGGTAGGTACCTTCATTAGTTTTGCTTATTGAAAGCTTATATTTAGAAAATAGTAGTCATTGAACACAAAGATTAATTTTCAAGAACAGAGTTTGCATCGGAAATTATTAATAATTTTTATGTCATCAATTAAAATGTTTTAAAAAGTGGCAATTACCTACCTATATAGTTCTACCAACTGCTCTCTGTAACAATCTTTTACTTTCTAGGTCAAATATATTCTGTCCCAATTGGGGGCATGGTGCAGCGCCAGGCTGTTTCTATTGGAGGTTCTGGATCTTCCTATGTTTATGGCTATGTTGATGCCAACTTCAAGCCCAACATGACTAAGGAACAAGCCATGAAATTTGTAACCAACACCCTAACACTGGCTATTCTCAGAGATGGGTCTTCAGGTGGTGTGGTCCGACTTGGAGTAATTACTGAAAAGGGTGTTGAAAGGTCTGTGATCTTGGGAGATCAGCTGCCTAAGTTCTATGAAGGTTGATGTATATTATTAAGGGTTTATAAATAAAGCATTTTATTTTGATCATAGTGTTTTTTTTAGATTCTGTTTTATATATTGTGGAGTATAGAAAAAACCAAACCTTTTCTCTATAAAGAAGCTTGTAGGTATGAGTCTGAAACTCGAAAAGATTCCAGAGCCTAATGAACTGAAGCTGGTTTGCACTTGTGTACAATGTTTTTTCATTTGAGCAGCGGTATGCGATCTGCCTCGATGTTGAGCGGTTACCTCATCTTCTTGAGGTAACCGCTCAACATCGAGATCTGACTGACAAGTTCACCTATATTATTATTTTTTATCTATATGGATGTATAGACCTATATGAACTGGGCAATTGTTTTTTTAACCTTTGGTCAGTTCGACTCAAAGAATATGGACTAAAAGCTGGTTCGACTATAGATACTGGCACAGGCCCCATGAAATTTGGCTGCTGATGATGTTTAGCAGTAAATTTGAACTTGCTAACAGCTGGACAAGTTACATTATCTATTGTAATTTAACAAAAGCATCCATTATTTTGAACTGAACCTCATTTTTCTTTCTGAAAACGTATGGAGGAGGCCTTTGTCCAGCCGTGGACTTATACAGGCTGCTGATAATTGCAAAAATAGTTTAATTCCAATTTTTCTTTAAAAAAGTTTATCTTATGTAAAACGCGGCTACGAGAGCCAGAATACCTAAGCAGTCCTACCTATATTTTCTTGCCTAGTCAAATAAAACATAAGTAGGTAGATACTAGTAAAACAATAGTTATTTAACTTAATCTTTAATTTATCATAAACATTTTAACTTATTGTAAACTATCACTCACATGAACTATGGACACTACCGCAATTTCATTATAGACGAGCGAGTCAAGCAAAAGACGTATTAAGTAAATATTAAACATTGATTAATGGCGAATCCAATATCATTATCAGGTTTAGATACAACCACCAACTAAAGGTGATCATCACATTAGAAAGTAATTTCATTTTGAAGTAAGCATGGTTCAAAACAATTGACCATACCACCTATATAAAGAATCTAAAATAGTCGTTACATTTTAGATAAATAATATTAGATTTTTTTTTAAATCACAATCAAATATTTAGATAAATAGGAGAAAGTTATTTATATACACATTTAAATGACTGGTGCTTATTTTGATTTACATTTCTTGAGTTTCCGTTTCCGCGCGGGCACACGCACACACGGTAGTAACACGCGCATCCTCTTGACTGCCTTCCCTCCAGTCTCCTCTTGGTCCATTTGTTCGTTGCTAAGTTCATTTGGTATTGTAGCTTGAGACTCGTTGGTGTCTTCACGCGAATCCGCGTGAAGGGCCTCGTGTTAGGTGATGACGCCAAGTTCCTCCATGGTCTCGAGATCTCGCATGAGCATCTGAACTGTCTGCTTGATGCGCGGGTATTTTTCAGCTGTTTCGTCGAAGGATGGGTCCTGAGATTCCAGTTCTGAAAATAAAAACGCATTGGTTTGCAATACTTAAATTATACGCACGCGCGCGTGTGTGTTTAACGCGCGCGCATAAAACCGAACTGAAATTATACAATGATCTCAAAAGACATTTATTCAACGGAATCTTCGAGATCACTTAGAAACGTCTTCGAGTTAGATGGATCTAGGCGCCATTTCCTCGCGACCTAGCCTAGAAGAAATGAATCTTATGAATTTAATTGGAATATTATTATATCTACGCGGGTAGTGTAGGTAGGTAATACCCAGTATTATGGGTTGACGTAACTAGTGATAGCACCAGCACAAACTTTAGTGATTTTTGATGCTATTTATTTTAATTAATTTCACTGTGTATTACTAAATAAAAAAACATAAGAAATTAAACAAGAATATTAGTAGAAGTAGAATATTGTATTCAACTTAAAGGTTTCAACCTGCGATTTGCGCCTCTATAGAGTCAAGCCGCGAGTCGAGTAGCGCTTGGAAGCCCTGGATGTGCTTGAGGAGGCGCTGGCGACACACTTTGTTTTCGATGGGTGCCTCGGGTTGCGGCGCGACTGCTTGCCCTTGCCATTCTGCTGCTGCCTCTGGAAAATCAATATGAGACACAGTTTTAATAAGATGCATAATGTTGGCTATACCTATAATAGATATTACACGTAAAGCACTTTTCCCTCACAATTGAAACATAAATCATAAATAAGACCCATTTAAATTGATCCAACCTTTCAGCAGTAATTGGTGAATATACATGAAAAAACGTCATTCTTTTTTAGATGTCGGTCGCAAGTCGTCACATTCTCGCCAAAATAATTAGAGTTAGGTCTATAGTCTATAGGAAGCTTGTAAAAGGTACCTTGTACGGTTTTGGCGAGCCGCTCGAGCTCTGATGTACTAATGGGCAGGTCTAGAGACGCCCCACTGGGACTGGATAGAAGGCCGCTCAATAACGCCTGCGATCCCATCTGTGCGTCGCGCTGAGTGTAACTGTAATAATCATATTTAAATACAATACTGTAAACTAGCTTCCACTCGCGGCTTCTAAATAAATCTATCTTTAGAATACTAAGGGAAATAAATTGTGTAGTCAAATTACAGATATCAGTAGCCATGATGAATTAACAAATTTACAAACACTCCAACCTAAATCTTTTTTATACGATTTGTTGAAGAAACAAAATAAATAGCATCACTACTTTAATCCCCAGGTACGGTAGATATCCCTTCAGATCTCTTAATAAAAAGTACCCACCAGAGATTCTACGAGGATGTCTAAAGGGGATAGTCAGAGGTACAGTCCAGATATTACATTTTACCCACATTTGCAGTAGTTGTATTCCATAACAACTACTCTAGGCTGAAGCATACAAGTATTAAGCCACATGTGCATGTTTGTGCCTGAATCACACACATCAAAACTTTATAATATCACTGGCGGTCCATTCCGGCTTCGCACGAGTTTTAGTGTGGATCCCTAATTTTTTTGAAAATATAATATAGCCTATGTCACCCTAGCCTATTCAATGCAAACAAACAAAAATCTAATCTTTCCTCTTTATAATATAGATATAGATTAGCAAGATGTGTACACACTGTACAAAAGAGAGTTCTACGACTATAAAGTGACTGTTAGAAGAACCCTCACCGGTCGCTGTCGAGGTCGTCCTCTGAAGCCGTCCTCATTTCCAAAAGGTGTGGGTCATCCGGCTTCATCGGCAGGTTCTCTTTGTCTATGCCATTGATCATGATGTTAAGGTCTGAGTAGTCGGAGTTCAGCCTGTAAGGGACCTCCGTCTGCTCCCAGTCTTTCGCCCAAAGGTATAGTTTCGGGTGGTCTTTCTTACTGTGGAATGAGAAGAAATTATTAATAATAATAATAATAATATCGTTGGACAATTCACACAGCATAATCTAGTCCCAAGCTAAGCAGAGCTTGTGTTATGGGTACTAGATGACTGATATACTTAATACAACACATTACATATATGCATATTTTTTATTATACATAGAAAACACCCAGAACACCCGGAATAAATATTTGCAGATCGTACAAACATTTATCCCAAGGCGGGAATCGAACCCGCAACCTCTGCGTCGCAGGCAGACATTCGCCCGCCGCGCCACATTGGTCGTCATCGGTCAATTGCATCTGTACACAACAATAAAAGGGAAGTTTTCGTCATGGCTTAACGATCGCTACAGCCGTGTCCAAAACATGTACTCAAATTAAGAAAAAAAAAAGAATAGCTTCACTACTTTAATTCCCAGACATGGTAGACATCCCTTCAGATATCTTAGTACCAAGTAAATACTGGAGATTCTTTGAGCATGTCTAATGGATGTAGTCAGAGGTACATCCAAATATTATATTTGCAGTAGTTGGTATTCCATACGTAACAGGTTGCAAGCCCATCGCCTCTGCTAGAATACTAACTGGTTTTCCTCAAGATGTTTTCTTCACCGTTGGAGGGCACTGGCATTGCGCACCTCAATATTTCGATAGAAAAATTCATTGGTGCACGGGACTCAAATTCACGACCTTAGGATCAGAAGGCGGTGTCACTCCTACTAGACCACACAGTGCCGTTAGTGTCAAATTGGCAGGCGGAAAATGCTCTAAGAGTGAAGCCCACCTTTTTGTACACATGCTCCATTTGTGCAATAAAGTCCTATTAATATTATAAATGCGAAAGTTTGTGTGGATGTTATTACTCTTTCACGCAAAATGTATGAACATTAATGAACCTTTACAATATTAATATACTCTATGTCACCGGGGATAGTGTAGCTTCCCAACGGTGAAAGAATCTTTCAAATCGGTCCAGTAGTTTCGGAGCCTATTCAATGGAAACAAACAATCAAATCTATCCTCTTTTTAATATTAGTATAGACAAACGGCGGGAGCAAAAGCTAGTATTAAATAAATAAACTTACGTGGTAACGTAATACTTGAGTCGCAGTGCGTGCAGTGCGTCCTGTATACGCAGCAGATTGCCGGAGAGCTCGTGCGAGCGACGCAGCGTGGTGTCAGGTCGCGCGCCCGCCAGCAGCCCCTCGTACAGTCGGTCCTGGTCGTGCACGAACCGACGCGAGCGACGACCGCGCCGCGGGTTCAGGCAGATGCTGCAAGTGTACTTCTCCGGCACCTGGACCGACATTAACTGGTTAGAATTGTGCATTTTTTGGTACCTGAAGATTTCACAGATCAGAAAATGTTTCTCTTTCGAATAAATGCTCTTTTGTTCGAATGTATTCTCATTTGTGTTGTAACTACCATCTTCAGCCTTTCAGTCACTACCGGGCCGTTGCCCTGATTTCATAGTAACGATGAAAAACAGAACATAGTAATCGAAGCAGATTGAATCCCTAGAGAAAGTTTCAACAAGGCCAGGTTCTATCTCATAAGCGTCAAGTATTACTAAAGATCATTGCTTGTCGGATATGCCTTCACCTCGTTGGTTAAAGTTACAGAGACAGTTGAGTCATTGAGGATGTGCATGCCTCCAGCTTCCTCATATGGAAAATGCAAATTCTGAAAATGCCAATATTTAGTTCATATTTAGTACCATCATAGATTACAACCATAATTTAGGTGCCAAAAAAACAACGTCGCTACAAGCCTTTGAAGGTGTGTTAGCTGAAGTAACATGCCACCAGCTTCCTCATTCAGTGTGGGCAAACGAGTGCTGATAGAGCTATAGAATAAACGCTAGCATTTAGTACCAGATGAGTGCACTAGGTAGCAAAATTTCCAAACCTGCAGCTAAAAAACTCTCGGAGTTATAAGACTTCATCAACGTGTAAGCTGACGTACCGTTATTTCAGCACGCACATGCTGGTTCTCTGAAACGGCTGCAGCTATAGACACGGTTGATATCTCCAGATTCAGTGCACAATTGGTGCCAAAGGTACCAAATATTTGAGGCTTCTAGGTTCAAAACTCTTTGAACTACAGGCTTTTAGCAACGTGTAAGCTGGGGAAACGTTTCTCCAGCTGACACATGCTGGATCTCAGAAACGGTAAGAGATAGAGATTCGGTTGATATCTCCAAATGTCAATATGAATTAGTGCACTTGGCACCAAAATTTTGGAGTCTCTAGGACCAATAGTTACATCACAAGAAGCAAAAAACCATTTAACGGTCAACAAATTCAAACCAGTTTTCGCTTCTATAAAAGCGCGGCGTTGCCGCTCTGCACGCTACAATAGCGAGCGAACATTATGCTTGTTCTCTGTCTGTTTTTATATCTGTCTCTGGATACAACGTGTGTTGCCAGTTCAGTTTTAGTAGGTCGATAGTTTTATTCGAGTCTTGTCAGAACAGGTATTATAGGTACGAGGTACTACTAAATAGGTACTTTATTTTGTCTAGTTTAACCAAATAAAATAGGAACCTAATTAGGAAATTGGGTTTGTATGTACTCAAATAGTTGATTTGACGACCGATGTGACGCAGCGGCCTGTGACGCAGAAGTTTGGGGGTTCGATTCCCGCCTTGGAATAAAATGTTTAAACGATCTGCAAATAATGAATCCGGGTGTTCTGGGTATTTTCTATGTTAAGTAAAAAATATGTATGTATTTTTGTAACGTCAGATTTGGAATTCAAAATGGCAGGTGCACATGATGGTACAAAAAACTGACATGGGTGTCTTTTTCTACTAATTTGGGGGTGCTGATTACGAATATCTGGTCAGATTTGAAATTCAAAATGGCGGGTGCACATGATGGTACAAAAAACTGACATGGGTGTCTTTTTCGACTAATTTGGGGGTGCTGATTACGAATATGTGGTCAGATTTGGAATTCAAAATGGCGGGTGCACATGATGGTACAAAAAACTGACATGGGTGTCTTTTTCGAATAATTTGGGGGTGCTGATTACGAATATCTGGTCAAATTTGAAATTCAAAATGGCGGGTACAAAAATGTAACAAAAAACTGACATGGGTGTCTTTTTCGACTAATTTGGGGGTGCTGATTACGAATATGTGGTCAGATTTGGAATTCAAAATGGCGGGTGCACATGATGGTACAAAAAACTGACATGGGTGTCTTTTTCGACTAATTCGGGGGTGCTGATTACGAATATCTGGTCAAATTTGAAATTCAAAATGGCGGGTAAAAAAAATGGTACAAAAAACTGACATGGGTGTCTTTTTCGACTAATTTGGGGGTGCTGACTACGAATATCTGGTCAAATTTGAAATTCAAAATGGCGGGTATAAAAAATGGTACAAAAAACTGACATGGGTGTCTTTTTCGACTAATTTGGGGGTGCTGATTACGAATATCTGATCAAATTTGAAATTCAAAATGGCGGGTACAAAAATGGTACAAAAAACTGACATGGGTGTCTTTTTCGACTAATTTGGGGGTGCTGATTACGAATATCTGGTCAAATTTGAAATTCAAAATGGCGGGTACAAAAAATGGTACAAAAAACTGACATGGGTGTCTTTTTCGACTAATTTGGGGGTGCTGATTACGAATATCTGATCAAATTTGAAATTCAAAATGGCGGGTACAAAAATGGTACAAAAAACTGACATGGGTGTCTTTTTCGACTAATTTGGGGGTGCTGATTACGAATATCTGGTCAAATTTGAAATTCAAAATGGCGGGTGCACATGATGGTACAAAAAACTGACATGGGTGTCTTTTTCGACTAATTTGGGGGTGCTGATTACGAATATGTGGTCAGATTTGGAATTCAAAATGGCGGGTGCACATGATGGTACAAAAAACTGACATGGGTGTCTTTTTCGACTAATTTGGGGGTGCTGATTACGAATATGTGGTCAGATTTGGAATTCAAAATGGCGGGTGCACATGATGGTACAAAAAACTGACATGGGTGTCTTTTTCGAATAATTTGGGGGTGCTGATTACGAATATCTGGTCAAATTTGAAATTCAAAATGGCGGGTACAAAAATGTAACAAAAAACTGACATGGGTGTCTTTTTCCACTAATTTGGGGGTGCTGATTACGAATATCTGATCAAATTTGAAATTAAAAATGGCGGGTACAAAAATGGTACAAAAAACTGACATGGGTGTCTTTTTCGACTAATTCGGGGGTGCTGATTACGAATATCTGGTCAAATTTGAAATTCAAAATGGCGGGTAAAAAAAATGGTACAAAAAACTGACATGGGTGTCTTTTTCGACTAATTTGGGGGTGCTGACTACGAATATCTGGTCAAATTTGAAATTCAAAATGGCGGGTACAAAAAATGGTACAAAAAACTGACATGGGTGTCTTTTTCGACTAATTTGGGGGTGCTGATTACGAATATCTGATCAAATTTGAAATTCAAAATGGCGGGTACAAAAATGGTACAAAAAACTGACATGGGTGTCTTTTTCGACTAATTTGGGGGTGCTGATTACGAATATCTGGTCAAATTTGAAATTCAAAATGGCGGGTACAAAAAATGGTACAAAAAACTGACATGGGTGTCTTTTTCGACTAATTTGGGGGTGCTGATTACGAATATCTGATCAAATTTGAAATTCAAAATGGCGGGTACAAAAATGGTACAAAAAACTGACATGGGTGTCTTTTTCGACTAATTTGGGGGTGCTGATTACGAATATCTGGTCAAATTTGAAATTCAAAATGGCGGGTACAAAAAATGGTACAAAAAACTGACATGGGTGTCTTTTTCGACTAATTTGGGGGTGCTGACTACGAATATCTGGTCAAATTTGAAATTCAAAATGGCGGGTACAAAAATGGTACAAAAACTGACATGAGTGTCTTTTTCGACTAATTTGGGGGTGCTGATTACGAATATCTGGTCAAATTTGAAATTCAAAATGGCGGGTGCACATGATGGTACAAAAAACTGACATGGGTGTCTTTTTTGACTTATTTGGGGGTGCTGATTACGAATATTAGCACCCCTTAAATTAGTCGAAAAAGACACCCATGTCAGTTTTTTGTACCATTTTTTGTACCCGCCATTTTGAATTTCAAATTTGACCAGATATTCGTAATCAGCACCCCCGAATTAGTCGAAAAAGACACCCATGTCAGTTTTTTGTACCGTTTTTGTACCCGCCATTTTGAATTTCAAATTTGACCAGATATTCGTAGTCAGCACCCCCAAATTAGTCGAAAAAGACACCCATGTCAGTTTTTTGTACCATTTTTTGTACCCGCCATTTTGAATTTCAAATTTGACCAGATATTCGTAATCAGCACCCCCAAATTAGTCAAAAAAGACACCCATGTCAGTTTTTTGTACCATTTTTTGTACCCGCCATTTTGAATTTCAAATTTGACCAGATATTCGTAATCAGCACCCCCGAATTAGTCGAAAAAGACACCCATGTCAGTTTTTTGTACCATTTTTGTACCCGCCATTTTGAATTTCAAATTTGACCAGATATTCGTAGTCAGCACCCCCAAATTAGTCGAAAAAGACACCCATGTCAGTTTTTTGTACCATTTTTTGTACCCGCCATTTTGAATTTCAAATTTGACCAGATATTCGTAATCAGCACACCCAAATTAGTCGAAAAAGACACCCATGTCAGTTTTTTGTACCATTTTTTGTACCCGCCATTTTGAATTTCAAATTTGACCAGATATTCGTAATCAGTACCCCCAAATTAGTCGAAAAAGACACCCATGTCAGTTTTTTGTACCATTTTTGTACCCGCCATTTTGAATTTCAAATTTGACCAGGTATTCGTAATCAGCACCCCCAAATTAGTCGAAAAAGACACCCATGTCAGTTTTTTGTACCATTTTTTGTACCCGCCATTTTGAATTTCAAATTTGACCAGATATTCGTAATCAGCACCCCCAAATTAGTCGAAAAAGACACCCATGTCAGTTTTTTGTACCATTTTTGTACCCGCCATTTTGAATTTCAAATTTGATCAGATATTCGTAATCAGCACCCCCAAATTAGTCGAAAAAGACACCCATGTCAGTTTTTTGTACCATTTTTTGTACCTGCCATTTTGAATTTCAAATTTGACCAGATATTCGTAGTCAGCACCCCCAAATTAGTCGAAAAAGACACCCATGTCAGTTTTTTGTACCATTTTTTTTACCCGCCATTTTGAATTTCAAATTTGACCAGATATTCGTAATCAGCACCCCCGAATTAGTCGAAAAAGACACCCATGTCAGTTTTTTGTACCATTTTTGTACCCGCCATTTTGAATTTCAAATTTGACCAGATATTCGTAATCAGCACCCCCAAATTAGTGGAAAAAGACTCCCATGTCAGTTTTTTGTTACATTTTTGTACCCGCCATTTTGAATTTCAAATTTGACCAGATATTCGTAATCAGCACCCCCAAATTATTCGAAAAAGACACCCATGTCAGTTTTTTGTACCATCATGTGCACCCGCCATTTTGAATTCCAAATCTGACCACATATTCGTAATCAGCACCTCCAAATTAGTCGAAAAAGACACCCATGTCAGTTTTTTGTACCATCATGTGCACCCGCCATTTTGAATTTCAAATCTGACCAGATATTCGTAATCAGCACCCCCAAATTAGTAGAAAAAGACACCCATGTCAGTTTTTTGTACCATCATGTGCACCTGCCATTTTGAATTCCAAATCTGACGTTACAAAAATACATACATATTTTTTACTTAACATAGAAAATACCCAGAACACCCGGATTCATTATTTGCAGATCGTTTAAACATTTTATTCCAAGGCGGGAATCGAACCCCCAAACTTCTGCGTCACAGGCCGCTGCGTCACATCGGTCGTCAAATCCACTATTTGAGTACATACAAACCCAATTTCCTAATTAGGTTCCTATTTTATTTGGTTAAACTAGACAAAATAAAGTACCTATTTAGTAGTACCTCGTACCTATAATACCTGTTCTGACAAGACTCGAATAAAACTATCGACCTACTAAAACTGAACTGGCAACACACGTTGTATCCAGAGACAGATATAAAAACAGACAGAGAACAAGCATAATGTTCGCTCGCTATTGTAGCGTGCAGAGCGGCAACGCCGCGCTTTTATAGAAGCGAAAACTGGTTTGAATTTGTTGACCGTTAAATGGTTTTTTGCTTCTTGTGATGTAACTATTGGTCCTAGAGACTCCAAAATTTTGGTGCCAAGTGCACTAATTCATATTGACATTTGGAGATATCAACCGAATCTCTATCTCTTACCGTTTCTGAGATCCAGCATGTGTCAGCTGGAGAAACGTTTCCCCAGCTTACACGTTGCTAAAAGCCTGTAGTTCAAAGAGTTTTGAACCTAGAAGCCTCAAATATTTGGTACCTTTGGCACCAATTGTGCACTGAATCTGGAGATATCAACCGTGTCTATAGCTGCAGCCGTTTCAGAGAACCAGCATGTGCGTGCTGAAATAACGGTACGTCAGCTTACACGTTGATGAAGTCTTATAACTCCGAGAGTTTTTTAGCTGCAGGTTTGGAAATTTTGCTACCTAGTGCACTCATCTGGTACTAAATGCTAGCGTTTGTTCTATAGCTCTATCAGCACTCGTTTGCCCACACTGAATGAGGAAGCTGGTGGCATGTTACTTCAGCTAACACACCTTCAAAGGCTTGTAGCGTCGTTGTTTTTTTGGCACCTAAATTATGGTTGTAATCTATGATGGTACTAAATATGAACTAAATATTGGCATTTTCAGAATTTGCATTTTCCATATGAGGAAGCTGGAGGCATGCACATCATTGAGGTAATAGATTCTGACAGGTCTAATACCTTGGTAATAAAACTGGGCATTAGAAGGGGGAAGAGTGTCTGGAGCTTTCATAGAAGATGAAGTTAGCGACATAATATAAAAATTATAATTCAATTGTAATTGTTGTTTAATGCGTAATTTGAGACACATTCAATTGTGATACGCATACGAAATCTCGGGTAGCAGTTAGTGATTTAATGTGTTCTCGTTGTGAAACATGCAGATGATAAGTACCTCAGACTCCTTCTTTATATTATGGCAGAGTGCGTGCTGCCAACACAGACAGAGCTCGCACTGCACCATTAAGCCATCCTCCTCACGGAAGCCGCAATGGCAGTTTATGATCTCTTCACGCTTCATGTGCACTATCTTTATGCGCTCGCCAGCTGGAATACATAGTCAAATAGGATGTACAAAGATCTTTGTAGAAGTTTATGTATATAATATATTTTAAACTATTTTGTACTTTGGACTGGGTGTGGGGAAAAAATCTAGTAAACTTAATTTTAACTTTCAAAAATGGTTTCAAACACTTACAATCCGTGAAGGTATACAAAGAAGGATCGAGCTGATCGTCTGTCGGATCCGAAGATAGCATTATCCCCGTTTTCGGGTCAACAACCTTCGAATCATCCGGTGTCCCGGAGCGCGGGAAACTCGACCTTGTGTCCAACTCGTCAGAGTTCATAGCGAACCATTCTTCATCTTCGCTGATATTCTTAGCGAAAGACGCGAAGGATTTTTGTTTCTTCTCCCCTTTCTTCTTCTTCTCCACCGGTTTGGTTACAGTGTGCGTAGATATAGCAGTTTCGAAGTCCAAGACATCTGAGGGAGGTACAGCTGATCCCAAGTCTTCAAAGTCGTCATCTGACGCAAAGTCTGGAACAGGTTGGTCAGGCTCCGATCTCCTGACTGGAAGTAACACTCTAGGACGTTTGACAGGTTTGTTGATGAGCATGTTTCGTAGTTTCGGCGAATCTTGGCTGCGTGGTATTGTGGGCATCGTATCATCCTTGGTTGGAGTTGTATGGGGAATGTCAACATCTATATTTTCACCTTGTAGATAGAGATTTTCGTACTTAGGTTCGTCTCGCTTTAGCCTGTTTGTTTTGACCTTGAGACCCTTGTGGTTGTTTCGCTTGAGTTCAGCTTGCGTCGGCTTGGATCGTGCGGCTGCCAGGTCTAGTACTTTGGGGGTAGCTCCCATCATCTTGCGGAGTTCCCTGTGGTAGTGTTTGATGTGCATTTGAAGGAGGGTATTGTTTCGGAAGTTTTTAAAGCAACCTTCGGCTGGACAGCGGAGAAGGTTCTCGATTACTTGTACCTTTAGCGAGCCGACCCACACTGTAAAATATATGGCGCATTAGTGTTTACTAACTTGTAACTGTAATTGTCTCAATATTAGTGTCAACAATTACACTTACTAAGAAACAAAGAACGCGTATTACATACAATATGTTTGATTTTATTAAGGCGCCAATAAATGTGCCTTTGTTTTTAAATTAAATGTAAAGAAGATCCTTACCATATCCATCTTCAAGTGGAGGCATCAAGGGTGGTTGAGGTACATTAGTAGCCGCCATCGATGACATTTCTCCTTCCGTTTCTATCAGTTGCGAATTATACTGAAAAAATAAGGTTTTAATTTTATACAAAAAAGGTTTTAGTAAAACTATTTATGTAACTAAACTATTTTAGAAATAAACCTACCAAACTAAAAATTTCATTTCAGTTTAGAAACTGTATTCATTTTTGATGAAACTAAAATTTTAGTTTAGCTGTGCTACAGTCAGATATTTCATATTACACAATATAATTATACTACATACATATATACTGCACGCAATGCAGTGTAGTCAAATCTTTTATACTCACAGTGTGCATTTTACGCTGCAACTTCAGTTTGATGGGCCGTTTCTTAACCTTTTCCTTCATCTTTATTCCCGACCTTTTCTTAAGGCTCAGAGTCTTTCGCTTCACCAGCGGAGACAAGGAGCTGTTACTATCCGCCGGAAGGATAGTCGCGGGGGCTTCAGCCACACCGTCGGGCGTGTTAGAGATCCAGCCCATCTTACGAGACAGTTTCAAATGCACACCAAAGTCCATGAGAGCGTACTCGTAATTTTTTGGAAACTCATCTGTTGTTTCCAGAAAGTTCCGCATATCTATTTTGGTGTGGAAGCGACGGTTTTCAGGGCTGGAAAATATTAATTAACTTGAAGAGTTCGTTGGGTGCCTCTGACGCCTCTTTATTGTATTCAGTACATTCTAGTCCTTATATACTTAGAAAACCCAGAATCTAGTCGATTTAGATCTAGATTATAAAGGAATTCACGAAATTCAAAATAGATCTCTATCTCTAAATAGATACAACGGAAGTTGAAGTTTGTATGAAAATAATTTCAACGCGAAGTCGCACGCTTATCCACTAGTCCTCTAATCGTACCTGACTAGGACCACGTCCCACTTGCCGGCGGAGTGGCCGACACTGCGACGCACCATGTGCTTGCTCCAGCCATCTGGCAGCCGCTTATCTATCACCTGCAATGCATTATTTAACAAGATAATTCTCAAACAGTGTGCTGTACTCACAGTCGAACATAAGACACCCAGCACAGATCTGGTTCAAGAGTCAATAGTTGTTATTAGCTGAGACAGGTACTTATTTAGCTCAAAGCCACACAAACTTTACTGTTAGGCAGTTTAATTGTTGGCATAGTGCGTTAGACGAAAAGTGCACCTCAATGTACATGCCCTATATTCCATAACTGTAGTCTGGGGACAATCAATTTGATGGACGCAAAGTATTGCATCGTAGGGCACTTCTTAACGAACGTGACCTGCAAGACAATGCTTTGTCATAGGTGATGGTAAGCACTTAACATCAGGTGGACCATCAGCAAGTCAAAGGGTACCTCGACACTGCGGCGTGGCAACGCTGACTTCCCGCTGGCATCAGGTCTAGGGTCCGCTTCCATCTCGCTGACTTTGCCGACAGGCTGTCCGTTAACCCAGTGACAAGCCCACTCGTTCGGCAGGAGACAACTCTCCGGCAAAGGCACGCCCTCTTTACCCTACAAAAATCACTACACTGAAGTTTCTATACACTTTTTCAGTCAACACGAGTACTGTTGGTTTTTTGAAGTAAACTTCTGATCCTAAGGTATTGTTCTAAAGTCTCGTACCAATAGATTTTTACTATTTGGTTTTTCAATAAGTACCTACGGTAGTGCATCAAACAGTGAAAGAAACGTAAACAAAGAGAAAATTAATTATTGCACAAACAAATAAAATATCATACTTATGCGGCGAACTTAATATAGCAAGCAACGATAGGCATCGAATATTTATTTATTTCAAAGTATATAAGGTTATTCATATTACACTCGTTTTTTTATTTGCACTGTTCTAGTTTGAATTCCTTGTATGCCGGAATATACTCGTAAATCTCGACGAGACAGAATAATCGTAAGTTTGACGTGATTCAATTTTTTTTAAACTCAGAAACATTATCGAAGAAACAGGAAGCAAGGTACTACTACTGATGTGTGGCCTGTGCTGTGGAGAGTGCGATTGATGCTGTAAAGTAGAACCGTAACGCAGACTCTGTTCTACACACGAAATAAAACTGTATTTATCCAACCTAACTTAACATATTGTCTTACCTTATTTTATCTCTACCCAAGTGTTACATAAGTACTACAATATTCTACAAACTAATACATACCTGCTTCTCTCTTTGCATCTCACGCAGCATCGCTTTCATCCGTTTCTTCATCTCCGTGAGTTCGTTCTTGACTTTGTCAACTTCCGCCCATTTCTGATTGAAAAGCTTATCCTTGTGCCTTTTTTTAGGGTTTTTCTCCGGTTTTTCGAAATCTTTAATCTTCAGCTTTTTCCGCTTCTTAACTACGGCTATTTCTTGTGGGATTATGGGTTCGGGTGGATCGTCATCCAGCGGGGCGTCTATATCAACGAGAATGGGTTGCGAGTCTATGTCCAGTCTTGGTGATTCATTGCCCATTTCAATGTCCGATTTTGTTGTATCATCATCTGGTACTATTCTTTCGAATTCAGCTTCAGATATGTCGATCAAACTTGGTGATGGTAAATCTGCTACCAAAACTTCAAAATCAGTGTTAGGTGTTTCAATATCTACCTCTATGGGCTCAGCAACAGGAGTTGTTGTTTCAATTACAGGTATTTCTGTTTGAATATTATGTGTTGGTGTCTCAATATTGGTATTAGTATCAGGTCCCAGTGCATCAGTAACCGGTACTTGTGCGACACTAATCGGTTTTGAACAGAGTACAGGTTTAGGTGAATTAGCCCGAACAGTCTCCAAATGAACTATCTCACCTTCCTGTTTTAATCCACCTTCTAATTTACTAATAACTTCTTTCATTTTGTCCATTACTTCATTGTGCATAATTTGATCTGGTTTATCAAATCTTTCCAGTTTATCTTCTTCGTCAACCTAGATTTTTATAAATTTTATAGATAATAAGTAGGTAACTAATTATGTTAACACCAAGGAGATAAAACAAGGAAAGAATTTCGACTTCAAAACAAACAATAGAAGAAAATAATAGCGATATAATTTTGTAAGAGTTATTAATCTATTGTAAAAGTTAATAAATGCTGCAATTAATAAATAATCTCTACACAACAGTAGGTATCTAATTCTCAAAAAATCTAATTACTGTTGTAAACTCTACTGTAGCTACTACTTCTCTAATGTTTATATTATTATATCCAGTGATTTCACTTACCGGATCTAAATCGGATTTGGAATCAGTTGATTCTCCAGCCTGGTGCAAGATATCGAAATCATCCAGTTCCATTAACTCTTCTTTTATTTCAGTTTTTGTTTCGTCAGCAGAACCAATCAATGGTGTCCCTGCATCTGTGAAAAAAATATTTTTATACTTAACTATTTTTATTTTGATAAATAAATAAATGTTTTTGGACATTTTTACACAGCATCATCTACCCCCAAACTAAGGAAACTATCTTTATAGGAACCAGATGGTTAATAGTACACATATTTCTGTAAACACATATGTACTTAGAATAAAATACAACACAGAGAACAAACATCTACATTCATCACACAAATGTTTGATGTGTTTATTTTTGATCGAACCCACAACCTACAGCACAGAAGACAGAGCTAACTAACTGAGCTGTAATATGTCACTGATATGCTTCTCAAATGAATAATAATATATTTTATTTCACAGCCTATTCCGTTTTATGTATTTAACCGCAGAATAATAATAAATTATAGTATTCCTTAATCTTTTCTAGTTACTAACCTTGTGTTCTCAATATTTCAGGCTTATCCTCAATCATTTTCACCGTTGGTTTCACTGACTTTTTCACTTTTTTCTCCTTAGGCATTTTGTCTTTTTCAGTTTTTACTTTCTGCTTTTTTTGTCCAATGTTAAAAATTTCCTTAATATTCAGCTTGCGTTTTTTCTCACGTCGCTCGCTTTTTGACCCTAGGTAGTCTCTAGTAGGGTCAAACAGGTGGGTGTGAAAAGTAGGGACGGGTATAGGGGACCCGGAACTAGGGCCTCCTTGTAGGACAGGTGAGGGGGCTCCACTAGTTGATGGCAGTGTAGTGTCAATGGTGAGAACGTCTCTGGTATCCTTCAGTTTACTTAGGCGGGATATGGGACAGGACCAGCGGTAGCCGTCATCAAATATTACACTAAATTTACCTGAAAGCAAGATTTTTGGTGAGTAAATATTTTATGTATTCAGTCATGTTGAGTTCTGTCTATTTTCAAACAATGTATTTTATTTGAACTCACCATCACGCAAATCCTTATCAATGGTAGCAACAAATCTTCTATTATCCCTCCACCGAGCCAAGCACCTCTCTCCAACTACAAACTCTTTACTTTTATCTTCAGTCTTAATACACTTAGGTTCTTCTTTTATTTCTTTCAGAAGCTTTATTAGCTCTGTTGGTTTTTCTTCAGGCTTTGGAGCACTAGTTGCAGTGAACGGACGCAGTCTTGGACTGCTTACGTTGATCCATTCATCGGGCCTAAAATACAGACAATGTTAGACCTTGCACTACAAACTTTATAATGGTGTAGGAAATTGGTTTTTTATTAGTTAAAGATTATTACTTCATTACCAAGTTGTCTACAAATAATTTATAACATAGATTTATTTGTTCTAGAATGCAGTAGGTAGATTGTATGACTTTATGTACGTATTTATTAATTTAACTTGTAAATGTAACATAAACCTCACTTGACTAGAGAAATTGTAATTTATCAAAGTGCCACGCAAAACTGAATACATATATTAGCTGGGGAAGTAATCTCAATCAGTACCTATGTTACAGAAATTACATATATAGTTGTGCACTGCTTATGCAGTGCACAACTTCAAGAGACTATCAATGCCTTAGTTTATTGATATATTACCTTTCCTGTTCCAGAATTCTTCGCCGACGAGATTTAAAACGAGTTTCATACGAATACGACATATTGAAAAAATAAAATACCGAATTCCAAAACTACGCGGCCACGAAATCAAAAATCGACCGCCCGCCAATTTGAATTGCGAATAAATGTCATTTTCACAGAATGCTTCAATTTATTTTTTTAATTACAGAAAAGCTAATCAATTAAGGTTTTATTCATCCAAAGAGGCTCAAATAAACAGTTTTAGATAACTTAGCGAAATCAAAATTATCGTTTTTAGAAACTATAATTAGGTACTAATATTTCGTTACCAAGGAGATCAGCAGTGAACCGTAACTAGAGGGGTGCTCCCCTCGATAAGGGAAAGCCCTTATCTACCAATTACTTAGAAAGAATACCTACATCTATAGTAATACTTACAAAGAGGAAAGATATGGTTATTTGTTTGCATTGAATAGGCTCTGAAATTACTGGAACGATTTGAAAATTTATTTCATCGTTGGAAAGCTACACTATCCCCGGGTGACATTGGCTGTATTTTTCAAAAATATTAGGGATCCTTACTAAAACCCATTCTAAGCAGGAGGAGCCACTAGTAGGTAATAAACAAATAAAATTATATAAAATAGGCGATTGTTAAAAAAATGTATAAAATGGCTTGGCGTGTTGTCTTGCCAAGACAATGAGAATTTGAATGTGTCTAGAAGCTGCGGTTTTGGCTGTGGACTGTCTTATATTATGTCAATCAGGACAAAAATGCTTCTAATTGTTATTGGTGATTGGTAGAAACAGAACCTAAAAACTTCATGGTGCACAGTTCTTTAAATACATTATTATGGATATAGAAACATGCTTACTTCTTGAAAGGTATTTCATAATGCACAAGTACTTCCATTTCATCAAAGTCCACTTCAGCTATTTCAGCTGCATACCACTCTTCACTAAAATCTTTGGCCTCTACTTTGGAGCCTACTGAAAGAGGCATGCTGCTATTTCCTGCAACAGTTTACGAAGATAAGTAATATTGAAAAATAATTATAATTTTCCTAATGCATGGCTGTTATTTAAAAAAAAATAAAAATAAAGATAAGGCAGTATCACCTACCAGGATTCATTGCTTGTTTTGGTATTGCCTTGATAGTGTTACTCTTCATGACATTTGCTTCAGTTTCACTCAAAATCATTTCCATAACACTAGAGGCCACCGCCATAGTTTCTTCATCAACATTTTGCACAGGCATGTCAACATTACCTATCAGACTTTCTACATCTCCACCAAGCTGTTCATTGTCCCCAAGATCTATTTTCAAACTGTCAACAAGCATTTCTTTGTTCGTAAAATTATCATCTGATTTAGCAACATCTTCATGATAGTTTTGAACATTATTATGTATGGTGTCCTGTATGTTTTTATCTTGGGCTTCAATGAATTTCTTTATGTTATCCAGATTTTCCGCCTCAGAACCTTTACTGCTGCCAGAGGTATTAGCATCTTTCACATCTTCTTCATTTAAAATCACTAATTCATCCTCTGGTTCTTCCTCATGTTCTGATGTCGGTGCCTCCATAATATTTACAGTTTTAACCTTCCATGGAAAGATAGAAGGAACAGCATCTGAAAATTAATATGTATATGCATATTTATATTGTTAAAAAAAATACAATGAAGAAAGAAGTACATAAAGATTGGATGCATAATAAGAATAAACATCTAATTGTAAGTAATTAGGTATAAACAATTCAACAAGAATACTGGGTACTACAAAGAAAGACATGCAATGTGACAAATAAAAGAATAAATCTACCTGTATGGTTCTAGAGATATTTTTACCATCAGCAGACAGAATACTGTAATGATGGAGGTGAAACTTTTTCTAGTTATGCAATGTTTTTTTTAATATAGCTAGATACTTTGTTTTAGTATAAATTAAATTGTCGACTAAGTTAGACAAGCCTAATTACTGTTATGCATAAATAAACATACAAAAGAGAGGTAATTTAATCTTTTTGTATTTTATAACAAACCTAACATGTTTTGTTAACAACAATGATAAGAGTATGAGTTGGTATAAGTTTAGGGTGGTATTCAAATACCAAAGGACCAGATAACAGATATCATACTTCCTAATAGTTTTGTAATTAATGTAAGGTTGTGTTTGAATGTTTAGATAAGATGCAACTCAATCAGGACTGATCAGAATCCAATGAACCAACCACATTGTAAGGATCATGGGAGGTTGGTAGACAGAGAAGGTTCAAATTTGTTTTTGCTTGTAAGATGTTCAGGTGTTCTGGGTATTTTCCATGTTTAATAAAAAATATTGATGTATGTAATATATTGTTTTAAGTATATAATTTTTTTTTATCTCTGTCATTTTCAGCTGAACTGTTTAGCTATTAGAAATTTTAGTAACTGGTTAAAGTGAAATTGATATATCCGTAGAGTGGGGCACTGGTGACCCGTATCACAGGTTTCTTACCTATCTCCGGCGCCAGACTCACACAAAACAGGTTTACCGCTCTTAACCCCTAAGTTATGGACCAAACCTTTTTTAACAACGCTGTGACCTTCGTGTGAGAGAATGAACAAGTAATTATTATTATTACTATTTAGTACCCAAAACAAAAGTGCTGTTTAGCTTGGGGCTAGATGATACTCTGTGGATTGTCCAGTATTATTTTTATTATACATAGGCGAGGATTATGTAGAGTTTTCTAGAATGATGATGTTGATGATGACTCAATCAAAAGCTACAACACAAGTAAATACCAAAACATTCTAATGAAATTTTCAACAACAGTCAAAATAAAAATAAAGTTATGAAACTAGCAAGCAAAAAAATTAAATATTTCAAAACTACCGAGAGTATATAGCACAATAGCAAACATACTATTAAGTAGGTATAGACAACATACAAAGAGCAGAAACTTTTTCTAATAAGTACCTGACTTTAAAGTATATTTAGAGTCCTTGTTCTTTAAGAAATCTCCCTTACAGAAGTGCCTTGAGCACACAAATGAATGGGGAACCAACTTTGTGGTTGGCTTATGTGCCACAGTTGTCCAATTAAAGCGTAAATTAGCATCTTTTGGAAATTTGTGGTACGTAACGCCTTTATCTTCATTTCTTGTTGAACTGGACTTACAGTTTATAATACAACACCTTTTTCGAGGCATCCCAGCGTTGTGCTTGAGATCACCTACTCTCTCATTTTCTACAAGAACAAATATCATAAGCTTTATTTCGTTGGTTAAACTTAATTGGTATTTCATAACACCTAGAGGGGTGCTTTACAGTATGTGTAGGTGTGATGAGACTAGATAGTGGACCTACTTTTTTGTATATGTAGTAGCACTAATGAAATTATGATGTAACACGCCGTAGCATAATTACTAACTAATCAACTGGTGCTTAGGTTGGTACCTTTTACTTCTTATTATGAGAAGCGTTGGCAATGTAAAGTTAGTCGTTCTTTTCTTCTGAGAGAAGACAGAAAATAGAAAAACACTCACCCAGTGGAGCACAGCACAGAACCGTAGATTTCACGTATTTATTCCAACCACCAAATTAAACAGCTCTTGACTCACAATCACAAAATTATGCCTTCCTTTGCCACTTTGACCTAGGGGAAATTGAGAATTCCAGAAAATTGCGAAGAACAAATAGGTTTGGTTTGGAATAATGAATGAATGGTTGAATGATATAAAAGTACTCTGCGGTTTAATGGTGGGTGAGCGAGCACAGACCAATAATAAAAAAGTAATTTGTGGCACAGACTAAAGGCACAAACAGATAAAATAAATATTACCACAGAGGCACAGAACTTTTATAAAGGCAGCCATAGCGGGAACTTTTTCAAGGTAGACACTGATTCAGACGGATTCAGTAGTACCTAGTCAGTCAGTCAGTGTCAGTTTTCAGTTTCGACCAAAGTCTGTTACGGCTCCTATACTGGAATCCCGGAGGAGTAAGGGATAAAATTTCGCCCCTCCGCCTACTCGCTCAGTTACAGAACGCACACGTTGTTCTTCTGGGCGAGACCAAGCTCAACTTCCACCAAGATCTTCGGGTCCCAAACTACTTTTGCTGCCGACATTTCACCGTGAGCCACGAAGGCTAACGTAAAGCCACTGAAATGCCAATAGATGGCGTTCGAGGGCAAAACCAAAAGACTCGGGAGTAGTAGCTCTCGAAGTGGAAGCCAGAATAAAGAACAAACGTTCGTTTCTTACCCGCACTTCCCTCCCTCTTCAGCGGTTGAAGTGTAGATGACTACAGTCTTCCAAAGTCTGTGGTATGGTGTCATTTCAATCAAACAAAAAAGTACTCTGTGATACAATCCATCAGTGCCACAGAATGAGTAGGTACTTTGTTAGATCGATCAGCGCTATTGTAATAAAAAGTAGGTAGGTACCTACTCTGTGATTGTAATCGAAATCGACCCAATTGTTTATTCATGTTTAAACAAATTTAATTATTTCTTATTAAAATCAGCTAAAGATATACCCGGCAGTAGAGAAAGTTATTTTACTCTAGAATGGATTTGGCAAAGTCTCTATTCAGTTCGCGAGATCATGATGGCTATGTAGGACGAGAAGATCATGAACGGAAAATATGTGCCTCGCTAGCAGACGATGACCCAGAAGATGTGATAGATGCAATACGAGGACTTAACATCGCCGAAGAACTTCTTCCCGCACCAGGTGGACCTTTTTCTGCACTTACTCCAAGTATGGTTCCCCAAGATATAATGGCTAAATTAGCTCAGCCAGAATCTGAAGGTCACAGTGGTGGTCTTCCAGACTATAGATTTGATGAATTTGGTTTTTGTGTTGAGGAAGAAGATGATCCCGAACAAATTTCAAATAAATCACAACTTTCAAATGCAAATTCTGATGATGATCAGCATTGTCTTCAGTGGGAATTTTACAGTAAAGAAATAAATTTCTCTGATGGTGATGGTAAATTAGAAAAGACAGACCAATTACAAAACATGGTTAAAGATGGTGTACCACATTCCCTTCGGCCACAGGTGTGGATGCATCTGTGTGGTGCCAACAAGAAAAGGACTGCAACAGAAATAACTTATCATGATATTGTTAGAGCATCCAGTGATGATGGCTTGGTGACAAGTAAGCAAATTGAGAAAGATCTAGTGCAAATATTACCAAATAATGTTTGTTTTTCGCATCCTACAAGCACTGGTGTCCCTAGATTGCGTAGAATTTTAAGAGCTTTGGCTTGGCTTTATCCTGACATTGGTTACTGTCAAGGAACGGGAATGATAGCTGCATCATTACTTCTTTTAATAGAGGAAGAAGATGCATTTTGGATTATGTGTACTACTGTGGAAGATCTCTTGCCAGCTTCTTACTATTCTTCAACATTGATTGGCATACAAGCAGATCAAAAAGTATTGAGAAGTCTCATTTCCACATACCTTCCAGGAATTGATCAAGTTTTAAATGCCCATGATATAGAACTATCTTTGATAACAATGCATTGGTTTTTGACTTTATATGCAAATGTAGTTCACATGGAAATTTTATTAAGGGTTTGGGATCTCTTTTTCTTAGATGGATCTCTCGTATTATTTAAAATCACTTTAGCCATGCTGAAGATAAAAGAAAATCGTTTTACAGAAATTTCAAATTCAGCTCAGATTTTTAATGCACTTTCTGATATACCAGGTGAAATAAATGATGTTGATCTCCTCATAAAAACGATTGATGATGTGTGTGGTGATACATTGAGCCCTACTTTGATTGAGACTCACAGACGAAGGCACCTCGCATATCTTATGACAGATCAAGGTGCGTTAGTAGGTAACCCAGGCGCTGTGTCAAACTTACCAAAACAACAATTGCAAAGACGCCAGATTAAGAAAAACAAATCAGTTATACAAACTATTCTTTTTGGGGAAGAAAGTAATAACAATGATGCAATATCAAAGAATGTTAAGCAAACAGAAATACTTGTAGATCTTCGGGAAGCAATTTTGCAAGTTGCTCGCCATTTTCTTGCTCTAGAACCCCAGTTAGCTTCTGAAGTTCAGCTCACGGCTGATTACACTATGCAAAGTCATGCAGCGGATAGACAACGGTATGTTAATGTATCAAAAAGCAAAAAAAGACGAGCAAAGGCTTTATTAGACTTTGAAAGGAGAGATGGTGATGAACTTGGATTTAGAAAAAATGACGTTATAGACGTATTAAGTTCTAGAGACGAACATTGTTGGATTGGTGAATTAAATGGACTAAGAGGATGGTTTCCAGCACGTTTTGTAAAATTACTGGATGAAAAGGGAGTCAAATACAGCAGAGCCGGAGATGACTCTATTACTGAGAAGATTGCTCATTTAGTACGAGGTGTTTTGGCACCAGCTTTTAAAAGAGTTCTTCTACACGGTATAAAAAGACCTAGCTTTCTTGATGGCCCATGTCACCCATGGTTGTTTATAGAAGAAGCGTCATCAAGAGAAGTAGAAAAAGATTTCAATTCTGTGTATAGTCGTTTGGTATTATGCAAGACATATCGATTGGATGAAGATGGAAAAGTACTTACACCTGAAGAGCTACTCTACAGATGTGTTCAGGCAATTAATTTATCACATGACAACGCTCACGCACAAATGGACGTCAAGTTGCGAACCTTGATTTGCATGGGGTTAAATGAAGAAGCACTCCATTTATGGTTGGAAGTACTGTGCTCATGCGGTGATGTCGTTCAAAAATGGTACCACCCATGGTCATTTATAAACTCTCCTGGCTGGGTTCAAATAAAATGCGAGTTAAGAATTCTTTCACAGTTTGGATTTAATTTAAATCCAGAATGGGAACTCCCTGTAAAAAAGGACACGCAAAATCAACCACTAAAGGAAGGAGTTAGAGACATGCTGGTAAAACACCATTTGTTTTCATGGGACTTGTAAGTCAAACTATAAATAGATAATGTTAGTTACCTAGTTATTTAGTTTATCTAACTAAATTGTTAAACTTTCAATAAATTTACAGTTGTGCTAACTTACCTACCTACCTACATATTAGAATTAATCAAAGTTTATTTGTTTTTATAGTGCTTACCTGCACTTAAGGAAATCACAAAGATTTTTATATTATCCCAAAAACCACCGATTAGCGATAGCACCGTATTAGAAACATTCCAAATCTTATTTTCGTCGAGGCATTTGAATCCTCAGTAGCGAAGTTGGTATCGCATCCCCGTATCAAGGGAAGGTCGTGGGTTCAAATCCTACTCGAGGAAAATAATTTTTGGGATAATATAAAAATCTTTGAGAATTAATCAAATACGTTCCCCTTGTAGACTTCATTTTATTTTACACTTTTGGGGCACCCTGTATATTTATTGATTAGACATAATTGTACCTACTTGCTAGGTACGTACAGTCAGCTGCACTAGAATGTATACAATTCGTAACTTCCATAATGGTTTGAAAGCATTACAATTAATATTTACAGGCCAAAAACTCAAAAAATAAGTGAACTTATCAGCTTATTTCACGATTTTTGAGTTTTTACTGTTTAAGAGTTTACTTTAACGGCCAGTACTGACCTAATCGCTCCCGGAGCAGTTTTTTCTCTATCTTAAAATGCTATACCCTCGGTAAATAAAGGAAGTAGAAGAAAACTGAAAAGTCCGCATGCATCTTCAAAATGTCAACTTCAAAGTGCCCGTTTCAAATATATGATTAACGTCGTATTTACTCAATCATAAATTCACGAAATAAATTAAAAACTTAGATATAAATCGTCATCTCCTTCTAAAGTTGGTGATGTATTTTTTTTTGGTTTACACCAATGGTGAGATAATTAAGAAGTAGAATTAATGCCCGTTCAATATATAAAAAAAATAAAGACTTGAATTATTTATAAATTAAATTGTATAGAATCGCGCCGTTTATGCGAGCACAAGGATAAAATTTAGTCTGCCGCTGGCTTTCGTACGGAGAACCCGTGTCGCTCGTCGCCCTGCGGACTACAAGACTGCAAATATTGCATTTTTAATTCGTGTTTTGATACTATTTTGCAAAAAGATACTTTATCTGTTTGTAATAGAGTGACTTATTGCAATTTTGCAATAGTAGAGCGACAAGGTTCCAAGGCAAATACCGTGTACGTGTTGTACACGGCTGGATAGAGTTGATACTTTTTTGTACCGACATAAAAATAAGCACGTATCTACATACTCATCATCATTAGTCTAGAAAAGTCGATACTTTTTGTATCGAAATTTTAAGTAAGTACGTAGGTATCTACCTACTGATTTGGGGGTGCTGATTACGAATATCTGGTCAGATTTGAAATTCAAAATGGCGGATACAAATCATGATACAAAAAACTGACATGGGTGTCGTTTTCTACTAATTTGGGGGTGCTGATTACGAATATCTGGTCAAATTTGAAATTCAAAATGGCGGATACAAATCATGATACAAAAAACTGACATGGGTGTCGTTTTCTACTAATTTGGGGGTGCTGATTACGAATATCTGGTCAAATTTGAAATTCAAAATGGCGGATACAAATCATGATACAAAAAACTGACATGGGTGTCGTTTTCCACTAATTTGGGGGTGCTGATTACGAATATCTGGTCAGATTTGAAATTCAAAATGGCGGATACAAATCATGATACAAAAAACTGACATGGGTGTCGTTTTCGACTAATTTGGGGGTGCTGATTACGAATATCTGGTCAAATTTGAAATTCAAAATGGCGGATACAAATGATGGTACAAAAAACTGACATGGGTGTCGTTTTCGACTAATTTGGGGGTGCTGATTACGAATATCTGGTCAAATTTGAAATTCAAAATGGCGGATACAAATGATGGTACAAAAAACTGACATGGGTGTCGTTTTCGACTAATTTGGGGGTGCTGATTACGAATATCTGGTCAAATTTGAAATTCAAAATGGCGGATACAAATCATGATACAAAAAACTGACATGGGTGTCGTTTTCTACTAATTTGGGGGTGCTGATTACGAATATCTGGTCAAATTTGAAATTCAAAATGGCGGATACAAATCATGATACAAAAAACTGACATGGGTGTCGTTTTCTACTAATTTGGGGGTGCTGATTACGAATATCTGGTCAAATTTGAAATTCAAAATGGCGGATACAAATCATGATACAAAAAACTGACATGGGTGTCGTTTTCCACTAATTTGGGGGTGCTGATTACGAATATCTGGTCAGATTTGAAATTCAAAATGGCGGATACAAATCATGATACAAAAAACTGACATGGGTGTCGTTTTCGACTAATTTGGGGGTGCTGATTACGAATATCTGGTCAAATTTGAAATTCAAAATGGCGGATACAAATGATGGTACAAAAAACTGACATGGGTGTCGTTTTCGACTAATTTGGGGGTGCTGATTACGAATATCTGGTCAAATTTGAAATTCAAAATGGCGGATACAAATGATGGTACAAAAAACTGACATGGGTGTCGTTTTCGACTAATTTGGGGGTGCTGATTACGAATATCTGGTCAAATTTGAAATTCAAAATGGCGGATACAAATCATGATACAAAAAACTGACATGGGTGTCGTTTTCTACTAATTTGGGGGTGCTGATTACGAATATCTGGTCAAATTTGAAATTCAAAATGGCGGATACAAATGATGGTACAAAAAACTGACATGGGTGTCGTTTTCGACTAATTTGGGGGTGCTGATTACGAATATCTGGTCAAATTTGAAATTCAAAATGGCGGATACAAATCATGATACAAAAAACTGACATGGGTGTCGTTTTCTACTAATTTGGGGGTGCTGATTACGAATATCTGGTCAAATTTGAAATTCAAAATGGCGGATACAAATCATGATACAAAAAACTGACATGGGTGTCGTTTTCTACTGATTTGAGGGTGCTGATTACGAATATCTGGTCAGATTTGAAATTCAAAATGGCGGATACAAATCATGATACAAAAAACTGACATGGGTGTCGTTTTCTACTAATTTGGGGGTGCTGATTACGAATATCTGGTCAAATTTGAAATTCAAAATGGCGGATACAAATGATGGTACAAAAAACTGACATGGGTGTCGTTTTCGACTAATTTGGGGGTGCTGATTACGAATATCTGGTCAAATTTGAAATTCAAAATGGCGGATACAAATGATGGTACAAAAAACTGACATGGGTGTCGTTTTCTACTAAGTTGGGGGTGCTGATTACGAATATCTGGTCAAATTTGAAATTCAAAATGGCGGATACAAATCATGATACAAAAAACCGACATGGGTGTCGTTTTCTACTGATTTGAGGGTGCTGATTACGAATATCTGGTCAGATTTGAAATTCAAAATGGCGGATACAAATCATGATACAAAAAACTGACATGGGTGTCGTTTTCTACTGATTTGAGGGTGCTGATTACGAATATCTGGTCAGATTTGAAATTCAAAATGGCGGATACAAATCATGATACAAAAAACTGACATGGGTGTCGTTTTCTACTAATTTGGGGGTGCTGATTACGAATATCTGGTCAAATTTGAAATTCAAAATGGCGGATACAAATGATGGTACAAAAAACTGACATGGGTGTCGTTTTCGACTAATTTGGGGGTGCTGATTACGAATATCTGGTCAAATTTGAAATTCAAAATGGCGGATACAAATGATGGTACAAAAAACTGACATGGGTGTCGTTTTCTACTAAGTTGGGGGTGCTGATTACGAATATCTGGTCAAATTTGAAATTCAAAATGGCGGATACAAATGATGGTACAAAAAACTGACATGGGTGTCGTTTTCGACTAATTTGGGGGTGCTGATTACGAATATCTGGTCAAATTTGAAATTCAAAATGGCGGATACAAATTAAAAAAGCAATTTTGTATGATTTTTTTGTTTAATTTGTGCCTAATCCCACTGATGATCATATCTAATAGAAGATTTTCTACAACGCTACAGCAAACTTCCCCCCTTATCCACCCTCCACTTCCCCTTTTGGTTTTTTTTCGGCAATATTTTGTGTGGAATGAAGTCCTTAGTGTGCCTATCACATTAATTAACGTATTAATTCATTAATTAATAAATTAACTAGTTAATTAATTAATTAACGATTCTCGCCTTGGGATAAATGTTTGTACGATCTGCAAATATTTATTCCGGGTGCTCAGGGTATTTTCTATATATAATAAAATATATCTATGCATGTAATATTGTATTGCATTAAGTATATCAGTCATCTAGTACCCATGACACAAGCTCTGCTTAGCTTGGGGCTAGATGATGCTGTGTGGATTGTACAGCATTATTTATTTATTTATTTTACTTATTGATAAAAATTATATATGCTAGGCAAGTGCTCTCAAACTGTGAAGAAAAACATGTGAGGAAATTAGTTAGTATAATAACAGCGGCGATGGGATTACACCTTGTCACGTATGGAATAATAACTACTACAAAATGTGGGTATGTGCCAATTGTAGCTTTTGGACGTACCTGTGACTACCCCCTTAGACGTTCTCAAAGAAACTGGGGTTAGTACCAAGTATACTAAGAGATATGAGAGGATATCTACCGTGCCTGGGCATTAAAGTCGTGAGGTTAATTTAATTTAAGTTAATTAAGTTTCAGCTACATAATTACCGAGAAAAATATATTTCCCATTATTTGTCGTATTATGATAAATAGTTTCGAAGTTATGAAGTAACAGATGAGCATTCATATATACATACATAACGGTCAAAATTATAACCCTCTTTTTTACTTCACCGTAGCCAGGTCAAAATAAATGGAAGATAAATATCTAAAGCACCACAAGCTATAGCAAAATTGGGACAGCATATTTTTTTTTTTTTTTTTGGTGGCCTCTGTCCTTTTTTCGGACAATTTTGCCAATGTCAAGTGGGTTGTATGAAATACTTCTTAGTCAAGTCGAGTCGGTAAAAAAAGTAAAGTCTGCTGTCAAAAAGATGGCGTTTTTCTTCAAAACCAAAGGGAAACATTTTCGTTCAAATCAGGATGTCACATAACACACTTTCATTTCAATTGCTCACACTTGTGCTAAGACCTCAAGTAATGATGGTTAAAATACCACCAAAATTACCCATCAGAACTTAAAATAACACTAGAAAAACAATTAAAATGAAAATACAATGTTGCTTCCAAAGATGACAGAGAACGAATCCCGACAACTAATTTAATTTATTAACTACCATCTATCCTTCAAGTACCAAGATTAGTTTATTTATGTATAGAGTCAACTTGTACAACGTATTTCATGAACTGCCAGCTAGATGGCGCTATTAGAACGGATCACCTATATGTATCTAACCGCGAAATATTGCAGAGGAGTGGTGGGGTAAAGAGGAACGAAACTCTCAAGGTCATTAGATCGGTATCGGCTCTTAAGGGTTTGATATTTACTCGTCTAAGGTTTGATACCGTTTTGAAAGTAACGAGTTGTATACTTTCTAGTGCAGCTGACTGTACATAGTACTTTTATCTCGATGCTTTGCACAAGAATACATAGATAGGTAGTGATATAATTAGGCAATGTGGCGATTTTATTGAGAATATGTGTGTATGCAGCTATGATCAGTTTGTTTTTTATTATACTAGTCGTCGACCTACAAATATATGGACATCGAGTCTAGTAGAAATCTCACGAAATAAGTGTACTGGTTAACCTACACAAACGTGGATACCACCTCTAAATGATTATATACTTACAAACTAAAAGAATTGAATGTTAGGTCTTCTCTCTTAATGGACGTTTGAGAAATTATGACAATCACCGATGTGGCGCGGCGAGCGAATGTCCGCCCGCGACGCAGGAGGTTGCGGGTTCGATTCCTGCCTTGGGATAAATGCTTGTACGATCTGCAAATATTTATTCCCGGTGTTCTGGGTATTTTCTATGTATAATAAAAATATCTATCTATGTAATGTATTGTATTAAGCCTGTCGAAGACTATTATTCCGAAATCATCGGCGGCTTAGGTACTACCATATCTGTCTCTTTCTGCTGAGTACGGTACGTTTATGTATGGCAGTTTCCCTAGATCATAATCTAATCTGTATTTTTGCACGTTTGCAGAGTAATTTTGCTAGTGTTTACTGTACAGTACGGCATCATCGTAGACGCGTAAGCAGTAGCGAGGTCAAAAATGTGTACTGAGCTGAGTGACGCGGCATACTTGCTGCTATTTTGTAGGTGCTTCGTTTTATCAAGTAGGTAGGTAGGTACGGTACCTACCTACCTATATATATTGAGAACACATTGGTGCGGACTGCGGACCCGAAATCCATGTAGGTACCTACTTATTTTTAGATCGATTATTAACAAGCTTAAGTAAGTAGAGTAAGCTTAGAGTAAGCACATTCTTTATCTAAATAAATAAATAAATTGATGTATAAGCTAATTAATGTATGTATAAGTTTACTAGCTTTGTATGTAATGTAAAATTATTTATTGATTAAATTAATGCTTAGCAATTTATTTTTGTTTTTCATTTACCTAATTGATACTAGAGCAAAGAATATAGTACTCTCTACTAGAGTTCAGTTCAGACTACGTCTATAAAAAAGTACTCTGTGCAGGCAGACTACCTTACCTACCATTACTTTGAGATAAGATAGGTACATTCCCAAACTGACAGATCGCGAAGTTGCGATAACCAAACAGAGATATGCGATAATCAGGCCCAAAACTAACTATTGATTAGCCCTAAAGTTCAGTTAGTAGTAGCTCTGCTTCTGTTCTGTGCTTTGGTTGTGGGTTCGATCCCTACCGAAAACAAACGTACTATTATCAGTCTTCAGTAGCTAGTACCATAGGTAGGTAGTACAAGCTATGCTTAGTGTGGGGCTAGATGTTGTGTAAAAATATCCATAAATATTTATTTAAACTTGCATTTTTACACGCGTCGAATGGAAAAGCTTCCATTCAACGATAGTTCATTTTTAATGAAAATCATGATCATGAAAATAGAAAACAAATGGAGAAAGAGTCTTTAAAATAATGACAGATGTTAAATTTTTACCACGGCGGCATCTTTATCTCCGCAAGGACTTTAGAGTGCTAGGGTAAATAGCGCCAGCTAGAGGCCCTTACTCGCGGCCAAACAGGCTGCTGAAACCTAAGAATATGGACTTATTCTATGACTGAAACGGAAAACTGATTTAGCGCATACTTATTACCTAAGAATATGGACTAAAGCAAACTTATTACAACCTCTTTCTTTGTCTCTCTTTAATGAAGTAAAACTTTAGAGGTGTGTAAGTAGGTACTGTGAGTAATGTATGGCGCGGTATATAGCACGACCGCGCACTGAAACAGTACCTATACCCCGACAAAATTAAGCATGGCACATGGCATTAGACATGGCATGGTGGCGCATGGCGATATGCTCTGCCTACGATCGGTTCGAGTGCAAGCGACGAGGAGTGTCGTCCGCCGGACGGGATTCTGTCTCTGTCACACGCCGCCGCACCGTTTAGTAGAATTTAAATAGTATTGCGTTCTGGATAAGGGTTACGTTTCTATGGCACAACCCCTAAGTCATAAAAAATCAAGGAAGTTACACCCATGTAAAAAATAAAAACTTGCAACTTTGTTTTTACTTAGTGTAGTGGGAAACCCCTTTTTATACAAAAGAAGTATACCATATTAATTGGGTTGGGGCTAAGTATGAAGGGAAATCAACATTGTTTATTATAAACTAAAGATAAAGCTTGCGTACATGACGGCGGCGGCGGCGGGTTGTGCGGCAAAAACGGATCTCAAAAAAATCTTCCTAGTTATCGAATATCGTCTAGTTGCAATAGGTATAATCTGAACCTCATTATCCTATGTATAGATAGGACCTATGACTATGCTAGCATAGCATAGCCTACATAGCATGACTATGCTAGCATAGCATAGCATAGCATAGCATTACTTAGCATAGCCAGTGGAGTCAGGTCATGTTTAGGGTACTGAGTACTGATAGCATGCCATATGACGCGGTACGAAATGCCATGCTATATGGCATGGCATTACAGAGTACTGTTTTGCGCATGTCTATAATACTTCTTATGCGACTTCCAACAAGGTTGCGTTAAACGTTGAACACTACCGTGGAGGGGGTATGAAAGCGCTGTTCTTTCTCTCATAGCTAGTTACGTTTCGTATATTAAAGAAGTTTTACTCTAGTCGTGTGGTCTGCTTTCACACCTTAGTTCCAGTCTTAGTTTTCGGAGTTGAAGCTAGGGTAAATAGTGCCAGCTAGAGGCCCTTACCCGCACCTCTCTTTAACCTAATCTGGCTCAATTGTTGCCAGATAGGGGGCTTTTTTCGCGAAACTAGGGACGTTGCATCGCGCATGGTATTTTCACGACTACATAGGTACTTATTTACGCTTAATTAGTCATCATTGTGGCAGTTCGCATGGATATTTGTGCTCGCTATTGGGTGTATGTTGTATTTGGAAAAATATATGACGCATATGCAAACATGCAAAATAATACAGGCGATACGACCATCCACACATAGTAGTCAAACAACCAACAGACAAACATTTGTACAGGTTGACTGCGGGTGCGCTTTTGAATATGGCCATTGTGTGGTCGGTTTATTTGCGTATTTGCCTATTAAACCCCTTTGATGTGCGTCTACATACCGACAAGCGCACTTTAATGCGTATTTGGTATTGGCCGTATTTATCAAATAGGTAAATAAGGCCTTGATAAAACAACTTTTATTCGCAAAAGTGGGATTTTTTTGTGATAACGTATCATTTGGTGGGGAAAAGTATGAATATTGGGAAACTCTAAAAGTTTGATCTGGCAACATGGTCTGGCTTGCTCTTTGAAATTCTTTTCTCTTTGAGAAGTCAATCGTGCTTGTTCTCTCCGAGCTAAGGCCTTTCGGCGACTTGCACGAACAAAATAAATAAAAATGGTGTCCAAAGCTGAACTAGCATGTGTTTACTCCGCTCTCATCCTCGTTGATGATGACGTCGCTGTTACCGTAAGTTTTATACACATTTCGTGGATACTTATAGGTTAGAAAATCCTCTTGTATCCTGGTTATAATCCGTGTAAATCAAGCCAATAGTAGTCTAAATCTCACTAAATCATGATTTGTTTACTCCCTTAGCACCGTTGCTAGTTATCCACCGTTGTATTTCAATGGATGATTGTGGCGCGAACTTTATGTTTACGTTGTCGGTGTTTGCAGGGTGAGAAGATCTCGACGATCTTGAAAGCGGCTAACGTAGATGTTGAGCCGTACTGGCCGGGTCTGTTCGCGAAAGCACTGGAAGGTGTGAACGTGCGTGACCTCATCACCAACATTGGGTCAGGCGTGGGAGCAGCGCCAGCTGGAGGCGCTGCGCCGGCGGCCGCTGCTGCTGCACCTGCGGCTGAAGCCAAGGAAGAGAAGAAGGAAGAGGAGCCTGAAGAGTCTGATGACGACATGGGCTTCGGTAAGAATTATTACTTTATAATTTATTTTCTGCTCAGGGCAGTTTTAGCTATATGAGTGCTTGTTTGCAGTAGGATTGTAAACAGTTGGGGCTAAAGTGCCAGCTATCAAAATGTAACACCTTACAGTGATATATTATTTGTACTGATTTACATCTGTCATGAAACTGCCATGATAATATTTGAAATGGGATCACTTAAAAACCTGCAGCCTGAATGCCTATAGAGTTCATACTACCTGAACCATCAGATAACGTACTGCTCCTGCACAAGGCAGTACCTATTTAGGTAATTGATTCTTTCAATGATGCTTGCATGTATTAGCTGCAGAAAACACGATGTTGAAAACATTTTATTACTGAGAAAGATTACTGGTGGATAATGAATCCACCATATTTGTCTATATCTATGAAAAATGCTTTTCTAAAATAACTGTTTTCCTTGTTTCAGGTCTCTTTGACTAAAAAGCTTTATGTTAAAGCTTTGGTATTCCATTGAGTTTTATGAAGTGGTTAGCTGTAAGGAAATGACTTTCACTTTATAATAAAGTTAACAAATTAAAAATATTGGTGTTTCTTATTCTGGATAGGTTTCAGGTTAGAGCTTTGCTACCAAAATTTTAGGCCTTACTAAATTCATAGTAGGAGGATCAGCACCTAGTGGTGCTGTATGGAATAGGCTGTATGATGTTTTTTTGATACCAATGACTGGATAACAGTGACAAAAAATATGTGACAGAAACAATTATTAAATCATCTAATGATTTTTATGTGACAAGTGAAATGAATATTGCTACAGTAGAGTAAGCATCTTTCTCTTGCTATTTTGTGGTCACTTTGCTTGCTCTCACTCAACTTGCCATTTTGCGTCTGCTGTATGTCAGTCAGTATTGCATGTATGCTGCGTGTTGTCACTGTTGGACGAGATTCGCAATAATTTGCAGTGATATGTGATTTATCCATTGATGATTTTGTCACTGTCACAACTTAAGATGATTCTAAAATATCTGAATTTAATGTGACATGATATTGGACTACTCTCTAGTAATAAAGCTGTACTCAATGCAATGATTCATCAAATAATTTTATTTAGTAACAAACAATAAATAAATGATATCAACATTCATCTGACACTGTCAACTAGCCCTTAAGTAAAGCTGGTACCTACTATGGGAATGGTATAACTGATAAAATAAAACAGATCTTGTAGTTATATAAATATTATTTAAACTATTTTTATGGCACTAAAAACATTAATCTATCCCCACATTGCTCTCTGAACTCCAGACAGTTTATTATTGTCTGCTAGATGTCTCCAAACAATGCGGCTCATACGCCATTCGGGGACAATACCTCTGGGTCTGAAAAATAATTTCTTAAAATTAAAAAACAAGTCTCATATAGGCACAGATAGATGAACACCATTGATGGTCTTTCAAAGTTAATCGAGAATAGATTAGGAAATGAAAACATATTAAGTACTAGGATGTCATAGATAACTACTGTTATGTTAACTATTAGTATTCTATTCTATTCCATAAGACATCGGTTTCCAAGATACAAAAGCCATTTTTGGACTGGTACCTACTCTATAGACTTTATAAGCGATACAAACACTATATTTAGGGAATCCATTAAATATATTGCCAAATTGGTGTTTTTATATCACACAAGCCTAGGGTGGTATAATGTGGTGCTAATAGCACGACAAGTCTGATGAGAGCTAGTTTTTTTTTTTCAAGATTTGACAATTATAATGAAAACAAGTAAATACCTTGATGTAATAACACATCTGTTGTTTATCCTCAGTGGTATAGCATTCATCTCGTATTTGTTAATATCTTTATCGGCAAGTTCTCTTATTTCCACAGGCAATACGTCATTTTTCCTGAGAGCGTTAATCCTAGTCCTCTCCAGAAAATTCTCGGCGCTCATGCGGCGCCTCTTTACGTCCCGAATCATGTGGCAGTTTGCCCATTTGTTACGGACTTGTTGAAACTATAAAACAAAGCTTGGGATATTAATTGGTTTAGGAGGCAGTTTACAAGATGATAGTCAGGTTATTCAGTGTAGCGTCTGTAACAAAGATCAACTAAGAACATATGACACACAGCAGACTTACGCCAAATCCAGCTACAGCTTGGGATTTCCAAACAAATTTACGGGCAATAGATACATTTAAATTCATGATTTTACAACAATACAACGAAATAGGAAATACGTATGAATAAGTATGAAATTAATAAATTAATTTTGAATTCTTTGATTTCTTTGGCTAAATTAATGTCATGTCATTTCACAACCAAGACATTCACAGCGCGTGCTAAGAATACGCAGCCAGGGTATCATGCACACATGTTGGCAACGTCTACCTGCGCATTCCATGGCTGTGATTTCCCGGCCTGCGTATTCCATGGTTGTACATTAACCAGACCTTAAAAAGCCCGATAGGGTTGTGGGGCAGTAAACTTTGTAATAATAATAAAAATAATAATAATACTCGAATACGTATTGCACACTATTAATGTGTAAGAAAATTATTTGTAACATGTGCAAAGATGTTTTACTTTTAAGTATTTGTAATTTCGGCCTTTGCAGTCAGAAATCTGCCTCTGGCAAGTTGAGTTTCGGCCTTTTTTGGGAACACGCGCTGGCAACATTGCTAAATAAAGAACGAAATTGCATGCAACGACGCGTGTCCGTCAGAACAGCAGGTACCTAGCTCCAATCGTGTTTTCGATATTGCAAGCATTTAGTCAATTTCTCGACAGTTCATATTTTCATAATACTAGAATTTGTCACCTCATATTTTGGGATATTTTCATATAAATACATTACCTGCTGTCTTGACGCTTGCTCAGCAGGTAACTCTCTTAATCACAGCGATCACTGCACCTTTTGCACTGCTTCCTATGTCAGCATTTAGTCATGCATTTGTCAATTTCACATACCAAGTTTCATCAAATTTGGTTTAGTAGCAACGGAGATATTACGATGTGTTTATTTGAAAATTTAACGGACGCTATGTGCCATTTTGAGGTTATTTTCAGCCAAAGTAATTTCACTTGAATCGAGTCACCTGCAGCTTATTTCCAAGAAATAGTTATACCGACGGATTCTTTAGAATTTTATCTTTCAGATAGCAGTCCAACATCGTAGCTTTCTAGTGTTTTTATCCTAATAAAACCATATATACAGTTTACATGCCAATATGTCCAAAATGCAGTGCAAAGTGATACTAGGATAGGGATACTAAACTTCATAGAAAAAATCATACGACAGAAATGTATAAGTCAGACACAGTATTTCCAGCTTTTAAAACAAGATTAAAGTATTCATCATCATCATTTTAGATAAGTTCACAGCTTATTTCCATGATTAAGATATGTCGATGGATTCTGATACACGGGTACGTGGCCAGTAGCACTGACCTGACACACCATGCCAAGCTAGCGAGGGTTGCTCACAGTACGTAACATGGCTGCATGACGATTGTTTCTGCCTCTCCGATATGCTGTGTGTGACTTACCGCCATGTCGATACCAACCTTATGATTTAAAATTCAAAATGGCGGAAGCGAATGATGGTATAAAAACTGACATGGGGGTCTTCTTTCGATTGATTTGGGGGTGCTACTTATGAATATGTGGTCAGATTTAAAATTCAAAATGGCGGGTGCAAATTATGGAATAAAAAAATGACCTGGGGGTCTGTTTTGACTACTCTGAGGGTGCTGATTATGAATATCTGGTCAGAGTTGAAATTCATAATGGCGGGTTCAAATGATAGAATAAAAAACTGACGTGTGGGTCTTTTTCGACTGATTTGGGGGTGCTAATTATGAATATGTGGTCAAATTTAAAATTCAAAATGGCGGGTGCAAATGATGGAATAAAAAACTGACATGGGGGTCTTTTTTGACAAATTTGGGGGTGCCGATTACGAATATCTGGTCAGATTTGAAATTCAAAATGGCTGGTGCAAATGATGGAATAAAAAACTGACATGGGGGTCTTTTTTGACTAATTTGGGGGTGCCGATTACGAATATCTGGTCAGATTTGAAATTCAAAATGACGGGTGCAAATGATGGTACAAAAAACTGACATGGGTGTCGTTTTCGACTGGTTTGGGGGTGCTGATTACGAATATCTGGTCAGATTTGAAATTCAAAATGGCTGGTGCAAATGATGGAATAAAAAACTGACATGGGGGTCTTTTTTGACTAATTTGGGAGTGCTGATTACGAATATCTGGTCAGATTTGAAATTCAAAATGGCGGGTGCAAATGATGGTACAAAAAACTGACATGGGTGTCGTTTTCGACTGGTTTGGGGGTGCTGATAACGAATATCTGGTCAGATTTGAAATTCAAAATGGCGGGTGCAAATGATGGTACAAAAAACTGACATGGGTGTCGTTTTCGACTGATTTGGAGGTGCTGATTACGAATATCTGGTCAGATTTGAAATTTAAAATGGCGGGTGCAAATGATAGCACAAAAAACTGACATGGGTGTCGTTTTCGACTGGTTTGGGGGTGCTGATTACAAACATCTGGTCAGATTGAAATTCAAAATGGCGGGTGCAAATGATGGTACAAAAAACTGGCATGGGTGTCGTTTTCGACTGATTTTGGGGTGTTATTTACGAATATCTGGTCAGATTTGAAATTCAAAATGGCGGGTGCAAATGATGGTACAAAAAACTGATATGGGTGTCGTTATCAACTGATTTGGGGGTGCTGATTACGAATATCTGGTCAGATTTGAAATTCAAAATGGCGGGTGCAAATGATGTTAAAAAAAACTGATATGGGTGTCGTTTTCGACTGATTTGGGGGTGCTGATTACGAATATCTGGTCAGATTTGAAATTCAAAATGGCGGGTGCAAATGATGGTACAAAAAACTGACATGGGGGTCTTTTTTGACTAATTTGGGAGTGCCGATTACGAATATCTGGTCAGATTTGAAATTCAAAATGGCGAGTACAAATCATGGTACAAAAAACTGACATGGGGGTCTTTTTTGACTAATTTGGGGGTGCCGATTACGAATATCTGGTCAGATTTGAAATTCAAAATGGCGGGTGCAAATGATAGTACAAAAAACTGACATGGGTGTCGTATTCGACTGGTTTGGGGGTGTTAATTACGAATATAATCAGTCGAAAACGACACCCATATCAGTTTTTTGTACCATCATTTGCAACCGCCATTTTGAATTTCAAATCTGACCAGATATTCGTAATCGGCACCCCCAAATTAGTCAAAAGAGACCCCCATGTTAGTTTTTTGTACCATCTTTTGCACCCGCCATTTTGGATTTCTAATCTGACCAGATATTCGTAATCAGCACCCCCAAATCAGTTGAAAACGACACCCATATCAGTTTTTTGTACCATCATTTGCACTCGCCATTTTGAATTTCAATCTGTCCAGATGTTTGTAATCAGCACCCCCAAACCTGTCGAAAACGACACCCATGTCAGTTTTTTGTACCATCATTTGCACCCGCCATTTTGAATTTCAAATCTGACCAGATATTCGTAAATAACACCCCAAAATCAGTCGAAACCGACACCCATGCCAGTTTTTTGTACCATCATTTGCACCCGCCATTTTGAATTTCAATCTGACCAGATGTTTGTAATCAGCACCCCCAAACCAGTCGAAAACGACACCCATGTCAGTTTTTTGTATCATCATTTGCACCCGCCATTTTGAATTTCAAATCTGACCAGATATTCGTAATCAGCACCTCCAAATCAGTCGAAAACGACACCCATGTCAGTTTTTTGTACCATCATTTGCACCCGCCATTTTGAATTTCAAATCTGACCAGATGTTCGTAATCAGCACCCCCCAATCAGTCGAAAACGACACCCATGTCAGTTTTTTGTACCATCATTTGCACCCGCCATTTTGAATTTCAAATCTGACCAGATATTCGTAATCAGCACCCCCAAACCAGTCGAAAACGACACCCATGTTAGTTTTTTGTACCATCTTTTGCACCCGCCATTTTGAATTTCTAATCTGACCAGATATTCGTAATCAGCACCCCCAAATCAGTTGATAACGACACCCATATCAGTTTTTTGTACCATCATTTGCACCCGCCATTTTGAATTTCAAATCTGACCAGATATTCGTAAATAACACCCCAAAATCAGTCGAAAACGACACCCATGCCAGTTTTTTGTACCATCATTTGCACCCGCCATTTTGAATTTCAATCTGACCAGATGTTTGTAATCAGCACCCCCAAACCAGTCGAAAACGACACCCATGTCAGTTTTTTGTGCTATCATTTGCACCCGCCATTTTAAATTTCAAATCTGACCAGATATTCGTAATCAGCACCTCCAAATCAGTCGAAAACGACACCCATGTCAGTTTTTTGTACCATCATTTGCACCCGCCATTTTGAATTTCAAATCTGACCAGATATTCGTTATCAGCACCCCCAAACCAGTCGAAAACGACACCCATGTCAGTTTTTTGTACCATCATTTGCACCCGCCATTTTGAATTTCAAATCTGACCAGATATTCGTAATCAGCACCCCCAAATCAGTCGGAAACGACACCCATGTCAGTTTTTTGTACCATCATTTGCACTCGCCATTTTGAATTTCAAATCTGACCAGATATTCGTAATCAGCACCCCCAAACCAGTCGAAAACGACACCCATGTCAGTTTTTTGTACCATCATTTGCACCCGCCATTTTGAATTTCAAATCTGACCAGATATTCGTAATCAGCACTCCCAAATTAGTCAAAAAAGACCCCCATGTCAGTTTTTTATTCCATCATTTGCACCAGCCATTTTGAATTTCAAATCTGACCAGATATTCGTAATCAGCACCCCCAAACCAGTCGAAAACGACACCCATGTCAGTTTTTTGTACCATCATTTGCACCCGTCATTTTGAATTTCAAATCTGACCAGATATTCGTAATCGGCACCCCCAAATTAGTCAAAAAAGACCCCCATGTCAGTTTTTTATTCCATCATTTGCACCAGCCATTTTGAATTTCAAATCTGACCAGATATTCGTAATCGGCACCCCCAAATTTGTCAAAAAAGACCCCCATGTCAGTTTTTTATTCCATCATTTGCACCCGCCATTTTGAATTTTAAATTTGACCACATATTCATAATTAGCACCCCCAAATCAGTCGAAAAAGACCCACACGTCAGTTTTTTATTCTATCATTTGAACCCGCCATTATGAATTTCAACTCTGACCAGATATTCATAATCAGCACCCTCAGAGTAGTCAAAACAGACCCCCAGGTCATTTTTTTATTCCATAATTTGCACCCGCCATTTTGAATTTTAAATCTGACCACATATTCATAAGTAGCACCCCCAAATCAATCGAAAGAAGACCCCCATGTCAGTTTTTATACCATCATTCGCTTCCGCCATTTTGAATTTTAAATCATAAGGTTGGTATCGACATGGCGGTAAGTCACACACAGCATATCGGAGAGGCAGAAACAATCGTCATGCAGCCATGTTACGTACTGTGAGCAACCCTCGCTAGCTTGGCATGGTGTGTCAGGTCAGTGCTACTGGCCACGTACCCGTGTATCAGAATCCATCGACATATCTTAATCATGGAAATAAGCTGTGAACTAATCTAAAATGATGATGATGAATACTTTAATCTTGTTTTAAAAGCTGGAAATACTGTGTCTGACTTATACATTTCTGTCGTATGATTTTTTCTATGAAGTTTAGTATCCCTATCCTAGTATCACTTTGCACTGCGCTTTGGACATATTGGCATGTAAACTGTATATATGGTTTTATTAGGATAAAAACACTAGAAAGCTACGATGTTGGACTGCTATCTGAAAGATAAAATTCTAAAGAATCCGTCGGTATAACTATTTCTTGGAAATAAGCTGCAGGTGACTCGATTCAAGTGAAATTACTTTGGCTGAAAATAACCTCAAAATGGCACATAGCGTCCGTTAAATTTTCAAATAAACACATCGTAATATCTCCGTTGCTACTAAACCAAATTTGATGAAACTTGGTATGTGAAATTGACAAATGCATGACTAAATGCTGACATAGGAAGCAGTGCAAAAGGTGCAGTGATCGCTGTGATTAAGAGAGTTACCTGCTGAGCAAGCGTCAAGACAGCAGGTAATGTATTTATATGAAAATATCCCAAAATATGAGGTGACAAATTCTAGTATTATGAAAATATGAACTGTCGAGAAATTGACTAAATGCTTGCAATATCGAAAACACGATTGGAGCTAGGTACCTGCTGTTCTGACGGACACAACGACGCGAAAGCGAAGGCAACAATAACAATAAATTGTTATACTGACTGTTTTATAAAATGAGCTCTAAACGTACATCACAGCAATCGAGCAGTGATAGACACAATGGCACAAAGAAGATAAAAACTGTGGATACAAATACCTATCTCCACAGGACTCTTAAAGACAGCGGCCTTATCTTAAATCATCCACCAGAAAAATGTACAGCTTCTCAGAAAAGTATCGATATAACTCGCAATATTAGAAAGAATCTCGAAAAGCATTTTGAATATCCTCGCAATTTATCAGACTTTTATTCTAATTTTGTGACAGAGTGTCACGATTTGAATATATTCAAACATTACCTATTCCCAAATATTGTTAGAGTATCTGATGAAACTACTGAGGAGCATCCCGTTAGCGACAGTGTGATTAAAGTACTGCTAAGTATACCAATCATTCAGAACAAATTGATGGATTATGTATTTGAAAGAGCCATAGATTTAGCAGCTCAGTCTAAGTGTGGACCTTGGATTCAAATGATCCTAAAATGCTTCTCAACCCTAGACAACATTATAGACAGTGAAAAACTTTTCACAAATCTGATCAATTTATTGGATATAACATCAGAAAAAATTGTACGACATGAAATAATTACGGCTATACCTGATATCATTGGAGACCAAGAACATCACAATATAGCAGCAGAAATGAGTCGGATCCTAAGTGAAGATCATGAACTTATCCCTGCTGTTTTAGACTGTCTATCCTATCTATGTCTATCAGAAGAACAGTATGAACAATTGCAAAAGAAAACCTTAGACATATTGACGAATCTATCAAAATGCAACACCTTTCCACAATTCGTAAAATTCCTGCTTATTCCCAATCGCATGACTGACACCTCATATTTGGAAGCAGTTCAAGGATTAAGAAATTCTCTTGATTGGCCCACAACTGGCATAAAGCCTCAAGATATTGCTTCAAGCCAAGTTCTTACAGCTGCCGCTATTAGGAACACAATGGTCTCATCTAAAATTATTGCCAATGCTTGGCTGAGAGTTATAACAAACTGCAAATTGAATACAGATCACAAACCAATAGATTTTATCATACTGTTGATATTATTTTCTACTTCAGAAGAAAAACAGAACCAAGTAGAAAATCTAATTCACAAACAGATTAAAATGGAAATATTGAGAGAGAGCTTGTTAGATGAAGCATTTGAGAAATTCAAGCCTATACTGAAGGACTATTTAAAAAGTTTAATCGAACTAGGTAATTCATTGCTGAAAACCAAATCGGACCCAGAGGTGGAATCGTTTGCTTCGCACTTGTACACCCTAATTTTCTCAGAATTAGAAGACTGTTGCCAGACTATTGTAGCAGAGTTACTACAGTTGAGTTTAGATTCGAAGCAATGTGTTATGAATGTTCTAATTATTCTCAACAATGTTGCCACAAAAGACATGTCTTTACTTAAACCTCAAAGTATTCAGATGTTGACACTACTGGACAGAACAAATGACATGCCTCTTAGTGAAGTTAAAGCTGTTATGAACTTGTTATGTGGTCTTGCTTATAGCTACGAAAATTCTGTAATAAGAGACGACCTACATATGGTCATTAGAAAGGAGCTGAGCAGTTCAGATTTGAAAATAAAGGTACAAGGAATACTGGCTGGAATTCACGCTGTCAAATACCTTATGGCCAAGGTGGATGATGATGAAACTAGAGAAATGCCAGATGACGTAAGCTATGGATCTGTAACATATCTACCTGAAGGGGACCTACGCGAAGCAGCTCAAATCATAGAACTTATAAGTCGCAGCACTAAGCAGTGCCCTGATATTTTAGCATTTTTCTATGATGAACTATCTAAAATTATATCTAGCGCCACACATATCAACAAGAACTTCCTGTCATGGCTAACAGACGCAGTTACTAATGATCTGCAACAAAATTTCGTAGTTGATGCTATAGAGAAGGAACAGATTGGAGATTTGAAGTTATGTATGCAATATTGCCTGAATGCTGATAGTGAGATGGATGAAATAATAGCCATAAATATTGCTGGCTTAACTTTGCAACCCAAAATTGACGTATGTGTTGCTATACTTTCCCCTCTGTTTCAGCTAGTCCAAATATCACATAGCAAACAACAAGACAGCAACTTATCAAGTATTGATGCATTGTTGGGATGCGCTATTTTAATGCCTAAGTTTGATGTTGATTTAGTTGAAGATATGGATCAAGATAATGTTAGTAACATCTTAGACTGCCTGGTACATTGTGTCAATTGGTTTAGAGAATTACTTAATGCATTTTCAACCCAAGGTGATGAATCATTGCAAAGCAAAATTCTGAGGAGAGTCATTCAAATTGAAGAATTAGAGTTAATTATTTTTGAGATTCTGATGAGAAGCAAAATAAATTACAAACCCCCTGTCACAACTTTTGATATCAACAAGTACACTGGAGAACAGGTTAAAAAAAAGGTCCAAAAAGTTTCAATTACTAAACAAAAATTAAAGAAAAACGCTACTGATGATACAATTCTGCCTGAAACGGCGAGAACTCAAACAACACAGATTGCTAAAAACAAACAAGATACTGTCCTTAACATACATTTTAGAGAGCTGAACTTAAATCTCCTGCACTTGTTCAAGTTAAACATGACGTTAGAAAACGAATCAGACACTGAACTTACTCCAAAAACATTAAAGTTTCTTTTAAAATGTGTGATCAATAATTTCGAAACCATTTTGATATCAAAGATAAAGAGAAAGACATTTCTCTCGAAAAGTGAAGATATTGCGTATAACCCTTTAAAAGCTGAAGAAACTGCTAAGGCTGTTGGTAGAATATTGCCTAATTTAATGGATCATTTACTCCAAGTCACCAAATACATTGAACGTCACTTAAACTTGAATACTCAGAATGAGAGCGAAACTCTACACGCCGCTGCAACAGTAGAATATATAACCTGTCTTGAAAATATTTACAATATGCTAGCAACTTTTTTTAAATGGATAGGATTCAGGAGCCATCATAACGCTCTTCTTAAGACTTCACTTAGAACTGTGGCTAACTCGGACAGTGCTATTATATCACTAAAGGATCTGCTATTGGCTGTTGCAAAAAGATTTGAAGAACATGAAAAGTACTGCATTCATCTTTCCACAGCTGTTTCCCTGATTGAACTTATAAAAGCAATTCAAAATCACACGGACAATAAAATAGTTCTTAAAATATTGAAGAAAATGGCTCAAAAATTCATGTCCCAGCAGTGGAAAACCATTGATGGCTTGCCAGAAAAGGGGCTGCAGTTCAATCAGAGTGTTGATCGACTAGCCTCAATCTATTTTATAAATAACGAAATTTTGGCGTTAAAGAATTTATCTTTGCAGTTGACTAACGATATAAACAATTTGAAATCTCGGTCCGATACTTTAAGTTCTTTGAAATGCATAAATAAAAACAATTTTCCTATCCTATACAGAAACTTAGGAACAGCGTTGTACGAAGCCACTAAAAGTTCCCTTAGTAAAGGTATGTCGAATTCAGAGCATCTGGGTCTTTGGAAAGATGTGGCTACAACTCTGAAATACATGTCTGACATCGCCAAGACTTCTGAAAATAGAAACAATTTGTCAGCATTTTTCAAGAAATCATTACCTGTTCTGAAATTGTTCATGTCACAAGGAATGCCTATTCTGGAAATTCAGTTCAAGCATGACACTCAAGAGGTTTTAGAAATATTAAAAATTCTACAGCAATCTACCAGATTCCTGCAATCTCTATGCTGTCATTCAAGATTGAAGAAAGACTCAGCGTTAATGAGTAAGGTCCCATTCATGAGACAGTTGCTTGAGACTCTTTTGTACAAGGTAAAGGCTGTTTTGGCTGCAAATAAATGTTCAGAAGCATTTTGGATGGGGAATCTGAAAAATAAGAATATTCATGGTGAAATAATAGCAACACAACAGAGCATAGCGAGTGAAGAATCTCTCGAAGACTGTGATGAACAACTACCCGAGGATGATGATACTAACGACACTGACGAAGAAATGTTGGATCCAGATTCTAAAAGTGTCAGTGATATTGTCTAAAGTGACTATGTACCATGTGATGCCATAAATACTTTCATTGGAATAAATATGTATGCATACGCTACCTACTTACTTCTGGGTTACCTATGCTATTGATTGATTATGAATAACTAGTATGGTCTGCTAGCTTAGTTCCCAAGTACCTAGGTAGGTTTTAGGTATATACTAGTCTTGAGAATTCTGAACACGCCCGCTTATCCTGTCTCCATACAAATCCACTCCAGGACAGAGCTCGCAATACTACACAAATTAAAATACATTGAGTGGAACTCAGAAATTAGGTACCTACCTACAGCTTACCCGAATTAAAATATTATCTAGTTTAGTAGGTAGGTACGTACAACAAAGAATAATTTTGATAGGTACCCCATTCACTTTTTAGGTTACTTACTCTTTACTTTTTGTACCCTGACTACCCTGTTCTACATACCTGTGAGTGATCCGGTCGACATAACATAGGTAGGTACCTACTGCACCACATTTAGGCTTGAGTGATTTTGCTATGTATGTTTGCTCGAGCTAGGGCTGCCACCTTTCAAAAACAGTAGACCCGGAGATTTTAGAAATACAGTTTTTTTTTAAATAAAACATTTTTTCGAGTTTTAAGTATTTAATTAATTAAGGTAGGAACAAAGTAATGATAAATGAGTATTGGTAATGTTTTTTTTTAATATAAATTACCGACTGCCTGCGCCCCGCGCCCGCACGCACTCCGCATCGTGCGCCCGGTGCGTGATGACCGGCTGTCGCTTCCCGTTCCATCTGACCCGGAGATATCGATGTTAAACCCGTAGCCCGGACATGCACCATGCAAACCCGTAGACTCCGGGTCAAACCCGGAGAGGTGGCAGCCCTAGCTCGAGCGCAATTTTCGAACCGTTGTTGTCGACTTGATCATGTACCTACCTACTTGCATAAAAGTTGATACCTACCTACCTAGATCCTTCTTGAGGAAATAGTAGTAGGTAACTTAGCCTGGTGGATTGGCAAACTAAAAATTCAAATCAGACAAGAAGCTAAAGTGAGCTGAGATTTCTAGTTGAGCCGAGGTACCTAAGTACCTACCTACTGCGATATACAATTTGACAAAACGTGGCCACACGGTCCTGATTACAGAATGATGAGTCACATGTTATGGTCATTAGCTCAAGATTCGGACACAAATTCTGTGTTTTGGGCACTTGGAAATCCCTGATAGGGCATAGTTTTATACCATGCTCCAAAACACAACATTCCAATGTGAGGCTTCTAACTTGATGCTCACGCACAAATTCTGAAATATAGGTATAACCAATGTGCTAGTATAACAATGCTCCTATAAATATGGCCACATTCCATGGATGTGATTACACCTGTCGTAAGAGGTGACTACGGTGATCCAGAATGGCTCCAGGGACCTGAGATACCAGAGCATTGGGACCAGTGGAACTACAAGATTTGGGGTACTATTAAAGACAACTACAAGATTTTTTAACGGAATTCTCTCCCCTACAAATCTTGGCATACCTACCTACTTATTCTCTAGTTCAATGATGGACCAAAGCGCCAAGGGCAGCAAAGTTGTCCTAGAGGCACAGAATGAACTCACAAAATAGTTCTTCCACAAACGTAAAATAGAAAACGTATGGGCTAGGCCCAAGTCCAGCAATGAACTACAGCCTGTTGATTATGATTAAAACTTAAAAGTATTGTGAGAATTTAACGAAAGAGGGTAAATTAAACAAAGTCTTAAACTTAGGTCAACATATATTGTGTCAGTTTAGTACAATCTCTGGGGTGGGCCCATAGTGGACTTCATATGCAGGGAGCGTACATTTTGCCAATGTTTCTTGAGCAGCGACACAAGGAAGTTGATGGAGAGATGCACATTCTGTGCCAGCTCATCAGGTGTCATATCCACATGGCCAACAGCAACAGACAGGCACAGCACCTGAATAACAAGTTAAAGCTATAGGTACTGTAAAGTTTTGTTTCAGGGCTGGGCAACCCAAAATAGTTCTACCTAGATAAACATTGGTTGATGATAATCGAGGATGTCTAGTGGGGGTAGTCACGAGGTACATCCAAATATTACATGCGGTACATTTCCACATTTTGGAGTAGTCGGTATTCCATATGGGCTTCCCACAATGTTTGAGAGCACCAGCATTGCACACATAAATTTATCATCATAGGAAAAATCTATTGGTGCACAACTAGATTCAAACAACACAACCTCTGGTTCTCATAATTGCTTCTTTATAATGTTTGTGACTTATTGTCTACATGTCTTCATAAAAATAAAAAATAGTTTACCTTCTTCATCTGAAACTTGATAGTGGCCTTGACCTCATCAATTTTCATTGTCATGGACTCCTGGTGGGATAGAAGACCAGGGAACTTGCCAGCCTTGTTCAGACCAGGACCGAGCAGACGTGGGATCTGCTTGATGAGGGATTCTGATGCAAGGAAAGCATCATATCTGAAAATAAAGGTAGAACTTAATTTTTAGTCAATTCCTAGTACATAAGCTCTATATGTGGAAGAGGATAGTCGAAAAATTTTAGTGAAGTTGAAGAAGTCAATTTGTAATCTGCAGTGATTATATAAAAACTAGAACAGGAAGCAACAATAAGAGACCAAAAATAAAAGAAAAAGCTGGTTATAAATGATAACACCCAGAAATGGAGCAAGCACCTACATTCGTCACAGAGATGTTGGGTGTCATCAAGTCAGCATATAATACTGGGCACAATTTTATGGTGCAATGTGCTGCTTTGTCTTTAAACCATACTTCATCCTGTATTATGGGCAAATAACATATTTCTGTGAAATTGCTGGATTAAGATGGACCACCAGTGCAAAATCTAATGGTCGGTACAGATTGGTGCAATGCAACATGCAATGCAAGAATTTGACGTCCACATTGCTGCAATGTATCATGTAATGTAACAGAATTCCCATAGTGTGGACGCCTCGCGCGCACGAACTGCGCCTGGGTCGCGCACGCTCCGAGCGTTACAATTCGTGCGCGGCTCGATCCGAGATTTGTCGGTTTTTAGTACGAACACAAAGGGGCGCGCAGTGTGCGCAGGACTCAGCCGTGGACGGTCGTTCGCTTCGTTCGCATGCGCAACGATCATGGCGGTGAAAGAGGGTGCGTGGAGTGATGACGAGTCACTTTTATTGAAATGCGGGAACAGATGTTCTCGTTCTGATTCGTAGTCAATGCGCGTACCGCGCGCGCCACACGTCCAAGGCAGCAGGGAACATGCAATGTAAGGCACAATATTACATTACATGTTGCATTGCACCAATCTGTACCCACCATAAGGTACAAACCTTTCATCATCCTACACTAACAAAAAAAAAAAAAAACACATTTGACACATGGAAATAAGAAGCTACACAAACTAATATACTTACTTCTTAGCTAGTTTCTTCACTAGTTTTTTGTTCTTGTTTAGTTTCTTGAGCGCCTCTGCGTCCATGCATGGGACCTCCAGGGACTTAGCCTCATCACAATGCTGCTGGTCTCCCAAAATACATACTTGCATCTTGGGCCGGGGAATGTACTTTAGCCTGAAAAAGAGTATATCATTCAGGTCTAGTTTCTCACTGCATACTATGATCATAGGAATTAAGAATCAGTTGGTAAGTGCTCATCAATATCAACAGATAATACATGCAATTTGTAAACATCATTGTAAACTAAAGAGTCAGGCTGTACCTACATAGAGAATTACAGTATTTACAGCATCTAGTAGGGTATTAAGTAAGCACATGTAGTGTAGATGGTTCAAATCCTAATCAATGCACATAATGAAACTGAACAGTACCTCATGAAGTGACTTCATCAGCTTATTTTTAGATCGGTACGCCGAAGCTAACCTACCCATTATTTAAAGACTCTGGGTCAAGTCCCGTCAGAAAAATCCGACTCCCTGTCCAGATTCACCTTAGTGGAACCTACAATATTACGCCCCACTAAAATGCTCCTTCCAGGTAAACATACTTGACGGTGCCGGAGAAACGCTTGTCCTTCTGGGGATCATAGTTCTTCAAACCAATTTGGATTTCAACAGTCTCCAAAAAGTTACGTTTCTTGTCTTTCGACGACTGGATAACGGCGTTAACACACTCATAGAGTGTATCACGGGATACTTTGGACCTGAAATTGAGTAGGTAAACATTTAATCATGCGCGATTTCACTTTATAGGTTACTAACATAGTATTTATTTTATCCCACGACAAAATAATACAACAAGACTTCAACTCAACGAATATTAGTTTGTGCCTTATTTCATCTACAAGCTTTACCTAATAGATTACAAGGATTACAAAAGATTTCTTGAATACTTACGACATCGTCAACGAAATAACACCTCCTAGCGCAACGAGCGATGTAGATAAAAGAAAATATAGATCTATCCTCGTCAGTGTTGCCAACTCCTATAAAAAAGTACTCTGTGGTCCGAAGCCTATTAAATAGAGAGTAAAGAATATGGACTACTATCAACAGGTACCTACCACCCTGAAATCCACCAGTAGTTTGCTATTTTATAAAAAAACACAAACTAACACTAAACGTTCATTTGAACGTTGGCTATTTCTTTTACCATAGGTAGGTATTTAAAACCTTTTTTTTCAAATAGGTACCTAGTTTTTTTTTATTAGGGTACCGTACCCAAAGGGTAAAACGAAGGACCCTATTACTAAGACTACTGTCCGTCTGTTTTTCTGTCTGCTGTCTGTCCGTCTGTTACCAGGCTGTAACTATCTTATGAACCGTGATAGTTAGAGAGTTAAAATTACAGATGATGTATTTCTATTGCTACTGTAACAACAAATACTAAAAACAGAATAATATAAATATTTGCTTTCGGACTATCGTCAAATGAGCTCCCGTACCAAGTCGGAAAATGCATATATTATCTATGTAATGGTGTTCCTTTTACTTGTTTAGGTACGATAGTTTTTAAATCATTGAAATCGTTCCATTGGTTGCGAAGATATTACACATTTTGTACCAGCCAACCGCGGGGCGGCCGGATAGCTCATGTCAGGGAATCGTGACGTCTCGATTCTCTTTCGCCCGCGCTCGCGCTCTCCACCATTCATTTATTAAAGTTCACTTGATCTGCGCGGGTCGTGTTCTGGTTTAAATTTTTTTTTTTTAATAAAACCGCGCGGGTTCGGCGTCTAGCGCTGGGTCATTGTGACATGACGTCACAATATCTCTTCGCTAGGCTGTTCGCGCGGTCAGTGAGCCTCGTTCGGTATTTTTCCCATAACCTAGTCAGTTTTGGCCGTAGAAAAAAAATTTTTGCACTTTATGTTTTAGTTTCTCAAGGCCTATAAAACTGCATTCACAGATAGAACTGTGACGGGTCCCCATTAGCCCGATTAGCCCCCAAATAAAAAAATATTTTAAAATAACGATGCATATTTATTGTTTTTACGCACTTTATCAAGAATCAATGAATTTGGCGAAGCAGGTTGAGGGTATCTTGGATTTGTTTGATACCAGCTCGAGCTCAAAAGTGCAGGATCGTGCTGCCACCAGCCACACTGAAATTACATTACAGACTCATTTCATACAATAGACCCAGTAGAAGTACATCTTGCGCCTGAATTTAAAATCCAGCTAGGGCATCTCTATCAACAACGACTGGATAACCCGACTTTATAGACATGATGATGATAGGCAAACTCAGGCAAGACAAGTCTCATTTTCATAGCTAGTTCATCATGGTGTAGTCAGACAGCCCCCAAAGGTGGTCCCCACCCTCGAGCACCTTTAAATTTAATTGTAACCGGTTAGTTGAAGCTATCCCCCTTACCCCTACTAAAGTGTTTAAATTAAACTAGGTATGATTGTATAAACTATAGGTTCCAACCTCAGCTGATGTTGTAGGCGGCAGTCTAAACATATCACAAGGTCCAACTGGCTTGATGATACCTTTGCGTTTCATTTTAATAAATCTTTGCATGGATCCGTACGCGAATCCATCTACTCTGCCAGTGTAGCAATCAATTACGCGTATCATGTGAACATCGGGCCTTTGAATCTGAAACAGTACTTTTAGTGGTAGGTAATGATAAGTTGGCCAACGCGTTGCTATGATATTGATATCGGATTTGAAAAGGGCATGCTTATACCTAGGTACCTACAAAAATAAAATAATCGTAATGTATGTAGATAACTAATATGTATGTACCATGTAGGTATATTTGGGTCATAATTATGATACAACTAGGTCAGTCCAATTTCGACAAAGTAATAATAATAATAAATATAATATTCGACTTGCGGGTCCAATTCTAGCATCATCTAAAAAAGATTGAGGGATGGGCAGCATTCGGAAAATGACATTACACTTAGGTAGGTAGGTACCGCGAAGCCTCAAGATTAATAGTCTTCAAATCAGTGCTTGTTACCTACCACTGGTAGGCTACCAGCACAGTACTTTTTTATAGACTGAAATAAGTAATGGAACTACCAATGAAACTGAGACGTGGTCGCTAACTATTAGCCTCGTAAGTACATAAGCACAACGGAGAGAGCTATGTTGAGAGTTTCACAGTTTCAATAGGTGATAGAAATATGTATATCCGTAGCAGAATCTAGGTTAGGTATTGACGCAGCACAAAACCAAACCAAACGGGCTTTATTCAGTAGCATCACAGGGACACTTGAATTGTCTTTTGAACTAGGTGAATCTAACTAAGTTAATTTTAGTTGTTGGAGTTGGAGCTAGTAGTTACAATCCCAAGCTTTTTTGTCGTCTCTATTAGGTAATTTGATATTTCATGGTAAGCTTTCAAGAAAGTTTACGTTGTATTAAATTTTTGAATTTGCTACCAACCTATGTCATGCATGTTGCTTGGGACTTTGATAGAGAAGCGTCCGCATTGCTCTCTCAGAATCAGCAAATTACCGACGCATTAGCAATTATAGAACAACCGCTGGGGAATAAAGGTTTTTGAATGACGACCACGAACCTATTATGCGTAGGACCCATCCGATCCGATGGACCGACGAAATAAGATCGCAAGAAATCGCGTTGTTGAAAAAGGCTTATCGTTGTACCTGGAAACGGCTAGGCTAGGCTAACGTCCAGCTGTGCGATTTTTGGGTATTGAATAGATTAATTTGTAACCTTTTTTGGAAGAGTAGAGGACTTTTCAGCGACTTGCAATATTATAATAGCATCTTCTTTATTGACAGGTTCGTGATATTGTGCTTTCATAACATCTTTAATATAATTCTGCGGGCCATACATCGTCATACCAAAAAATTCCATAACGTTTGCACTTGCACTATAAACCGTGCGTTTAATTTAAAATAATGAAGTAATTGAGCATCCAATATGTTGATAAATTTGATAGTTGATTTTCCCGATTCCAACTTTTGTAAAAAATAGAGAAACTAGCAGAAACTGTAATCTCTATCTAGTAGTAAATTTTCAGTTAAAAGCACTCTGTGGCACGAAATACTGTTACCACTCTGTGGTCACAATTGTAGTGAACAATACATTTTAGTATACAAATCTTAGAATAAGGACATAAAAATGTACAAATTTATCTACTATTCTTCCTATTCACTAGGCTTATAATGCCAAATGATAACACTGCGCTGAACCGCTCTTTCTTAGAAAAACATTAAATTTTTTTTTAATGCTTTAGGTTATTGAATATATCCGTACTTTTGGACTAAACTTCATACTTCTGTAACTCTACACATCGTTTATTGTAGACGTTGCCGAGTCTCGCCTCGGCTATGTTCAGTCTGTGGGGTTGAGTAAGAAATTAAGAATAGTGAAAAAGTTTGTTATGTGTATGTGGTGTGTATTTATTTTGCCAGCGAAAAGAATCATCTAAGTGCTCTTTTGTATTATTTTAAAAATAGTTTCTAATTAAGTAAGGATAGACCGTACGCATATGAACAATGTCAGTTAAATTTTGCAGAATCTGCCTGGCACTGGGTGTTAGAGTTTTCAAACTGAGTAACAGTGAAGCTAAGTGTTTTTTGGAAAATATGTTCAAACAGAGTGGTTTTACGCAGGTTTGTTTCATCAACTAGAATAATTGCACGTACACCAGATAATGTTGCAGTATTTATGTTAATAATTAGTCTATTTCCTCTATTCGTTTAGAACTTAGATGAAAACCATTACATCTGTTATGAGTGCAAAGCTCTATTGGATAAATCATACAATTTCATTAGAAGGGCAATCAAAGCGCAGGAAATCTTATTTCATATTGAAAAGGACAATAAAGTAGTAAGTAATTTATTTAGTGCTCAAATGTAGTAATTTTTTTTTATAGTTTTGACTGAAAAAACATTTCTTTTCAGATTACCCCTCTATGTTTCAAGCAGATAAATAGAAATTTAGTCGGCTTGAATCTAGTTAAGGAGTTTAAGTACATTGATATGTTTGTTACTGAAGATAATGAAATTAAGAGGGAAGAAAAATACAGTCAATTACAGGAGTATGAATGTAAAACAGAAATTGATGATACTGACATTCCAGACCCATTAGAAAACTCAGTTGTTAGTTATTTTGACAAGAAAGTAGATCTTGATTTTGGTGTTAATTTCACAGACAACTTTTCAGATATAGACTCAAAGCTAGATATAAAAACATCAACAAACAATAATTCTGTAACTGAACAATTAAATTTTACTCAATTCAATAATTTTGATAATGCAATCCAATATGAATATACTGAAACTGTTCTTAAACATGTTAAAGAAGAAGTAGGTAAAGATTGCATAGATATAATGAAGAATGAGAAATCGAAGTATATGAGCACATTATTGGAAAACTCTAGTCGATCTAAGAAAAGTGCTAATAAATTACAACACTTGATTTGTAAGAATGTGGAAATAAAAGATAATGATGATAAAAAAATCAAAAACAGCAATAAATCTAAAAAACAAAAAAGAGGAGGAAATCTAAAAGATCCAGAGCCTTATGATGGATGTGTGGACTCAGGCCAGCAAATACAGCAACCAGTAATCCCAAAGTACCCTGCAAAATGTGAACATGTTTGTATGACCTCTTACTATAACTAGCCTCTGCTTCAGGCATTACTCACAGTTCCTTCTCACACAGTGTCTTACATGGGCATGTATCAAAAAGTTTTGATCACTGGAAAACAACCTTTCCTATGACTTTTGACTAATATTCTGCACACTAAAAAATATTGTCAACCATCATGGTAATTATAATATTGCTGTGGTGGCATGGTAATTATAATTGATAACCGGCTGAAAACACAAGTTAGTTGATGCAGGGAAAACCCTTCCAAATGGGGCCCATCAATACATCCAAGAGAAAGTGTAACTGCGGAGAGACTATCCATCTACTCTCTGGTCCTCTCTGCCCAACCTTTACACTAGAAGACTTACACAAGGCATAAGGATGTGCTATTAAAATTGCCTCTTACTGGGTTCACATTATTTAGAGATTAAATTTGTTTAAGTCAAAGACTCAAAAGAAGAAGTCCATGATTACATCTTAAAAAAACAGCATAAACAACATAAATTAAAAATTAATTTATTTTGCAGTGCAGCTATGAAGTTCCAAATAGGACAGCACACTTCCATCACTATTTGCTGGAACATAAAGATAAAAAGTATCCTTATGCTAGACAAACTGGAAAACAATTTGTTTGTCAATTCTGTGGGCTTGTCAATAATGTAAGTTGAGTAACAATGTTGTTTGCCTGGAACCGTGATCTCTATAGGTACAGGCACATGAGGTTTTACATCAGTATGCCTCAGGTTAATAGACACAGTGCAGTGCATTGTAGAACATGTTCCTACCAAGCATAGCTTGCTTTAATTTAGGTGATGGTTTAGGTTTAGGTACATCAAAAATGGATGTAAAAATAGGTATGTGCCAAATAAAAGAACTTGAGAGTTGACCCCCTTACATGACTGTCTAAGAGATATATGAAGGTTTCTACTCTGCATGGAGTTTCCACGGAATATTGAATGCCTTTGGGTGGCCTTAAAATTCCGGCAAGTTAGCCATTATGGGTTTAATAGGGGAATTTAAGGGGGGCAGGGTCTAAGCCAATTTCTTTTGCAGAAAAAATCGCGCCACATCGACCATGAGCTGACACACGGTACTGTGAGTAACTTTGCCTGCTCTCAGTGCCCCAAGAGATTTGTAAATAGACACAGACTTCAGAAGCACACATACCGCACACACCCACTTCAAATGTTGGAATGTGACTACTGCGGAAAGAAGGTTAAGTCCAGAGATAGTCTTATGATACACTTAAGAGTAAGTAGAAAAGCCACCTCGACATCATAATCAACCTTAGTAATTAAAATACACAATTAAGCAAAGCAGACAAAAATTAAACATCGCGTAATAACTGTCCAAATCGCAGTGATATGTTGTAGGTTATGTAATATAATACACCATACAGACGGCCGAATTAAAAACTTCTTTTTTGTGAAGCCGGTTAAAAATTATATGATATACCTCCCAGGTAAGACAAATATTCTTGATAGTCTAGGGACAACTATGAAAAAATTGTTTTTTTTTATACAACTTGCTGATGGAACAAGCAGATGGCCCACCTGATGTGAAGTTGTTACCATCGCCTATAACAAAGTATTGCCTCATAGATGACACTCTTTAGGAACGTGTCCTACGATGCACTCCTCAGCGTCCATCAACCTGAGGTAGGTATATAGGTGTTAAGCCTGGTGTACCTGTAATTTCGCCAGCACCCACACCCTTCAAACCGGAACACAGCAAGCTGCTTGGCGGCTGCTTTTTTTTTAAAAGAGCTCTATGATATCATTGGCTCTACTACTAATAAAATGGTAAGTACCTAAGAAGATAATTTGGTGTATGTTTCAGGCTCATACAGGTGAAAGGCCATTTAAATGTCCATTATGCGGAGCGGGATTTGCACACAGAGGTAACATTCATCCACATATTCGCGCCAATCATAAAAATGCCTGGAGCAGTCGAACTTTGCAAACCATTTTATGAGGCAACAGATATGAAAATCTTATGACCAGAAAATGCTAGGCTATGTGCATCAGAGATGTTTATGCATTTTAGTACCTACTGATATGAACAATTTACAATAATTTTTAATGTTAATAAAATTGTACCCTATTAGAAGTTGCATTTTTTCGAGAGAGCCATCAAGTCATCATCATCATTCACCGCCTATAAGTTTTCAATCTTTGAGGAAGTGGGTTACTAGAGAGAGGTAGTAACAACCACAGAGTACTTTTTTATAGACTGAGTAACAACTAGACTATGGAATGTGTTACCAAGGCAACGAAGACCATTTCGGTCATGCGACGCTTCAATCTTTCGCGCGGGTTTTCAGTTTTTCTGATGCCACCTAGCGAGTGACATAAGAACTATCTTGAATCACGCTTACAAAGTACACACTACAAGTGCTTACAAGTGACTATGAAATACTTCCGAATACTATGTGTTGGAGGCTTTAGTAGACCTAGGAAGGTCTACTAAAGATCTTTTTTTTCTGTAGTACTAGAGCTCTTTGTGATAAGGCTTGCCCGGGGAAGTACTACCACCGTATCTATTTCTGCCGCCAAGCTGTGATGCTCGCATTGCTGTGTTCCGGTTTGAAGGGCTATGCTCACGAGTGGCTCAGCTGCCGTCTACTAGTCTACCTACTGGGAGTATGCGGGACGTGTCGGTACATAGGTACCGACACGTCCGCGCGGTAGGTAGGTAGGTAGGAGCAGGAGTAGGAGCACTTTAGCCTGCTCGAGATGAATGGAAAAAAACGAATGTGAGTGAGTGAAGTAGTAAGTGTACTCTGTGGTGGTCTGTGACATTTAAAACACTAGTTAGGATATAAAAAAGTACTCTGTGGACGTTGTATGAGAATAATCTAATGAGTAGAGCCCTTAGTGAAAGGGCTCGTCCCGGGGAAGTACTACCACCATGCCTATTTCTGCCGCCAAGCAGCGTAGTGTGTTCCGGTTTGAAGGGTGTGGGTGTGGGTGCCGTGGCACATGAGGCCCTTAATGCCTCAGGTTGATGGATGCTGAGGAGTGCATCGTATGGCACGTTCTTAATGAGTGTGACCTACGAGGCTATACTTTGTTATAGCCGATGGTAACCAGTCAGCAACAGGTGGGCCATCTGTTTGTTCCATCAATAAGCTGTATAAAAAAAACGAGTGTGCTTTAGACCACACGACTGAAGTAAAACTTCTTTTATATACAAAACGTAACTGGCTATGAGAGAAAGAACAGTGCTTTCATGGTAGTGTTAAAAGTTTAACGCAACCTTGTTGGAAGACGCATTAGAAGTATACTAAAAAAAAAACTGCCATACATTTGGACCACAGAGTACTTTTTATAGAATTTGGACTAAACATCATACATCGTTTTTACGTTCTCGAGTCTCTCATATCTGAATATTTCTTTGGTTTCTCTTCTTTGTTATTATAATTTTCATACACAGAACAGAATACTTTGGTAAATTCTCCAAAAGCACAGAATACTTTGCTAATTAGAATTAATGTCAGTTTTGTGGATTATTATTGAATATTTCGTTCGTTTCATTAATTATTTTCAAAATAACTTGAAAACCATGTATGAACTGCACTAATCTAATTTTAGAATAGATAAGGTATTGTGTTCTGTTCTTCGGCTTTTGAGTTTTGACATCTCCATGTATCTTCATCTGTAAAAATAAATTCAACGGGAATCCTTGCACTTCACCTGCTGTGCCGCTTTTCATCTATTCTGTATTCTAGGAGCATTGCATGGACCTCGAACATCAATAGTAACCCACACATCAGTAATCTTTTTGGTTCGTTTGAATCTAAGACTATTCTGGTCCTAAGCGTTTTGGAACTGTTCTACAATAATAACTAACGATTTTGTCAAGCATGGATGCGGTAAGAATAACTTGTATTTATAGAATTCTCTCTTTATATCCTGAATCCTAGCTTAATCAAACCATGTAGATACATCATCAAAATTAGGTACCTACAAAGTACTTACACAAAACATTTTGATGACATCATGCTTATTCTATGTAGGTATGTTCGAGTCATACCAACAACTTATGTTTACATTGCGCTAGGGTGAACTCAACTGCAACTCTAAAAGGCAAAGTCAAAAGAGTCATTACTTAAAGCAAGGTGAATCTAAGTTGTGATAAAGAACAATATTTTTACTCAAGTAACCAAGTAAATAAACATTTCTTCAGTGGAAAGAAAAAATGCTAAAGCGCCACTATGCTACTTGTGGAAAATCAAGTTTAAAGTCTTTAAGTTTAAGTTTTTGGTGCTTTAGCATTTTTCCTTTCCACTGACGATTTCATTTCACAAACATACATTTCCAGTAGGTTTTCCAAACTTATTAAACTGTTCATATTATTCGTATAATATGAACAGTTAAATAAGTTAGCACAGATCTGGTATATTCTGTCACAATTATCATGAAATTTTATATTTTCAGTTCGGTGAAGAGTCAAAGCGTCAAGTTGCACCAATGTTGAGAAAATTGCTAAATTACGATGTCCAGGTCACCAAAAAAATTGTTGAACTATCCTTGAGAACCACTGCATTGAGATCTTTGCGTAACCACTCTAAATTTCTTGAGGTATTTTTCAGTACTTAATTTGTATTAAGACTGTAGTATTGTGAGCAGTAGCATATCTACTTATTTTTAGCTAGTAGCACAGGGCAGAATTAGATATTATGATGATGGACACTCATGTCTTTTGAATTATTTTATTAAAAAAACATAACTGTACCCTGTATGGTATGTGGTTACCTATGGATAGGGTTACAATCTCTAAAATTTGGCAACCAAGACAAAATGAGTGAAAATCCGTTTAGAGCCCAGAACCCGGAAATGTCAACAAGTATTTTAAACATAGTGTAAAAAAAACAGTTGAAAATGTCATAAATCACCTTTTATTTATTTCTAGACCTTAAAATTAAATTTAGTTATCTTTTATCATCATTTTAATGTACCTAACAAAACAGAATCTTTTTAATGGGTGGGTGGCCCAAGACTTTAAATTTTTAAACCTGGACTACAAATGAAGCCTCACCTGAATGCTCACTGAATGCACTCTAAACTAGGACAAATCTGGAGAAACCCAGACTGATGGCAACCCTACCTTTGGACATATTTTGCTACAAGCTGTAGACTAATTTTATAGCATATATTATGTTCAAACTTTCATTAATCTTTCAGGTGTCTTGTCATGGCATAGTGTGGTTAGCAGGATGGCTGACTTTCATCTGGTTATTCAACAATAAGGAACTCTACCAACTACAAGTTAACCTCTTATTCGGTAAGGTTTTAAATCATTAAAATATGCCCCTATTTTTTTAGTACATCACTTACATTTAACAAACATTTTGTAACAGTTATTTACAATTTCCACCAATACCTACTTATGAAATTACTTATATTATCATATTTCCCTATTAAGTACTTATTTATGTTTTATATTTTCAGCTCTCATCCTGGACATAATAATAATAGCCACAATAAAAGCCTTTGTGAGAAGACGTCGACCAATACCAATGAACAAACTACTATCAATCAACCCTGACAAATACTCTTTTCCATCGGGGCATGCTAGCAGATCTGTCATGATTGCATTCACATTGATCTACCTAGACCCTGTGTCAATGTTTATCTTCCCTCCCCTTCTGGCATGGGTGTCAGCCATCTGTTTGTCCAGGGTTTTAGCAGAACGCCACTATATTTTGGATGTGATCTGTGGAGCTGGAATTGGCATACTTGAAGGATTAATTATGTGTGGGATCTGGTTCTCACAAAGTACCTCAGCAAGTATCTTATCATCATTGTCTGATGAGAAGCTGGATGGAGGAGAATTCCATGTCTAGCAATTAGGTACCTACCTACCTAATATTTATATAAGTTGGCCTATGAAAAAAATGTTTTTAAATAAATGCGCTGAAGAGTGTATCCTAGGCCCTGATAACTTATAACCTACCTATCTAGTTACTAGGCCCTAAAATGTAAAATTGGCATTGAATCCCGGAGGGTGATTGCGTAACTGTTGTTGCATTATAGTACGATAAGCTTACCTAATATACATAGTCTGTCATATTTGAGTCTCGCAACAGGATTCTGATTGTAACAATACACAATCACATCTCAGATGAGTGAATAAAAAATATTCTAAATTGTGTAAATCTGCTATTGCATGCACTGGTTTTATTTGAGTATTTAGGTGCCTACCTAGTCAGTAATATAACTAATTAAAACCGGTAAATTGTACCAAAAAATATATTATAACAAAACAAGTTTTCTTTCACTTATCTTTCTCCCAACTCCGCCACTCTACAGAGGAAACGTAGGTACTGTACTGTGTGTGTGCTAGTTACACAGAAGTCAACAAATATACTCACAAGTGGTTAGTTACCTACCTAAAGAGGAAACGTTAACGCGTCCCAACATACGAGCTCAACTGCGAGCAGTATAAAAGTTACTTTATGACTGCGAGCGTGGCAACTGGCAAGGTAACCACCATGCAATGCAAAGCAAACAAACAGTATCAAAAAGTAGGTAAGTAGGTACCTAGGTACCTACCTACTATAATGTGACAAACAGCATGGTTGCTGACGACGGTTGCGTTTCGATGCCACGCAATGTTGATCAAAATGTCAAATTGTGTTGTTGTTTCTACGATCAAGTGATTTCACAGCCATGGAATACGCGGCTAGGAATTGGTTTACATTTTGATCACTAATTTCAAGCTGGGTTTTTCATGGTTTTGCTTTTGGCCGTGCCAAATAATGCACTTGGAAAACAAACCGTGGCATTTGATGCTAAAAACCTATGCTTAGCACTTGCACTCACTTTCAAGGGTGGATCAGACTTGGATAGTCATCATCATTATTGGCAGCTTGTTTTAACCCACTGCTGGGCATAAGCCTCCTCCCTCAGACGCCACTCAATACGGTTTTGGGCCTTTTGCATCCAGGTCTTTCCCTGTACAGCAACGATGTCATCCACCCATCTGGCTGTTGGTCTGCCAAGGCCTCTCTTGTGTCCTCTAGGCCACCACTCTGTCAGAGCCTTACTCCACCTGCCATCACCTAATCTTGCCAAATGTCCTGCCCAGCTCCACTTGAGTTTGATAATACGGTCTCCAATATCCACTACCTTTGTGCTACGCCGGATTTCCGTATTGCGTACTCGATCTATTAAAGAGATGCCGAGCATGGCTCGCTTCATGGCTCTTTGTGCTACACGTATTTTGTGCAGATTTTCTTGTGTGAGCGTCCATGTTTCGGCACCGTAGGTCATAGTGGGCAAAACACATTGGTTAAAAAGTTTGGTCTTCAAGCACTGCGGTATTTTACGGGCTCTGAGTACATCGTCTAATTTGCTAAATGCAGCCCAACCTAGCTGTATACGTCTCGCTATTTCCTTTGTTCTGTGTTCTCTACTAAAAGATAAATATTGCCCAAGATAGATGTAGTGATCCACTGTCTCCAGCGTCTCACCACCAATATTAATGCCTAGTGATACGCCATTGGGCAGGCTGGACATAATTTTAGTCTTAGATAGTAGTAGGTACTTTGTAGTTGCATCTAAAGCCTGCAATACATGTTTGCCGAGCTAACGCCAACGCGAGCGTAGGCAAATCGATGCAAGGCAAGTGCTACCGTCCAGACGTTCGGCAAGTCTACGCAAACTATTGCAAGCGGCCAATGAATGAGTTGGACGAGTGAAGCTGCCCACACGTTGGGTGCTGTCAGTTCGCGTTGTGCATTCAAACTAGCTACATGGTTATCCGGTATTTATTTGGTTCGAACAATATGGACGTAGAATTTGTTGCAGCTGCTGCTTTTTATTTGATGAGCACGTTTATTAATTACGTCTTTGTATACCGGAAGAAAGTTATAAAAAAAGAAAAGACAAAAAAGATGGTGGTGAATTCATAGAAATAGAACAAACTTGAACACATCATCGTTGGTTTCGAACGATAATAATAATAATAATAATGCTGGACAATACACACAGCATCATCTAGCCCCAAACTAAGCAGAGCTTGTGTTATGGGTACTAGATGACTGATATACTTAATACAATACATTACATGCATAGATATTTTTTATTATACATAGAAAATACCCAGAACACCCGGAATAAATATTTGCAGATCATACAAACATTTATCCCAAGGCGGGAATCGAACCCGCAACCTCCTGCGTCGCAGGCGGACATTCGCCCGCTACGTCACATCGGTCGATATTATTTCATTATACACGTGCGACGATGACCGACACCAAACGCGTAATGGCGGGCTGACAAACATGTGGACACGATTGGCCGAGTGTAGACAAGCGCCTTTGATTTGTGCAAAAAAACCGACACGGCTCCGAAGTGAGGCGAGTGGCCGCAAGCGACCGCGAGCGACCGCGAGTGGTGACAAGTCATTGCAAATGACCTCTATACACGTTGGCGCTTGTATTCACTCGGCCAACTAGGCGAGCGACGCCGAGCGATGGCAAGGCAAGGCAAACATGCCGTCTACACGTTGGTATTGGCCTTCGCTCGGCAACGTTGGGCCAACATGTATTGGCGCTTTAAGCTTAGGCTTTCGTTTGACCAACTAAAGCAATGGTCACTAATTTCGGTTGCACATTTCATGATTGCACAACAACTTTTGTTAGTTTCAACCGTTGTCCTGCGTTGTCTGCGTACCTGAGTTTTCCATGGCTGTGATTTCCCGGGTTGTGTTTTCCGTAGTCGTTCAATAGCCTGGATTAAATTTTTGTTTGTTTGGGACATTGCTTCAGTTTGGTTTGCTTAAAAAATATTTCTTCGTTTTTCTATAATCAGAATAGCCAGTTTACTCCAAGAATCTGATAGCCGGTAATTATATTCATCTAGTAGTGTTAAACTTATTTTAGTAAAATCATATTTGACTTCTATGTGCTAATCCGCGCGGTACTTTACGAAAAATCTTACGTGGCATGGTTAATCTAATGTTTTCTAACTATTTTGTTATAGCTGTAAGCCATGAGAAAGTTAAAAGGAGCTGTGAAGGAAAACGCTCGTCAGAAACGTGAAAGAAAGCAAGAATTTGCAAAATCGCGACAACAAATCCACACAATTGTTTTGCCCACTTTTGCCGTAATCTTTTTATTTATATGTCTATACGTGTATATGAAAACAAGACCAAGCTCAATGCAGTATGCGTAAATTAATTTAGATAGGTACAGACTTTTAATTGGAACACCTGTTGATTGAAGATAGGTAGGTAGGTAAGTATGGTTGTGACTTGTCTCACTTTCTGTCTTTCCCTTGTAGGTATGTTGAGGCACCTCTAATATATTTTACCTTTGGAGTAGTGTAAAACCATGTTACTTATGTCAAAAATAGAATATATTTTATATAAACTAACAATTTTTAATGATGCATTCCAGGCAGCTTTTATCATATCGATTTTCAAAGTTTAAATAAATACTTAAGTAAATAAAGTAATGTTTTTCAAAAATGTGTTTTTGATTTTACTTATGAATTAAAATTAAAGAAATCATAAACCTTTTTATAATTTTTCTAGACTTAACAAAGTGGAAGTAAAAAACTTGATATCAGGGTACATAATGGATGCTATTTAAATTAAAACACTATCACAGCCAAGAAAAATATGCCTTCAAAATACATACCTAGTTTTAAGAGCCAGCACAAATTGGAACATCAGGCAACAATGTATCATAAATTTAAAAATGTATTAGATCTATCTTATCATATTCCTACCCATAACCCACTTTATGTGGGGCTATATTCTAAATTCTTCCATTTCCCTCTGTCAGACCGACTTCAACTTTTATTTGGATGACATTTTTTTGATTTGTCCCAATTGATCACTTGATTAGGTTTTTAGGTATCTCTTACCATTAGACCATGTGATCAACTGGGATAGAAAAATTGTAAGGAAAAGAGTTATCCGATAACACAATAGAATCATGCCAATCCCTGAACATTATACAAAAGAAACATGTAAATAATACAAACTACTGCTAAAATAAATAAAATAGATAATTACTATAAAAACTCAACAATCTAAAATATACATGATATTCTTTTAACAATTACAAATTAAAAACTTGCATTATAATCAAGTTTAATAATGCGAAAAATATAGGTTCCTACCTACTACTTCAAAACATTAGAAAAACTTCCACCCAATTTTTTTTTATTTTATATTTCTTGTTAATGGAACAAGCAGATGGCCCACCCGATGTTAAGTGGTTACCATTACCTGTAACAGAGCATTGCCTCGCAGGTCACGCTCATTACAAACATATCCTTACGATATACTACTTTGCGTCCATCAACCTGAGGCATACTGGTGTTAAGCAACGAGAGAAGCACACGAGTACCTGTAATTACACCGGCACCCACACCCTTCAAACTGGAACACAGCAAGCTGCTTGGCAGCAAAATAGGCATGCTGGTAGTACTTCCCCGGACGAGCCCTCCACTAAGAGCTCTACTACTAAAAAATGGCTTCTTTTGAAGTAGGTATCTAAACTTTTTTATTATACTTACAAATCTGGATATTAATAAATAAATAAATAATGCTGGACAATATACACAGCATCATCTAGCCCCAAGCTAAGCAGAGCTTGTGTTATGGGTACTAGATTACTGATATACTTAATACAATACATTACAATGTAGATATTTTTTATTATACATATAGAAAACACCCAGAACACCCGGAATAAATATTTGCAGATCGTACAAACATTTATCCCAAGGCGGGAATCGAACCCGCAACCTCTGCGTCGCAGGCGGACATTCGCCCGCCGCGCCACATCGGTCGTCATATTTTTCAGTTATTTTGATTTATATGATTTCAATTTCAAATTATGTTTTACTAGTAACAATATACTTTCAAATTGGTCCCATTTCATCAAGATCACAGTAGTTTGGTTTCTAAATCAAATAATAATAATTAATAATAATAATTGGAAAATATGTCATCCTCGTAAAAGGGGTAGATTTTGCCATTTGTAGCATTAAGGCAGTCCGGTTATCTTCCAGGTCTCGTGGCTATTTTATGAATATTTATACCTATTTCAGAATTTTGATCTTATAAGTCTATTTAGCAATGTGACGGCTCATAATTTGTTTGTTTCAATAGTGTAGATAGGTATATCTGTTCTACTAAAATTAATAATCATTTAGATTAGATAATGAGGAATAAAATAATTATAAGCTATCAATAACTTGCTATATGAAAGGGTGACACTGTTATTCCAATACTCTTAAAACATCTTTAGTTCATGCTCATTCATGCGTACAAACTTTATAAATTAGCTCACAAAACAAACAATACTAGCTAATATGGCCATTTCAGGCATCCTAACCAAAACAATGGAACTTAAGCCTACAACAGGTTGTGCCAAACACTCTTTTATTACATTAGTTAAGTTTAGTAATACATTTATAAATTAAAAATTGCTACAACATGCGCCAGTGTGTGGCATAATATAGTTTAATAATCACAAGACTTAATTTTACAAGTCTGTCTAATTGATATTGATCGTACATTACATTTGACCACAGAGGTTCTGACGCTACGCGACTTAGCACGCGTTTCATTAAAAACAGCTTGGACAGCCGTCACAGCTCAGTTGGTAGGAGCCTTCTGCGCTGAAGGTTTTGGGTGCGATCCCCACCGAGATTTGTATTATGAACATAATACGTTGGTTTCTGCCTGCGGCTGTTATATTGTATTCTAAGTACGTATTTAAAAAGTACCTATAGAAGTACTTTATCAGCTATCGGTTCCTATAGTACAAACTTTGCTTAGTTTGGAACAAGAGAGCGTTGTGTGAATGTCTGCAAGCATGATTTGTCGGATAAGCGTCTGGACGCGCGTGTACTCCCGTAGGTACGCGTACGAGATAATAACGTAATAGCTGACACTTTTTTGTATACCTATATAAATTATCCCTGAGTCAGAGTTACTCTTACTACTACTAATAATAATAATAATGCTGGACAATCCACACAGCATCATCTAACCCGAAGCTAAGCAGAGCTTGTGTTATGGGTACTAGATGACTGATACATTACATACATAGATATTTTTTATTATACATAGAAAATACCCAGAACACCCGGAATAAATATTTGCAGATCGTGCAAACATTTATCCCAAGGCGGGAATCGAACCCGCAACCTCCTGCGTCGCAGGCGGACACTCGCCCGCCGCGTCACGTCGGTCGTCTAACTATCTGAACTGTAAGTTGATAAGATCGCTTCTAAGATTTAATGGCATATGGTGTCGAAATTTTCCAGGTTACCAAATAGCTTAAACTTTTATACGGTGCGGTAAAGGGATATAATTATATTTTTACAGACATATATCCCGTACTATGTTATTGTAAAGTAAAAATTACACTATAGTTGCATTTTTACCATTGAAATAGTGATATTTGCATGGTAAAATTGCGCTATGCACTGAACTTCGCTTAGGATTTTTTAGATAAATAAATAAATAATAATGCTGGATCTGTTTGGAGCTTAACCACGAGAGCTTAAACACTATGTTGTGTTGGGAGGCTAGGCTATGTCGGCGGACCGTTTCTGGCTGCATTGCTGCGTCATCCAGCCCAGCGCCCAGCCGGAAGCCAACAGCAGAAACAGTCCACTGACGCAGTAGAACTGCGACTGGATTGGCAGACTCAAGCTCTGGATGAGGACAAGAGTGAGGATCGCCTGGAGACTTGTACCAAATAAGGTGTTGATCCCGAAGATAAGACCGAAGCAACTGTCGTCGCTGAGCTGCCCAGCTATTTTTGCACTAGAAATATAAAGATAAACTTAAAATACAATGCTACTAAATTACTTACATTTGCACAAGATAGAATACCATATTTGACATTGAGGAACGGACCCTGGCTTCTGATCTTAGGGTCGTGGGTTTGGGTTATTCCGCCCGTCCAAACATTTCGTCCCCAAGAATTTTTAAATCAAACAAAACAAAAACTTTCCACTTGATGTTGAGCGGTTGCTGAACCTACTAAAATAAACACAATACTTAAAAAACGTCATATTAAAAATTGAACATGCGCTGGTTCGCACTTTTTATTCCCGCTGGTCCACATCAGGGACGAACGGGCATAAGAAATGGAGACAAACGCCCCTGGGGACGAGCGGGACAAACCAGTGGGTTCGAATCTGGGAGTACACTAATGGCTTTTTCTATTGAAAAAAATATACGAAATGGTGAAGAATACATGGCGTGGGAACACTAGGACCCAGTTAATATTCGCGGCGATAGGCATGCAACTACGTATGTATATTACATTAACTACTGCAAAATGTGGGTATGTGTCATATTCGCATGGTTTCGATAAATTCGGCATAATCTATTTTCCTACAAAATATCACTGATCGTTATTATGGCGATATCACCCACTTAAGGTTAAACAAGTCGGTACGTTGTCCATACAAACGTTGTAAGCGTTTAATGTCTACTATTTATTAACGTGCGACCGAAGTTAAGTTTGATACTGAATTATCTTGCCATTATCTAGGCTAGTTACCCTATATGCTACAGCAAAATCAGATTACCTTGAAAGTTACAAGCGTAGAAAGATTTAGTACTAAGTCTTTCGACGCACGTTAATAAATAGTAGACATTAAACGCTTACAGCGTTTGTATGGACAACGTACCGATTTGTTTAACCTTAAATGGGACTTTCCAAATAAATATTCAGTTATCTAGTATGAAACCTGTACAAGTTATAATAACACATTTCTACAATTCATATTTTCTTTGGGTATACCTTACCTGGCTAAAGTGATAGTGTAGTGAAACAGCATTCCCATCACGATATAGCCGGCGTAAGACACGAAGATGTTCGGTACAAAGGTGCCCAGAAACAAAGCCGCCCCTTGGACTGCCGCCACAGGCGCGGGTAAAGCTGACCGCGTTAGTATTGACGCGAGGTAGGCCCCGCCAGCGCCTAGCAACGTTTGTATGGCTTCTACTGCTCCGTTGTAGGCTCTCTGTAATAAAGAAAACTTTGTCACAAATAATAATTTAGTTGTAGAAGAGTTCTTTGTGAAGGGCTCGTCCGAGGAAGTACTACCACTATGATCTCTGCCGCCAAGCAGAAATAGGCATGTAGAAGCAGGCACATGAGGCCACCGGTATGCCTCAGGTTAATGGACGCTGAAGAGTGCATCGTAGGTCACATTCCTAACAAATGTGATCTATGAGGCAATACTTTGTTATAGTCGATGGTAACCACTTAACATCAGGTTGTTGACACATTGAGTTTAAAAAAACTTGAAACCAACTTCAACTTTTTAATGATTAATGATTTTAACTTTTAATTGATAATATTCTTTTTGTTGGATTTTTTTCAACGATTGTAATTTAAAAACGAAAGTACTGAACTGTAATCGATAAAATATCTATGGGACCAATCACAAAGTATAATATGCTTAT